>CM074720.1:90704095-91421595 GCA_037306005.1 Rhinophrynus dorsalis | reverse complement strand
GCGCATCTATCACCTACTCTATAGGATAGGTGATCAGTGCAAGGGGGTATCAGGAGGGTCATGATGCCACCCACGAGGTCTGATTTTCTTTCAAACCAAAACATTTGAGATCCTGCACTATGTTCATTTTATAAAAATATCCACATGATCACTCCCATGCTAACAGGAGCTATCGTGTATATGGTAATGTGGGGCAGCATGGTGCATATTACAGTGAGGGGGACAGCATATTGAATATTAACTTGAATGGTGAAGCATATGCCAAATATTAAGTATTAGTGTAAAAGCCCATGTCCACGGGCCAAAGTGAATGGCACTTAGTTGGTTAACCCTTTGAGTGCCAGGGGGTTACGCAACGCATTGCAGAGCAATGCGTTGCGTACACCTCTAGCACTCAAAGGGTTAACATAGCCATGCACCCACCAGTCCCTGCACCTGTGGCCTCAGTAACAGCAGCGCGTGAGGTACCAGGAGAGAGAGAGCGCCTCTACCTCGTCAGTCTTGGGTGTGCGTGCGGGAGCATGCCTTGACCCAGAACAGGAGGTTCGTGAACATGCTTCGCACCTCAGGGCTCAGCTAGACACCGCTCGACCAGGGCCACACCGGGACGGACACAGGGCTGGGAGAGCAGCTGGGAAGATGGTGCATTTTATCCGTTCAGGCAGTCTGTACTGCACATGACTGCATCGGCAGTCTCTACTGCTCGTGACTGCATCTGACAAACATACATCTGGCCTTTTATATAATAGGATGTGGGGCAGCATGTTAACATAAGTACTGTGGGGCTGCATGGAGAACATCACCATTGTGTGTTAGCCCCACATACACTGTTTGGCCCCCAAGCCTTTTGTCACTTGCCCAGTCAGTGTCCATGGGGATTTGTGGCTACCAGTAGGCAAAGGAACAAGGCTGGGGGGGGGGTCAGACAGTGTACATGGGGATCTGTGGCTACCAGTGGGCAAGGGAACAAGGTTGGGGGCAGCTGGTAGCCACACATTCCCTTGGATGGTGCCTGACCCCTGGCCTTGTTTTCTTGGGAGTGTACAATGTATCTTTGTATGAAATATGACACAAAGCTTAGGAGATGATTGTGTACTGCTTGGTGTACTTTTTTAACCCATTGACTGCCACAGGGATGCACAATGCACATCCCTATGGCACTCAAATAGCTAAGGGAGTGATGCTGTTTGTGGTGCTGAAAGGATCATCTCCACTCCCCTATTGACCAAGTGGGAAAGCAGAGAGAATGCTGTCAGACTTCAGGGTTGTCTACTGCTGGTGATCTGTGAGGGAGAGCATTCCTTCCACATTGCCAGCAGTCTGACAACCTTGTATGCTAATGGCAACCTTCTCTTCACCTTCCTTTGCATCCCTGAATTGTAGTGCATATGGCTATTTGTGTCTACATCGAAAGGCTGAAGTGCTTTGAACATATTGACAAAATCACATCGCCACAGCATCAACCTTTAGTGCATCTCCCTGAGGTGTTAAAAAAACCATTAACCCCTTAAGGACCAGAAAGGTGTGCCAGTCATTCTGCCCCTGGTCCTTAAGGGTTTAATATTAATATAATCTTTTCTCTCCAATTCTGCCTTTGGTTTACCCCAGAATTATTCCTCTATTTTACACATTTGGCCCATAGGGTATGCATTTTTTGTCCTGACGTTGCCCTGACAGTGTCCCATGTTTTAATATCCTTTTTTCTCTGTGTATAGCAATCATTACCTATAGCTGATAATCTTTTTTTGCTATTTAGGTAATGGTGCTTTAGCAGTTTAGTAGTTTGGGGTTTAGAGTAAAAAAAATACAATTTTAAATTTTTTTCATTTTTCTTAGTGTAATTAAAATATATCCTTGATATGTTTTTACTTTTATTAACCCTATGAGTACCAGGGGGGTACACAGTGCACTGCAAATGAATTTCTTATAATAAACACATATGACTCTAATAGTCAAAGGCAGCCTGGATGGTCAACTACAGGACAAATGAGTATCATTGTCAGGGAAGTTTTAACACTTTGGATGCTAGAGAGCAGCAAATGGCAACCATATTTAGCTGAAGGGTCACATAAGGGTCTGTCAAATCCTGTGAAGAGACTTATATTGTGATATAAAATGTTACAAAGATGTTGAAATAAGAGAGTTAACCTTGTGGGCGCTAGTGAGGTCTTCAAAGCATTGCATCGTAATGAATTGACTAACTCTCAAGCACCTAAGGAGTTAAAAAGGAGTATACCGAACTTGAAATGAAACATGCTTTTTAGGTGAAAATATGGTATATGTGTGATGATGGAGAGGGGAAAACAGCTACTTTTCTCACTTTATTAATGAATTGACTCGGTAGAAGGCTCCAAGGGTTGCACAAGGTCCCAGGTCTATCCTATTGACAACCACATTACTTTGCAATTTGTTGGAGACTTCTCTAGTATCCAAGGGGTTAAAGAGTTAAACATTCTTCTTCTTATTATTATTATTATTCTTTATTTATATAGCGCCAACTTAATCCGCAGCGCTGTACAATAGGGAGTAGACATACAGGGATATTAAATAGTAAATCATATGTGAAGAACAGAAGGGTTAGAGGGCCCTGCTCGTGAGAGCTTACAGTCTAGCGGGTATACCATAAACTAGGTTGTAAGGTCAACTCAATATGTTTTCATGCTTCAGTTGCCATTACTGTTAACACATACATATAGTATATACAGCAGCTCTAACTCTGTTCTCCATGACTGCTGCAAAATAAACTTTTTGCTGATTGATTTCTGTGCCAGTTTTGCTGTTGCTGTTATGCTATTTGCCACAGTTTTCCAGGAAAGTAGCTTCACATGCAACTGCAAAAGTTAAGACTATTAGTTACATTTAACTGTTGAACTGAAAGTAGAAAAATGTGAGGAGGGATTTCTTTTTGCAGCCTGTTGAAAAACAGCACATCTTAAAGCAACAGTAAAAACATATTCAGGAAAAAAAAATTATATATATATATATATATATATATATATATATATATAGAGAGAGAGAGAGAGAGAGAGAGAGAGAGAGAGAGAGAGAGAGATCTATGCTGTAGTGCTTTCCAGAATGAGGGTTTCCACTGATGATAAATGCTTTTTTGATTGCAGAGGCCATACCCATAACTCAAAGTGTGGGCAGGGCCAGAACAACGTAGCATACCTTTGAGCTTTGCAATGCTTTGTGTACACCCTATGACACTCAAAAGATTAGACTTTGGAACTCTGTGGAAGAGGTAGACCACTTTTAGACTGAGAGATGTTGGGGGCTACAACTCCCATCATCCCCAACCAGCCAGTGGAAGTTGTTGTCTCCAACAGCTGGAAAGGCAAAGGTTGCCTGTCTTTGCTCTAGGGATTTGCTTCCTCTGCATAATGGAAAATCTATGCTTGGATATAGAAGTAACACTTTTCTTTCTAACATCACTTCTTCAAATCACAGTTGGAGAATATACAATATAGAATATGCAACGTAATTCCAGGTATCTTCATTTCTTTGGCAATGCGGTGTACTTGTCTGCAGCTCTTTTGTGTCTAGTGGTATATATACCTCAGCCCAGGACCTTCAGATTTATACTCATACAATTATTTCCATGGTTATTTTATATGTTATCACATTGTTAAAGGGCGGGATCTAAGAATCATGGAATTTTCTAGCTCTATGGCTGCCTAATGTCAATTTACTAAGCTACTTACAATGAAACCGCTACCGTTTCCATCACTTGCACCAAGGAGTAGGGCAGTATATATGCATTTTGGGGGCATAAATGTCCTCTATGCCTTGATTAGAGCATTATACAGTATTCAACAAGACAGAAGAACTGATGTAACTTTCACTATACACTCTAATGGAGGCTAATACTAGTGCAGTTGTAATGACGGTTTTGTATTAACCAGCTGAGCTATCTCCTTTGTTTAAAGATTTGAGAATTGAAACAAAATGTTATTTGTCCCTTATGGTGCAGCTGGTTTGCTCCAGAATTACTCCAGTATTAGCACATTAACCTCAGTTTGTTCCACAGCCCTTTTGGAATGGTTTACATAAGTGTTTAAACGAACAGTAAACATTTTAATGGATGCATGTATATTTATGAACATTTCCTGGTTAATAAAGCATGGACACTCCCAATGTTGGGATTTTTTTTCCCAAAAATTATCACAGGACAAAATCTTTGTATAAACAGCAACAACTGATGTCCAAAAGACAAATTGTTTTTATACTGAACTCTATGGGAGAGCTTGAGTGATTGACTGCAGCTCGCCATAGTAAGTTACAAGAACAGTACCACCTGTTGACTACAATGAAAATGTACAACTAAAAATTAATTTGACATAAGCATTTTTAAATTAAAACTCTACCATCAGCGGGCTAGTACTCTTGTTTTACTTAGCAGGAAAAAACTATGATATCTATTTTTGTGTAAAAATGTTTACTGCTCCTTTTACACAAATACATTCCTTCATTAGGTTACTTTCCCACTGAACTCTCCATTTCTGTACCCTATCATTATTTTAGTTCCCTATTTAAAAATGGCTTCATGCCAAAGTCATCTATTAAACACAAACCTGAGGCATTCTTTAAATTGCATTAGATATATTAGGCATTAGGGATTGTGATACACTTAGGAGCCTGTTTATTTTTCCTGATAGAACCTTAACCTGCTTATGGCCACCTGACCTTTAAATAAATAAAGAAAAAAAAAAGGGTTGTAACATCAAATCACAAGTGACTTATTTAAATAGTTGAGATGACAGCCTGGTCCCAGTATTTTTTTAACTGCCAAACTCTATCAGCGGGGTTTGATTACAAGCCAGACCACCTTCTAGAAGCTCCCTATGCCACAATGTGAACTGTTCATGTTCTCTACAGATTGTGTGGTTTTAAATCTTGAAGAAAAACACATTTATTGGCATAAAATTGACTTTAGCAGAATCTGTGTTACCTAACTGACAGACCAATTCATTACTACTATGTAGCAGGCTCAAAATAATTTGTGAAACAGAACAGCTCTTTCCTTTGAATGTCATCAGAAGAACTAGATATAACTCGCCTTTCCACCTTCCCTGCTCCCCTGGGCAAGGGAAATCCAATTGTATGATGTGGCTTATTCCATTCTTTACAGGCGGAAATTCTTCCTTTGTTTAAGAGACTGTAAGACTATAACTAACTGGAACCTAAGGGCATGCTTTATGAATCACACTATCCCAAAGGAAGCTGACATCAAGTAATTTTAATAAATATTCAACTTGTTATATTGTATCCTTTGACCTGTGAGTCCCTTGTAATGAGTTAAGGTAAAGAAAAAAATATATACACTACAGAAAGTGAGTTAATTTCACATAAAGAACAAACAAGCATGATTTAAAAAAGTATTCACATAGTACAGGACAGGAATATGTGTGTATTTGTTTATAATACCTGCAGTACATTGATATGTTTTACATTTCAAATGCAGAGAGAGAAAAGCATAGGATTATAGGGAGATGCGAGGTATGATACAAAAGCAGAAATGGAAAGTGATTGTGTGAGAGAGGAAGAGATAAGGGAGCAGGGGGACAGAGACAAACAGGGAAACTGATGTACTAAGAAGAGCTGGACCAATTTTGGCGTAAATCAGCCCCACCATAGGGATCAAATTACTCATCAGAAAGAAGAAAATGCTCAAAAAAAGAAAATAAAGAACCAAAAAAACTTGTGGTCAGTAAATGCTCTAAGATTATTGACATATGTACTCAGAACAGACAAACAGTAAAATCACAGAAGATGAATCTCTGTGTCTCTAGCCTCAATAAGCCAAAAAGCAATACATAACACACTGGCAAACCTGAATAAGGGCACAAAACAAAGTGCTACAGCTCGCTAAAAACATCCTAGCGGAAGTCAAAAGCACCTAACATAGGCAAATAATGACTAAATACAGGGTGAGTAACACCTTCTTTCTCTTCGTGTAATCCTAGACAGACTTGATGATGTTGAGATCAGGGCTCTGTAGGGACCATACTATCACTTCCAGGACTCAATGTTTCTCTTTACACTGGAGATAGCTCTTAATGAATTTGACTATATGGTTGGGATCATTGTCATGCCACAGAATAAATTTGCCTCCCTGATGATATTGCATGATGGATAAGTTTCTGCCTATATTTCTCAGCATTGAGGATACCAATAATTCTGACCAAATGCCTAACTCCATTTGCAGAAATGCAGCTCCAAACTTGCAAGCAACCTCAACCATGCTTCACTGTTGCCTGCAGACACTACTTCTTGTACAACTCTCCAGCACTTCGGTGAACAAATTGCCTTCTGCTACAGCCAAATATTTCAGATTTTGACTCGTCGATCCAGAGTACTTGCTGCCATTTTTCTGCACCCCGGTTCCTGAGTTTTCCTACATAGCCTTCTTTTCACGTCAGAGGTATGGCTTTTTGGGTGCAAGTCTTCCATGAAGACCAATTCTGACCATATTTCTCTGGACAGTAGATGGGTGTACCAGGGTCCCACTGTTTTCTGCCAATTCTGAGCTGATGTCCCTGCAGCACGATTGTGAAGGGAAGTAAGAATTATGTGTCTTTCATCTGCTGCAAGTTTCTTTGGTATGCACCTCCTCCTTTTTCTTTATTTCTTCTATGAGATATCATGGCTATTTTTCTATTTTAAATGTCCACCGAATGAGGGAAGTGTGAGTCTGCCATATGCTAATCTGGCCAATCTGTAGTGGTATTATAAGTATAATGATGTTTCGGTGGAGGCCATATTGATCTGTCATTATTGCACTAGGAGTGTTCCTTTTGTTGCTTTGTCTCGTTCATCATTAGGTTCCAGTATTTAGGGACAGTAATTCAGTTTGAAATCTGTCTGTTATTTTACATCAAAATACAAAAAATACTCATGGCTTAAATGTTACCTTAGTAGTAGACACTTGGATCTCCCATTGTTGGAAGCACAACTCCTATCATCCCCAGCAAGCTGTTGGTTGGTTGTGGAATTCTAACAATTCAATTGCAGTCACAGGATTTGAACTGGTAAAAAGACTTTATAAAGAACTAGTGCATTGTTGTGGTGGAACCTTTTTTGTTCACTGTTTTTCTAACATCAGAGAAACTCAGAACTAAGAGTACCACCACAGCAATTTATGCAAATTCCCTACAAGGTTTTTTTTGCCAGCTCTTATCCAGTGTCTGTGATTATTTTGTGTACTGGATTTCAGGAGTCGGTTGGATATCAAGGCATTGGGAGCACAGTCTGACCAGAGTGCCCCATTCAAAGGTTCAAACGTTCATTTCCAGGCAGTTAAAGGGATAGTAATAATTCCTTTTAACTTTATTTTATTTTGTAGGCATTAAAAAAACATGAAGAATGATATATGTCTTATCTCTAAAACCTTTATGGTTTATGAGATATTCACAAGCAAAGTTTCCCCTCCCCGCCCCTTATACCTAGTGTAAGCCATCTCTTCTCAGATGTGAATCTGGTTGTAAGACCAGACAGATAACAGCAGGGGACACTCTTATTCCTATGAAAACAATGAAAGCCCTGCCCCCCTTGACAAGTTTTTCAGCTTTTTCCCTTATCTTAATTGAAGATTGTCCCTCTCTGCAATCTACCTGGGCACCTCCCTTCTGATCTGGTTGAACGGGGGGGGGGGATACTTTGCTTGTGAATATCTCATAAACCATAAAGGTTTGAGAGATAAGACTTATATCGTTCTTCATGTTTTTTTAATGCCTACAAAATCAAATAAAGTTAAAACGAAGTATTACTATCCCTTTAAGGACAACTAACTAAAATTATTGTAGAGGACCAACAATGGAATACCTCTGCTTAAGTTACATATTATGTGCAGTATTTATTATGCTAAGTTCCTAAGATCTTTCATTATCATAATTAGAAAGTTCATCATTCCTTCCATACTCATGATATGAGTTTATCATGATATATTTGATTAATGTAATTAATAAGAAAATTATAATATAGATTGTGCAACTATACCATTCCTACTGCTCCCCCCACAACTCTCAATTAAATTGAGAAGAATAACATTAGAGATCAATCCATATCACTTTCATGAGTTAGACATCAACTAAAGGATTTAGTAATACATTTAGGGCCATATGTAGAAAGTCAAAAGTGGAGCAATTTTGACGCAAACCCACAGAGGAGAAGTAAAAATTCCTATTGATTTAAATGGGGGTATTTAACCTATTGAATGCTAGACATCTGTAACATTAAATTGGTTAAAAGACCCACATAAATCAATGTGAATTGTTATTTGTCCCATGTGATGCAGTTGCTTTGACCCAGAATTGGTCAGTTTTGTCTATTGTACATATTACTCTTAGATTGCATTATGCTTTCTAGCAACATCTACTTGTTATTTTAGATCAATGTTTATTTCTCATTACTCTGTCTCCTTCACTCTGTTTCTCCTCCTTCCTTTCTCCTTTGTCTCTCTCTCAATCACTCTGGTTCCTCCTACCTCTTTGTTTCCTTGCTCTCAGTGGGTACATAACTAAGGGGTTACAAAGGGAGAATTTGTCATGGAGCCTTAGTTTCACTAGGTCCTAGTAACACTCCTGTGGCAATATTTTTGTGTTAGGTTGGCCATAAAAGTGTGTTCACTGGGGTTTATCAATTACTAGTTATACCACTGCTTCTTGTGTATGTTTCCTCTACATTTTTCCTTTTTCTTGGCTCTGTCATCACTGTGCCTCTCCTTCTAACTTCTCTCATGCTTGTCTCTGACTCTGTCTCTGCTGTTTCCCCCTCTTTAGTATGATATCGTTTGCCCACCTCGCTCTCTCTCTCTTTGCCTGCTTTTCCCTCTTTCTCTTACAGTCTCTCACTGTCGCCCACAGTCTGTTCCCCATAACCCCACAGTTTGTGTCCCACATCTCCCTCTGTCACCTCTCATCCCTCCCACTGCCTGTAAATACATACCTGTTTCACTTCCATATCCCTCACTATTATATCCCCCTGCCTCCACCACTATCACACCAAAACATTCAACATCTATCTCCCTCCCCATCTATCTCCCATATCTATTTCCATATACTCAACTCTCTACCCTCATCTCCATCATTCTACCTGCCACCTCTTTTGCAGTGTTCCCCATCTCCTTCACAGTTTTACTCCTTTACATTTCCCCTGCTGTTTTCCACAATCCCACAACTGCCTGAACTTCTCCACCTATGTCACTTTCTCTTTATACCATAAGGAAACGATCTGTGTCTCTCCAGCTGTTGTTGGACTTGTCCCAACAGCATTGTCCCCAACTAGACATTGAGGTAGGCTGAGAAGAAAATATATTCTTAATATGGAAATGATGGGTAGAGGAGTTGAGGGGAAACTACCATTTGCGTATCCTATTGAAATGTTGCCAACTATATAACAATAGTGAACCACAGTTTGTATCTAAATCAAGTTGTGCTACTTATAATCCAGTCAGGATATACAGCAAGTTGTCTAATTAGGATGCCTGCCTCATCACCCAAACAGAATAATATAGAGTATTAGCTGATAAATTAGTGGGTTTTGATCTCTGCATACTGATAGTCAATCTTCATGTTTTAGATCAGGAATACCCAGACTTTAATAACAAGGGATCTACTTTTCTGTAATCATCCTAACATGATCAGCTACCTTACCAGCACACATGAACTGTTCCTTGTCATTTTTTCAGCATGTATGCTGATATTGGCTCTCTATATATAATAACTTGGGACCAAAACAAACTGTAAAATATTGTAAAAAATAGTTAAAGATAAGCAATTCTAAGGCAAACCAACTCTACAGAGAACAATTAGATTAAAACTTTCCAGATTTTTCAGTGATTTAAATGTGGTTTTTAACTGCATCAATACTAGGGAGACATCAAATACAAACACTAGTTAACATGAATTTTCTTGTGGTTTATCAGTAACCAGTGCTTTACTGGTAAATCACAATAAACTTATTGGGCACCCCTGTTTTAGATGCTAGGACGTATTTTCTCTCTATCTCCTCCACGTATCAAGTAACAGTCTACAGGGTATATGCAGAGAGTTCCTAGGTATGCTAAGTTACAGTAAGACAGGCCCAGTTTTATTTTCTCTTTGTATGGTTTTAAGTATTTAATATATAGTGACATCATTTATTTGTATTAACTAATTTTTACAGCAAACCACAAAAACAAATATTTTCTTATGTCGTATACTATTTCCTTTGTGTTCAATGTCACTATTCTGTATTTGCACAGAGAAACTTCTGAATTCCTTCCATCTTCATGGTATTAGTTAGGCATAATGTCATTAAAATATTTTATTTTGTTAAAAATCAAATAGATATACCATATACAATGCATATTTAACAAATGAATCACATCTCTACATTTTGTTTAGATTACTATATGGATGTGGCACTGTTGTAATAATTGCTAGACCAGTTTAAAAAAACATCCAGTTTGAGGTCTATAGAAAATAAATTGAAGACAACTAAGTACTCAGCCCTAGTTGAAACATCTGTGGACAACTAAACCTTGGAACATCTGTTGGATGTTTAAAATAGCTTTTCTATTTTGACTGTTTTCACGTCAGTAGGAAGCCATCCTATCCTCATGTATTGCTAGCATTAAACCGGGGTAAACAATCATTTCCTAGTGATTTTTTTTTAAATACTAAACTTGTAAATCTTGACATATAACCTACTTTCTAAAATAACCTTTTCCAGTTTTGTCATGGACACAAGCATTTTCACAGTCAGAGACTGGCTTAGCACATTGAGGCTTATGTACTAAGAAAAGTGGTGCAGTTCTGGAGCAAACATACTACGCCATAAGGGAGAAATACAAATACCCAAAGTTTTCTGTGATTTAACTGAGGCTTTTAACATCTTGAATTATTGTGAGGTCTTTAACTCATTGTTTTCAAAATCACCTAAATGTTGTGTTGTTAGTGCTCATATTTTTATTTTATGCTAATTATGTGTAAAACTACCTCTCCAATCCCCTCTGGAACTTCATTTTCCAGTGCTCTCCCTCCCACTATGTTATTGGAAAATGTAGAATACATTCCCCTGAGAGTATAATGGTGCAGTCACATGACCACCGATCTAGTAGAGTCTGTGAACAGAGTGACAAGTACCCAAAATCCCTGTCTAGTATTCTAATGCGGCTATATCCACCAGTGGCTAAACAAAACAAAGGGAGACGAAATATATATATATATATATCTATTTTCTCTCTTTTAATTTAGTTTGCACACATATATGTTGATGGAGAAAGTGTTGCCCATAGAATTTAATTCATAGAAGCACATTTATTTTTTTATTGTTTGAGTGCCATGGGGTGATCAACCCTTTTAGACAAACTAACATAAATACATTTATAATTAAGCATTAATGAGATAGAAGCCTTGTAGATCCCCTTCCTGTAAATTACAACAGCATTGAAAATGTGGAGGGAAGTTGGATGGAGAGACGGGAAGATGGATAGAAGGAGAGCAGTTCTGAAATTTGCTAATATCTGTCTGATACATCGTCCTGTAAGGCTAAATGACTCAGAAACTATTTAAAATGACTAAAACAACATGCAGTTGAGCTATGCTAGTTGTACTATATTTGATTTTTGTTTACAGATTCCTGTCAGATTCTTCTGCCTTTAAAATAGCAGAACTGATTTTCTTTATTCTAAATTTTTTGTGAACCGATACATCTCAAGGGACTTCCACACTTGAACTTTTCTTTCTTAGGGACTGGTAATTTTATATTCACTTTTCATAGTAACATAGTAACATAGTAAATTTGGTTGAAAAAAGACACAAGTCCATCAAGTTCAACCTTCGCCTCATACCTCAGTAACTGAGATTTTATAGCTTTCCTGCTACCAATTAAATTAGTTTTTATCAGACCTTCCTGATCAGCCTACTGGTACAGTATAACTCTATATGTTCCCTTTTGAAAGAAATGTATCTAATCTTCTCTTAAATGTATCCATTGTATCTGCCATAACTACCTCCCTGGGCAATGAATTCCACAATTTGACAGACCTTACCGTAAAAAACCCTTCCTCTGCTGAAGTTTAAACCTCCTTTCCTCTAATTTCAAGGGGTGTCCCCTGGTCACCTGATCAGGCCTTGGAATAAATAGCTCACCGCAGAGATCCTTGTATTGACCTCTCATGATTTTGTTTTCATCTTTATCTTAGTATCTTATAATATGGAAATAAATATATATTGCATGAATTTTCCTGCTTAGTAAAACAAGGGTTATGAAAAAAACTCCCAGTATCTGTCATGGCTACCTCCATGACATGACATCCAGGACTTATTGAAAATGTTATTTCTTGAACAAAGGCACAAGGGCAAAATACATAGGGGGCGTTGGTCATTTTGGCCACATTAAGAGAAATATGGGGGTATTATTAGAGGTATTAAGTCTCCTTTAAATAATCTTTAGCTATCCATTGGCCATATAAGAATAATGATAGTTTTACTAAGACAACAACGGAAGAGATGCAGGTTGACCACATCTGAACTACAGAAAGAAATTTTGACATAAACAAGATGTTGTCATTTGAATCAGACTATATTATTGTACTTCTGCTAAGGTCTAAACTGTTATTAGTTTAATCATCTGTGCACTATGACAGTGTTATGGATCAATTATAGGAGCACACAATAAACACCATAGGGAAATAAATACAAATTCCACGCAATCACATGGATGAAAATGTGAATTTTAACATCTTAAATCCTAGGGAGGGCTTTAATGTGTTGGAGACATCAGTCATTCCAGGGTCTAATATCACTATTTAAATCAATGCAAATTTTTAGTTCTCTCCTTTACTGCAGGTGGTTTGACCCAGAATCCCTGCACTTTTCTTATCAACATACACTTATTACTTATTATTATGCACAAAGTAAAAGGAGCAATCAATTGCCCAAGATGGGAGAAATACAAACACTTTAATTTAAATGAACTAGAGATTTCTCTAGCCTTCAGAGGGCTAAAGGTCAATGAATAGTAATTTGAAGAACTGTTATTTGTCACCTGTGATGCAGAATTGCCCAAAATTGCTCCTCTCTTCTTTTATGCATAAGTCCCTTTGTAACTTTGTTATTCATACAAAACAATGCCATTTTGCAAGACAAAAAGGTGTTTCATTTTGTTTGCTGTTTCAGTAAGACAGATTTCATGAAAAACAACCACATGTTGACCTGGAATAAAAAATGAGGTTCGTTTTTCTTTCAGATGTCATTAGAAGAGATCATATCTGTACATGGTACAGATAATCTTTGCTAGATTAATAGGCAAGCAGGACTGCTGCACAACTCTCCCCTATTGTCTCTAACTCTCCCCTGCTTTAGCTCTCTCCTTCTCCCTCACTCTCTCATTTTCACTATTCACCTCTGCCGCTATCCCTTGCTCTCTTCCTCCTCTCCATCTCTACCTTTCTCTCTCTCTCTCTCTCTCTCTCACTCCCTGCCATTTTGATGCAGTCTCTCCATTGCTTCTACATCCTGTTACATTGTCCAGCACTCCTGCTCCTCTCTCATCACTCCAACTCCTGCCACCTCCCTCTCTCATCCTTCATCAGCTCCTGTAGTCCTACCATACCCTTCCCACTCTCCATACGTTATTTGTTTCAAATCAATTCAGATTAATCCAGAATTTTCTTTTGGGCCCTCTGAATTAATCTGCCAGTGCCAGACAAGATGCAGATGTTTCCCCTCATCTCTATTTGAGATTCATACCCAGCTTTCATTTCAAAGATAAAGTGATCAATGATCCTATGAAGAAAAGCTAGCATTTTCTTTATCTTATTTCTGTTTTCTTTTTTTTTTCCAGAGAAAATTCTGAAAGTGTTGGCAAAACATAGATGTTACATATGTTTCAATTGTGTTTGCAGTATTATCAGACATAACAGAACTTGGAAAATACCTTAAGGTCAACCAGGTGGCTATTATGTTTAAGTTTGTCTAGTGTTTGAACAAATATCTTTGTTTCTAAAGCTCATGACAGATTTACAAAGTCTATCTTTGTGAAATGCACATGTGCATGACAATAAAGGAATGATGTACTTGTGGAGAACAGTACTGTATGTAAGGTATGCAATGTATAATATAAAAAATAGATAAAATGCACATAGAAACAAGAATGTACAAAGTATTAAAGAGAGCACATTAAGGGCTGTATATACAGGGCCGGATTTCCCAATAGGCAACTGCCTAGAGCTCTAAGTTTTATGGAGTGCCTCAGCTGTGCTGGACACACTCACATTCTGAATTATGGTTTGGCCTGAACAGTTTAAATTTCCCTGTACCAGTTTTAATAGGTGGCGCTAAGGACACCTAGAGTGCCTTGTCTAGGGGCACCTGGGATGTAAATCCAGTCCTGGGTATACACAATTTAAAAGAAGTCTGGAACAAGTCAGCTCACTTTAGAGCAGTATTTCTTCAGTGTTAATCCTCAGAGCACACCAACAGTTCAGGTTTTCAAGATATCTCTACTAGTGTTGAGCGAGCACCCCGATGCTCGGGTGCTCGGGTGCTCTGACCGAGCACCCCCTGAGGCTCGAGTGCTCGGCCGAGCACCCGAGCCCCATTGAATAGAATGGGGCGACACGAGCATTACACCAGGCACCCCCTGCTCTGATGAGGGGAGGGTGCCTGGTCAATGCCCCCCTTCATCTCCGCAATGTCCCCCTTCATCTCCGCAATGTCCCCCTTCATCTCCTCTATGCCCCTCTTCCACAATGTCCCCCTTCATCTCTGCTATGCCCCTCTTCCACAATGTCCCCCTTCATCTCCTCTATGGCATAGAGGAGATGAAGGGGGACATTGTGGAAGAGGGGCATAGCGGAGATGAAGGGGGACATTGTGGAAGAGGGGCATAGAGGAGATGAAGGGGGACATTGTGGAAGAGGGGCATAGCGGAGATGAAGGGGGACATTGTGGAAGAGGGGCATAGAGTCTATGCCCCTCTTCCACAATGTCCCCCTTCATCTCCGCTATGCCCCTCTTCCACAATGTCCCCCTTCATCTCCGCTATGCCCCTCTTCCACAATGTCCCCCTTCATCTCCACACTGTCCCCCTTCATCTCCGCAATGCCCCCTTCATCTCCGCAATGCCCCCGTACCTCCAGTCCCTGGTGGTCCAGCGGAGCGTCTTCAGATCTGTGCCTCCTCCGGCACAGATCCCCGCCACCCGAACATGGCGGGCGAGCACATGGCGGTACTCGACGAGTACCGCCATGTGCCGAGCAGAGCGATGCTCGAGCCGATCCGAGCATCGGCCGAGCATGCTCGCTCAACACTAATCTCTACTTAATCTCAGTGGATTTATCCGTGTCCCAGTAATTGTGGTTGAGTTGCATATGCTTAATTAGCGGACCCTAAGGCCTGAAGGTAAGAATCCCTGCCTAGAGCATGAATGCTCAAACCAGCCTCAGGTGCAGGTTTTTTGCATCTCCTGACATGAACACAGGTGACTCAACCAGTGGTGCAATCATTCTTAAGGATCTGCCTGTGTGAATGACAGCCACTTGTGTTTAATTGAGATCCTGACACACAATGAAGGTTATGGACTAAGGAGTGATAAAGAGGTGATAAAGCAGAGATGACTTCTACAATGATATCACTTCTCCATTTCCTAATATATTCTTGAGAACTGCTGTACTAAGATTTCCAAAGTTGGTGAAATCTTAGTGAATTGACTTTATAGAATAACATAGGAACTAGAGAAGTGATATCACTGGAGAAGGCATCTCTGCTTTATCACCTCTTTATCACACCTTAGTGCATCTCCCTCCTTGTGTGTCAGACCATGTAAATGAAGTGGAATTAGATTAACTGTTATTTAGTGCATCTAATTTGTTCTCCAGAACTGCTTCTCTTCAATGTGTGCAACCACCCATAAGTATATGTAACAGTCAGCAGCCAACAATTAGATATATCAGGCCTGGATTCCATTGCAGATCCAACATTGATCAAAGATTTTATTTACACGTTTCTCCATAGACTTCAATGGCAATGTGTTAGACAATACCAGTGATGACACTTATCAACTGCAGTGGAATTATGGCATCAGTTTATAACATACCGAAATGCATCCAAAAACTGTGGGTTATAGTTATTTTGATACAGAACTATATAATTTGGGAAGTAATGTAGCTTTGTGCACAAAGAAAAGGGAGGCAATTCTGGAGCAAACTAACAGCATCAAAGGGAGCAAATACAAATTTCCATTGAGCTTTTAACCCCTTGAATGCTAGACGTCTTTACAACATATTGCCTTGAAGTGCACTGGAAACTTCCTTCATATTCAAGGTGTTAACATATTAATTTAACTTATGGGGATTTCATTTGTTCCTTATGTTATTTGTGTCTTATAGTGCATTTAGTTTGCCCCAGAATTGTTCCATTTCTTCGTAGTACATTAGCCTCCACTTGATTTATGTGAGGATGAGATAAAGGTGTGATAAATTCTCCAGTGAGATAAACTCTCCAATTCTTCTAGACTATTCTGCAATGACTCTTTTCAAGATGGAGAGTGCTATGTCTATACATAGGCTACACAGATTAACACAGGGATTGGAGTTGTTATCTCACTGGAGAGTCCCACCATTATCTCACCCTAGATCAAATACCTCAGATGTCCGTTTTCTTAGATCTAATCTATGAAGGTGTATTCTGTATGAGTCCTCTGCTTTGCTGTTTGACATTTTATGAGTGCCAAATAGGGAAATAATACAATGACTCTAGACGCTAGATTTCCTTTCTAGAAAAATGTACCCCAAAACTGTTATGCTTAAAGATATAAATTCTGTGCATACACTGAGTGTTTTTAAGAGCACTTCACCGCTTTTATGAATTAAATAAATAAATCAGAGACGGGAAACATAGCCATCTTTTGCAGAGAAATGCGTTGCATGTCACTCTGGCACTCAAAGGGTTAACATTTGGTAAAAACTGTTCTTCCTTCTAACCTCACAGATTTTGCAGTGATCACTAGGTAAACACGAGAAAGAAAGTGATATCAAATGTCTCTCTGATTATACAACATGTCAAGAGATAAAAGGCAGAATCCTGTTGTATGGAGTGGTTTTGCGGATGTGCTCCAAAATGCCTGGATTTTGATAGTCTTTAAGGCAAATTTAAAAAGTCGCACTGGAGAATTTCTGGAGCCACCCAACTGCACTATAGGAGACACATAAAAATTCACAATCTAACCCCTTGCATGAGAGAGACCTCCCACACATTGCTTAGCAATATATTTGAGACCTCGCTAGCATTTAAGGGGTTAAATGTTCTATTTAACCTTTGGAGTGCCAGCGAGTTATCCAACACATTGCAATGTAATGCGCTGAATACCACTCTGGCACTCAAAGGGTTAAATGAATGAAAGTTTGGGGAATTTGTATCACCTATTGAGTGATGGTTTTCTCCAGAATTGCACTAGTGCTTCTTAAAGGGATAGTAACGTTTCATAATAAAAACAGCTCTAATTAATCATCATAGTATTTGGACTTTGGAGAGTGTTATTTCAGTTCTGTCAGAGTTGTAGTACAAGAGTAATTCAATGATAAAGTATCCCCCTCCCACCCCTTTTTACTGATGTCATACTGCTCAGCCAAAGCAGAAGGGAGGTGCCCAGGTAGACTGCACAGAGGGCCAATCTTCAATTAAGATAAGGGAAAAACCTGAAAAGCTTGTCAAGGGGGGCAGGGCTTTCATTGTTTTTACTGTAAGAAGATTGTCCCCTGTTGTTATCTGTTTGGTCTTACAACCAGATTCACATCTGAGAAGAGATGGCTTACACTAGGTAAAAGGGGCGGGGAGGGGAGACTTTGCTTGTGAATATCTCTTAAACCATAAAGGTTTGAGAGATAAGACTTATATCATTCTTCATGTTTTTAATGCCTAAAAAATAAATAAAGTTAAAACGAAGTGTTACTATCCCTTTAATAACACTTAGGTATTATTCTATCAGACCAAATCTTTCAAATGGCTACTTTTATTTTCAACAGATTGCAATGCTGCAATCACATTCTAACCGAAGGTCAGAATCTTATTGTCAAATTGCATTTTTGTGTTAAAAAAATTACCCTTTGGAATCCTTTTGGAGCACCAAAAATGTTCAAAAGTGACAACAAAGTGAGGTTCTGAAAGACCAAGAAAAGCGGCAGCTTCTCTTAGGCTGGATGAGGCAGGGAAGATTGGGACCAATAGTTTGTCTAGTCTCCTATCTGATTCCCCTAGTGCCCTAAACAACTTCCTGACATGCTTACCTCCTGTGGTCAATCCCTCCTGTGAAGGATCTCAGAGATCTTGTTGCACAAGGAACAGAAGAGTCAACCTCCATGTCTAAAACTTAAACAAAGCTTCACTACCCGTACCACTTCTTACACTAAAATGTTTAACCCTCCATTGCCAGATTGCAGTGATCTTGCTGAATCAGCAATAGAGGGATTAACCACCGTCTTAAAATATTTGTTCAGCAAGAAAAGCAGTTTAATATATTTATATCTTTTCATAATAAAGTATTATTATAGGGTTAGAAAAGAGACAAAACAGTACAGTGATTTCCTCTTAGTGTATATATCCACCAGCATTTTGCTGTTGAATTTGACAAGATAAAAACGGTAAAATAAAGGTAAAATGTGATAAAAGGGGAACTAATCTCTTGAATTGAGTGACTCTTAATTTGTTCAACAGAATTACTTACGTATTTGTCCTTCATACAGCATTCAAGTATGCTTATTTACTATTTATTAACCCTTTAAGTACCAGAGGGATGGGCAGTACATTGCAAAGTAATGTATTATACACTCCTCTTTCCCTTAAAAGGTTAATATTTCAGTTCAGCTGTAGTCTATAACAGAAGACGGCCATATTATTACATTGAGAACAGTCTCACGTCCCACTAGAAACATGAACAGAGCTCTCTCCATGGCTTATTTCATGTAGACTGAGAATGTGTTTTATTGTCGGCAAATAGGCTAAGGTAAGGTACTGACCTTTCTGAATAGGAGAGCAGTGGGACCTAATCACAAGACATTAATGTTAGTTCTGTACTTTTAGAATTATATTTTATTTTTCTAATCATAAAAAAACTAAATTTTACAGATGCTATCTGGGAGTAGATAATATTTCAAATTATTTATGACAATTTCTATTTGTAGGTGTTAGTACAGAACTCTGAAACAATGAATTGCTCATAAGAAGGTCATTTGTTCATTTTTCATTCTTGTTGTATGAGTCAGTTCATTACACTGAATCATTATAATTCACAGAAATTGAGATTTCTTTCAGGCTGTGGACGATTTTATGTAAGAGCGTGGGTTATTATTACATTGGGAAAACCACAATAGTGTGGGTGTGAGAATTTATTCTACGGGGTGGGAAATTATACCACTAATTATATCAACAATACAAAGAATTTAGAACATCATATACACATTTTACAACAATAAGGCTGATGTACTAAGAAGAACTTAAAGCAATAGAAATATTTCAAAATAAATGGCGCTCTGAATAATTTTCATAGCTTTTAAGGCATGTGCAGTGTTATTTCAATACTGTCCAAGGTGTAGTTCAAGGTTAGTTGAATTATAATGTATCCCCCTCCTGCTCCTTTTACCTATGTAACGTTGCACAGCAAGATGGACCAGATGGATAGCAGCGAGGGGCAATCTTCTGAGAGCATAATGAAAAACCTGTCCTCCTTCGTCAAGAGAGACAGGATTTTAATTATGCTCACAACCAGAATATTGTCCCTCTCTGTTCGCTGTATGGTCCAATGACCAGATTTCACATCTGAGGGGAGGTGGCTTATGATAGGTAAAACTGGCTGGAAGGGGATACTTTATAATTCAATTACTCTTGAACTATACCTCAGACAATATTGAAATACCACTATACAAGGCTCAAAAGCTTTGAAGATTAATCTGAGCTCCATTTATTTTGAAATATTACTATCCTTTTAAGGGATTCTGGGACAAACCATCTACAACAGGGGTAGCCAGCCTTGGACCTTAAGAGCTACCAATGGTCCTTGTTTTCAGGATATCCCAGCAAGAATGCACGTAGAGTAATTAGTGGCTTAATCATGGAAATGTACACCGTTAATAGCTTTTGAACCAGGGTTGGCTACCTCTGCACTAAATCATAGGGGAACATATACAAATGCCATTTGGTTAAAATGGGACTTTTATCTTCTTTTTTGCTTGAGAGATCTCCAAAGAAATGCTTTGCAATGTGTTAGGGACCTCTCTAACATCCAGTGGGTTAACCCTTCCAGTGCCAGGAGGTATCCAATGCATTACAAATCAATTCATTGGGTAACCATCAGGCACTCAAAGGGTTAAACGTTCCATTTAAATCAATGGGGATTTGGGGGAATCTGTATTTGTCCTTTATGTTTCAGTTTGTTGGTTCCAGAATTGGTTCATTTCTTCTCTGTACCTTGGTGGAAATCTAGCTGCCCTGTTTCTAAACCTTATGAATCCAAAGCAATTGTGGACCATGTGTGGACTGAAAACCAACTTCAGAGAATGAGTTGAAGCTACATAGACTTTGCTGTAGCTACACAGCTGTTAAGAATTAGAGTAGGCAGCTCAGATGATAAGCAGAGTCAGATGTGCTTCCTTGAAGAGGTGTGACTTTAGGGAGCATTTAGATGTCGAAAACTGAAGAGGCGTCTGACAGTATGAGTCAGAGATTGTGTGCAACGTGGGAGATTACTTGTGTGAGAAACCACTTTGAGAGAGAAAGAGCAACATTGGGTTCATGTTTAACCTGTTGGACAAAAGAGAGCTCTTGAGGGTAAGTCTTCAAATGATAAAGAGAGCATACTGTTGCACATGAGTCTGCCAATGTCAAAACAAAACTAACATCACCTAATAACAGTAAATCTCCACTTACCTTACTATGGCCACAAAATACTAATGGCTCCCATGAATTTTGCCTTTGTGCCTTTACTCATTAGTTAACATCTTTAAGTAGTCCTGGACATCATGTCCATGGAGGGAACACGACAGCTGCTGTCAGTCTATTCAAACTGAAGCAAATAAACATGAGCCTACCGGACACTTTAAGGACCAGAAGGAAACAGGGAATTGCACAACCCTCTGGTCCATAACAACTTCACATCTAAGCCTATTCATCCCCAGCACACAATGCTAAACATGTTTTCACATTTTGCTGCACTTTACAATCAAATGACAATTTTTGGTGCTTTTCTGTGAACAACCAACACATTTCATATTTTTATTTCAGAAGACAATGCACTTTCAAAAGATACCATTGGTTTATGGGTATCTACTAACATGACCAATATATTTTGCCGTATTCTTCCTATAAAATTTAGCAATGAGATCTAAATGAATTCCAGTTTCTGCTCCCCTTACTCTTTCCTTTAAAGTGGAGAGACACTCATTATTTTGTGCCTTAAATTCAGAATGAAAAAAAAAAATAAAAAAAAAATAAATAAAAAAATATATATATATATATTTTTTTTTTCTTTTTTCATTCTGAATTTAAGGCACAAAATAATGAGTGTCTCTCCACTTTAAATGAAAGAGTAAGGGGAGCAGAAATTGGAATTCATTTAGATCTCATGCCTGACTTCACTTTTTTATTATTTTGCACCTATATCATCTTGTGATCATAAGATCACCCTACATTTTAACCTCCAGGTTTAACCTTGTTTAAATTAGAGGAATCACCTCTTTCAAATGAAGGTATCTCCATGTGAATATGAGCAAGGGAGGCTGATATATAGTTATTATATAGCATGGCCCTCTTTGCTTTTTTATTAAAGAATAATATATGATGGTCCAACGGATCTCTGTCACATGAATAATCATAATGTGAAGTATCATAATGTGACAAGATTTCCCCAGGAGTAGAACACTATCAGGGAGTTGGGACCGAACACTGTTGAAAAGGTAAGTCTCAATGGTAACCCCTTTGTTTTTTGCATATCCTTAGCAGTATTAGGGTGGGATATAAGGATGTGGATAACTACTTCCTTAGCAGCAATGTTATTCAGAGTTTGAGGTCATGTGGGCCTACTAACAATGTCATATCTGCCTCCATGGACATGACATCTGATTGAAGCTTTTTATCTCTTGAACAAAGAAGCAAGTGCAAAATTCATAGGGGACATTAGTATTTTTTAATCATAGCAATATATGTTACAGAGTTAATATTAGGAGATTTTAGTTGGCATTTCAGAAGTTAATGTGAGCATATCAAGGAAAATTGAATAATTTTATGCTGATTTCTAAGCCTTCTTAGAACATTTCATTAAACTAGGCTCAGATGAACCGTACACCCTGAAGCACCCATACACTCCCACACTGCCCATCCTTTGGCACAAGCAGCAGAGTTAAAATGGTGCAGCACATAAATATAGGTTCCCTGAAATTATTTCAGCTTGGAATCACATAGGTCCATTCCCCTCGTTGTGTTGCAGAAAAAGAAAAGGCATCAGTGAAGGCTTTCAAGGTTAAAAGTCAGAAATTCCTGTGCAGGCATTTCCACATCAGAGTAAGAGATAAAGAACCAGTAAATGAAAATGGCAGAAGGACTGTTGTTTGAGTGCATATATAATTAGGATGGAACAAGATATGAGCCAATAGTGAAAGGTTAATGCAGTGACTTAGCTTGGAAATTTAAAATGAAAAAAGATGATAGAGTTAGTCATAAGTTTGAAGTACGAGTGAATCACAGAGAACTCTTCTTCTGTCCAAGGGATTAATGAGTTGATGGTAGATATGAGTCTGCAGATAACTGTATCATCTGGAATATAATGTAATACGATCTGTCATCTTATATGTCAATTTTATTATTTTTAATTCTAGTTTAAGATGAGACAAACTTGTCTTCAGGTGACAGGTTCTATTTAAATTGAAAGGGAAAGTTTTATACTCATATCAGCTATACATATATACACATACATACATTTCAAATACAATGAATTCAAGGTAGACATTGAAGAGAATGTACAAATTCACAGATACAGCGGTACTGTCCTAGCCTCAATGCCAGTGGCTGCACTGCAGGGTACTAACTAGAGAGTATAAACACTATAGTGCATATCAGCCCACAAACCTTCCATCATTAATTATTTCAGTGTCAGAGGAGTAATCAACACATTGCTTTGCAATGCCTTGGTCCCCTATCTGGCACTGAAAGGGTTAAAACGTTAATGCCTTCAATCTCCTTATACCAGCTTGTACAGGAAAAAGAGGTAAAATTAGACAATTTCCTGTGTGTCTTGGAGTTGAGCAAGCCATAGAGGAAAAAGATGTCCCCAAATGCCTATAGGCTGCCAGCTGCCCTTGGTGCAATTAGTGTTAAGGGGAGGATTTCTAGCATAAATAGCTTAGTAAATTGGTGTTAGGCAGAAAGGCTAGAAAATCAGTTCCAGTGCCTGTTTTTGTGTGAATTCTTATTTGTTCAATCTCCTCAGGGTCCATAAGCTTCAAAATACTTTAAATGGAGTTGAATTTGTTTAAAAACAACAAAAATTACTTAATACTTTCCGTAAGAAGCAGATGATATTTTGATCTACATATATAAATACAACATAATCTTTTTCTAAAGAAATGTCTGGTATGTAACAATCTGCTGGAATGTCTGCACTTGCTTACTTCATTTCACGTTATCTGATTCTCCCAGTTATCTGGCCACAGCTCATAAAATAGAAACGCTGATTGTGGATACAGAATTAGCAGTTATCAATCACACTTAATTATCCAGCATTTGAAAGTGGAAGTGATAGGACAGAAAACTTGAGTAACTGCATATTCCATTGACTAAAGCGTCTAAAGTGCCAAGTACGATATGAAATGGGCAGTAATTCACTCTTCAGAATGCAGTCTGACTTCGGACATTTATTGCAATTCCAGTATCAAACAAAACCATTGGTTGGACTCTTTGGGGTGTAGATATAAAGAACAGTGGAGCAGTTCTGGAGAAAACCAAAAGTAGAGAGTGAATACAAATTCCCATTGGTTTAAATCGTGGTTTAACCAGTACAGTGGTGCATGAATGAAGGCCAGGATGTAATGCATGTGAGTGCTAGAATAGACAGTCACATATAGTATCCTGTTAGAGTGGCGTAGGCAGATAGCATAATCAAAGTTAAGGTCTAGCCAGGAAGTCAATTAGATGGAGCATGGTACAAGTGGATTGAGCAGGTAGCAGAGTGAAAAGGAGGCACAAAGTCACTGGAAGCCAAGGTCTGGGACGCTGGAAAACTGGAGCACTGATGGTGACCTGGATCACAGATTCACAACAGTTGAACGGGAGCAAACAGGAATGCTGAATCAGAGGCTAACAGCTTAAATCCTGGAAAAAATGGAATAGGAATAGGTTGGTATAAATAGAGGTGAAAGACTCTGATTAGAGTACAAGCAATTAGCAGATGAGGCACCTCAATTGAACCGCATGAGTGCTGGAATCTGACACTGATATAAGGACAGGTAACTACTTGGTGAGGCACAGCAACTTAACACAATTAGAATTGAAATCTTACAGTTACCTTGCTTTAGTTAGCTGTTCAATAAGACCCACAAGTTATTGTATGACAGTAAACATCAGTTGAGCAATAATTACTTAACCTTAAAGGAGCAATAAAAATGTTTTATGAACACATATATGTTACAACGATACCAGGGTACTCCCATTCCAGGCAATTGTTTTCATCATTATAACTTTCCATATCGTGTTGAAGTCATGAAACTGTTACTACCACATTTTATAGAGAACTGTTGTCAGTGACTCACATGTCCCATAGAATGCAATAGAAAAGATGTCTGAATACAAAGGAAACAATATTTAAACTTTCTGGCCACTAGAGGATACTGTTAATGTAAAAAACCCTGTAGTTTCAACTGTAATAAGTCTGGAAGTATGCATCTCCCAGCATTGGGAGTAATCAGCAGGGAATTTTATATTTTTATTAATAAACAGATAAATCTTTTTATTTGGTTTTAAACCTACCTTGTTTTTTTATGCACTCATATTTATTTTCTTCTACTTTGATGTAGGCTAGACTGGTACATACCACTGCCAACCAAACATGGCCAACATTTCGATCTCATAAGGACCTGTCTCAAATAAGCAGGAAGTTTGTACTAATGCTATTTCTCTCTATATCATGAACTGTTTCTGATTTCTTAGTCGTACACCTACTGAATACTAATTTACTAAGCTACATGATGATGATTGTGAAAACGGGAGGATATTAGGGAAGTGTATGGGCATTGTAGTGTATTGCTTTCCTCTGCATCATGTTCAGCACCATGTATACAGGAGGCGGAGTGCTCCTGCACCCAGTTTATAGTGATGGGTCACTGATTTTGACTGAAATGGCCATAGGTTCAAACCCGCGTGGCCACTTTTGTCAAAATCGCTGTACAGAGACTCACAAGGAAAGTGATTTTCACAGTGGCCATACCTATGAAAATCCCTGCACTGAGACCCACCTTCATTGAGTTGCTATGGTACCCTCCATGGATGAAGTGGCAAATTCTAAGAGATGCAGCATTCATATTTTAAACCTCTGAGTGCCAGAGGGGTATGCAACAAATTTCTAGGCAATGCGTTTCGTACCCCTCTGGCATTCAAAGGTGTATATATATAGGAGCAATATTTGTGGAATTAAAATGGTGAAAGTAGGTCATGGGAGCATTATATGTCGAATTTCAAAGTGGGGGGGTAATATGTCGAAGGGGTGCACTCTATGTCAGATTTCTATGATGCATTCTGTAT
The DNA here is from genome assembly GCA_037306005.1 of Rhinophrynus dorsalis. NCBI lineage: Eukaryota > Metazoa > Chordata > Amphibia > Anura > Rhinophrynidae > Rhinophrynus > Rhinophrynus dorsalis. The sequence goes on along the minus strand of CM074720.1, from coordinate 91,395,832 downwards.
TCTACACTGCTTTTGTTCGAACAACGATTGTTTTGAAACCGTCATTGTGGCTTCTACACCTCAACTCTGAGGTGCAGGATTCCCGACAGAGAATGTAACCACAAAACACGCAGTTACACTGACCGTAAGTTACAGTATGCTACTTGGGCATTGTTTTTAGTTGTCTCTTATAGGCCTTCTTTTGACTGGCGGTGCGTATAATTACCGTTGGTTTTGTTTTTACAACTTGGGGAAAACAAAACACAATGCCTGTTGTTGTTTTTTTTTAGTGGTGGTAATAGTATCAAGCCCTGAATATTTGATCTATGAGTATGATTTCACCCTTAGAGAAATTAGTACAAATATGTGAACAGCATCAACTGAGACTTCGCCTTATGTGAGACTCATAAAAAACCTGAAGATTCAGTAACATTAAATGTTGAAAGCATTTCTGAAAGAATCACTTTCTGTGCTATCAAACTAAACAGTCACTACGTTCTTCAATTCATAAAGTTTATGTCTGTACAAGTAACCATAGTGATGATGAAGTTGAAGAATTTTATGATGATTTATTACATCTCTACAAACAGGACAATTATCCCTACAAATTTAAAATGGGGATTTTAATGCGTGAATTGGCAAAATCCAAAATGTTGAAAATCAATTGGACCACATGGAACTAGAAAAAGAGACAACAGAAGAAACCAACTGATCAAATTTGCACAAGAACAAAATGTATACATTGTGAATTCATTTTATAGTAAAAGGCCCAGGGAAATTGGACATGGAAAAGCCCTACTGGTAATACAATTGAAATACTTGCATACTTGCAAATAATAAAACAATATTCACTGATTATAATAAAACAATATTCAGTGCTCATTCTTAAAGGGATAGTAATACCTAAAATGTAAAAAAAAATATGTTGTAGGGTTTATCCCCCTGAGTAAAACAAGGGTACCCCCACTGCTGAAAGGTGTTTCATTCAAAAGTTATTAATTTTCAAAGTTGAATTTTTTAGGTGCAATATCACAGTGGCCTGAAATTGTACAGTGGCGCTGTTGCTACACGATCCTATGGACAGCTCTGGTCTCAGGACCATAAATCTCCATAGGATGGTGTAGCAACAGTGCCACTGTACAATTTCAGGCCACTGTGATATTGCACCTAAAAAATTCAACTTTGAAAATTAATAACTTTTGAATGAAACATATTTCAGCAGTGGGAGTACTCTTGTTTTACTCAGGGGGATAAACCCTACAACATATTTTTTTTTTACATTTTAGGTATCACTATCCCTTTAAATTGTTTAAACTTTGAAAGTGACCATTGTCTAGTAAGAGTAAAATAATAAAATTGACTCCAAGAAGGAAAACAAAATAATCAAGTCAACAAATGTGAAGATCGACACTAGTCATCTATTGAAAAATTATACGAATTTTAAGACATCACTGTGTATCACAAGACCTTCCAGACACAGACATATAAACACACAATGAAAAAGTTATTGAAACTATCATAGACACTGCCCATGCCCTTGCACCTACTGTAAAACTGGATAAACCAACTAATATCAAAAGAAACAGTTGCCATGATGAAAAAGTGATGAGAAATTAAGCAAAAACGGTAATATTAGAAACAGAATAGAATAAGTAGAAATGTGCAAGACCATATGGAAGTGAATAAAAGAAAAAACATGCAAGTTCAATGTTGAGCTCATCAAAAGAACACTGGATGAAAGGGCTAAACAAAAAATGGCCACACGTGGGAGCCAAATGCTTGCATGAAAGCGTGAAGATGGCACAACAGCAAAAACTCAACAAACAGTAAAACGAGTGGAAGAATTTTATTCAAATCTATTAGGGATGAAGGACAACAACTGAATGCAGTGCCAGAGGCTGAAGCTGTGGTGAACGTTATGGTAAAAGAAGTAGAAGTCGCAATAAAATCAATGAAGAATGACAATATCGATGGAACTGATAAAGTTACTAATAAAATGTTGAAAGCAGGAAGTCAACCCTTATTCAAATCCCTAGCTAAACTATTTTTAAAATGCTTACTACTCGGCAAAGTGCCAGAAACATGGAAAATTGTAGAAAAAAAGGTGATAAGGTGGATTTAAAAAACCTGCCGGCCAATAAGCCCATTACCATTGATCTGCAAGGTTCACAATGGTACTTTCAAGAAAAATTAACATACATAGCACGGCACATCCTAAAGAACAAACAGTAGAATGGACCATATCCAAACAGTACAACAATTTATAGAGAGGCATAATGAATACAGCCTTCCCTTATGCATAGTCTTCACTTACTACAACAAGGTCTTTGACTCAGTGAAAAAGCAAGCAACAATCAGGGCCCTAATCATCTCAACATCATTGAATCTGTCTGGGATTACATGAAGCAAGAGAAGCACCTGAGCATGCCTAAATCCACAGAAGAACTGTGGTTAGTTCTCCAAATGTTTGGAACAACCTATCTGCCAAGTTCCTTAATAAAATGTGTGCAAGTATACCTAGAAGAATTGATGTTGCTTTGAAGGCAAAGGGTGGTCACACCAAATATTGATTTGATTTCGACTTTTCTTCTAACATCTACTTTTGAATTAATTCTTACTTTACAGTACTCCTGGTCCCGAAAGCACACTGGACCAAGTTAAGTCAGAAAAAAAATACATTTGTTGCACCCATGCCAAACATTTTCTGTCCCTTGTAGACCTTCCTCAGGGATCATTTCTGGTATTTTGATAATTATTTAGTTATACTTGATACAGATGTTATATCTTGATAAATATTTATGCATTGCCAAATAATATGCATACTGGCCACAAGGACTAGAGATCTGGTGTGCTTTGTGATACACTGGAGTGCATCTAAAGCACTTGTAGACTTACTTAGTTAGATGTCTCATTTCTGGTCTGACATGTCTCTCTATGTATAGAGTGGAGACAGGGATTTGGATTACTGTCATTATCTAATCTATAGTCTTACTTTTTTGGCTACTTTCTGTGTTATTATGCTGGGGTAATACTGCACTACTGTGATCCAGCTGTATATATTTTTGTATTTATGGTATGTATATGTCAGATGCCATATCTTACTCTAGTTTTTTCCTTTAGGGATATTCCCTGGGCTAGTTCCCCTCTCCCTTCTTTGTGTTCATTTGTAGCCCTCTGGCTTCTGTTCTAGCTGCTTTCCACCCTCTCACTTCCTATTGGATATGTTGGGTATTTAGGGCCTGCCCTTTTTTCAGGTAGGGGCCCGATTAGCGAGTTCATTCTCCATGTTGTGGATTCCTGATTGCTATATGGATTTTTAACCTTTGGCTTCGTTCTTTATCCTGACTATTCTGGCGACTTACCCCTGGCTTGCATCTGACTATTCTTTTTGGACTCCTACATTGTTCCTGTCGCTCCTGTTATCAGTGCTCCATGGCTCTCCAGATGTTGTGGGCTGGCCATCCGTTTTCAGGTACCTTGCTCTGATGTCTATCGTGACTCCAGTTTTCTGTATCTGAGGTTGTGCTTGTTAGCTCTACAGAGCTCCATTTGTGCCACTCAGCATTACACTTCCCCGTTGTGACAGGTCTCCAGTGGTTGCCCGGTGCAACTGATTTCAGTAGGGAGAGTTGCGGGTAGTAGTCAGTGTGGTTCTGCCGTGCTCGATACTCACCTCTCATTCTCTCCTATCGCTGTCTACGCTCTGGTTTCCTCTGGATCCCTTAAGGGTTTTTGTGGTCTTAGCCTGCTTTCAGGCCTTGCGGGCGATATAGTAGCTAGGTCCAGGGGCCTATCTCTGCACTCCTGTCTGCGAATCTGGTTCCAGTCAGAGTGGAACATTTACCTTGTTATTTATGCCCTTTGTTCTCTTAGTGGTCTCTTTGCCATGATCTGAATAGTCTGTGTATGAGTGTGTCACTGCTGGGCTTTGCCTTCTAGCGCTATTTCTTCTATACTCCCTGTACGGAGTTTCTATTTATGCTCTTGGAGCCATATCTGGGCTTATCTAGTGAGCTTGTAACAGTTTGTTTGACTCACAGACACAGGGTTAGGATAAAAACACAGTTTTATTGAATACAAAAATACAATAAGAACCCTCACAGGTCCTGTAATATACAACAGTATAGTACAGACACAAGACAGGTAATATTGCAAGCCCACACAGGTCCAGCACAAATATAGGAGACAAACAGTTTGTACTGACACGGGCCAGGCAGAAAAGTAGGTTTCCGGCAATGCAGGAGTTAAAGTTCACCAAGAATGGTAAGCAGTCACATATGTGAAGGTACAGAAATGATCCTTAAATACGCCAAAGTCTGCACCCAACCGAGAGCTACCAGTACACTGAAACAAAGGAGCACTACCAGTGCATTCACAGAGGCAGCACAGCAACCGGTATGGCAGTAGCTGAAGACAAACCAGTGGAACTTTACCGGAGCAATCACGGAGGCAACACTTGCAGCCGGTAGGATAGTGGAGTGGAGAGTAAGCTAATGGCAATGTACCGGAGCAATCACGGAGGCAACACTTGCAGCCGGTATGACAGTGGTGGAGCGTAAGCCAATGGCAATGTACCGGAGCAATCACGGAGGCAACACTTGCAGTCGGTATGACAGTGGTGGAGCGTAAGCCAATGGCAATGTACTGGAGCAATCACGGAGGCAATACTTGCAGCCGGTATGACGGTGGTGGAGTATAAGACAATGGCAATGTACCGGAGCAATCACGGAGGCAACACTTGGAACGGGTCTGACAGTGATGGAGTGTAAGCCAATGGCAATGTACCGGAGAAATCACGGAGGCAACACTTGCAGCCATAATGACAGTATGGAGGACTAGGCCAGAGGCGCTAAGTAGAGCAATACTGAGACAACACTTGGTGAGCCTGCCGGAGCAGAGATGCCGGATAAACCAAGGCACCGGATATACAGTAAGAATGTCGCCGAGGTGACAAGGACCAGGGAAGCTGGAACGGAGATCAGTCGGGTCGGTGCACAGGAACAGGAACTTCAGCCAGGCCGGGTCAGAACACAGGAGCAGGAACGTCAGCCAGTCTGGGTCGGTACACAGGAGCAGGAACGTCAGCCAGGCCTGCGGACACAGAAGAATAGTCAGGCAATCCGGGTTGGTTCACAGGAGCAGGAACTGGAGAGTAGTTAGGCAAGTCAAGTCGGTACTGGAAACTCCTTGAGCAATAGTAGCACTGGTACAGGAACACCACGAAATGGCAATGTGTGGGTGCAGGGGCCCAGTATATAAAGGCCATACTGGGCGGGCTAACACAGGGCAACCAATGAGAACATAACATAGGATAACTGACAGGAAAACATAAACAAGGGATCACGGGCACCGTGATAGTGCTTCAGTCTAAAGATCCTTTTTCTTGTGTTATATCAGAATTATTAGGCTATAGTAGCTTTGGGGTGGTCGTCTCATTGTCAGCATCAATGATTCCCTTCTGCTACCTGTTGGCAGTCTCGCTTCACTGTGGTCACCTTGGAGTGACCCTCCTAGGTCATTTTTGCTTTTATTGTTGATCTCCTTTTGTTATTTTTTCTCTGGCTTCCTTTTGCTTGGTAGATCAGGCATCACTAACATTGTTCTGCATATTGGAGGTTCTATTTTTGAGTCTAGTCTGGGGCATTCATCGATACACTCTATTTCAGACATCCTGTCTGGGCCACAGCTCAACCGGGGTTGGACATCTGGCTTCAGGGCCAGCACTTTTAATTATGGCTGCTGCCACAGAAAGGTGGTAGAGTGTTCGGCAACACACACGAGCTTCACTCTCCAGGACCATTCTCTAGCTACGGATCGATCCAGATCTCTGTTGAAATCCTTGACAGTATACGTATTACCTATTTCATGCATTTTCTTAGTATTTATTTTATTTCTATGTTGTTTCACTTATTTTTCATTCATTAGGCTACAAGGGGACAGGTTATCACTAACTTACTAAATATGCATTAGGGGTATGGGATGGCATTACTGGTGATAAGGATAGCATTTTTTGAATTATGTATATATAGGGGGAATATGCAGATTGTTGTCTGTCCTGAAGAAATTGTGATATTTCACACTAAAACGTTGACACAGTTCACTAAATCACTTGATGTAAGAAGTCCTGTGATTTATTTTCTTGTTTTGTGACTTACATAGATTTTACTTTCTTATGAGAGAACCCAGGCATTCAACCCTACAAATGCTTTTTTCAAAACTTCCCTCTCAGGACTTCTTGACACAATAAATACAATATATATTCTACTTTCACAATTATGGAGTAGTGAGAGTCCTGTTTTCACAACTGTGTGCATAGAAAACTCCTATTACATTATTACTGCTGCTGAGTGCTTAGTGGAATAAAAATTGAAGTTGTCCTATAACATAGTAAATCTTGAAAAAATTGTTATCAGGCTCAGTTTCTTTGCAATTTGCCCACAATATTAAAAATCTACTAGTACAAATCTGACAAACCCATTTTTAAAAGATAACTCTGACTTGGGATTTGACAATGGGAAGCACAACATAACAACATCTATTTTAAACCACTAATCCAAAAAAAAATAGGGCAGAATGTCAACCACCAATATGTTGGGAAGCTTGCGATTCCACTGGTGTAAGTGTGTATTATGTTAGTGCTAAATGTAGAAGAACTATGTAAGGTAATCATTTTAACAAAATGACAAGTGGCGATAATTGCAGGCCTGGTGGTGGATGTGCTGACTCTTGTCACCCCCAACTAACTCAGAGTCATCCTCCTTAGGGTAGGGCAAAACAACAGCAGTAGGATAAGTGGGTGTTAGTGTTACTGACGAAAATGTTGTTCCCCTACCTAAGACATCTAGGATACTACTGTTATATGCCCCTGGCCCCATGTATTTTTAGGAATGCTCCTACTGCTGATAGTCATAGCACCTAGGACATGCTGCTGCTGTGTCTCCATATGAGACCTACAATTGTGCTTCAGGTGGGATTTCTATGAGGATGTTCATAGATGTGATACTGTTTTCTCTCACAGTTTTTGCAGAGACAGCAGAAAGCCAAATGTTTAGCTTGTGAATCATTAGTGACATCATGTTTAGCAAGAATGTGTTTAGCATTTGTATCTTAACTGGATCATTAGTGATAACATGTTTAGCTTTTGGATCGATACTGGAAATGTCATAGATTGAGGAATTACTATTACTACTACATGTGCTAGATCAGGGTTTATCAATTCGTGCCCTCAGGGCACATTAACAGGCCAAGATTTAAATAATTCCTTGCTAGAGCACAGGTGAGTTAAGCAGGAAATCAGTTAGTTTGATTTACTTACCTGTTATCTTGCAAGGAAATGTTCATTTCCTAGTTTGTTAGTAGGTCCCGAGGGCACAGGTTGAGATCTACTGGGTTAGATATAGAAATAATGCTAGCAGTAGATACCAGTGGTGCTGAACTTCTAACAACATTGTAAGCACTCATAGTTTGGGTCGTGCATGTTGTCCTGTGTTGTGTGAGTGTTACTGGGCAAGTATTAGACTTGAAAATAGTGACAGGGATAATAATGACTGAGATGATTTGTTTCTGTCAACTATTTTTCAAAAGTAATTTTTAAATTGTCCCTGTCACAGTCAGCGTCACTGTCTAAAAATCACATCCACAACCTTCCAGAGAACTAGCTAGCACCAATACTTCTTATATCAGTGAACTCCAGCTCCCTTTTTTTTGCCTGACTGCCTCTGCACACTAGTAGCTAGTATCAAAATGTATCTTGTTCTATTCTTCCTTTTTTAATATACTCGACTCTAATATAATACTTTAAGCTAATTATTTATTTATTGGGGGCTGAGATTTTACATGTCCTTGACATATCATGGGATAAAAATACATAGGAATATATAAGCACATCAATTTAATCATACTGAATAATTATTAATGTAGCATATGTATTGTATATGCCAACAGAATATAAATATAGATGCCTAAATGTGGTGGATGAATCAGATATTTGGTGGGATTATTTAAATATGACAAACCTGTTATTTGTTTTTAACAAAGTTTGAATCTCTAGCCCACAAAATGCATAAAGCTTGGACAATTGGGGATGCCGGCTGCAACTTACCGTGGATATAATAGTAATTCATGCAACCCCTATGTTTGATTTGCAAGGAGAGAACCAAATTGATGGCCTACCAGGTACCCACACACATTCAGTGTACACAGAAGCTCAGGATGCAGGGGACAGAGATGGGCTGCATGCAGAGTATCAGGGGTGGCAATTTTCACAGGAGTGGGCAGGAAGTCTCACTGCTGCAGTGGTCCTCTGGTCCCTGATGTCCAATTATATGTGCAATGTCCATACATAGTAGTAGAATAAAAAAAGCAATCAACCATATTCAGGAAGAATTGGGAGTAAACCAACTGCACCATAAGGGACAAAAAAATGTACAATCATTTAAATGGGGATTTTAACCCTTTGAATGCTAGAGAGATCCTAATACATTCCTTTGGAATGCATTGTAGACCTATTTAGCATTTAAGGAGTTAAAATAGATATATAAATCAAGGAGAATGTTGGGAAATATTTGTTCCCTATTTTGCAACAGTTTTGCAACATAATTACTCCCCATTATCTTCCTGAAAGCAGCTCTTTGTGTCAAGGATCATACAATAATTTAAGCTTTAGTAACAGGTACATTGTATCAATACACAACTTCAAAACTGAAACAGTTACTATCTTGCTGTTACAACAGTTGCAGCACTTGGGCATGAAATGAAAGGAAAGTGCAGCATATTTTTTTAAATTACATTTACATTTTGGGAAAAATGTTTACATATTTTTTTTAATTTTATTTTATGTTACCTCTGGTTTTCTGATGATATTAATGGTTTCCATCTGCTTTATTACTTTAGTATTTGCCACACTGCTTTCTAATGTTCCTGGCTGTATTTAAGATTACTGGATTTAATCTTCTGTAAAAGTTCAGTGCTGCTATCTGAGGCCAAAAATAATCCCAGAATCAGCGCATAGATAGGCGTTTTATTATGGGAAAACTAACACCTCCCATTTACACTACTATGTTCAGAAATGCTACTTATGAATTTTGCCCATGTTTTTTTCTTCTTGAAGATATACATTTAATCAGTTCTGGATTCATGCTCATGAAGTCAGACATGACCATTGCTGGCTCTTATGTCTGGCAGTACATGAGCCTACTTAACCTTTGCAATGTGTGTACCCCTCTGGGATTCTTAAGGACCACAGTTGTGTGCAATGTAGTGTGAAAAAAAATATTTTACAAGTTATTTACTTCTACCATCATCTCTGTGAGTAACAGAATCATAAAGCAATGACCTTCAGCATGCAGATACCTTCTACAGGCTTCTCATCCTTAGAGCTAGTGTTATAAGCTTGGAAGAGGCAGTTGCTGATTCCTGTAGGATCCTGTGATGTTTCGCACTCATGCAACCTTTAGTGGCAACTGCCACTCTTGCAGGATATGGGACGAAAAGGTCAAGGAAGACCAGGGGTAGATGCACTAAGGTTTTATAAGTAGCCAGATTGATGATTTTGTGGTATATTTGCTTCAGTTACATTGAAATTTGAACTAAGATGACATCATCATCATTGTATCCCTTTGAACACGCAACAAAAAACATCTGTATGCTTTCACCATGCCATTGCCAGGTTTATGATTCTTGCAGTGACTACTTTGGAAATGGCTCATTTGAATGCTGAAATGAAGCTTTGTCATACTCTAGTGGATGTTTTTATATGATAATGTGGCACTTTGCCACACGCGCTAAGCTCAGATAACTGCCTGTATTGTAGAAGTTCATGGTCCTAACCAAGTTTCTCGTTAGCTTTCTATTGAGCCAGAGAACAATTTTCTGTCTCACCTGGGCAGCAGAGACATCTATTGCCTTCTTTAACCATTTCAGTGCCCATGTGGAACTGAAAGCATTATAACATTAATAATCCAATGTGATGGTACCAGAATTTACGAGACCCTTTTGGGGTCATTGGTTCCTGAACTGCCACTGTTGCTGCCCCTTTTCCACGGCTGGCTGGAGCCCTGCTACTCCCTGGCATCTGGAGGTCCTGGATACTTAGGCAGGAACAACTGGATGCTGCCCCTGGCAGACTGGCAGACCTAGTGAATTTAGCTGCAGAACTCTAGGTGGGGTTTCCAGAGGCCCTACGTCAGTAGACCAGGCAATGAATTTGCTCTTGCAGTGGCTAGGGAGAGAATCCCCAGCCCAAGCCCCCTCCAGAAATACAGCCGAGAATTGTATTAAGGAGGGTAGAACAGACCAGCCTTTACTGATAAAACACACTGCTTATATACACTTCCAGACACTCTTATCAATATAAGAATACAAATTAGTGCTTGAAAAAGGGACATTTTAACTGGTCCATAATAACCTCCCCTGATTGGTCAATGAAGCACAGCAGGAGTCAATCCACATTCCAAACATTCCTTAGCACACAAACATGGAGTACACTTTAAAAACCTGCTGGGCTTAAAGGGATAGTAATGTTTCATAATAAATTCAGCTCTAATTAATCATCATAGTATTTGGGCCATGGAGAGTGTTATTTCAGTTCAAGAGTTCAAGAGTAATTGAATGACAAAGTATCCCCCTCCCGCCCATTTTACTGATGTAACACTGCTTAGCCAGAGCAGAAGGGAGGTGCCCATGTAGATTGCAGAGAGCGACAATCTTCAATTAAGATAAGGGAAAAACCTGAAAAACTTGTCAAGGGGGGCAAGGCTTTCATTGTTCTCATAGGAAGAACATTTTCCGCTGCTGTTATCTGTCTGATCTTACGACCAGATTCCACATCTGAGAGGTGAGGGCTTACACTAGGTGAAAGGGGCGGGGGAAACTTTAACCTTCAATTACTCTTGAACCACAACTCTGACAGTATTGATATAACACTCTCCATGGCTCATATACTATGAAGATTCATTGGAGCTGCTGTTTTTGTGAAACATTAGTATCCCTTTAACAGCCCACTCTGAACTTTGGTTCCCCACTGCCATATCCCTTTACAGAACGTACAGTAGAACACCACACACACCATTACCAAATGTCACACAATGTACAAAACAGTGATCAATATTTCAAATGTTATAGTTCTAAATTACTCTGTCTGGTCACACTACCCCCCCCCCCCAAGTCTTGGAAAGATCAGGTGTGATCCCAACGGATCCACATCAGCACTGTCCACAAAGTCTTTCAGGCATCTTCTTGCAGGGTAGTCTATCTTCCTTTTTGTTGTACCTGCTGGGTCTGTACTGAATGGTAAAGGAGGGAGAAGGTCCAGATGAGTATCAACTGTCCATTTTTTTCCACAACCATATTCAGAAATGCAGCCATCTTTGGGGATGTACAGACACGGAGCTTGCGAAGGCACTGGTAAGATACCCCAAATCATTTGCCAACAGTACCTTAGCTGGGATGCCAGACATCACTCCCATCTCACAATCTCTTTCACCAGCACCCCAATTCAGCGTTATCCAGGCCAAGGGAATCTGGTGTATGGCTCCACCAGCAACTCGTACTGCCACTATCTGGACAGTTCTCTGCCTGTGGGTGAGCCAGTGAGGTTGTACCATATTGATTGTGGCCCCCATGTCTCTCAATCCCTTGGCTGGCTGGCTGGCCATTCACCAGCACTGTCTGACCATGGTTTCTGTGCTGGCTGTTTGGACCAGGCTCACCTCTTGGATCGGTCCCCACACTTCGTCCCCGCCAAAAGGTGCAATATTATAATCCACTCCCATGGGCATGGATAAACTGTACTCCATAGGTTCAGTGCCAGGGTCCTCTCCCCCACAGTAGGCTGGTCTTGGTGCACTTCAGGGTAGGACCGGAGGAGATACCGGCTGCTGGGGCAGGAGCCCAATCCGTGACTGTCTCCGAGGGCAATTGCTCTGAATGTGTCCAGGCTGCAAACAGTCATCACACTGTAGTCCATAGCAGTTCCCTCCACTGGGCTGGTTGTGCATGATGGGAATGGGGCTGAGATGTGGTATCTGGCCCATTCGAGTGTCAGTAGTAATTCCTTTGGTTTGTACAGGAGAGCGACAGGGCCCATTCTCTCGAGTCTCCACATATCTTTCCATACAGTAGGCTTATCTTGGAGCATTCTGGGGTGGGACCAGTGGACATACTGGCCTCTGGGGTAGGGGTCTAGGTCTGGACCGTGTCTGAGGGCAATTGCTCCAAACATGTCCCAGTTGCAAACAATTATAGCACTGCAGGCCAGAACTGCACCTTCTACTAGGCTGGCGGCGAGTGATGGGAATGGGGCAGGGCCCTGGTACCTGGATCCCTCAAGGGGTGGCATTAGTGCCTGTGGGGGGGACTGGAGAGGGCCAGGCTCACTCCATCAGGTTTCCACATATTTGTTGGCTAACTTGGCCGCTTCCCCTACTGTAGCTGGATCACGGTCCCTTACCCAATCCCAAATTTCTGGAGGCGTATGTTGAAAGTAGTAAAAGCTGCCGACAATCCTCCATAGTCTTTGCATTGCAGCCCAGAAGCCAGCTGGCACAAGCACGGTCCAAGTGGTACACCCATTCTGCATAAGAGTCCTATTGCCACCGTTGGTTATCCCAGAACTTCCACCAGTAGTCATCCTGGGTAACTGCATACCAGGCAAGCAGGCAATGTTTCACCTCCGCATAATCTCGGCTGACTTCATCAGATAGGGCTCGATATGCATTGGCTGCACGTCCAGTCAACTTGACCACCAGAATTGTTACCCATTCTCTCTGATCAACCTCATGAAGGGCACATTGCCTCTCAAAATCTTGCAGGTACCCACCTATGTCTCCTGTGCTCTCCTCAAACACCTTGAAGGCTTGATGAGGTAGTTTGCCTTTCCTAAATCCACAGCTCCGTGGAAATCCAGAATCTCTCGGGCCTCTCTCCAGTTCTGCCATCCTCAGGCATTCCTCCCTTTCTGCTGTCCTCTCCTGAGTCACCATGGCCATGACTCTATCCACCACCTAAGCAGATGGATCAGGGTCATAAAAAGCAAGCCAGATCTTGACAGCTCGGGGGAAGGCATCTTCATGCTCCATAGGACTCTCCTCAGATCCCATGCTGGTCTGAAGGCTTGCGGGGCTAGTGGTTCCAATTTATAGACGGTCCATCTGCATCAAAGCCTCAACCAAATCAATCTTCCTGGGTCCACTTGCTTCTTCACCTCTGGCAGCTAGGATCTATTTTAATGTAGATCACTTCAGCTGCTTGTAGAACCCCTCCATACACCTGCCACTGGCTCCAGCCAAATCTCCTGCTGGAGATTGTCCCAGTGGTGGTTTGGATGCCTTTAGGAAGAGGGCATCCCACCGGTGCCACCAAATGTGACAGTACCAGAATTTCTCCTACATAACAAAAGAAAGAAGAAGCGCCCAATGGTGAAATACGTTCACTTCAGATATTACTCCAACAGAAAGCAAATGCCAATGTACTCACAGTTTGTTAAGGTTAGCAGAGGGGATATTCCAATGCTGACAAACCAGCTAGTGGCGATCTTACACCGTCTCCACTCGGTGACCAAGGATACTGCTGCTCCAAAAAAACACCTTCCACTCCGATTCTTCAATATAAAATTTATTTAAAATAGCAATATTAGCTATAACTAACAAGGCAACGTTTCGCGATTACAAACCGCTTTTTCAAGCCAGACACTTGTTTATATATATTGAAGAATCGGAGTGGAAGGTGTTTTTTTGGAGCAGCAGTATCCTTGGTCACCGAGTGGAGACAGTGTAAGATCGCCACTAGCTGGTTTGTCAGCATTGGAATATCCCCTCTGCTAACCTTAACAAACTGTGAGTACATTGGCATTTGCTTTCTGTTGGAGTAATATCTGAAGTGAACGTATTTCACCATTGGGCGCTTCTTCTTTCTTTTATGTTGGAGAATTATTTTGGACCGCTTGGAGAGAGCGTGTAAGGAAGAGGCAGCCCGTTTAGAAAGGATTCCTGTGCTGAATCAGGATATTTATTCAGCAAGTGCATATGCTGTTTTTCATATATGTGATTTAACAGCCAATTTGTTTTGTGAGTACCCACGTGTGGGGTGAATTGGTGACGGAGATTCTATTTATAATCTCAATTGCACTAGGGCGCTCCCCTTTTTGCTCTCCTTTTTGTCATTACAGTACCAGAATTTACCAGTACCTTTTGGGGTCGTCGGTTCCTGAACCTCTGCTGCTGCTGCCCCTCTTCCACGGCTGGCTGGAGCCTTGCTACTTCCTGGAGTCTGGAGGTCCTGGATACTCAGGCAGGAACAACTGGATGCTGCCCCCTGGCAGACTGGCAGACCTAGTGAATTTAGCTGCAGAACTCTAGGTAGGGTTTCCAGAGGTCCTACATCAGTAGACCAGCGAGGCAATGAATTTGCTCTTGCAGTGGCTAGGGAGAGGATTCCCAGCCCAAACCCCCTCCAGAAATACAGCCGAGACTTGTATTAAGGAGGGTAGAACAGACCAGCCTTTATTGATATACACTTCCAGGCACTTTTATCAAGATAATAATACAAATTAGTGCTTGAAAAAGGGACATTTTAACTGGTCCATAATAACCTCCCCTGGATGGTCAATGAGCACAGCAGGAGTCAATCCACATTCCAAACATTTCTTAGCACACAAACATGGAGTACACTTTAAACAAGCCAGAGTGCTGTGCTTAACAACCCACTCTGCACTTTGGTTCCCTACTGCCATATCCCTTTACAAGATTTACAGTAGAAAACCACACACACACACTATTACCAAATGTCACACAGTGTACAAAACAGTGATCAATATTTCAAATGTTATAGTTCTATATTACTCCGTATGGTCACACTCAATAACTAACTTCACAGCTGATACAGAAACTGAGAGATCTGTCAGAGAAGCTGTTATATATAGCAGCTTCTGTAATTAAATGGAACAGCTGATCATCTGTCTCTTGTCCTCAGTAAACTATATGTTGATGAAAATGGATTATCTTGTGAACTTTCTGTTTACATGAATCAGCTGATCAGTGGATAGTCCATCAATGATTAGAAACAACTGATCAGCTGTTTCATGTAAGTATATAAATGGAAGCTTTTCTACCAGTTCTCACAGTTTCTGTGTCAGCTATGAAGCTGGTGAATGGAATATCAATGTTACAATCCTTTTAGTGACACAGGTGTCTGCATTGCACATTACTGAAACACTGAAGTATTAAAGGAGAACTGTGGTATCCTTAATGCTGTACTGAGTGCATACTCTCTTTCGACTCCTACTTGTCCTCTCTAACATCACAAGCATTATGTCAACTCTACATGTCAATAAGAAGAGTGACTCCAAAGTAATTGCCACCTGTCCCTAGACACACTTGGTGCATCTATTCCCTGCACATTCTAGAGTGTAAGTTCACAATGCTGCTATTCCTAAATTGTACTAAAAGTACAAGACTGACCTTTAACATTTTTTTTTTTTGGTTAGTTTACCATTAAGCAGTATTTTGAGCACAGTTAAAAGGAGCATACTAGCCACACATACATGATTACATGAAGTATACTGAAACAAGGCTAACTCCTATTATTACATTATAACACAATTTATTGAATAATATAGACATTTCAGAGCTTTTCTATAAATATACATTTCAATGTCAGCATCTGCATCTTTGTTGAAGTCTTTATAGAGAATAGGGGGCACCCAAAATTGATATCTGTGGCACAACAGAGTGCCTGGCTCCCTGGTTGAGAATCACTGTATTAGAAATTAGTTTGGTAACTGGCTAAATATTTTACCAGGAATCTGTATTTGGCAAAATCAGGAAAATGTAGTTTTGGTGCATACCTATGTTTTGGACCGTTAACCAACTCATTTAACCAACAGACATCATATTGCCAGAAGAACATTATAGTGAAAAATTATACACAAACGATCAAAGAATAAAAACCTTTAGCAGAGCCTGCAAAAATGTCTTAGGGCTTTTTGGTTAGTGTCCAAAATTAATAGCTTATTAGAAATCTTAGCTATGAATCACTTGGGCAAAAAAAGGTAATTTTACGTTATCTAACAAATATGATTGCTATGGGTAATGTTTGTGTAAGTGTAAGCCATTCACTAATAATAATAATATAGCTTCATCAGGTGGAGGTACAAAATTATAAATCAAATTATCTTGAACAGCAATACTCCCAAAGGGAAGATGTGAATCATAGACAATGTATTTTATATTCCATTGTCCAATGATAGTACAGATACAGCTACAGATACAGTTGTGACAAGAGCTAACTTATGGAAACGTATAGATATTTTAAACCTTTGAGTGTCAGAGGGGTACGCAATGCATTGCAAAGCAATGCATTGCGTACCTCTTTGGCACTCAAAGGGTTAAGCAGTACCACAAGTAAAGTTGTATGGAGAATGGGCAAACATTTTTCTTTTGTAATAAGAAGACTTTTATGTACAATGATAATAAAAATTATAAAAATAACTAAAAATTATATATATAGAATTTTAAACAATTGTTTTACATAGTTTATATAATTATTAACTCCAGCATGATAGAGACTTCTCCAACACATGGGGCCGTAAGTTCAAAGGGATAACGACAAAAAATTGTCATATTATAAGTAATTAAATGCAAGAATGAAATATTTTCTATAGAATATACAACAAAAAACTAGTAATGTCCGTTGTGTACGACACAACTCCAGAATTGATGGGCAAAGGGGCGTGGCTAGGGCATGGTTAAACTATTCTCCAGTGTCGTATAGAGGAAGAGAAAATTTGTCGTAAATAACGACAAAAAATGTCTTTAAAAAGACAAAATTTGTACGTTAAGAAAAAAGTGGAGGGAATGTGTTATGAATGTGAGAATTTTTGTCTTTAGTTAAGACATTTTTGTCGTTAGTTAAGACATTTTTAAAGACATTTTTGTTGTTAAGACATTTTTTAAGACATTTTTGTCGATAGTTAAGACTTTTTTTGTTGTTACATATGACAATTTCAGTCAGGACAAGCGATATATTTCCAATCACAACTGACACTCTCTGAAAATATTAATGATCCCAACGACACTATACTTTGAAAAGTCGTTACAAACGACAAAAGCTATTTCGCTACTTCTTTGAACATATGGCCCATGGAGAAGCAATGCACTAGAGAAGGGATACACATTTAGCAAATTCCCATTGATTTAAATAGGGATTTGAACTCTGTGAATGCTAGCTTAGTCTCCAAAGTATTTCCTCTGTAGCATTAAATAGGTTAAACACCCACTAAATCAATGGAAAGTTGTATTTTTATCCTATAATTTAGTTGCTTTGCTCCAGAATTTCTCCAGTTCTTCTTAGTACAGAAAACTCCATAATTCTATATGAACAAAAATTGGAAACAACTTACTAATGATTCCAGAGGTAAATGATGTTGAAAGATGTATCTAACGTAATTTAGGTAAAAGAATATTAACAGGGTGCATTTCATTGCACAGCTACTCTATTAAAGGCATTTTTTATGTAAACACTGTGATAGTAATTTAATAAAATAGGTGAAAGAGAGTAAGGCATAAAATTGTTTAAATAAAGTGTTTTAGATCATTTGTGTGAAGTAAAACCTTTGGCAGAGTTCAAAGTAAAGACAGTTGGCAGACATCCACCTATTCAATGACTTTATGAAACCATCAAGAACATAAGAATTCTTGCCTGTAGCACTGCATTTATTTCATAAGCAAAACATGTAATCATGGCAATAACTGCCTTAGATAAATGCCTCTTGGAAGATTGTTTCTTTTAAAAATAAATAATAACAACAATAATAACAATAATAATAATATTTTGATTTCAAATATATATGGCAGTTGTTTAGGGTTTGCAACTTACAACTATGGATTACATTCAGCTCCAGTATTTGAGGAACAACAGGCCTGGTTTTGGATATACCTCCTTAAGCAGAGGTGGATGACTTACACTTACTGAGCCACTGACATTGAGAATCACTGAAGAATTAAAGGGATAGTAATACTTCGATTTATCTTTATTTTATTTTGTATTAAAAAAACATAAAGAATGATTTAAGTCTTATCTCTCAAACCTTTATGGTTTGAGAGATATTCACAAGCAGAGTTTCCCCTCCCACTCCTTTTACATAGTGTAAGCCATCTCTTCTCAGATGTGGAATGCAGTCCATAGACCAGACAGATAACAGCAGGGGACAATCTTCTTCTTATGAGAACAATGAAAGCCCGGCCCCCCTTGACAAGTTTTTCAGGTTTTTCCCTTATCTTAATTGAAGATTGTCCCTCTCTGCAGTCTACCTGGGAACCTCCCTTCTGCTCTGGCTGAGCAGTGTTACATCAGTAAAAGGGGCAGGAGAGTGATACTTTGTCATTGAATTACTCTTGAGCTACAACTCTGACAGAATTGAAATAACACTCTCCAAAGTCCAAATACTATGATGATTAATTGGAGCTGCTTTTATTATGAAACATTACTATCCCTTTAAATGTAATATTAATATTTAGCAATACAAAAGGTGAGAAAGTTGCACAGTGATATAAAAGAAGGGGAACCTTAATATCTGTAAAACACACACTAATCTCCTGGAATATATTATCCAGGAGATGATCTATAGACAATATGTAATAAAATTATATCTGGAGACATTGTGTCAAATGTGGGCTAAATTCCCCGAAGAAAAAAAACAGGGAATCCAGATGTCCCACGTATTCACGATTCTCCCAAATTTTTACCGAAAATGAATATATGAAATGTCTAAAAAGGAGATAAAAACTATAAATGTATTTACCTGCAACTAGAAACAATAAGTGTATATGGAAAAGTATCCATAATAATAAAAAACATTTATGGAATAGATATATCCAAAATGTATTCTAGCCACTAAAACTTATTTTTATAAATGATACAACAAAGAGACATATAAGAACAGATGTATCAATGAGATTGGTGTATTGCGGTATCTACTTAGAGGTCTCTAGAGATGACAGTACTTATATTTGGTAAAACGATGATGAACGAGATGAGATAGTCCAGTAATGATGGATGTATTTAGATGAAAATGATATATAATGGAATGAAACCTTATAATCACTGTTTCACATGTCAATATTAGATTCTTCTTCTGCTACATTCTTAAATGCACTTACAGGATATCAGTTCTTTAAAGTGCACATCTCAGCTCTGTAGCTTTGATGCTGTGTAGTCATTTGGTCCTTTTGTCTAAGTATCAGACTTTTTCTTCCAATACAATCTTGCTTTTAATTGTCCTTAAAACAAACTCTATGCATATATGGAGAGCTAATGGTCTTTTAGTTCTTTTTTCAAAGGACTCACCAGAAAAACTTTGAGAGACCCAGTGTACATACACCAATCTCCTTAGTGTCAGTCGTCAGATGTGGGCTTTAGTCTCAGTCGTCAAATGCAGACTTTTCCCACACAGGGCATGGCTGGGAAGGACCAAAATCTGTGATACCTGCAGTAATATACAATGCGCATCATGGACCCAATCTGTCCACTTCCTCAGGGGCTTACAGAGCCTTACATATGGCACTCTTACATATGGCACCCTTATATATACTGGAATATTTAAATATCCCCAAAATACATTCTTTCTATACTTATAGTTAAACCTATTAATACATAGGTCACTAGTACCATGCCATATCCTTCTACAATGTAGCAAGATAAACCACATCTCTAAATTATTTTTATCTGCAGCATACTTTTAAGAACATAAAACATATCTACCAATACTAATATATAATATATTAAGTAACAGAGAATGGAATGTATCATAAAAGCTCACATCTCTAAATATATAAAAAAAATATATTAAAAAATATTTGACAAAATATGCAAATACAAAAATATAATGTGTAAAATTGGATAAGATGGGATGATGATACCCTGTTGCCCACGATCGCTGCACACCAATATGGAACAGAGTCTGTGCAATATTACCATATTAAATCATATTCTATTGCCAAAAAATGCCTCTAACACTCCTAAAATGTATTATTTTATACTAAATGAAATAGAATATAATGTATTATATGTTCCTTATGAAGGTCAAATAGATCTCTCCAGGAAACATGTACAGATGTGTCTGATCAATGCATGCCTAGGAGGTCCCAATTCAACTGTTGTGGGTTAGAAATTATGGAATCAATGCAGCTATATCTATATTCACATTGAGACCTTTAGGCATCAATGTTCATAATTCATGTATCCAAAAAAGCGTCTCGTCTGAGTTGTTTCAGCAGTCTATCACCCCCTCTTCTGTCAATCCTTGCCATCACTATAGCCATTATTAAAACATTGTCCCACTTTCCTCCATACTTCATGGAGAAATGTTTGGATACCCTATGTATGAGTAGTCCTTCTTTGATATGCATCAAGTGCTCTTTTAACTTTATTTTTAATTTTCTTTTTGTACTACCTACATACTGTAAGGCACAAGGACAGGTAAGTAAATATACTACACTTTAAAAACATTTGTATTTCATATTCCTTCCCGGTTATCTTAGAATTGAACTTTTTCTTATTTTCTCCAATATTACATCCATATTTACATGTTAAACATCCCTTTCTTCTACTCTTATAAAATCCTTTAAGATCAAAAGGATTCTTATTTCCCTTATTTCATCTGTTAACTCTTATATCACTAGGTGCTACTATATTTGTCACATTTATGCTTCTACGGAAAGAGACATTTGGCCTGTCCCCACCGAAGGGCCCAAAATAGGGTTCTCCTGGAGGATGTGCCAATTACTTCCCAAAACTTATTTTATCTTATTTGTATCACCACTGTTCCTTGTGGTAAAAAAGAGGAATACTTAAATCACCTTTCTTATCTCTTTTTTTCTCTTTATACTTAATGTTAATTTCTCTCCATCTTATTAACTTTATCTAAGGCCTGCTCACAAAGATCTTTCTTATAACTTTTCTTCTGGTCATAGGAAGCATAGGATTTGATGCTTCCTATGCTTCAGAAATTCCCATAGGAAGAAAATGAACTTTTCTTCATTCTTATTGATGTGAAAGTAGTATGCTCAGCCAAAAATAGTGTCTATAGATAAAATTCAGCACATGTTGAGTCTGACATAATAAAAGTGTTAGTTTCACTCAATATATACTTTATGTACTACATTGTTTAATTAAGAAGAATTTATACACAATATACTCCCTACTTTTCCTTTAGAAATACAGAAATGAAGCAAATACATCCTCCTCTTTTTTTCTTTTTAAACAAGTGTATTTTTAGTGTTTTAATAAAGGTTACATTTTTGTGATACTTTCACTGATGGATGTTACTATAAACTACTGTAGTGATATGATTTGTCACTCTGTGCCTTAGCGAGTATCTATTTATTTGTAGAAATTTTTGTTTTCTCTGATTTTTGCATAATTTAATGTCCAGTAGATACAGGTACATGGCAGCACTAGGAACATGTCCAATAGATGCAGGTGCACTGTAGCACTAGGAACATCCTATATAATAATTCACTAGGATGTTTGTCAGAAGCCATCATGAGCAGCAGAGACTGAGCGCATTTGGGCAGTCTCTACTGAGCATGAAGCGGCCACTTAACCCTTTGAATGCCAGAGGGGTAAGCAACTCATTGCTTTGCAATGCGTTGCATACCCCTCTGATACTCAAAATGTTAACATTACCCAGACCTTGGCCCGTGTACACTGGCTTTTACACTAGAATTTAGTAACTGGCTATCTTACTGACCTTACTTCATCAGTGCTCTAGATCTCCTCTTTTTTACCCTTTCATTGTATTGTGATGCAACTTATACAGAGGGGAAAGGTTGCTCTGTATCAGGCAACAAGTTCGCACTGATGTCAAAGTGTGCATTTCCCAGTCTCCTCTGGTGAGAAAGCCTTGTAGTCTCAAAAACATGCTCCTTGTTGCCTAGATGGTCTTACATATCAGTCTATTACAAGTAGTCCTAATGGTTCTTGTTGGTTATTTTTAATATGTTAAAATACTTTTCCCTACATGTACATGTTCTTACTTGGGAAGAGGGGTTTCCTGTGTCTGATCATTGTGGTCTTGTTTGAGGTACCAGTGATGATCTAGTGTGTCTCCTTTTTACCTGTCATTACCCCCATAGCCACCCAATTTAAGAGCTGAAACATTTCTGCATCCTCAACAGGATACTGGGTCCATTATGCCAGTAAAGACTAGTAATAGTTCTGAATGGTGTGGAAAGCCTGATACATAAAAGGAACCTAATTTCTGTTCAAGGTGAATTAACAACTTCTAATAACAACACTCCACTTATTTTATTATGGTCAGACAAACATAATGGCCCATTTTTCTCTTGCCTTTTGGTCCAGTAGACAAAATTTGTAATCAGTCCTAGATGTCATGCCCATGGAGGTGGACATGACATTTGCTAGTAGAGCCACAGGATACAAATGCTGCTCACTGCACAATATTAACCCCTTTAAGTATATTAGAGAGGGTGTGCAATGCATTAGTTCACTTTGGCAGCAGCTATCATGCCTGCATCCATGAACATACATTTCAGAACTGATTTGTTGAACAAAGATAAAAGTACAGATTCCATAGCGGCCATTAAGATTTTAGGTAAGTGTTGATTAATCCTGAAAAGTGTTAGGTCTCCTTTAAAGATTTGTAAAATTTCTGTGAAGGTTAAATCTACTATTTGTAGAATGGGAAATACAGAACCTTGATGAAAACTACAATTATGCACATTTGGAAGAGATGGGACATCAAAATAGAAACAACATAAAGTGAAATTAAAAATGCAGGTTGTGAGGAAAAAGGGAACAATTAAATGGATGTAAATAGAGTACAGATGTGTAGAAAACGTGACCAATAATATGGAAGGTAGCAGAGGAAATTGTAACAATTAAAGAGAAGTGTTCCTTACAGTGACAGTAATACTTAAAACGCCAATAAAATGTTGTAGGGTTTATCCTATTAAGTAAAACAAGGGTATTCCCACTGCTGAAATATGTTTTATTCAAAAGTTATTACAGCTCAAGCCTGCAGTATGAAAGGCTCTGTTGCTACACCATCCTATGGACAGCTCTGCCCAGTTGACTATAACCCTCCATAGGATGGGGTAGCAATTCTGCCACTCTACACTTCCAGGCCACTGATATATTGCACCTAAAAAAAATCAAGTTTGAGCTGTAATAATTTTTTAATAAAACACATTTCAGCAGTGAAAGCATTTTACACCCTACAACATTTTTTTTTACATTTTAAGTATTACTTTCCCTTTAATTGTTGCAGTGAGTATAGCACTTATGAGGCAATAAGCACAAAGCAAGAGGAGTGATTCTGAGTCAAACAACTGCAGCATGGAGAAAAGTAAAAATTCTCTAACTTCTCCTGCTTTGATGACCTTTCAGGCATCATAGTGATTAAAATCCCCAATTAAGTCAATGGAAATTTGGGGAATTTTTATTTGCCCTCCATAGTGCAGTTCATTTGAGCCATAATTGCTCCAGGTCTTCTTATTAACCCTTTGATTGACAGAGGAAAGTCCAACACATTGCTTTTTGCAATGCATTGGATACCCTTCTGGCACGTAAAGGGTTAAATCAGCTTCCTAGAATAGTGGGTTAAACATATGCATCATCTGTTCTATTAAACAAGTTATTTTAAGAGTGATTCTGTTTTTCTTTCTTTCAAAGCCACACAATATTACATAAGGCTCCAGAAGAGGTGTAGATCACCCACAAGATGACTGAGTAAAAATATTTGTTTTAACTTTTAGCCTGCCGACTACACAAAAACTTTGGAAAGACATGACACCAATTTCATAAAGTACTGTCTGCTCTAGTGGAAATATTGTAGGCAGTGTGGCTAAGAAAACACTTTGGCTTTGAAATAAAAGTCAGTATTTAAGAACTTGATACAATATCTCAAGATCCGGTAAGAAAAAGAGAAAATAAGTCATAAAATGCTAGCTCATAATAAAAGATCAGTAGTGATTTTAGTGCTGAATAGTAAATTCAAAAGCGATGTGCAAAGGGAACATGTTGGTTGCCGTTGGCAATATCATTTAGTTGAGTGCAGAGTTTTGGAAACTAGAACATTTGAAAGAGAAGCCTTTGGGGGTTTAACCCTTTGAGTGTCAGAGGGGAACACAACGCATTGCAGAGCAATGCATTGCATACCTCTCTGCACTCAAAGGGTTAAAAGCTGCTAAGGGGACATTTTATTCAAAATATTACAATCTTGTCATTTTTTGTAAGCGTTTAACCCAATGGATACTAAAGATAACACTACTGAACTGAGTAGCAATTTGCAATTTGGTGGAGATTATTTTAACAGCCAAGTTCTTAAAGGAATAGTAATGTTTCACAAAAACAGCAGCTCCAATTAATCTTCATAGTATTTGAGCCATAGAAAGTGTTATTTCAATACTGTCAAAGTCGTAGTTCAAGAGTAATTGAATGATAAACTATCCCTCTCCCACCCCTTTTACTTAGTGTAAGCCGCCTCCCCTCAGATGTGGAATCTGGTCCTGGGACCAAACAGCTCACACCAAGGGGCAATATTCTTACTGTGAGAACAATGAAAACTCTGCCCCCTTATGCTAATTGAAGACTGTCCCTCTCTGTCATCCATCTGGACACCACTTTGCTGGTCTGAGCTAAGCAGTGCTTAAGTACAAATGATACCTATTTGTTTAAACCTTCGAGTGTCAGAGTGGAATCCATTGCATTGCAATGCAATGCATTGTATACATCTCTGGAAGTTAAAGGGTTAATATATATCACCAAAGTAGGATTTCTTTATGGAGCAGTTATGTATATCTGTTTTCATTGTATCTGACCAGTTGATGTCTTCATTTAGTTCACATTTCCTTATTACAGACAATCGAGTATAGCCAAAAGCCAGTATTATGCAGACATATGCATACCATCCAAAATTTTAAATGGCCAAAGAGGGACAGTTTTGTTTTAGGGGGTGTTGCTGGGTATTTGGCTGGTGGGTGGGGCATTAACAAGAAGTTTTAGGTTATTCCATGACCAATTTACACCTCTTTGTGTAACTGAATAAATTATTTTAAACAAGACCAAGTATTTTATTTACAAAGGTGAATGTATAAACATGCATGCTGAAGTTAAACAAACATTAACCCCTTAACGACCCATGACGTACCGGGACAGTCATGGGTAGATTTGCTCCAAGGACCCATGACGGTCCCTGTACGTCATGGGTTAAACCTTCCCATCGCGGCCGCACGGAGCGATGGGAGAGAGCGGGCTGGGGCACTTAGCAACAGCCAACGTTATTCACTTGATGAGCGAATCACATGTTGCAAAAGCCGAATGACAGGGACAGTATTTGTAAATACTGTCCCTGTCACATCTCTCTGCCTCCCTCCATCTTGCACACTGCTGAGGTGGAGAGAGACAGAGAGACATTGTGTCACAGCATTCCAGAGTCTGCTCTAACGTTCCTGTGGAAAAAAAGTTAAAAGATAAAATTAACCCTTTGATGATTGTTCTGCAGTAGTGATGAGCGAGCACCCCAATGCTCGGGTGTTCGGGTGCTCTGACCGAGCGCCCCCGGAGGCTCGAGTGCTCGGCCGAGCACCCGAGCCCCATTGAAGTCAATGGGAGGACTCGAGCATTACACCAGGCACCCCCTGCTCTGATGAGGGGAGGGTGCCTGGTCCATAGGAAAAGGGCAGAAAATGATGGAAACTCCACAGAAATGGTTCAGGGACAGCATAGGGAGGATGTCTGGATGCATCTTGGACTCCAACGTCGCTGCTGGGAACGATCTTTCGCCCATAGTACGCCATTTTTACAGACTGACCGTAAAACACACAAAAAGGAAAATAAAAACGACTTTAGGCGAAAAATTGTTACCAAACAGTATTTGTTGTATATTTACTTGTATATCATCTGCAAATTATGCAAAAAATTTCCTCGATTTTTCTGAACTGGGGCCATGATTAAGAGGGAAACGTGCGCAGAGGCAAATTCTCCCAAAAATGTCCTCGATTTTTCTGAACTGAGGCCATGATTAAGAGGGAAACGTGCGCAGAGGCAAATTCTCCCAAAAATTTCCTTGATTTTTCTGAACTGGGGCCATGATTAAGAGGGAAACGTGCGCTGAGCCGACCATCTAAAACAGAGAGCTGACCCAATAAACCATTATATGAGAAGGCCCGCTGGTGAGCTGACCTATACAAAAATTGTCAAACAGGGCCCGCTGGTGAGCTGGCCCTATATAAAAATTATATCACAGGGCCCGCTGGTGAGCTGGCCCTATATAAAAATTATATCACAGGGCCCGCTGGTGAGCTGGCCCTATATAAAAATTATATCACAGGGCATATGGAAGAGGAGGAGGAGGATGAGAAGATTAAGACTCAACCATATACCCGTTTTTTGGGTGGAAGGGGTGAATGGGAATACAGAGTATTCCCATCATTGTAAATAACATATATAAAGTGAGTTTATGTTCCCCCGGGGCTTTCCTCCAGTGGAGTGGAGAAGTCAGGGGAAATCCAGGCCTTGTTCATTTTTATAAGTGTCAACCTATCAGCATTGTCGGTGGAAAGGCGGATACGCTTATCTGTTATGATGCCACCAGCAGCACTAAATACCCGCTCAGACAGAACGCTGGCGGCAGGGCAGGCCAGCACCTCCAAGGCGTAGAGTGCCAGTTCATACCACGTGTCCAGCTTGGACACCCAGTAGTTGTAAGGCACAGAGGGATCATTGAGGACGCTGACACGGTCTGCTATGTACTCCTTCACCATCTTCCAAAACTTTTCCCTCCTTGTGACACTAGGCTGCGCATCAGGGTGAGGGTGCTGGCGGGGTGTCATGAAGGTGTCCCACGCCTTGGAGAGTGTTGCCCTGCCTTTGTCGGAACTGCTGTGTGCTCCCCTTTTCTCCCCTTCTCTGTTGGCCAAGGTAGCACGTACTCTGCCGCCAGCGTTGTCAGATGGAAAATTTTGGAGCAATTTTTCAACAAGAACCTTCTGGTATTGCACCATTTTGCTTGTCCTCTCCACCGGAGGAATGAGAGATGAGAAATTCTCTTTGTAGCGGGGGTCCAGAAGGGTGAACACCCAGTAATCCGTGTTGTCTAAAATGCGTATAACGCGTGGGTCACGGGAAAGGCAGCCTAACATAAAGTCAGCAATGTGTGCCAGAGTACCAACAGTCAAGATTTCGCTGTCCTCACCAGAAGGATGACTCTCAATCTCCTCATCCTCTTCCTCCTCTTCTGCCCACCCACGCTGAAGAGATGGAACTAAAGTTCCATGGCTACCCTCTGTAGCGGAGGCAACCGTGTCTTCCTCTTCCTCCTCCTCCTCCTCCTCCAATTGTCGCTGAGAAGACGAAGTGAGGGTGCTCTGGCTATCACCTTGTGTAAGCTCTTCCTCCCGCATTTCCACCTCTTCCACATGCAAAGCGTCGGTTTTAATTGTGAGCAGCGAGCGTTTCAGTAGACACAGAAGTGGGATGGTTACACTGATAATAGCGTTACCGCCGCTCACCATCTGTGTCGATTCCTTAAAATTGCGTAAAACCTCACAGAGGTCCGACATCCATTCCCACTCCTCACTTCTGATTACAGGAAGTTGAACGGAGAGGCGACGACCGTGTAACAGCTGGTACTCCACTACTGCCCTCTGCTGCTCACAAAGCCGGGCCAACATGTGGAAGGTGGAGTTCCAGCGCGTGCTTACGTCACACAGCAGCCGGTGAGCTGGCAATTGTAAGCGCTGCTGCAGCTTCAACAGGCCGGCTGAAGCTGTAGATGACTTACGGAAATGTGCACACACGCGGCGCACCTTGGTCAAGAGATCATGCACATTGGGGTAGGTTTTTAGAAATCACTGAACCACTAAATTAAATACATGCGCTAGGCATGGTACGTGTGTGAGCTTGCCGAGCTCCAAAGCCGCCACCAAGTTACGCCCATTATCACACACAACCATGCCTGGTTGCAGGTTGAGTGGCGAGAGCCACTGCTCGGTCTGGTGACTAATCCCCTGCAACAGCTCTGAGGCCGTGTGCTGTTTGTCCCCAAGGCAGATCAGCTTCAGCACGGCCTGTTGACGCTTCCCCACTGCAGTGCTACACTGCTTCCAGCTACCGGCTGATGGGGGAGTGGCGCTGCGTGCAGAGAATTCGGAGGTGGAAACGGAGGAGGAGGAGCCAATAACGTAGGTGCTGGCGGAAACCCTGATGGAGGTAGGGCCCGCAATCCTCGGCGTGGGTAGCACCCGTGCCATCCCAGGGTCCGAGTCGCTCCCAGCCTCCACGACATTCACCCAGTGTGCCGTCAGGGAAATGTAGCGTCCCTGGCCACAAGCACTTGTCCATGTGTCAGTCGTTAAGTGGACCTTCCCAGTAACTGCGTTGGTCAGGGCACGGGTGATGTTACGGGACACATGGTGGTGTAATGCGGGGATGGCACACCGGGAAAAGTAGTGGCGGCTGGGGACCGCGTACCGAGGGACAGCTGCTGCCATCAGGCTGCGGAAGGACTCAGTCTCCACAAGCCTAAATGGCAGCATTTCGATGGCCAGTAATTTGGAAAGGTGTGAGGTTAGTGCTATGGCCTGTGGGTGGGTGGCTGGGTATTTTCGCTTGCGCTCAAATGCCTGGGGTAACGACATTTGGACGCTGCGCTGGGACAGGGAAGTGGATGTGGTCGCTGATGGTGCTTCAGATGGTACAGGTGCAGGGCGGGAGGTATGCGGGCCTGCGCCTTCGACAGGCGATTGGCCGGCACCGAAAACAGGGGAAGAGGAGGCAGTGGTGTGGCCTGCAGACACAGATGGGCGATCCAGGCGTTCCTCCCACTTACTACGGTGCTTGGATGCCATGTGTCGGATCATGCTGGTGGTGGTGAGGTTTCTAGTGTTCATGCCTCGGCTCATTCTGGTGTGGCACAGGTTGCAAACTACAATTCTTTTGTCGTCCGCACTTTCCTTAAAAAAACGCCATATCGCGGAACACCTACCCCTTGGCAAGGTAGATTTACGCAAGGGGGTGCTCCGTGGAACATTTGCGGGCCGGTTTGGTGCGGTCCGCCTTCTTTCTGTAGCCACACCACTGCCTCTTCCAGCCTGTTGCGGTGCTGCAGATGGCTCACCCTCAGGACTGCTGTCATCGCTCGGCTCTACACCTTCCCAGGTGGGGTCAGTCACCTCATCGTCCACCAAGTCCTCCTCCACTTCCTCACTCTGATCATCCTCCTCATGTCTTGATCCCACCACATACTCAGTCATTGACAACTGTATATCATCCTCCTCAACAAGGTCTTGAGACAGTAATAGTGGTTGATTTAATGGCAACTGTGTCTCATCATCATCATCATCCACTACTTCCTTCGACCTTAAATGCCGTTCACATCTGTCATCTTCTTGTGATTGGGTACCCTCTAGAGGTTGTGAATCAGGGCATAAGATGTCATGTTCCTCTGCAAGCGTGCTTGGAGAGAGGGTCAAATGAAGGATTGGTGATGAGACGAGCTCCTCACTATATCCCAGTGTGGGATCACTTCTTTGGCCAGACCCTCTATGGTGGGAGGAAGGATGATCAGGGTGAGGATTATGTTGACCAGACTCTTGACTAGTGAGAGTGGACTTGGTGGAAGACAGGGTGGTGCTTAACCGACTGGAAGCAGTATCAGCTGACATCCAACCGACCACCTGTTCGCAGTGGTCGGACCTCGAGAGTGATGTCCTGCGACGCCCTGTAAAATGAGACATGAAGCTAGGTATGGTGGATGTCTTTCTGTCTTGTGCTCTGGCACCAGGCGCAGTTTCTACGCGTCCTGACCCGCGCCCTGAACTATCAGGATCACGTCCACTTCCCCGTCCCTTTTTACCCGCCTTCTTCATATTACACGGAATATGTGCTGCAAATCTGCAACTTTGCACTGTACACAGAATATGCTGCTAAACTGCGGTGACGCACACTGAATGGAATAGGTGACTTTGATATTTTAGTTTGAAGACTTAACAGTATTTCTTCCTATTCTGCAACTGTGCACAGTACACAGAATATGCTGCTAAACTGCGGTGACGCACACTGAATGGAATATATGACTTTGATATTTTAGTTTGAAGACTTAACAGTATTTCTTCCTATTCTGCAACTGTGCACAGTACACAGAATATGCTGCTAAACTGCGGTGACGCACACTGAATGGAATATGTGACTTTGATATTTTAGTTTGAAGACTTAACAGTATTTCTTCCTATTCTGCAACTGTGCAGAGTACACAGAATGTGCTGCTAAACTGCGGTGACGCACACTGAATTGAATATGTGACTTTGATATTTTAGTTTGAAGACTTAACAGTATTTCTTCCTATTCTGCAACTGTGCAGAGTACACAGAATGTGCTGCTAAACTGCGGCGAAGCACACTGAATGGAATATGTGACTTTGATATTTTAGTTTGAAGACTTAACAGTATTTCTTCCTATTCTGCAACTGTGCAGAGTACACAGAATATGCTGCTAAACTGCGGTGACGCACACTGAATGGAATATGTGACTTTGATATTTTAGTTTGAAGACTGAACAGTATTTCTTCCTATTCTGCAACTGTGCAGAGTACACAGAATGTGCTGCTAAACTGCGGCGAAGCACACTGAACGGAATATGTGACTTTGATATTTTAGTTTGAAGACTTAACAGTATTTCTTCCTATTCTGCAACTGTGCAGAGTACACAGAATATGCTGCTAAACTGCGGTGACGCACACTGAATGGAATATGTGACTTTGATATTTTAGTTTGAAGACTTAACAGTATTTCTTCCTATTCTGCAACTGTGCAGAGTACACAGAATGTGCTGCTAAACTGCGGTGACGCACACTGAATGGAATATGTGACTTTGATATTTTAGTTTGAAGACTTAACAGTATTTCTTCCTATTCTGCAACTGTGCACAGTACACAGAATATGCTGCTAAACTGCGGTGACGCACACTGAATGGAATATGTGACTTTGATATTTTAGTTTGAAGACTTAACAGTATTTCTTCCTATTCTGAAACTGTGCAGAGAACACAGAATGTGCTGCTAAACTGCGGTGACGCACACTGAATGGAATATGTGACTTTGATATTTTAGTTTGAAGACTTAACAGTATTTCTTCCTATTCTGCAACTGTGCACAGTACACAGAATATGCTGCTAAACTGCGGTGACGCACACTGAATGGAATATGTGACTTTGATATTTTAGTTTGAAGACTTAACAGTATTTCTTCCTATTCTGCAACTGTGCACAGTACACAGAATATGCTGCTAAACTGCGGTGACGCACACTGAATGGAATATGTGACTTTGATATTTTAGTTTGAAGACTTAACAGTATTTCTTCCTATTCTGCAACTGTGCAGAGTACACAGAATGTGCTGCTAAACTGCGGCGAAGCACACTGAATGGAATATGTGACTTTGATATTTTAGTTTGAAGACTTAACAGTATTTCTTCCTATTCTGCAACTGTGCACAGTACACAGAATATGCTGCTAAACTGCGGTGACGCACACTGAATGGAATATGTGACTTTGATATTTTAGTTTGAAGACTTAACAGTATTTCTTCCTATTCTGCAACTGTGCAGAGTACACAGAATGTGCTGCTAAACTGCGGTGACGCACACTGAATGGAATATGTGACTTTGATATTTTAGTTTGAAGACTTAACAGTATTTCTTCCTATTCTGCAACTGTGCAGAGTACACAGAATGTGCTGCTAAACTGCGGCGAAGCACACTGAATGGAATATGTGACTTTGATATTTTAGTTTGAAGACTTAACAGTATTTCTTCCTATTCTGCAACTGTGCAGAGTACACAGAATATGCTGCTAAACTGCGGTGACGCACACTGAATGGAATATGTGACTTTGATATTTTAGTTTGAAGACTTAACAGTATTTCTTCCTATTCTGCAACTGTGCAGAGTACACAGAATGTGCTGCTAAACTGCGGCGAAGCACACTGAATGGAATATGTGACTTTGATATTTTAGTTTGAAGACTTAACAGTATTTCTTCCTATTCTGCAACTGTGCACAGTACACAGAATATGCTGCTAAACTGCGGTGACGCACACTGAATGGAATATGTGACTTTGATATTTTAGTTTGAAGACTTAACAGTATTTCTTCCTATTCTGCAACTGTGCAGAGTACACAGAATGTGCTGCTAAACTGCGGTGACGCACACTGAATGGAATATGTGACTTTGATATTTTAGTTTGAAGATTTCACAGTATTTCTTCCTATTCTGCAACTGTGCAGAGTACACAGAATGTGCTGCTAAACTGCGGTGACGCACACTGAATGGAATATGTGACTTTGATATTTTAGTTTGAAGACTTAACAGTATTTCTTCCTATTCTGCAACTGTGCACAGTACACAGAATATGCTGCTAAACTGCGGTGACGCACACTGAATGGAATATGTGACTTTGATATTTTAGTTTGAAGACTTAACAGTATTTCTTCCTATTCTGCAACTGTGCACAGTACACAGAATATGCTGCTAAACTGCGGTGACGCACACTGAATGGAATATGTGACTTTGATATTTTAGTTTGAAGACTTAACAGTATTTCTTCCTATTCTGCAACTGTGCAGAGTACACAGAATGTGCTGCTAAACTGCGGCGAAGCACACTGAATGGAATATGTGACTTTGATATTTTAGTTTGAAGACTTAACAGTATTTCTTCCTATTCTGCAACTGTGCACAGTACACAGAATGTGCTGCTAAACTGCGGCGACGCACACTGAATGGAATATGTGACTTTGATATTTTACAGTTTGAAGACTTAACAGAATGTGCTCTAATCTGCAACTTTGCACACTAAACAGAATGTGCTCTAATCTGCAACTTTGCACACTAAACAGAATGTGCTCTAATCTGCAACTTTGCACACTAAACAGAATGTGCTCTAATCTGCAACTTTGCACACTAAACAGAATATATGAAGTTTTGTTTTTTTTTGTTTTTTTCCCCCCACACAAAATAAACTGCTGCCCCCACACACAGTAGTCCTAAAAAGGACTTTTGGGTCTTTTTTTGTACAAATTTGCTTGTCTTCTCCCTACACTGACTTTCCCTTCCTATCCTCATCTCTCCCTGGCTAAGACTGAGCCGAACTCGCTGGTCAGGTGCTATACAGCACCCGACCACGGGTTCTGGCCAGCCAATCAGTGTAATGCCAGCAGCCAACATGGCTGCTGGCATTACACTGATGTGAGAGCCTCCCTGCACGTTTATTGGCTGCGCAGCAGCCGCGAAACGTGCGGGGAGGAGACCCGAACATGGCGGGCGAGCACATGCGGTACTCGTACGAGTACCGCCATGTGCCGAGCAGAACGATGCTCGAGCCGATCCGAGCATCGGCCGAGCATGCTCGCTCAACACTATTCTGCAGTGATCAATACAGTTCCCCCCATCTGATCACTCTAGTAGTGATCAGTTTGCTGCAGATCAGCGTTTGCTGATCTGTGGTACATCTCCCATCCCCCTTGTATTTTTAAAAAAAAATTTTTACTTTTTTTTATTTTTTATTTTTTTTAATAAAATTTAATTATTTTCTATAGTTTAGGGAGTTTAGCTAGGTAGTGGGGGAAAGACATTTTGAGGGAAATTGTGTCCCAAACCATGCAGCCCAGTATATTGCCGCCAACCCTACAGCTTTTGTTGTTAAGCAAGAAATATGGAAACCCATAGACATCACAGAATTTAAGCAATTCTGGGCTTTAATAATGGCAATGGGCATAATAAAAAAGCCAAGTATCCGATCCTACTGGAGCGAAAACCCCATATGTGATACCCCTATATTCCCCAAGACAGCGACCAGATCTAGATTTGAAGTAATTTTGCACTTTATGCATTTTAATGATAATACTCTGTGCCTCCCAAAAGAACACCCCCAGTATGATCTGTACAAAATTCATCCCCTAATAAACTATTTACAGAAAAATTTTGCCCAAGTATATATGCCCCAAAAAGAAATTAGTGTAGATGAATCCCTAATGAAATATAAAGGCAGGTTAGGGTTCAAGCAGTACATCCACTCCAAGCGTTCCAAGTTTGGTGTAAAATTGTATAAATTGTGTGAAAATGCCACAAGCTACACCCAGGCTTTTAGAATTTATGAGGGAAAGGACAGCCAACTTGATCCTCCTGGTTGCCCCGAATTTATGGAAACAAATGGGAACATCGTTTGGGATCTAATTTACCCCTTATTAAATAAAGGTTATAGTTATTCGTTGATAACTATTACACTAGCCCCCTTTTATTTAAGTCTCTTTTTTGTTTTGACACCGTGGCCTGTGGCACTGTTAGGCACAATTGCAGGGAGTTGCCCAAAAACCTCGTAGATACCAAACTAAAAACTGGGACATCCTTATCTTTGTGCCAACAAGAGCTGCTGGCAGTTAAGTTCAAGGACAGAACAGATGTCTAAATGCTGACCACCATGCATGAGGACAGAACTGTGGCAGTAACTGTTCATGGCAGGAGAGGGGTACTGAGAAAGCCAGTCTACATCAGGGACTATAATAAAAACATTGGGGGAGTTGATCTGTGTGATCAACTAATGCAGCCATACCTCACAATGAGAAAGTGTAGGGCATGGTACAAAAAAGTTGCCATCTATATGATGCAGACTGCAGTACATAATTCATTTTTGATTTTCAAACTGGCAAACCACAATCCAAAATGTAGCTTTTTACAATATCAGCTACAACTCATTTCCCTATTTTTGTTTCACGGTGCGTCAGAAATCATTCCATCTAGACCCAGGGAAGCACTCTTTATTTATAAAATCCCCCCAACTCCCCAAAAGAACAAGCCACAGAAGCGCTGCAGGGTTTGCTACCGCAAGAGAATATGGACAGACACCACCATTTACTTTCCTGATTGCTCTTCCAAACCTGGCCTCTGCATTGGTGACTGCTTCAAGGAATACCATTCAGGCACAATGCAGTAGTGCTGTAAAGTTTATTTTGTTATTTGACCACATTTCCCCCCTGAAATATCCTGTTTTTTTATTTTTCAAAACGCATCCCTCCTTAGATCTAACACTTTCAAAATATAATGGGAAGCAAAGCAACGTAAGTTTTTTCCATCTCTGATAATGGAACACATGTTCCCTACTGGACCCAGTAGCTCCCCCCAAAACCTGATAAACCTATGCTTATGGGGCATTACCATACTCAGACGATGTAACTCATCACTAATGTAAAGCACTTAAAAATTCTGCAAATAACATCTGATTGAAATCCAGAGCAATACTAAAATATGTGTGAAAAAATGGTGTTTCTCTGCCTTACTGCAGGTTTTGGGAGGGATTGCTGATAGAGTGGCAGCGAAAAAATTGAAAAAGTGCAAATAGAATGAAAGCCAGGGTTGTCTAGTCTTCTACAACATATACTTTTGAGGGTAAAATGAATTGCAGCATTGCTAAACAGTCCGAAATTAGACAAGACACCAGCTGTAAAAATGGCATGTCTGTAAAAGGAAACTAACATGTTCCAACTGGGCCCACTAGCTCCCCCAAACCCTGACAAACCAATGCATATGGGGCATTGCCGTACTCAGAAGAAGGAGCTGAACACTAATCAATGCAGTTTATAAAATCTTCACCTATTCTGTGCTTGAAATTCACATCAACATTGAAGTCTAAGTGTGAAAAACACTGTTTTTTTTACATATGTCAAGTTTTCACAGGATTGGTGGTAAAATGGCTGTGTACAAAATTTGAAAACACACCTAAAACGAAAGCCTGGGGTGTCTACTTTCTAAAATATACACTTTTGGGGGGAAATCTTAAAGTGGAGCACTGTTACACAGACCAAATGAGAAATGGCACCAGTGATGCAAGCTGTGAAAATTCAAAGTGTGAACCTAGAAATGTACATGTTCCAATTTGGGCCCCATAGCTCCCCTAAACCATGAGAAAGCTATGCATATGGGGTATTGCTGTACTCAGAAGAAGGAGCTGAACACTAATCAATGCAGTTTATAAAATATTCACGTACTCTGTGCTTCAAATTCACATCGACAATGAAGTCTAAGTGTGAAAAATGATGTTTTTTTAGCTTATGTCACATTTTCACAGGATTGGTGGTAAAATGGCTGTGTAAAAAATTTGAAAACACACCTAAAATGAAATCTGGGGGTGTCTACTGTCCAAAAATATATACATTTGGAGGGAAATCTTAAAGTGGAGCACTGGAACATAGCCCCATATGAGAAAGATGTGAAAATTCAATATTTGTTCAAAATTGGGCACCATAGCTCCCCCAAACCACGAGAAACCTATGTATATGGGGTATTGTCTTACTCAGAAGAAGGAGCTAAACATTTATCAATGCAGTTTTTAAAATCTACACCTATCCTGTGCTTGAAATTCACATAAACATTGAAATCAAAGTATGAAAAATGCTGATTTTTTTTATTTACGTCAAGTTTACGAGAGAGTGGTGGTGAAATGGCTGTGTAAAAAATTTGAAAACACACCTAAAATGAAATCTGGGGGTGTCTACATTGCAAAAATATACACTTTTGGAGGGAAATATTAAAATGGAGTACTGGAACATATCCCCAAATATGAAATGGCACCAGTTAAATTCAATATTTGTTCAAAATTGAGCCCCGTAACTCATTGTCTTACTCATTGTCTTACTCAGAAGAAGAAGCTGAACACTAAACAATGCATTTTTAAAAATTGTCACCTATCATGTGCTTGAAATTCACATCAACATTGAATGAGGGATTGGTGGTAAAATGGCTGCATAAAAAATTTGAAAACATACATAAAATGAAAGCCAGGGGTGTCTACTTTCCAAAAATATACACTTTTGGGAGGAAATCTTCGAGTGGAGAACTTTTACACAGCCCCAAATGAGACATGGCACCAGTGACGCAATCTGTGAAAATTGGTGGTAAAATGGCTCCGTAAAAAGTTTGAAAACATACATAAAATGAAAGCCTGGGGTGTCTACTTTCCAAAAATATACACTTTTGGGTGGAAATCTTAGAGTGGAGCAGTGTTACCCAGACCCAAATGAGACATGGCACCAGTGACGCAAGTTGCAAAAATTCAAAGTGTGAAACTGGAAACGTCCATGTTCCGATTTGGGTCCAGTAGCACCCCCAAACCTTGAGAAACCTATGCATATGGGGTATTGCCATACTCAGAAGAAGAAGATGAACACTAAACAATGCATTTTTAAAAATTTTCACCAATCATGTGCTTGAAATTCACATCAACATTGAAGTGAAAGTGTGAAAAACGCTGTTTTTTTTCACTTACGTCAAGGGACTGGTGGTAAATTGGCGGCATAAAACATTTGAAAGCGTACATAAAATGAAAGCCTGGAGTGTCTACTTTCCAAAAATATACAGTTTTGGGAGGAAATCTTAGAGTGGAGCACTATTACACAGCTCCAAATGAGAGATAGCACCAGTGACTCAAGCTGTGAAAATTCAAAGTGTGAAACTGGAAACGCCCATGTTCCAATTTGGGCCCCATGGCTCCCCCAAACCTTGAGAAACCTATGCATATGAGGTATTGCCGTACTCAGAAGAAGGAGATGAACACTAAACAATGCATTTTTAAAAATCTTCACCTATCCTGTGCTTGAAATTCACATCAACATTGAAACCAGTGTGAAAAACGCTGAATTTTTTACTTACATTAAGTTTTACGAAAGATTCGTGACAAAATGGCTGCATAAAAAATTTGAAAGCATACATAAAATGAAAGCCTGGGATGTCTACTTTCCAAAAATATACACTTTTGGGGGGGAAATTTAAAGTGGAGCACT
Source organism: Rhinophrynus dorsalis (assembly GCA_037306005.1). Taxonomy (NCBI): domain Eukaryota; kingdom Metazoa; phylum Chordata; class Amphibia; order Anura; family Rhinophrynidae; genus Rhinophrynus; species Rhinophrynus dorsalis. The sequence continues at coordinate 91,358,010 of CM074720.1, read as the reverse complement.
GTTACACAGCCTCAAATGAGACATAGCACCAGTGACACAAGCTGTGAAACTGGAAACGCCCATGTTCCAATTTGCACCCAGTACCTCCCCCAAACCTTGAGAAACCTATGCATATGGGGTATTGCCATACTCAGAAGAAGGAGCTGTCCTTGCTTGATATCAACAGTAATATTGAAATGTAAGTGTGAAAACTGCAAAAAAAAAAATATTACTACAATTTTGAAAAATATTTCTGGAAAAATAGCTTCATAAAAAACTCTAAAATGCTCCTGATTATTTACCTTATGTTGTCTAGTTTTCAGAAACATATACCTTTGTGGGACATTTTTGGTTCTGGCACCGTCAAGTAAGCTATGATGCTCACATGTCAATTGTTGAAAAATTACTAGTTGCAAATAATGACATCCATCTTGTAATATTTACCTTGTAAATGTGAGAAATGGATTGAAATATTAGGCATATGGGGTACTCTTATATTCAGGAGAAGCAAATGAATATATTTAGGGGTATTTTTTTTTTGTAACAAACTAATAGTATGCAAATCCTGACAGGAAAATGTAAGCAAAATGTTGTTTTTTATTTTTTTGTTCTTTTTTTCAATTTTAATCAAATTAAACGATTAGGTATTCATATAATTGTGGTATCAAAAGAAAGCCCTACTTGTGCTTAAAAAACAGTATATAATTTGAGTGGGTGTACAAAAAGAATTAAAGAAAAATATGGTTGAACAAAGACACTGTCAAAAAAGTAAAAATTGCTCCGGTCTTTAAGTCAAATCGAACTCAGATTTTCACGGTCCTTTAAGGGTTAATGTGAGTTTTATTGTTGTGGAGCGATATGATACATATATACACCACACAGTCTGATCTAAAAGGAGGGACACCAGGATGGGAAAGAGGGACAGAGGGATTTGGGTCTCAAAGACAGACTGTCCCTCCTAAAGAGGGACACTTGGGATGTATGCTATGTAAGGGGATCAGGTTGCAAAATAAAATTGACTATTTACAGACTGCAACACAGTTCCACTGGAAAAAGAATATAGCTTTTCTAAATTATTTGGTATATAAATAAATCCTTCAGTTGATTTTAGTCAAACTAAAATCCACTTACTCCTAAATGTCATTTTGCTTTGCCATATAAGAAAATTTAATAAAATGTCTACCTCAATGTATCCATTAGTATCACCAGTGACTTGCTTTTTTTCAGGTTCAAAAGACAATTAATGCTATGTATTACTTCAAAGGAAACACAAGCTGGGATCTAGGTATAAATTCATATTTGCATTTACTTTTTAGATGTACAATAGTAAAAAGGAAGACTATCCTCATGAAACATAAGTATCTATTATGGGTTTACTATTGAAATGTCACCCTCTATTTGGAGACCAACAAAAAGTAGCATCAAAAATGTTGCCTGCAGATTTTAATATACTAAAGTTTTATTACCCCTTTAAATATGGAGAAACAGCTAAACATAAGATATCAATCTCTTCAGCCAAGCAGGCATGCCAATAACCAACCATGTCAGCTGTTTCTCAGAGGAAGGAGCTGGCGTGATAAAGGTGGGAGGGGGGATAAACCCTTAATATATTAAAAATGGCAAGATTTTAGAGAGAGTGACATCAGTCATTTACTAAAACCTTGCCCTACAGTTCAAAATAATGTTTTTTTTAACATTACTGTAAATTTAATGCTGAAACCACATTTCTATGGGAATTCCCAGAGAAGAAGAAAATTGATATTTTGCTTTTGCTGTGAGAAATTTTACCCATCCCTTATAATTATGTCATCATATTGGTTATCAACCCTTTAGTGCCAAATGGGTAAGCAATTTATTGTAAAGCAATGCATTGCTCACCACTCAAAGGGTTTAACAGCAATTTTTAGGAGATAAACTACACAAATCTGGGGCAAACCAAATGTGCCATATGAATTAATAAAAAAACATGCTAGAAGGGTCTTCAACAGACTGCAAACAATGCATTGAAAGCCTTCAGGGGTTTTGACCCCCACCCCCATGTACATAAAAGGGATAGTTATAGTAGTACAAACGTGCAGGTTTTGGTTGCAGAACCTGCATGGCCTGACATTTTGCAGTGGTGCTGTTGCTATGACAGTCTGTGATCAGGATGGCCTAATAGGCTCTTAAATAATGTTCTTCAGTATATACCTTTAACTGAAGAATATCATGTAATCCTAGCCAGCATCTGTAACAAAAAAACAAAAAAAAGATTTCTTAAGTATGTAAACTCATATAATGGTCATGCAGCTGTGCATGACCATTATATGAGTGATAGGCGCAATGTAAGGTATGATTTAGGTAAACAAACAAGTAAGAGGTAAAAATGTCAGTGAACTGAAATGGGTGGGTTCTTGTCACAAAACAATTATATTTTATTGTATTATCATTTTTTTAGCGAACAAACAGTTGATTCTCCTGATGAAGTAACTTTATGCTAAGAATATTAAACCTTACTAAAGGCCTATAAGAAATCAGAATTGGTCAAAGAGTCTGATTTTTTCTTCTAGTTTTACCTCAAAATTGCCCTAAAATGCTGGGGGTGGGGTCAGTATGTGTTGTCCTACAAGGCTGGGATAATGGATAATGGACAAAGGAAGTCTGTCCAGCTGCTTTCATGTTATAACTCCCACAATTCCCTGCCAGCCCACAGCTGGTGGGGAATGATGGGTTTTGTAGTTGGGAAGCAGCTACTGGGCCTAACCTTACCCATCATGCTCCTGGCAAACGTGGGACAAGGCTAGGGGTCAGTAATAGTGTTGAGCGAGCACCCCGATGCTCGGGTGCTCGGGTGCTCTGACCGAGCACCCCCTGAGGCTCGAGTGCTCGGCCGAGCACCCGAGCCCCATTGCATATAATGGGGCGACACGAGCATTACACCAGGCACCCCCTGCTCTGATGAGGGGAGGGTGCCTGGTCAATGCCCCCCTTCATCTCCGCTATGCCCCCTTCATCTCCAAATGCCCCCTTCATCTCCGCAATGTCCCCCTTCATCTCCGCTATGCCCCCTTCATCTCCGCTATGCCCGTCTTCCACAATGTCCCCCTTCATCTCCGCTATGCCCCTCTTCCACAATGTGCCCCTTCATCTCCGCTATGCCCCTCTTCCACAATGTCCCCCTTCATCTCCTCTATGGCATAGAGGAGATGAAGGGGGACATTGTGGAAGAGGGGCATAGCGGAGATGAAGGGGCACATTGTGGAAGAGGGGCATAGCGGAGATGAAGGGGGACATTGTGGAAGACGGGCATAGCGGAGATGAAGGGGGACATTGTGGAAGAGGGGCATAGAGTCTATGCCCCTCTTCCACAATGTCCCCCTTCATCTCCGCAATGCCCCCGTACCTCCAGTCCCTGGTGGTCCAGCGGAGCGTCTTCGGATCTGTGCCTCTTCCGGCACAGATCCCCGCCACCCGAACATGGCGGGCGAGCACATGGCGGTACTCGACGAGTACCGCCATGTGCCGAGCAGAGCGATGCTCGAGCCGATCCGAGCATCGGCCGAGCACGCTCGCTCAACACTAGTCAGTAAGTGTGGTTTTATTGCTATCCGTTCTGTGGTACAAGGCTGGGGGATTTAGTATGTGTGGTTCTATGGCTACCAGTGCAGTGTAAAAATGCAGAGGGTCAATATGTGTTATACTATAGCTACCTTGGACAAGGCTGGGGTTATTATTTATGATTTTAAGCCTACCAGTGCAATGGGAGGTTGCAGCAGAAAAAAATTGAAAAAAACTTCACATTTCACAGGAATTCCCTATAAGCAGCTGAAAAAAAGTGAAATAAAAAAAGGTACATTTGGGACTGTATCTCACAAGCTCATGTTATGTAACATCTTATTTACAATAGTCTAATGAATGTTGTTGGATATCAATATTTATAATCCAGAGTAGACACAGGCATTTCTTATCCAAGTTCCCTCCTAATCTGGCTGTCACCTCTGTGTCAGGAGAGTCTGGGGATGTTATAAAGGAGCAAAGGTGAATTCCCCCAAATACTACAAAATTCTGTATTACTGGGAACACACAGGGAGAGGTGATTCAAGTTCCTTCCAGATCTGGCTGTTATATTTGTGCTATGGGAGCCTGGGAAAAGAAGCAGTTAAACAGGAAGAGTGTTCTGTTTTTTTTTTTGACAGTGATAGGGAGGACAGTTAATTAACTAACATTGATAAGTGGCAGAGACAGGTACCATGACGTGAGCTGTGACTGAGGCAGAAGGTATTTTTATAGAGGGCCAAGGCAAGACAATCAGTTCTATTATGTACTTTACAGTAAAAGCATGCAGTAGTTGTGTAATGTCCAGCAACGCACAAGGGGCAGGGTGAAGGTGAAACTTTTAGGAGCAGTGCAGTGATTTGTGGTAGTTCAAAAACTAACTGCAGCAATGGTTGCAGCGGTAGGTGCAATAAATGATGGTGATCCATCTCCTCAAGAGGAGGATGCAGTTTGACAAAGTCCAGCAAAATTTCCACCACCACCAGTATCGTTAATAAACCATCAAAAACACTGATGATGACAACGAGTCCATTCTAGTTTTGATGGCATTGTGAAAGAAGTTGTAGCAGCTCAACCAACTGCTGCATCTGACAATGAGAGAAGCAAGCACAAAAACACCTGTCCTAAAAGTAGTAGTGAACGCTGTGGGGAAAAGCAAAAAAAAAATAGTCTGAGACCAAAATGTCTAGAAGAATATAAAAGTAGTTGGAGGAAGCATCAGTCAGTGCTGAGGGTGACCTAATTACTGATGATGATGATGATGTAGATCTAAAATATATTCCTCTAGCAACTTCCTTTTCTTTAGATACAGATAAAGTTGAAAGTGAGATAGATTGCATGGTCAGCAAGCTAGCTGAAAGGCAAAGGCTCAGTCTTCAACCAATGAAAATAAGTAATGTGTCTGTCTATAAATGTTTGAGAAAACAACTGGAAAATTCTGACCCTGTACGTGCAAAGATGGCAAAAAATGCACAAAATACCAAAAAAATTAAATCTTGTCAGTCATCAACAGTATCATCACTGGTGCTTCAAAGGCCAAGATCTACTCAGCCACACTCACCACTGGTGTTGAGTAAGCAGCAACAACACATGGTATCAACATCAACAATCTTAGCTGCCTCTGCTGCTGTTGGAAATACAGGACCTGTGACACCTAGTGGCATTACAGTTGCAGCAACATCTAGCCCAAGTAGTAGTAGCAGCCCCTCAGGAACCCAGGAGTCTATAAAGTCCACAGAATATAGATTCTTCCCTCAAGATCTAAAAGCTAAGCATGTTGCTATCTGTTGTCTGTGTAAGAAGCATGTGAGCAGGGAGTAAGCAAGCTCACACATAGGTTCCTCCTCAATGAGATTCCACCTGAAGCACAACCACAGGTCTCACTGGAGGACACACCATCAACAGGTCAGTGGTACCACAACTAGCAATAGCAGAAGTACTCCTAAAACTCCCCGGGCACTGGGGTACATAATAGAAGTGCTGTTGATTTGTCAGAAAGTATGCCAAGATTTTCTGCTCCTGCTGCAGTGGAGTATGACTCTGAGTTTGTTTTTGAACATGATAAGAGTCATAGAGTGCCAACACATGCTACCACTACTCCCACCACCTCAACAAGTCATGTTGTTAAAGCAATAAGTTAAAGTAATAAAGTTACACAGATCTTCCACTATGTACTGCCATCCCATTATGTTCTTAGAAAGAAGTAAAAATCTGCATAATAAGAATGCAGAAGTATGCCTGCAGAATAGCAAACTTGCCAACATGTTAACAGATAATAACATGTTCAATGCACATGGCAGAGAAGCAACAAAATTATTGGAGAGCAACATTACAATGAATCTAGGCATCATTGGTGACTACTCTAGCCTGCGGAATATCATAAGAGCTTGGAGAGTGCTTGGGGAGAGAGGGGAAAGGGGGAGAGAAAGAGAGAGAGAACAGATGTAGAGGAGTAAATAGGGAAGATAGAGTCAAAAAGTGTTTAAGAGAAAAGAAATAGGACACAGAGAGAAGGTAATGGATAGAGGGGAGGGGAAGAAGAAAGCTCCCACTTTCAAATGAGGATACAACAGTGAGTGCTAATGTCAGGTGATCATGTCATCCATCTGCACCGGTATTTAGGGCATATTTATCGAAGAGTATGAGGGGGTCCAAAAGAAAAACACTCTCCAATACTTAATGGGACTAGAATGACCTAAGCTCATAGAGAAGATGATCCTCTTTCAAATTAGGGTACCCAAGTCTGATTTAATTTATTTGAGGCTGGACTGGGGTCTATTTGAAATTTAGTAGGATGTATTAAAATAAAAACCGAAAATTTAAATGTGCGGTATAGTATTGCTCTTCTTGTATTCCCTACAATATGCCAACACTTATTAATGTGGTACCATTTTTCTCAGGATTACAATAGGCACTGAATACACTAGAAAATCCAGTGACAAAAGAATAGGAAAATAATTTTTACCTAGCAGTTTTCCTACTTCTGCAATCCAGAATAGGCCTTGCAAAGGACATTCTGGTACAATGGAATAGCAGAATAGTTGTTTTGGAACATTGTGGTAATTATACTGAATTGCAAAATTCAGTATCCATAATAGTCAGGATTCAGTTGAAGATGTAGGAAAAAGGCTAGAAAACAAACTCTTTCTTACTCTCTTGCCAACTGACTTTGCATTCTGATGGAATGGAATCTCTTTCAAAGTAAGAAAATGAACATATAGTGGTATGTGTAGTTTTGTGCCCCTGACACCAACTATGGTATATCAGAAAATACTATTGGGGTTCCAGTTTTCTTGGGATTGCAGTAGGTACTGAATACAGTAGGAAATTCCATGGTTTCAAAGAAATCGGTATTCTTGAAGTGGGAGTAATACAAAAAAAACTATTTTCCTATATCAGCACCTTCTTTTTTGAAGTAGTTTTACCTTATCACACATGGAGTGTGCATTTTGTGCTGATTGACTTGAAAATAACCTTTGTGTACCTTTTATTTTTTGTCTGTGCAAGCAGTACATGTACATGAAACTATACATATTTAGTGCCAGTATACACAGGGATGCTGGAATTTTTAAAATAACTGAAGTTGTAGTTGCAGTTGTCCTGAAAACAATATACAGTTATCTAAATGTAATTATAAAAGTATAAACCCAACTCACCTCACCTCTAAACAGATGGATAGGAAATATTGAAAAAGTTTCTGGCCTTCCCCCCATAAACAAATTCCCCAAAATCACTACTCAGAAGGTTAAACCATCCACATGGTTAATAGAATTTTCAAATAAAATATGTAATATTAAAAGAGGTAAACTTAGAGGGTGTTTCCAGTTGTCCAGAAATGCCACTTGCACTCTTGGGGAGTCTGATGCTTTCCTCCAGCTGTTGTAAAGTTGCAATTCACACCATCCTCGGATGGTCACTTGCTGGTTGAGGATCATGGAGAGCTGCAAGTCTATGCTCAGGCAGTTGTGATGGCTTTAAGATACAGAAGAAAAAAGTATGAATTTTAGGTATTGTATATTTTTTGTTTATAGTTTTTCATAATATCCCTCTTTGGCTATTCTGGGTTTGCATCTGTAGAATAATGTAACAAATGTCCTGCTCATTTTCTATGGGGTGAAGTTATGGATCTACCAATGTAGCTCTTCTGATGTTAACCTAAAAACCAGTGGCGGCACTTCAGTGTGCAATCTACAGTAAAATATGATAAATCTTTCAGTCCAAATACATTTTGTGCAGGGTGGCAAAGCGCACACACACACACACACGCATACACAAACTTGCATACTTTTACATACATATGCGCAACACACACACACATTTTCTTTAATCCCATGCACCTTATACTTTTGAAGTGAATCCAGCAGGTCCATCTCAGCTGTATCATATCATACACAAGAAATTAAATAAAGATACATTTCCTCTGCAATTTCTTAAATTCATAGTTTTAAACAAGACATGAATGAAAGGAAAGCCCCCAAATACCCATAGACTGCCTAGTGCAAGTGACATCAAGGCGTACATTTGAAGCATATGTAGCTTAGCAAATTGACATTAGGCAGTTGTAGGGCTAGAACATTACATTCAGCCTGTATTTTTCCACAAATTCATATTCATACATTTTCCCTATGTGTTTAAGATAAGCTGGTTCCTAGTAAAATCCAGCCTTTTACAGATTTGTTTTACAACGTATGTAATTTTTTTACTGAACCCATTTAGCAGCTTGCTCTTTTCTTAGAACAAGTCCAAGAATCTTTTAACACTCTGTAACTATCTGATCAAGTTCAGATTGTCAGAAGATGAACACCATATGTAGGAAGGATTACAATAATTACAGGAGATGTTGATATTAACTAGAAAGCTTAGTGTTGTAATGTATTTTATTTTCTCCAACTAAAATTAGTGCATTGTGATTGATTTTCCTCCAAGAATTACTTGTAGTCTGAAAAATTGTGATAAAATGTTCAGATAGTGAAGGTGGATACATTAATATTAGATAGTGCAACATACCTGAATAGTTACTGGAAATATATATATAGAACTGATGTAATTTTTCAAACTCACGAAATCGCTAAGTATAACAGGAAGAAAAAGAATGCTTTGTTCTCGTGAAGTTATTATAAAAATAAAAAAACACATCCAGAAACAGGTTAAATTATCCTTCAGTAATAATAATTCACTATAGGAAAACAAAATAGAAATATCTTCTGAATGTAAGAGAAAATAAATTAATGTTTGAGGCAAATGCACCAAAAGGTAAATGAAGTAATTCTGTAGAAATCATTCTGCATTATGGGAGACAAATAAAATTAACCAAAATTCCCACTGATTAAAATTGTGCATTTTTTAACCCCTTGAAAGCTAGAGAGGTCTCCAAATGCATTGTGAAGCATTTTAGCTTTGTTAAGAACTTAACTAAAAATGCCAACAGAAAGAGCCACACACGCTGCATGTCAGTTCTAATACTTTATACACACTACAACTACCAACACAGAAACCTGTTCCAATCGGCATGGATATGACACAAAGATGGTCTGTTATATGTTTCTGATATCACTTGATCCATTTCTTGCTATCCTTCCTATTGCTTAATACAATGTATTAAAACATCATATGAAATGGCCATGAAATATGTTTCAAGACTTAAATTACAAAATTCAGATGTAAATGTAATCTTCAAAAATATATTTTTAACAGTCCAAATGAAAATAGAAATGTATTAGATACAGCCTGTTTTGAGTAGGGAGTATAATCTTTGTAATTTGATTATAATAACCAGAAGCAAATGTTATCCAATTGCATTAAAATCACTAAAGGTGCCCATACACAGTACAATTTTGGATTTTTCAATGATCAAATTGAGTGTGATATACCCCCACTCAGACCGAACTGGAACAGATCTGATTGCTAGACAATCAGTTTTTACCTGCAACTTCAATACAGTTGAATTGGCAGACAAACTTTCAGAATCAGGATCCAGAAATGACTGTGTAATTTCCTCTTCTGGTTATATTGAAAGTAGTTGTTGTAACAGTACCCCAGTTCTTTTAAAATATGTTTAAGTGGTACAGCTCTTGTATGATAAATTTATATAGGTTTGTTTCCTGCCCCTGACCAGTTATGCCTTATCCCCCAGCTGCCATGTTAATAAAGATTAATCCAGGCAGCTAGAAAAAAAGGTTCTGCCATACAAAAGTAGGCAGCTAGCTGAGGTATTATTGGTAACTCCTATTCCCTCTCCTTTCTTGTGTTTGGCTGTTGATCCAAGCTGCAGATTTCATTGTTTTTTGTGTTTTTGTTTACTTTGTAAGATAAGGCTGCAAAACTGTCATAAAAAGCCACTGTTGTCCCAAATAAAGTGTGTATTCTGCTGGAGTCTTGTCTGGTGTGATCTGACGGTCTGCAGCTGATAATCCCCTCTAGATTGTCCCAAAAAAACTAAATAACTTAGGGGACCAGGACAGGCTACCCTCTTTTAGCCAAGAGAAGAACAGAGAAACCAAGCAATGACATCCAGGGATTGTACAGTCACCCTGGTTCCCTTTACAGTTATGCATAGCATTTGACATGTTTGGTTTCTTGTGCATTTTTTTACCATGTTTTCTGCAAATCCCATTAAAAGAGCTGCATTGTAGTGTTGAGCGAGCACCCCGATGCTCGGGTGCTCGGGTGCTCTGACCGAGCACCGCCGGAGGCTCGAGTGCTCGGCCGAGCACCCGAGCCCCATTGACTTCAATGGGGCGACACGAGCATTACACCAGGCACCCCCTGCTCTGATGAGGGGAGGGTGCCTGGTCAATGCCCCCTTCATCTCCACAATGTCCCCCTTCATCTCCGCAATGTCCCCCTTCATCTCCGCAATGCCCCCTTCATCTCCGCAATGTCCCCCTTCCACAATGTCCCCCTTCATCTCCACACTGTCCCCCTTCATCTCCGCAATGCCCCCTTCATCTCCGCAATGTCCCCCTTCCACAATGTCCCCCTTCATCTCCACACTGTCCCCCTTCATCTCCGCAATGCCCCCTTCATCTCCACAATGTCCCCCTTCATCTCCGCAATGTCCCCCTTCATCTCCGCAATGCCCCCTTCATCTCCGCAATGTCCCCCTTCCACAATGTCCCCCTTCATCTCCACACTGTCCCCTTCATCTCCGCAATGCCCCCTTCATCTCCGCAATGTCCCCCTTCCACAATGTCCCCCTTCATCTCCACACTGTCCCCCTTCATCTCCGCAATGCCCCCTTCATCTCCGCAATGCCCCCGTACCTCCAGTCCCTGGTGGTCCAGCGGAGCGTCTTCAGATCTGTGCCTCCTCCGGCACAGATCCCCGCCACCCGAACATGGCGGGCGAGCACATGGCGGTACTCGACGAGTACCGCCATGTGCCGAGCAGAGCGATGCTCGAGCCGATCCGAGCATCGGCCGAGCATGCTCGCTCAACACTACTGCATTGGCAGATGTGCTATGTCATGTCATGCAAAAAATAGCAAATGAAGTCATATTGGACTAAAGAGTGTCTCAATAAACATGATAATTATGTCACTTATGAAAGAGCTTAGAGAGAACAAGTCTGATGACCAAGAATTACCTGAGAATGTCAATAAGATCTTTTAATCTGCTGTTTACTGATGTGTGCACTTTCTGGCAACTTGTTCATCAAAACTTTGAACAGTGCATCAGTGATGAGCATCTTGGCCAAAAAACAATGACTGTCATTCATTTTTCTAAGTTTTTAAGAAACCATTTCATCAAAAGTATCACATTCATCATCAGGTTCCTTTAAAGGGATAGTAATACTTCATTTTAACTTTATTTTATTTTGTAGAGATATTCACAAACAAAGTATCCCCCCCCTGTTCAACCAGATCAGAAGGGAGATGCCCAGGTAGACTGCAGAGAGGGACAATCTTCAATTAAGATAAGGAAAAAAGCTGAAAAACTTGTCAAGGGGGGAAGGGCTTTCATTGTTTTCATACAAAGAAAATTGTCCCCTTCTGTTATCTGTCTGGTCATACAACCAGACTCACATCTGAGAAGAGATGGCTTACACTAGGTAAAAGGGGCAGGGAGGGGAACTTTGCTTGTGAATATCTCATAAACCATAAAGGTTTGAGAGATAACACTTATATCATTCTTCATGTTTTTTTAATGCCTACAAAATAAAATAAAGTTAAAACGAAGTATTACTATCCCTTTAAGCTTCCAGAAGTAATTTTTTTGTGTGGTCACTATTACTTTGAGCTTTTCGTTTCAATGGTCTGTGATATGTTGAACTGTTGAGGTTTTATGGTATTCTGGTGAACTCTCAATTGCTTCCTGTAAAAAAAAAAAAAAAAAGAAAAAAGATTGCAATGAATTAATATATTATTGTTATCTACATTCAGTTTCCATCAACCTCTGAAGAGTAGAAAGCTGTATCAAGCAATTTTGATTCCTCCTGGAATTTCAATAGCTGCAGTGGTTCCATGTATGGAAAACATGTTCTAATCAATCCTCTTCCACATAATGGCTTATATTAGCTTAACTACAATGGATACTTCATCATCATCCTCCTTGCTACAGTGAGTGCATGCCAAGAATTAATTCATGATGTTGGATGTTGGCAACAATTGAAAAGTGTCTGACAGAACAGTTTTATCTGAAATCTTGTTCTATAAAAAAATTAATGGCAGAAACATTAAATCTGCCACACGACAATGAAACACAGGAAGGGTTGAATTTTGTTTTTGTGACAAATGAAGCTTATTGGGCAGCATGAAAATATGTTGAAGCCCTTCCCTCAAAAAGATCTGGACCAACCCTCCGTCGCCTCCTTCGTCATTAGTAACTCATAAAAATTGTTTAGGGACAATAACCTCAAACCCTCCCCTGCCTTGGTAGATGACCCACCAATTGCATCACTGGATAAAACAAGAATCCAGGAGAGGTGAGCTTCACAGGAAGCTAACACCTTTTGAGACATTCATGACATCCCCTCAGAGGAATTTTAGGCCCCTATCAACATGTTACTCAATTCTCCATCATAACATGGATTCTATCAAACCTTATTATCTAAAACACTGGAGAAAAGAATTGGAGATTACTTTAGAACTGTCTCAATGGAACGCAATATTTAAGACTAACTTCAAGCTCGCAAGGGACACGGGCTCTAGTGAAACAACTTATAAACTCCTCTGTAGATGGTTCAGATCACTGGCTCAAATTGAGCGCTTCTCATCCACAGCCTCAGATCTCTGCTGGAGGTGTCAGTCACACGTAGGAACGCTACATCACTTGTGGTGGGAATGCCCCAAAATATCCTCATATTGGCTACAGATTCTTATGCGAATTAATAACATCCTCAACACACAGCTACCCCAGGACCCCCTGCTCTGTCTATTTCCTTACAAAGAACTTCTCCACCTTACTCTTTTCAAGGAACAGTGGGCCCTCTCACTCTGGCTACTCAACACTGCGAAAAGGCTAATTCCTACCCTATAGAAATATACAACACCCCTTTAAATCTCTGACTGGTACTCTAGGACCTGCTCTCTAGAACAGATGAAGAAATATCACGCCATAGCTACATATAAATGATGATCTGGAATTTAGGGCCCAAACCTGATTGACTCCCTGGACATTCCAACTTCTCCATCTGGAGATGGGGACCTTGGCAATGGACCGAGACAGCAAACTACACTTTACAACTAGTTGTTAATGAGCCTTGGCAGGAACTCCAAGTCTCCTTGGATGAAAGATCGAGAGGATAGTAGTACATATGCCCGTCTCCTTTTTTTTTTTTCTCTCAGCCACCCTACCCCCCCGGCTCTAAAAACATCATGCATGCACCTGCTGTAGTACAGGAAGAAAAGAATCTCTACAAGGGTACCACTTGTAGTCACCTACAACCCAGCTCTTGAAGAAATATGGAAGATTATTAAAGATCTACAACCAATGCTAGCTGAAAATGATACTCTGAAAAATATCTTCTCTGAAACCCCCATTTTGGCCTTTAGACAACTACCAAACCTTCAACAAAAACTAATCAGCAGGAAACTACACACTGATGAGAAGAATACAGAAAAAGGTACCAGACAATGCAAGAAACCTCGCTGCAAACTATGCCAGCACATATGCCCAGACAATAAAGCCACCCACAACAACAAAACCTACAGCATTAAAGGATCATACTCCTGCACATCTAGCAATGTGGTATATATGATACATTGCACCAAATGCCACCTAGGGTGCTACATTGGGAAAACCACACAGCAATTAAATGGCAGAATGAATATGCACAGACACTCTGTCAAACATCACAAAGAAGGATCCTACTGCACCCCTGTGGGACACCATTTTACCCAGCCTGAACACTCAATTAAGGACCTAAAAATCAAAGTGCTCAAAGGGAACTTTAGAAATACCCAAGAAAGAAAAGCTTTTAAAGCCAGAATGATTATTTTTTTAACAGCAAGAATAGAGGACTAAATGTTGATTTGGGTTTCCTATCCCACTATCAAAGTTTCACATGACCCCTCTATCATTATCTTACTCTCCCTATATATCCACATGTTAACATACATTCTAATGACAGGTTTCATATTATTATTAACATATTAAGTATACGTACTGACATATGCTTTCCCAAACTCTTATACATGCAGGCATATATATATATGTGGGTGGACTATTCTATATGTATATATGGGTTTATGTGCATACATATACATGTAGGCATGCATGCATGCATGTATGTATGTGTTTATGTATGTATGCGTATATGTATATGTACTAGTACACATATTGTGTATAGATACATGTTTTAGTATGCATTCCTACATATTGTGTGTACGTATTTAGGTATATGCAATTATGTATATGTATGTGTCCATATGTATGTGTTTATATGTATATGTGTATACGCTATATTCATGTATATTTGTGTGTGTGTATATATAAATATTGTACGGGTATGTGTATGTGTGTATATGTGTATATGCATGTATATGTGTATGTATATGTATGTATGTGTGTGTATGTATGTGTGTCACATCTGTGTGTGTATATGTGTATGTGTGTATATATATGTAAGTATACAGAGGGACAATCTTCAATTAAGATAAGAGAAAAAACCTGAAAAACGTGTCAAGGGGAGCAGGGTTTTCATTGTTCTCATAGGAAGAAGATTGTCCCCTGCTGTTATCTGCCTGGTCTATGGGCTGCATTCCACATCTGAGAAGAGATGGCTTACACTAGGTAAAATGGATGAGAAGGGAACCTTTGCTTGCAAATATCTCTCAAACCATAAAGGTTTGAGAGCTAAGACTTATACCATTCTTCATGTTTTTTGTAATGCCTACAAAATAAAATAAAGATAAAACAAAGTATTACTATCCCTTTAAGAAACGGAGTTTATCAAGAAAGCTTGTCAATCCATAATTCTGTTAGTCCAATAAAAAATGTATTACAAGATATTCATTTTGTTTGTTATTTTACATCTATATCACTGGACTAATATGGCTACAATCTTAACTCTAGTAAAAAGAAACAGGTATACTTTCATTATCAGTGTATGAGTTATCAGTGTCAGTAAATCAGACAGTAGAAATAATCAGATATATGCATTGTTTACTCATTTTCTTTTTAATGCAAAAGTGTCTGATCAGGACTGAAGTGCTTTATGCCTAAACTTGTTTGGGGGGAAGGAGACGCTTCACTTTTCGGAATTTATCCAATAGTTTTATTACTCAAAGCTCTTTGTTTAAAAAATTTAACGAGACGGAGAATTAAAAATGATTCACACTTACAGAAAATGTACTCATTAATCTAAATAAATGCAGCATGAGGGACAGAGAAAACTAAGATAAAGTGCTACATGATGATACAAGGTGATTTTTCAGTGCTTGTACAATAACAGCAAAAATTGCAGATAACAACCAGTTTATGTTACTGTGAAAAAATCAAACCGATATCTATAACGAATTTCTGAAATGTATTTTTTCTTTTCCAAAGTTGTTTCAATAATCCTTTGGATGTAAGGGGACAAAGCATACCATGCAAGAAATTAAAGGATTAATAAAATTGCCCCACACTTACCTTATTATCTCTAGAAATTCCTTGTGGTCTCTATGAATATTTTTCTTGTGACTTCAAGATGTATCATATACAATCAGCACTGGATGTCAAGCCCATGGAAGCAAACATGAGAATTTCTAGAAGAACCACAGGACACAAACTCTGCCCACTTAAATAGATAGTAACACAGTATAAATTAGTATTTATATTGTGGTTTATCTTCTTGAGTGCAAGAAGGGTACTCTCACTGCTGAGAGGTGTTTTCTTCAAAAGTTACTGAAGCTCAAACTTCAAGGGACAGTAACCCCCCCCCCCCCGGTAAACTTTAAGCCAAAAGCTAGTAATAAGCAAAACATACTCAACTCCCTTATTCCCATCTCTCAAACCGTTATGGTTTGAGAGATGTAAGAAAAGAAAGACCTCTGCTCCCTCCCCCTTCTCGTACGTCCGCTGTATAGCGGACGTCATGAGATCCTGCTTCCGGGACCAGATGGTGGCTCTTCAGGAGCGCTGTAATCTGGATATCTCGGTATAATTACTTCATTGGAATGGTCTAAAACGTGTGCCTGGCTTGCAAGCACATGTTGTAGACCCTACCGATGAAGTAATTATACCGAGATATCCAGATGTCAGCACTCCTGAAGAGCCGCCATAAGTCGGTCGACCGAATTCTGCCTCTGACAGCTTTACAACTCGTCAGGCAGAAAGGGGAGGGAGTGGAGGTCTTTATTGTCTTACATCTCTCAAACCATAATGGTTTGAGAGATGGGAATAAGGGAGTTAAGTATGTTTTGCTTATTACTAGCTTTTGGCTTAAAGTTTACTGGGGAGGGGTTACTATCCCTTTCAATATAGATGTGATATTTCAATGGCCTGACAATTTACAGGGACACTGTTTCTATACCATCCTATGGAAGTTTATGGTCAATTGACCAGAACTCTCCATAGGATGATGTAGCAACAGAGCCTTTGTAAGATTTCAGGCCATTTAGATATTGCACCTATAAAATTCAAGTCAGAACTGCAATAAACTTTGAATAAAACACCTCACATCAGGAAGAGTAGTCTTATTTTACACAAAGATATGATGAGCATTGAACTACAAGTTGGATTTGTGCAGCTTAGGCTTGCAACTGAGCCTGCTGGCAAGGGAACAGAATACTTCAGGGGAATGGGTATGTTTTTTAGTTTAATGATTTTTTTATAGACCCAAATAGAATCGAACCCCTGGTACTGAGTGAAGATATTATCTATTGAACAAAGACATAAAGGCAAAAATTAATAGGGGCCTTTAGAATTGTCTGTACGATAGCAAGGTAAGGGGAGGTTATTATGTGGAGCTTTATGCTTATTTGAAGCATGCAATTCATTAGAATTAATTTTATGTTTTAGAATTGATTAGAATGCAATTTTAATTTCATTTTCATAACTATTATATTTTTAGTTTACATATTTTCTATTACTATTATTTCATGTTATTTTATTATATTGTAGTAAAAGTAAGAAATAGAACTAATACACCACCAGTTTTATCAAAGCAAAACACAATAATAATCAGCAATTATCTTGATGGGATTAGTTTTCTTTGCTCCCTTCCTGGTTAGACACATTTATGCACGCATACACACACACACACACACATATATATGTGAGTTGAAATGATCTAACATAGTCTATGAAGTCAAAATGTTAGATGGGTGGAAACAAAGGTATGTGGGAGGAACAAATACAAACATGAATGGTTACCTGGGTTAGTAAAGAAGGTGACAAAATTCTCAAAGGCAGCACAAGTGAGAGTGAATGATTGAAGAAAAAATGAATATAGAAAACACTTCAGTGTACAGGGGAGACAGAAGGTAAAGAAAATGACAAGAATCCCTAGACTAAGTGAAAGAGGCAAGTTCATGAGGGGACACCATAACTAGGTGGAAAGGATATGTTGCTAATCCTCAAGTTTAGAGGAGAGATAAATGTCAAACTCCATTATGAAGACTTGAAATGTATGTAATGTATCAGCTAATAAGTGAAATTAAGAGGCAACAATATATGAAGAATATCTAGGTAAAGTGACACAGAAGTCATGAAAACAAACCTAGAGTTGAAATGTATGTATGCTAAATTCCTTTATGAAGAGCCAAAACATGTGGTATACCTTAAGAGAGGAGGGGTCTTTAAATATAACCCAAAGAGGGAGGGAGTCAGGGGGATCATGGGAAAAACTAACAGGGTGTAACCTGAATTAGAATCAGAAATGTAACCCTCAAAGCTGTCTTTGCATCTCCTGAGCTGAACAACTAAACTCTAACACTTGGAATCTTCTGATCTGAGTTTCAGAGTCCTCATGGGGTTAAGGCAGTAAAGGCCATGAGGAATTAGAAGTAGGTGGATGCTGATCCTAATACCTCTATGTGATGACCTGTGGAGCACTGGCAGGTGGCAGGAAGCAAACACCTAATCTGTTGGATGAGCAAATACACTAGCATAAGTAATGCCATAGCTCTGCCATCCTATATGCCTTCTGCTTCTGTCAAATCTGATAAAAAAGAAAGAAGGCTGAGACAATGGATGCCAAATAACTTCACACTCATACAGCTAAATCTCTGTTGTCTACAGTTAGGAGTGGGAAAAATGTTTAGCCTCAAAAGAAAAACAGGAGTAAAATGGCACTTCCCGCGAAGCAGGAATTTTTTTCAGAAAAGTACATATTTTCCACTTTTTCTTTCACCTAGTTCATTACATTGAAATCAGCAGGAAGTCTGAATTTCCCTCAGCCATGTGGAAAGATTCCCTTCTTTTCCCTCAGGTGTAGTATAAAAGTATTGTCAGGTTCCCACAGCATGCCATTTTGTGTTTGACAGCAAGAGAGAAAGCAACATATTTTTGAAATAGAGAAGACAGTTTTATAAAGTGAAGTTGAAGTTTAGTTTAGGGAGTCTTGTAGGCAGGAAAACTGTTCTCTATGTTTGGGGTTTGTGGGGGTACTCTGGGGGAGAGAAAACTCCAAAATTTTGTGTGACTGACTGGGAAGACACAAGCAGCCATGATCGAGGCTTTTTCCTAATCTGGTTGTTATCTCTGTGCAAGGGGAGTCTGGGGTGTGTGAAGAGAGTCCAGAAGATTTACCCCAAATACCCCAACATGATGTGTGACTGACTGGGAAGACACATGCAATTGTTATCCAAGTTCTTTCCTGATCTGGCTATTATCTCTGTGCTAGGGGAGTCTGGGGTGTGTGAAGAGAGTCCAGAAGATTTACCCCAAATACCCCAACATGATGTGTGACTGACTGGGAAGACACATGCAATTGTTATCCAAGTTCTTTCCTGATCTGGCTATTATCTCTGTGCTAGGGGAGTCTGGTTGTGTGAAGGGAGCAAAGCAGATTTACCCCAAATACCCCAACATTTTATTTGACTGACTGAGAAGACACAGACAGCCTGATATAGCTCTGTGCTAGGGGAGTCTGGGGTGTTAGAAGGGAGCAAATGAGAATTAACTCAAATACCCCAAAAATTCTAAGTGACAAACTGGGAAAACACAGGCAGACATAATCCAAGTCCCTTCCTAATCTATTTGTTATCTCTGTATAAAGGAAGACTGGGGTGTGTGAAGAGACCCCAGAAGATTTACCACAAAAACCCCAAAATTCTGTGTGACTGACTGGGAAGACACAGTCATATGTTATCCAGTTATCTTCTGGATCTGGCTGTTATCTCTGTGTTAGGGGAGTCTGGGTGTAAGTGAAGGGAGCAAAGGAGATTTACCCCAAATACCACAACATCTTATGTGACTGACTGGGAAGACACAGGCAGCTGTGATCCAGGTTCCTTCCTGATCTGGCTCTGTGCTAGGGAAGTCTGGGGGTGTTAGAAGAGAGCAAATAAGAATTAACTCAAAAACCCCAGAATTCTGTGTGAAGTAATCCAAGTTCCTTCCTGATCTGGTTGTTTTCCCTGTGCTAGAGGAGTCTGGGGATGTGAAAAAGGAGCAAAGGAGAATTACTCCAAATACCCCTAAATTCTTTGTGACTGAGAAGACACAGGCAACTTGAATCCAAGTTCCATTCTGCTTGCTGTTCTCTTTATTTGGGTAGTATAGGTGAAGTAGTGGTTGTACAGGGAGTGATTTTTTTACAATGATAGGGAAGTTAATAAAAAAATAGTTGAACTGATAGAAGACAGGTACCCTGACATTAGCTGTAAAGGGTGCAACATCACATACAGTCAGTTCTGTTGTTTATGTCACTGTTTAATAATGTCCAGCAAATATAATGGGGCAGGGGTAGGTTAAAAGGAGTAGTAGGCTCATGTTAGTAAAATGGTAGCCCAAAAACGTCTTCTGCCATGGTTGCTACAGCGTGCAAAATAATGATGGTGATCCTTCCCCTCCTGAGGAGGCTGTTTGTTAAAATCATATAAAATGTTCCACCACCATTAGCAATATTAATAAACAATCTAATAAGATGACAATGAGTCTCATTCTAGGGTTGATGGCATAAGGAAGGTGGAGGAATGTGTAGAAGTTATACCAACTTCTGCAACTGACAGTGAGAGTAAAAATTCCAGTAAAGTAAAGTAGTTGATAATGTGCTGAAAATCACTGTAAGGGGAAAAGTAAAAAGGAATTGTTTGATACCCCAAAAAGCCTAGAGGAATATAAAAGTAGTGTTGTTGAAGAAGCAGCGGGTGATGTTGAGGATGACCAAATTATTGATTGTGATGTTGATCTAGAATATATCTCTCCAGCATCCTCCTCTTCTGCAGATACAGATAAAGTTGAGACTGTGAGAGATGATGTCATGGCCAGAAAAGTAGCTGAAAGGCAAAGGTAAACTATTCTACTACTGAAAAGGAGTGCTGTTCCTGTTTATAAACTATTTGAGAAATCAACTGGAAAGTCTGGCTCTGGCCAAGTAAACATTCCTGAAAATGAACAATCATCCTTTCAATTTCTTTCAGAAAATTCACTGCACCCAAGTCCAAACCCAACCCATCCACACACACATAATCTAATTAGCAACACAGGTAATCAACATCCACAAAAAGACCTATGACACGTGCTTCTGCTGCTGTTGAAGTCTAGCACCTTTAACACCAACTAGTACAATTGCAATATCTAGACCCAGAAGTAGTAGCCCCTCAGTCTATAAAGGATAGAGACTGGAAATAATTCAATCATGATCCAAAAGCTAAACAAGTTTTCTATATGTTGTCAGCATAAGAAGCATGTGAGCAGTTGGGAAGTGTTATCCTCACTGAGATCACCTGACATAAAACCACAGGTCTGATTGGGAGATACAGCATGAACATGACAGGGGTGCTATAACTAGTAGCAACAGAAGTTCCAGGGGCTCTGGGGTACATAATAGAAGTGCTGTTGATGCAGTGAGTTTGCCAAGATTTTCTGATCCTGCTGCAGAGGAGAATTGCTCTAAGTATGTTTTTGATGACGAGAGTCATAGAATGCCAACACATACTGGCACCATCCCCACCACCTTCACAAATCATGTTGTTAAAAAATAAATGTACACATTTCTTCTCCTATGTACTATCATACTACAATTACTAAATTCTTAGAAAGATGTCAAAACCTGCACAAAAATAATTCAAAAGCACACACATGGAATAATAAACTTGCCAAAATGATAGTGGCTGACATGCTGTCCTTTACTTCTATTGAAAACAGGGGCTTTAAAGAACTGATGTCATGTGCTATTTCTTAAGGATGGTTTTGCCAGTGGTACTTAAACAGGAAATTAGTGTTGTGGGCAAAGGACAAAATCACTTAGCCTGCTAACACATTTTTAAAGGTATATGTTGCTATAGGACTCAGAACTTTTATTACCAGGTGTTTATTTCTCCACGCTGGAAGGACCATAATGTGTCCACTGAGTCTGAGTCTGACGAGGAAGGGACCACTACTGTACCATTGCTGTCCAGTCCCCCAAAATCACCCCAAGGGATCTTGGGGAATTTAATGGGAAGGGAGGGAGAAAAGGGAATGGGAAGGGAGGGAGAAAAGGGTAGGGAGAAAAGGGTAGTGCTAGTGAGAGCAGGACAGGTCAACTGCCTGTGCCTGCTGCAAGACGTGCTGCCCCTGCTGCCAATGCCACCATTGCTGTATCTGCAGCCACTATTGTTGTACCTGCTGCCAGATGTGCTGCCACTACTTTTGTACCTGCTGCCAGTGCTGAACCTGCTGCCACCAATACTTTGCCTGCTGCTAGTGTTTCTTGTAGTACTCAGGGGGGAAGGAGAAAATTATGCCATGTGTGACAGCAGGGGACCCTCTGTCACATTGCTCGTCACCTCCTCCAAGCAGAGATGCCTGTAATAGAGCAGCAGCCATAGGGACTAGTGGTGGTGGTGGTGCTGGAGAAGCTGAGGTGGAAGAGACATTGATGGCCTTTTTATCAGAAACTGAAAAGGAGTGGGAGACAGGGATGAGGATGGGCATCACCAACAGCACTATCTGTGAGCTTTTGGAATTTGCGGAAATTGCAACTGCTCTAACTTCTGCTGCTGCTGAGATGAAAGGGCAGCAGGGTGCTGAGGAGCAGGCTAATGTGCTACAGACCACCATGGCCACAGTGGGAATGGGGTCAACAAGTGATGCGGATCTAGGGCAGGTTCTACTTGCCAGCAGTAGCAATACTCCTCCTGATCCTAGTTGCAGTGCTAAATCTGATGCAGTAGCAGCAACAGCAGCAACATTATCCGCTGCCACAGAAAGTGAAGGGGAACGTGGAGGACAAGAAAAAAGAGGCCATTCTTCTCCACCTGTTCCCTATCCCTCCCCCCAGAAGTCATTGGTGTGACACTATTATTCTCTTCCTGCAGTCATCAAAAACTGTACAGTTCAAAATATATTTCACAAGTCAGTGAGAAGGGGAAATGAGGGAACACAGCTTGGCGCAACCTCCCTGATATCACACATGAAACACAGACACCATGACATTTATGTCAAACATGTTAAAGCCAAACACCCATTACAGAAATCTAGCACCGCTGTTACTGTACCCCCTGTCTCTCCAGAAAGGTGGTGATCAAAGAGGAGGAAGAATAAAGAAACCCAGACAGACACTGGAAGTTCCATGACGAGCAAAACAGCTATCTCGACATCAACATCACCTTCTTCCTCTAGGGTAACTGTGTGGTGCACTGACCACACATGCCAGTGTGGTGGAGGAGAATTTATACCAGGTCATCAGGTGGCATATGAGGAGATTCCATCCCACAGAATATGCTAGGATTCTGTCAGGGAGAGTTCATCATTACTATTAAACTGTCAGCAAGTTGTCATGTGCCCTTGGCGGGTCTGGAAAAGGGGTACAGTGACAGCACCAGTACTTGATTTTGGGTGTCATGGTGTTTGGATACAGTTGTGCCCCCAGGTGTTATTTACCACACACACACACACACACTATGCACATTGCAGTAGCTGTTGGAAGCCACAGTTCCTGTTCTCAAGGGAAAACTATATATTCTAATAACAACGCACCCATGATTTTAGAGGAGGGGCAGATGGAGAAGATTTAATGGCCAACTTCTTCTTTTCTCCACATATACTGGGGGATAGTTATTCTGCTGCTACTGCCTCAGGTGCATCACTGGAGCCAGTCGTGGCAAATGGAACCTTCATCAACCATCTTCCATGTTACTGATATTGTTGATTCCATTCCCTTTCAGCTGCCTAATCATCCTGCTGCTTAAACAACTCAGCAGCAGCAATATGAACAGCAGTTGCAATTCAGGACTCAGGAGGACGTTTGACAGTGGACACTGGACACAAGCCCTGAGAAAAAAATGCCCTACTGGCCTAATGCCAGGCCAGTAGGGCATTTTTTTCTCAGGGCTTGTGTTTTGAAAAAAAAAAACATAGTCCTACAATAAAATAAACTATTTTTGTTTCTAACATGCCTAAGTCCTACAAATCAATGTTTCCTTAGGGCTTGTGCCAAACAAGCTTAATTCCTACAAACCAATGCTTCTTCAGGGATTGTTCCCCTAATAAGTCTAAGTCCTACAAATCAATGTTTCCTCAGGGCTTGGGCCTCTAACAACAAATCTAACAAATCATCGTCTACAAAATACTCTATCAAGTCAAGTATCAGTCCACCCCAGTGGCAGTTTAAGTCAGTGGGTTCCTGTCTCTATTACTTTACATACAAATGTCTTATTTTATTTTATTGACTGATTTATTATTAACTGTCCCCCCAATAGCAGTCAAGAAACCCCCACAAAACAAATTCCCTGTTCAAATGATTCATTCATTCGCCAACACAGGCATCCTCCTCAGACCCCTTTATACCATGTCTTATGGTTTTTATGTTATTATATTTTATTTAGGATTTATTTTTTATTAAGTGCTCCCCAATCCCAGTAAACAACTGATTCTTTCCCCACAACCCACCAACACAGGCACCCTCATGCCCCTTTTATACTATGCCTTTGGGAAATAAAAAAATATTTGCTATGTGTTGTGTGTAACCTCTATGTTCCCATTGATTTCAATGTAATGAGTTAGGCAAAGAAAGCGGAAAAAAAGTGGAAAATCTGCATTTTCGACGGAAATTTTCACCAAGCGGAAAGTGCCATTTTTCGCAGATTTCAGTTTGAGGCGGAAATTTTCACCCATACCTATCCACAACAAGACTATAGGCAACCATCGTGATATGTGTCTCTGAAGCTTTGATGCTGATCTCAACAAAGAACAATGAAGAAGAAACAGAAAAGTGAAATAAGAAAACACATTTTTTTCTTATTTACTTTAATCAAGTCCAATACACCTATATACCATCAAAACAGTAGCCATAAACAGTGGCAGCAACAGTCCCAGCATTCCAAACCGATTTAAGCCACAGCTTGTAAACCTTTTCAATTCTACAAATTTGCCTTTTCTCAATAAAGATCCTAGTAGGAAGCCCCAATGTGAGTAGGTTAGGACTTATGATCAGATAATTTGTCTGCTGCCCAAATCATCTTATGCTAATTGGAAATTTCACCTTTAAGTGGATCTGTCACCAGTTTACACTCTATCCTGACATGGATTGCATGACTGTTTATGCAAATAAGCTATAACTGATCAGCAGGGAATGGCAGCTAGAAGGGAATGTGGAATGTTATTGTTTGGCAGATATGTCTTCTAGTATTGACTCATTTGCACAATCTAATAAACAAATAAAGATGAAAATGCTATAAACTGCAATTCTACATAAAAAAAATGACAGACTTAAATATAGGTGATTTTGAAAGCTTTTTCAAAAATACCTGGGTGTTAATTCCACATTAATCTTTTGAGTGCCAGAGAGGTATCCAATTGTTTTGCAATGCTCTGGATAACTCTATGGCACACAAAGTGTTAAGACAAGGGTGAGACAACCAATCATTGACAAGATGAGTCTGATTATCAATCCATTTTCCTGGATAACAGAGTAAAGCAATTCCTGGCCTGTTTTCCACCTGAATGAAAGCATCTTCTGTGAAGTTTCAGTCTGTCTTTTCTGATAATTGATTGCTGGCACGCTACAGTATATTACACTAAGCAGATAATTAACTACAATGTCAGACTTGATGTACAAATGAGTTTTGAAGAATGCACATATTTCTCTAAGCTTCACTTTCAAGGTAAAGAAGTGCTATTGAAATGTTTTCTTTAGAGATATTTTATTTAGGCCCTGAACACAATGACCAGTGTGCAACTTTAACTAAACATGGATTCCTGTGAAACTATGTTATGCTTTAACCCTTTGAGTGACAGTACTGCTAGTACAGTGCATTGCTCCTAAATTAGATTGCTGACCCAACTGACAATTTTAGTTTTAAAAGGGCTGATGTTCTATAGAAATGGAGACATTCCAGGGTAAAACTAGTATACCATAGGTGACAATTAAAACTTCAGAATGATTTCAATGGGGCTTATAACCCCTGTAATGCTAACACGATCTCTAACACATTGCAAAGTAATAAGCTGGAGGTCAGGGAAGGAGTGAAAGAGGGAGATCAGCTGGGCGGAGGGGCATCTGAGGTAGGAGAGATACACAGAGGAGAGAGAGAGAACTTCCAGTGGGAGGAGTGGTAATTGTCAAGGAGCACTATACACAGCCAGGGATAGCACAGACAGGGCCAGACACACAGAGTTCAGTCATGTCCTAGGGTGTTGTTGATGATGATAGGCTGCGGGACCCCAGAGGAGAATAGGGTCCTCATACAGAGCATACTGTAGAGAGTCAGTGGTTTGGGTTCAAAGAAGAAGGCCTCCTGGAGCCGCTTGAAGACAGGGCCTAAGCAGGGTCAACTCCGTCTCCAGCTGCAACCGGTCCAACAAGTCCATAAAGAAGCGATGTGGTGACTGCAAGTGTTTCATCAAGAACAAGATGGGTGAAATGACAGTGTATGCCAGAGGCACTGGAGGTGGGCCCC
Organism: Rhinophrynus dorsalis; assembly: GCA_037306005.1. NCBI lineage: Eukaryota > Metazoa > Chordata > Amphibia > Anura > Rhinophrynidae > Rhinophrynus > Rhinophrynus dorsalis. Next base: position 91,332,026 of record CM074720.1, on the reverse strand, counting down.
CTCTGGACATCACCTTCAGCTCCTGGGAGGAGGTGCTAAGGCAGAATCTTTCATCAACTTCTGTTGAGGTGGTCCCAGGAGGAAGTGAAACTGGTGAACCCAGGGCCCTCCAGACTACTGGTAAGTGCATCATTCTATAACTACACACCACACAAACCCATATACCTGGCCCAACACAATGACAGATGAATACATGGGCAGCATTCCTTCTCACAGGTTCATCAACACAGCTCTGAGAGGGTTCACACAAAGACAGAACACTGGACAAACCCAACACATATGGGAAGGCCTAAGCAGGGCAAATCCTTCCCTAGTCCACTTTTAACCCCCTCTTTGTTGTGTTGATCAGCTATACTCACTGCACACAAGCAAGGCCCACCATTATGTTTTCATAGAAAAATCTGTTATGTTTACCACAATGTCATACTTGGATCACCAGGGAGGTCAACACCTAACTGAGCATACATGAGCCAAGGCCGCTAACATCTTCAGATGGTGTCGGCTTCTAATTGGTCAGATTCTCCTGCTGACATGCTCCAGCAGCTAACACCACAAGCTCTGTGAAATAATCACTGAAGTGAGACTCACTGATGCAGTGGTCCATCAGGTCTCTGAACTATATATAAACATATATATAATTCCAGTCCAGGTTTTGGTAAGCTTACCAAAACCTGAACTGGAATTGTACTTTTGGAAGCTTTGACCAGCTTCTATTGGTTTAAGCACCCCTCCCACCCCCAGGTGCAATATTCATTGTCTTTAGGACACTATAAAAGTACAATTCCAGTCCAGGTTTTGGTAAGCTTACCAAAACCTGAACTGGAATTGTACTTTTGGAAGCTTTGACCAGCTTCTATTGGTTTAAGCACCCCTCCCACCCCCAGGTGCAATATTCATTGTCTTTAGGACACTATATAATGCCTGTCAGAGAGTCTCTCTCCATTAACGAGTAAAGCTGACAAAGATTCAGCTCTCAGGATAAACTGAATTATGGTTAATAAATTCCTAAATAGGAGAGATTCAGCTCATAAGACAAAGCATATTAAGGTTAGGTACTTGCCAAAAATGAGGTACCTTGGCTTTGGTGGCAAGCTTAGCATTCTATGGCCATATAATGTGACTAAATCATCATCTTTAATATAGTAGTGATATGCAGGCACAATGTCACAGAGTAAAGTTTTAATGGTGATGAAAATGTGGATGTGCACCAATATTTTGTGTATTTGCTTTTAAATATATATGTATGTGTGTGTGTTTATATATCACTTGCAAGATAAACCACAATGGCAAGTACAGAACAAATCATTTAGCTCTCTCTCTAATACCAGAAACAGCTAACAATGCCAGTTTATTAGATGTTATTAGATGTATCAATTTATTTTATTGAATCAAAAATATTGCTATTTTCCAGTATCTACTATTAATCAGTTTTGTGGCCACTGTAATTTATAGTATCATTTTCTAGATCAAAGCACATTTAGTTCCCTTCAATAGAAGAAACAGTTTATGAAGTATGGTACACATTTCTGTGTACATTGGCACTTACAAATGATTCATCTATATACAATAATCTGGAGCAAAGCTGACTACAAGGAACTGACCTTTTATCTTGAGGGTGCAGTTTAAAAAATAGTTATAATACAAGTATAAATAATATAATAATACAGATTTAGTGTTAGTAGCATTGTCTGAAGAAAAACAAAGTTACAAATTTGGCTGTACTAGATTTCCTGTTAGACAGGGTAGACAACTGCCTAAAGTGTTACATTTTGAGGGATGAATCCATCTTTTGGCCATTCCCACATTCTGAATTGTGTATGGGCCCAGAGCAATCAAAACCCCCTTGCACCAGTCATCCACTCAATATTAATTTACTAATTTGCCCAGTATATTTTCCAGGTTGCATATCCTGTTACTGGTTGTTTCTTTATCCCCTTGGATGCTAGAAGTTCTGCTGCACATTACAATGCAACGGAGGCATCTCTAGCATCAACGAGTTTGAGAGTGTATTTGACTTGTATGTTATAATGTTATTTTGTGTGCCATGCAACAATAGGTCAGCTTGTGTGATAGAGGTGGTTATAGGATTTTGGGTGAGCTAAGTGAAAATTTAATATGGCACCTTTTACTCCTGTGTCGGATTTTGTAGTAAGCCATTGTCATCTGATTTTGTTTACATGTGGCTGGGCTACTGTAAATGTGCTGTGTATCCCTCTATCCAAGTGGGGGGCCCTAAGCAGCTGCTTATTCTGCTTATATTCTACTTATATTGTAGCACCAACACTGCCCCTTGGTTGCAAGAGAGGTCTCACTGCCACCAAGAGGTGAATAATAGTCAGTAAAGGCATGTATAAACCGGTAAATAAACCAGCAATCATAAACTAGGAGTCTGGTAAGGGACATTAGGATTGCACTGGCCACAGCCACAACTCAATGAGGGTGTGACCAGTACAGCTAAGGCTACCATCAAAATATTGCCTTCTAGAAACCCTGATCCTAACTAAACCTATTAATAGATTATATTATAGTATGCAATCTGTGTTTACTCAGGTAGGCAGTGGGTTAACAAAAAACCTGTTCAGGGTAGCATCATATTTGGGGTCTGCCAGTTACAGAGTGCTGCTCTAGATCATATGTAGGTATTTGCTTCATTGTTACCCTTTTTTCCCTCCGCCTATACCCTTGCCTGTTGTAGCCGGACAGACGATTTGTTAAACAAAATATGGTCATTTGCCCTTGAAAATCTTCCTTATCTTCCATTTGTCAACGCTGACATATCAACCCACAAACTTGACCTACATGCTGCTCAACCTGTACCTTCTAAACTGTTGTGACGCAGCTGAATATCATTAGAGCACACCTCACTTAGAATAAATCCTAGGGCACCATTACTATGATTTCACATAGGCATGTAATTAATGCTATTGTTGCTTATCTTGAAATTATTCCAAGAATATATGCTATCCACGACGAGGGATCTTTGCACCAAATATGCCATTCTACAAGACACAAAAATGCCTTTCAAAACAAGTGTTTTACTTGCCATTTTAACCAACCGGATTGCAGGAAAAGTGATCATATGATCTACAGAACATAAGCAAGATTTCTTACCTGCAGATATCAGTCACACATATTTTTGTCCTTGTCACTTTTCTGATAGTAAACTAGGTAGAAGCTGCTTGTTCTGCATGTTAGTAGGGCTGCTGGACAAGTCACTCTCTCCAGCAATGTGTTGCTCTCCCTTTCCATCTCTATCCTATTTTCCAGTGGTCCTGCTGTCTCTCTATCCTGCAGTCCTCCATCTCCCATACTCTCCAAAGCTTCTGCTTCCACCATCTCTCTCACACAGTGGCATAACTAGTTATTGGAGGGTCCCTGGTACAAACATTTTTGGGTCCCCAAACACAACATTATGTTTTGCTTATCTCTGTCCATAACGTATATGAACAGCACAATGTAATCACTTTAGAATAATATAATAACAAATCTGCTTCAACAAGCTAGAAGGAACTGACTTCATATATCCAAGGCTGTTATAATTTATTTATGTTCCACTATTCCGACAGAAATTGAGCACTGTATTCCACACTTAACCCTTATGTTCTCTGTATGCCTCCCTTTACCACTCTAGATTGTTAAATTTCAAGCAGGGATCCAATTTCATGTGTATCATTTTCCTAAGCACTCTAGGAAAATGATACACATGAAATTGGATCCCTGCTCCAAAGCTTACAATCTAGAGTGGTAAAGAGTAAACATGTGGTGCTCTATAAATAAACATATTCATTCATTCATTCATTCATTCATTCATTCATCACAGGTTACTGACCCCTGATCTTGGTGGTAAAATTTCCCTGGTGAAGATTATGCTGGCACAAACTGGTGGTACGTGATCATTAATATTGATGTGCCCTCATTGCCCTGTAAGAGTTAAACCATTGTGTAGGAATAACGAACAAACCAGCTGGTGCTCCTTCTCCATTCCTCCTGTTCCTCAGACCTCACCTCTTCAACATGATGGACACTGGCAGATAGATCAACACAGCAACCCATGGATACTCACCTGCACATTCTTCCTTCTCTCTCTCTGCCCACTTTGTGTGACCACTGCAACTCCAACCCAAGCCAGCTATTAATTTAAATTAGTGCTTCACTGTTCATACTGTGGTACAGACCTGGCTAACTCTGACCAATTGGGGGCCCTAAGTGGCCACTTACCTCACTTATATGGTACCACCACCACTGTTTTGTGGTTACCTAGTAGGGATAGGTGAAACATTACTCTTCATAAGAGAAATATACAAAAAATGGCTTTTCTTCTGTGCATTGCAATCAATGATAATAATGTATCATGCTAGTAAAAAAGGGGTGTCAGTTTCCCACATATTGTCAGTCTGTATTTGGGAGAGACAGAGAAAGCAGCTGAATATTAGAGACTAGAGGAAGACAGACAAAGAATGGGAAATTGAGTTGCCTGACAGAAGTATTATTGGTAGCCAATTGTTCCCTGGGTGTGGAATGTGAAGGAGAGAGGTAACCACTTCTTCACTACTAAGGACATGGCTGGTCCCATCCATAGTATCAAGTATACAATTGTTAAGGATGTGACCCACCACATCCTCTGGACTGGGGCAGTGAAGGGGTTAATCGTGGGACCAGGAACTTTTTTTCCTGCAGGCCTCTTGTTCCATATTGATTCCCTCTACCTCCTCTTCTGTGTCTGGGAGTGTTATAATCTTGCATGCATGCATTGATGCCACAAAAAGAGCTGCAATGCCACTGAACCACCAGGTATATTGTCTGAGCAGGAGGAAGTACCTTTGAGAGCCTATATCTCGGGCCCCCACTGTGATTTTAAATGAGGTCACTCATGTATATTATAATATTGGGTGATGTTGTGATCAGCCAACATTATAATGCGCTATAGCATGGGAGCTCTTTTATAGCTGTTGGCCCCCGGTTTCACGTAAAACATTGGAGTACTCTTGTTTCAGTTGGGGGAACTCTTGCTTTCAAACAAGAGTAGCCTCTAATATGTTCATGGGGGTTGGTAACAGATCATCCTCCAGTGAACAATTACATAGCTTTTTAACATGGGGAGGGCGGGGAGCTCTTAAAGAGCCCATTCCACCTTCTTTTGCTTTAAAAAAATGAAAGGGTGCTCTTAAATGAGTATAGCCCCTTATTTCATTCATGGGTATTCTAGTGATCATCCAACATACTACAAATTGTGGATGGGGACCTAGATCTCACCCATATGCATGCAGCACTCAAACAAATGCACACACACCCATCCATAGAGGTGTAACTAGAAGCCACCGGGCCCTGGTGCAGAAACTTTCATGGGGTCCCCCTGACCACATTGCCCAAGTGTCCACATTTCCCCCCATTGCCCCAATCTCCACATTGACCCCCCCAATCTCCACATTGCCCCCCAAACTCCACATTGCCTCCACATTGCCCCCCAATCTCCACATGGCCACCAATCTCCACCTTGCCCCTACTGACACCCCATGTCCATCTCCTACCTCCCTGGTGGTCTAGTGGAGTGGCATGAGAGGTCTGTGCCTCCCACGGCACAGACCTCTATAGAGCTAGAACTCCTGTGTGGTTCTCAGTAATGCAGAGCACTGGGAGATGATGTAATCTCCCAGCGCTCTGCACTACTAGAGAGCCGGAGAGGGAGATCAGCTGTTAGAGGTCTGTGCCCTACTTGCTGTGGGTAGCCAGGCAAGGGGGTCACAGGGGGTGGCTGGGCCCCTGGAGTGACAGGCCCTGTCTCAGGTGCAACCTCTGCAACCCCTATTGTTACACCAGTGCCCATACACAAACATACAAATACACATAAATGTATGCATACATATACTATTTTTCTCCAGCTTGCAGTACATACTGAAAACAATAGGAGATTCCATGGTTTTCAAACATATTAATATATTTGAAGAACGGGTAGTTTAAAAAAGTCCTGTATTTCCTACATCACCAATTTCTGGATACATTTGCATGCACCAGCCTAGGGTTAAAAAAGCAAGCAACCCTTTGTTTGATCCATCTTTTTGTCTACTTTCCAAAATAGAATGTCTTGTCTTCCCCATATCTGTAATTGTTCTAACCATTTTAATGCAGGCAAGTAGTAATAGAAAATGCAAAATATAGGTGAAGTTTAGTGCTCTGCTCCCCTCACATACACAATATGTCAAACCATACCAATGTGATACAATGTTTTCTTGGGATTACAGGAGGTACTGAATTCAGTAGGAAATGCCATGGCTCTCAATGATTTTAGCATCTTTGAGCTGGTGGAAATGTGAAAAATCTAAAAAAAAATGTCTATAGCTCTAACTTCTAGGAGTCTTGTTGTGCTTCTAGCACTCCAATGTCATGTCAGGTCTCACTAATGCAGTGTGTTTCTCTCAGGAGAGGAGCTGATAATGCATACATTATCAAATTCCATAGTTTTCAAAGATTTCACTACCTCTGAAGGGGTAGAAACTTTTTAAAAAAATGCATATTTTCCCCTTGGCGGCATGTTCTGGAAACAGCTGTACACACACGTAGCTAGAAGAAGGAAAGCAAATTACAACTCATTTGAAGAAGTGAGTTGTCTTCTTCCCAAAATGTTATCCTTTGTCTACCTGTACATATGTCATATAAATACAAATGACACATTTTACTCTTCTTCATATATCTAGCTGTTACAGCTATTTTAGTACAGGAAGAACATATTTTAAGAATTAAAGTAAATTACAGATTTTTGGTAGGGCACCCCCCTATGGTATTTCAGTTGTTACAAATGTCACATGATTTCTTTCAGGAGAGAAGCTGATGATGAATACAATAGGTAATGATAGTTTACAAGATTTCACTACTTTGAAGGGAAAGAAATTGAAAAATGTATATTTTCCCTCAAGTGTAATCTTCTGAAAACAGTTGTACAGTTGGCTAAATAAAAAATGCAAATTATCCCTCATTTGATGCAAGAGTTGTTTTCTTTCCAAAGTGCTATACCTTGCCTACCTTTTCCTCTTCTCTGTGGTTGTTATGATCATTTAAGTGTAAGTATGTCACACAAAAGAACAAGGAAAACTGACAGATTTTAATCTGCATAGTTTAGGGGTCCTAGCTCCCCCTCTATTATGTCAGTTCACTGATGGGGTACCACTTTACTCTAGTAGGCTTCTAGTTACCTAACCTAATGCAACATTGACCTGTTTTCAGGGATTTCAGTATGTTTCAAACAGTGTAAATGCAAAGATAGAAACTTTTTATATTTTTATTTGTTTTATACATCAACCTTTTGGTGATTTTGTATATAATATATTGCATATAGAGTAACATTAATAAAAAAAAATACTTTTTTGACTAATAAGTGCCAGTGGCAGTCAGACAGGCAGGTGATCCTAGTTCTTACCTGAATCAGATACTTTTGCAGACAGACATAAATACATAATACATTCAAGAGACAGACAGGAACAACTTACTTGAATACTTTGTGTACTTATACACACTTACTCCTAAATCCAAAAGCCAGGCATATGCTGATGTATGGTGGTCCTGCACACCTGCAGAAGCTGGTTTATGGATTCTGAAGCTAAGCAGGTTTATCCTCATCCTGTACTGTGCTGTAAAAATTAACACTGCACTCTAATGTCAAGTTAGAAGAGAAACAGAGAGCAGTTTATGAAATATTTAGACTAACTATGTTTAGAGTGATATTTTGTAGACAGAAACAAATAGGAATGGTTTTAAAAATACCTTTTTGGCTGATAGGTGACAGAGACAAGTAGGGCATCCTTGAACTGAGCTGTTACTGAGATTGACAGTCACAGATACTAGAGAAAGATACATACAGCATATATTATTTTCAGAATAAAAAAATCACTCCACATGCTAACATCTTTGTTCTGTATTTTATAATTACAATCATTACTACTTTCATTATGTCAAGCAAACATGCTAGGTTTAAGGGCAAGGGGAAAGGAATCAAATGATTAGTACATGGACCTGCTGGTGGTGGTATTAAAACTGTACTACAAAAACTGACTGGGCCCATGGTTTCCTGCAACTTGTGGAATAAATGATGGTGATATTCCTCCTCCCGAAGAGGCTGTTTGATGCTGTTTATAAAATTGTCTTGAAAAATTCTGCTACAGCCAGAAGCAGTACTAAACATTTAAAGAGCAATAAATATAACAAGGGGGGTTATTCACTAATGAGTGATAAAGTGGATATGACTTCTCCAGTGATATCACTTCTCCAGTTCCTATGTTATTCTACCAATACCAATTCACTAACGTTTCTTACGTTTTGGAGATCTTAGTGCATAGAATCCATAGAATAACATAGGAATGGGAGAAGTGATATCACTGGAGAAGTGTAACGGTTTGTTTTGACACTCAGACCAGCAGGTAAAATAAAACAATCTTTTATTGAAAGAAAATAAATACAAAGGATCGCCCTACAGTTGACAGCAACAATTGCAAGCTATTACACAGTACACATAGCTTTAATATAATGGATAGAAGGCACCCAACATAGGAAAAGAGAATAGGGAACTGGCCCCTAAAGGGTAAATGAGAACAATTTGTCAGTCTCAGCTGTGGGGTTTGGCACGCCCGTGTGGTGTAGTGATAAACTGAGCAAATGTGCACGGCACAGAGTTCATATAAAGATGGGTAGTAGATGTTCAGTGACCAATGTGAGTTATAGCAGCACAGTAACCCAAAATAGCCCCCACGGGCGTTCGTCAATAGACCACTGAGCCTGCAAGTGCAAGAGTATGTAGCCCCCACGGGCGTGATCGAGACTAGCCTGAGATGCGAAGCTGGCGTTTTAGCCCCCACGGGCGTATAACCGGAGACCAATGTGAGCACAACACAAGCCAATAGCCCCCACGGGCGTTTACCTACGGATCTAGCAAGAGTTTGGAGCCTAACCTTGCCACCAATAGCCGCACCGAACACCTCCGTTGTTAACCGTGAGACCAAGAGCCAAAGACGCCCAACCGGCCTAACAGGATAGACTACTCTGCAAACGTAACAGGGAGTCGCCGTCCAAGTAGCGGCCAACTCAGCAGCAGTAGACTTACAAGGTAACGGTTCTGTGCTTAGAAAGGAGGTCCGGTCTGAGAGAAGCGGCAGTGCAAGGGTTAATAGGTATGTTTGAATCTCCCAGGCTCGGTATGGTAGCTTAGCTCTGCAGCGTATAGAGGCTCGGTACAAGAGGCACAGCTTATGCAAGTCAGCAAGGAACTCTGCACGGATGGATGGGTTACCCAGGAGGGTAATGGTCACACTCGATCGGCACAGCAATGCAGGATTCAGAATGTCGCGGCGGTGACAACAAGCCAAGCAGGCTGCGATGATCTTGAAGCAGGAAGTCAGCCAGCCGGGTCGTAGCACGTACAGGGTTCTCAGACAAGCCGGGCCGTAGCACGTAGAGGATTCTCAGACAAGCCAGGTAGTAGCACGTAGAAGATTCTCAGACAGGCCGGGTCGTAGCACGTAGAGGATTCTCAGACAAGCCGGGTCATACACGATCAGGAACACTTGTGAGTAGTCAGAACAGGCCAAAGTCGGTACACAGGAATCCGGATACAGGAACACAGCAACAGCAAGTCTGGCTCAGAAACACCACGAAAGGGCATCTGACAGATGTAAGAGTCAGGTATAAAAAGGTCACCAAGGGGCGGGCCAAACCAAGTGAACAAATCACAGTCTGCCACAGATGAGAGTGACAGAATAATCACAGGCACTGTGATAAGAAGTCATATCCACTTTATCATGTCTTCATCACGCCTTAGTGGATAACCTCCAAGGAGTCTCGTTTTAGTGTTGTTATCATAGCAGAGGAGGATTTAGCAGTCACACCAACTGCTGCATTTGCGGGGCAGTAAAAATAAAGTTTTTGTCAGTAGAGTGTTAATGTGTGGCCTTGTTTTGGTTTCTCTCCTGTTACTCATCCCTACATTTGCTTAGCCTCTCTTTCATGTGTGGCATGCTATCTGGTGTTTCCAGGCCTAGTCTAGAGTTTCCGTGCCAGTGTTCCTAGTCCTTGCTTTTTGGATTGCTTCTCTGTGTTGGACATGACTTGTATGACCACTCCTGTTGCTGTCTCTCTGTGTCCAGCTCAGCATGTGCGACTACCTGCTGTCGCTCTTTGTGTTCAACCCAACTGTACAACTACCTAACTGCCTCTCTGTGTTTGCACTGGCCTGTACTACTACCCTGAGGTCACTCTGTGTTCGACCCGTCCTGTACGACTACCCTGGTATCTTTCTGTGTTCAACCCATCATGTACAACAACTCTTTCCATTCAGTTTCTGGTACGTGCTTCTTCATCTGCTTCCTACTTACCTTGTTCCTGTTACTGACTATTGTGCTAGTTGCATTTTCATTGTGTCCCTGCCAGATTCTTGTGGTGTAGCTATTTTATCTCTTGGAGCATTGTACTCCTCCTGGTGATCCCACTAGCTAGCAACACATCTTAGTTTGTACTCTTCCCTCCAGGAAAGCATGCTCTACAACTGTTTGATCATTCAGAACAATCACTGGCTCCTCTGGTGGTTGTTGTCCAGCTTCACTCTGGCACCTTTATATGGCTGAGTCCACAGCACAGTCAAGCAGTTGTAACCCATGTTCGTCAGCTCTGCTCTCTAGACTTATCTTTCTGTAGGATCCTGCCAAGTGGTGACACTCAGAGAGCATCATAGGGAGCTTGTTCTTCCACACTTCTGTTCCATGTTGATGGATCCTAAGGAAATATCCAAGATTGTGCTTCAACAGGGGCCTTGTTTGAGCAATCTGTCTCCCAGATCCAGCACCTAGATCAAAAGCTAGACTCCATTTCTACACTGCTGCAGCACATGTAGTGTGCCTAGAGTCTCCCAGACCTCCTTCTCCTCCGGTCATTCTTTTTGCTCACTACCCCCACGTCTTCCTTTCCCTGATTGTTTTGAAAGCCATGCCAAGGATCTGAGGGGATTTTTAACCAGTGCTTCCTGCATTTCCAGATTCAACCTGAAGCCTTCACATCACACTAGGCTACAGTAACCTTTATCATATCACTACTCAAAGGACAAGTTCTGTCCTGGGTGTTTCCCCTTCTGGATCATCAGCTTCCTATCCTGACTGATCTGGGCTCCTTTCTGGAAGCATTTAGATCCATGTTTTATGTCCTAGGTAGACAGGCTATTGCCGAATCCACTCTACTGGAGATTTAACAGTGATAAAGATTCTTTTTGTAGTATGCAGTGGAGTTCAGAAAGCTTGACTATGACACTAATTGGAGTGATAGTACCATCAAGGCAGCTTTTAGAAGAGGCCTATCTCATAGGCTCAAGGATGAGTTGACTACTCATTCTATCCTTGCCTCATTGGAGGACATCACTGATTTATGCTCTTCCCTTGAAAACCAACTACAGGAAAGAATGCATGAAAGAGAAAGGGATTGAGCCCGCTGATCTAACCCATGTCCTCTGGTGAGACTGGCTTCTCATTTCCAGAATTCCTCCACCATCTCTTACCTGAAGGATATAGTTTCAGAACCAATGGAAGAGTCTGAGGAAGAGAAATCAGTCATGGTCCTTACGTGTTGTTTCCGATAGTTGCTCTTGTGTATCATTGAAACCCGTGCCTGACCTACAAATCCACTCTGTGTATGATCCCAGCTTGTCTGACTACCAGCATCGGTTCTGACCTGTGGCTCTGGCTGACTAACTTGCTCCGTGTATGACCCCAGCTTGTCTGACTACCCACATTGGTTCTGACCTGTGGCTCTGGCTGACTAACTCGCTCCGTGTATGACCCTGGCTTGTCTGAATACCCACACCGGTTCTGACCTGTGGCTCTGGCTGACTAACTCGCTCCTTGTAGTCCCCGGCTGGTCTGACTACCCACATCGGTTGTTACCTGTGACTCTGGTGGTCTATATTGCTCCTTGTAGTACCTGGCTTGTATGACTACCCACCTGAGTTCTAACCTATGGCTCTGGCTGACTACTCGCTCTGTGCATTACCCAGCGGTCTGACCGTTCGCACGTGAGCTACGCTACTCTATTGGGCTCACTCCCTCTTGTCAGATCTGGAACCATAGGCCTTTTTATCAATGTCTACTATGCCTCCTCTCTTGGCATGCCTCGTCTCAGTTGAATGACCAGTTCAGAACTTGGTTGTTGATGGCACGCCTCTAGGACCACCTGTCCCCTCACTGAAATCCTGGGTGTGGGAATATTTTTCCCTTGGGATAGGCACAGTGCAGTCTTCAGTGACTGCACTGTGCACTATGTGTGACAAGGTAATCAAAGGGGAAAGTAATGGATACACCTTTGCACAACAGCCGCCATAAAGAAAAGCAAAATAAACACCCTGACATTTATGTTAAGCATGGGAAAGCCAACCCCCCCAAAATGAAATTAAGACAAGCAGCTGCCGCTGTGCCCCCTTTGACACAAAAAATGTGGTAAAAAATCCCAGAGGAAGACTAAATAAACCCTGTCTGAGCCTGGTAGTTCAATGGCAAGCACCTGTGTCATCATCATCTTCTTGTGTTAGAGTCAAGGCATGGGAAGATGTATCCACTGTCCCGGCACCCTGAGTGTCCTCTGCCTCATTCTCTGGGTTCCAGCTTTGGTAATATTAATTCTATGACCAGCTGATAGCTATTCTGTAGATGCGAGGATGTGGCAGTTGGTGTCAGCTCATTGCACATTGTGTAGAAGGGAGGATTGATTATTTCTGTGAAGTATTAATGTCATGACAATTAAAAGCATCACTGTATCACTGCCTGTCTTGTATTAGTGCTGCTGAATGATCCCAGTCCCATGGAGCACCGAATCCTCCTGCTATTTAGATGACTTAGTAGCAGCACCATCAGCAGCAATTATTGCAGCAGTAAATGCTAGAATGTCGCAAGTGGCATTTGCCAAGTATACCATCATGCACTGCTGGTCCTCAGGTCTTGTTTTTTGCAAGCCTCGGTCCTCCAACAACAACAAAAACATTCTCATGGCTTGTTTTGCAAGCCTGTGTCCTGCAAAAATTAGTTACTTGGGGCTTGTTTGTCAAGCCTGAGCCCTGCAAAAAATTATCAGGGCTTGTTTTTATTAAGCCTGAGACTGGCAAAAATTATTTTCTCAATGCTCGTTTTTGGCAAGCCTGAGTTCTGCGCAAAATATTTTCTTAGGGTTTATCTTTAGCAAGCCTGAGTCCTGCAAAAACAATTCTCAGGCCTTGTTTCTGGCAAGCCTGAGACCTGCAAAAATATTTTCTCTGGGCTTTTGCTTGGATAGCCTGAGTTCTGAATACACAAATATTTCTCAGATTTTTCTCTCTTTAAGCTTGCTTGCTAACCATTATTTTAAAAGTGGTTAAAAAGGTTACAACCTATTATGAATGTGGCAGTAGTGAATGGTGGTGGTGGACTGGTGTTACTGACTGTATATATATTAACATTATTATCTTTGAGTTTAATGTAAGCTTGCATTATTCTCAGATTATTAACAAAAATTAATCAGCAGTCGTAGTAGTGGTCCCAACAATAGTAGATGGTAGCAGAATTAAAATCCCTCCTCATCATCTTCTTTGTGGCTTTCACTGTCATGTGGGGTTTTATCCAGTTCTGCTGCCTAATACTCAGATGGTATAAGATGTTGGTTCGTTTTTAGAAATGTTAGTCCCTAAAAACTACTGCTTCATAGCAGTGTCCTATGATCATTTACAATAATCCTCTGCACTGAATACCCACTCAGTCTCAACAATCTCTGGCGGACATAAGGGTTTCCAGGCTGTTCGTGTCAGTGCTGGCCAGACATGTTGTATTTTTTGCCAGCAATCCATAGGACATCATTTCTACCAAGGACATAGCTATCCTACAGTTATGCTAAAACCATCTCACATGCAGTGGGACCACTCCTAGGAGATACATGGTGTTCCTGTTTATCAGTTACCAACCTATATTCTGGGAGAAAGTCCTACAGAGAAGTGCCACGACCAGTGTCACCAACACCACCACATATGTTTGATTGCAGCCCCTGAGACCCATGTGTTGTTTTATGTGATAAAGATGATGTGTTCAGAAATGTGTTGGGAATGGGATGTTCTGGTTGGTGTTGCTGCTCCTTTGCTGCTGTTATAAACCCTTTGGTTACTTTCTTTTCACTATGCTTTCTAGCAATTTTTTGAGCCCTAACTTTCTGTCTCTCATCCCCCGCAATGCAACCATTTTGCTTTGTTGTGACGAAGTGATCATGCTTTGGCAGAAATTCAGAAATGTTGTATTTAAAGCAGGGGTGCAGAAAAATGCAAAGAATGTATTCCTCATTGCTTTTAATTGATACTATGCAAGATATTTGAGCCATGCTCCTCAGTTTTTTCTGCAATAAATATATCAATGGAAGAATCTGGGTAATTGCAGCCCCATCATGACTAACCATCATGGTTGCCTCCTCAAAAGATTTCAGCAGCTCAAATACATCACACATTAGCTGCCATTGCACAGGTGACAAACAGGCTCCCTCCAAAGTATTCCAGTTTTGCATTGTGTACTCATTAATGGCCTTATTCTGCTCATACAAACACACTAGAATGTACAAAGTGAAATTCCACCTGGTAGGGATCACCACTTTCAACTGGTAATGGGGCAGGTTGTTAAAGTCTTGTATGGAATATAATGCATTGTGTGCACTGTAGTAGCAACTAAAATGGGCACAGATTTTGTGGTCGATATTCAGCATCTCTCTGAGGGTTTCAGATTCTTCCAGGAATCTGGTGATAACTAAGTTTAGCACATGGGCCTGCTTGTGGGTCCTGATGATAATACTTTAGTGACATTGCCTTTCGCTATGGTATATAGGGCATGGGAGGCAATACAATCTCTAGCAGGCTACAGGGCTATGGACCCCAAAACACATCTTTGGGATAATAAAATCCTGGGTCACAACGGTGGAGACAGTACGTTGGCTTTTTATTTTTCTTATAGAAAACAGACATACCATTTCATTATGATGTATGTCAAACATTTCATGCCATGTTTATCATTACATATGGGGGATCTTTATTTGAAAATGTGGCATAATACTATGTACTTTAACCCTTTGGGCTCCAGAGAGGTATGCAATGCATTTCTTTGCAATGCATTGCGTACCCCTCTGGCACTCAAGGGGTTAAAGTATCTATCCTTTCAACTGAAATTTAGTTTTTTCTTTCACAGGAAAAAGATAGAAGAAAAGAAAGAAGATAGAAAAGGACAGAAGAGGACCAGGAAGCTGAGGACTACACTCAGCTATGAATGCCAGGAACTAAGTAAGTGTGGGTTGGCAATACATGGCAGACGAACCATGTAACTGTATTGCTTTAACAACATGACTGCAAGAAGTGGTGGAGATGGCGGAGCAGCATGGTGGGCAGTCTATGACTCATCTCCTGCAGCAAACACAGAGTCATACTCCTCTGAAGCAGGAGCCATAGGTGTTATTTCAAATAACACTATCCAATGCAGTAACATCACTACTTTTCTTATGCGTCCTAGAGCCCCAGGAACTTTTAGGAGTGCTTCTGCTGCTAGCTGTGGCATCTCTGGCCTGTTGATGGTGTGTCTCCTGGTTAGATCTTAATGAGGAGATGCCAATGTGTGACCCTGCTTTCCCTATTCACATACTTTTTACGCAGACAACAGTGAGCAACATGCTTAGCTTTGAGATCATGAATGAAGTGTCTCCATACTGTGGACTCCGAATGGGCAAAATTTTTCGCCTCAAACCAAAATCAGCGAATAATGGAATTTCCCGTGAAAAGTGCAGTGTTCCGCTTTTTTCGCCTAGCTCTTTCAATTGAAATAAATGGGAACATTGAATTTACACACAACACATAGCAAATGTAATTTTATTTCCCAAAGGCATAGTACAAAAGGGGTATGAGGGTGCCTGCGTTGGTGGAGTGTGGGGAAAGAATCAGTTGATGTCAGGCAGTTCTTGTTCTGGAGCCCAGGAGCAGGGATGAGCACACCCGTGTACGTGTGCCACTAACCAGGAGGCTGGAGGAACAGACCTGCTGGAGTGTGGGCCACAACACAAGGGCTACTGAAGATGGGAGAGGAGTAGAAGGCCAGCCGTGGCTTGAGAGACAGGTCTTTTGGAGGTTCCGGTGGCCAAAGGTAGGTGGTGAGATAGCCAGATGATAATTTCAGGTAGCCTGAGGACAGAGTAAGTCAGGTAGCCAGGCAGAGGTCAGGGAGGCCAGAGTTCAGGATAGTCAGGTAGCCAAGCAATGGTCAGGGATGCCGGAGACCAGGATAGTCAGGTAGCCAAGCAGAGGTCAGGGATGCCAGAGATCAGGATAGTCAGGTAGCCAAGCAGAGGTCAGGGATGCCAGAGATCAGGATAGTCAGGTAGCCAAGCAGAGGTCAGGGATGCCAGAGGTCAGAATAGTCAGGTAGCCAAGCCGAGGTCAGGGATGCCAAAGGTCAGAATAGTCAGGTAGCCAAGCCGAGGTCAGGGATGCCAGAGATCAGGGGTAACCAGGAAGCCAAGCAAATAATAACAGGAATCAGGAGCTCAGAGACTAGTCCAGGTAAGGGCAACAAACAACTGAGCCACGAGTAAGGGGCATACCAGGTTTATATAGGGGCCTGTCTAGTACTCACCGGGAGTAGAACCGCCCCCACACTCACCTGTGTTCCAGCGTGGATGTCCTGGAACGCCGGTGCGCAGCCGTCCTCGGTTCTGGGTCGGCTGACGATGACATCACCCGAGGTGCACACGCCGCTTCTCATTGTGCGGCCGTACGCACACTCGTTGCCAGGGCAGCCAGCCGCGTCACCCCTGGCAACCGGAGGACCGAGGACGGCGCGAAGCTGCTGCACACACGGGAGGTGAGCGGCTTCCTCCCTGTGGTTCTGACAGTTGAATAGGGTATGTTTTTTTGGAGGATTTGTTTACTGGGATTGGGGGACAGTTAATAAAAAAATAAATACTAAATACAATTAAAAATAAACCTTAAAGTGATAGTAATGTTTCACAAAAACAGCAACCCCAATTAATCTTCATAGTATTTGAGCCATAGAGAGTATTATTTCATTACTGCGAGCATTGTAGTTCAAGAGTAACTGAATGATAAAGTTTCCCCCTCCCGCCCCTTTTACCTAGTGTAAGCCCCCACTCCTCAGATGTGGAATCCAGTCCATAGACCAGGCAGCTCACATCAAGGGTCAAAATTCTTTCTGTAAGAACAATGAAAACCCTGCCCCCCTTGACAGGATTTTCAGCTTTTTTCCTTATCTTAATTGAAGATTGTCCCTCTCTGAAATCTACCTGGACACTCCCTGCTGTTCTAAGCTGAGCACTGTTATATGAGTAAAAGGGACGGGAGGGGGATACTTTATCATTCAATTACTTTTGAACTACAACTCTGACAGAATTGAAGTAACACTCTCCAAGGCCCAAATACTATGAAGATTAATTAGAATTGCTTTTATTATGAAACATTACTATCCCTTTAAGACATGGTATAAAAGGGGTCTGAGGAGGGTGCTTGTGTTGGTGGGTAGAGTCTGGGGAAAGTTAATAAAAAGTTAACAAAAAAATAAAATAAGATATTTGTATACAATGTGGACCCCTTGACGTATGCTGCCACTGGGGTAGAATGATACTTGATGTGATAGAGTATTTCGTAGAGGATGATTTGGAAGATTTGTTGTTAGAGGACCATTAATTTGTAGGACTTAGACTTATTAGAGGCACAAGCTGTAACGGTTTGTTCGACATACAGACACAATGGTTTAGGATAAAAACACAGTTTTATTAAAATCACAATAGAATAAGAACCCTCATAGGTCCTGTAGTATACAAGCAGTATAATACAGACACACGACAGGTCCAGTACAAATCAAGGTACAAGCAGTCTATACTGACACAGGTCATGCAAAAAAGAGTAGGTTTCCCAGAACTCAGGTACTGCAAGCGTTAAAGTTCATCAAGGAGTGTAAACAGTCCTATGTGGGAAAGCACTGTGATAGCACTTCCCAGACAGAGAGCTTCTGGGCGCCAGATGACAGCAGAACAAACGTGAACTGCCAGAGTACAACAGGAATAGCATAGAGAGCACTGCCGGAGCAGTTAACGGAGGACAAGCCAATGGCGCACTACCGGAGCAATAACGGAGGCAGACACTTGCAACCGGTATGAGCAGTAACGGAGGACTAGGCCCAAGGCACACTGCCGGAGCAGTAACGGAGGAAGACACTAGCAACCTGCAGAAGCAGTAACGGAGGACAAGCCAATGGCGCACTACCGGAGCAATAACGGAGGCAGACACTTGCAACCGGTATGAGCAGTAACGGAGGACTAGGCCCAAGGCACACTGCCGGAGCAGTAACGGAGGCAGACACTAGCAACCTGCAGGAGCAGTAACAGAGGAAAGCCAATGGCGCACTACCGGAGCAATAACGGAGGCAGACACTTTGCAACCGGTATGAGCAGAAAACAACAACAAGGGAGCACGGGCACCGTGATACAAGCCCTGAGGAACATTCATTTGTAGGACTTAGACTTGTTTGTTTATTTTTTTTCTAGGCCTATATATAGATATATATGAGAAAAAAATGCCCTACTCGCCTAGTGCCAGCAGGTCATATTGTCTTGGCCAGTGGCCATTGTCAAATACCCCGATGTAGATGCAGAATTTGCTACTGCTGTCCTTGCCTCTGCTGCTGAGTTGGTGAAGCAACAAGATGATTAGGCAGCTCAAAGGGAATGGGATCAACAACAGCAGTAACATGGGTGATGGATGATGAAGGTTCCACTTGCCACGACTACCTCCAATGATACATCTGAGGAGGCAGCAGTACCATAACTAGACCCCACCACTTCAGGTTTATGTGGAGAAAAGAAGAAGTTGGCCAATAATGCTTCTCCACCTACCCCTCCTCCAAAATCATGGGTGTGTTAAGAGTAAAAATTTTCCCTTGAGAGCAGGAACTGTGCCTCTCACATCATCAACTGCAATGTGCACAGTTTAAATAAGGAAAGGACTTGTAAGTGGAACAATGGGTAAATCTGCACTCACATGAAACACCTGGTACAATTATATCCAAACACCATGATACATAGGGTCCCCAATGTGAAATCCACCCACCAGAAACCAAGTACTACTGTTGTCACTATGCCCCTTGTCCACTCTCTGCTAAGGACACATGACCATTTTCTGACTGTTTAATAGTAATCATGAACCATCCCTGGCACCAGTTTAGCATATACTGTGGGATGGAATCTCCTTAGATGCCACTTGATGCCCTGCTTGCGATTTTCCTCCACCACATTCCCATGTGTGGTCAGTGCCACACACAGTGTGCAATGGGTGGATGAATTACCACATCCTAACATCTATATACAGGCTATCACTTGGCAGGAGAGGTAACGATGAACAAGGTGGTTGGCAGAAGATGTGGTTACCCTAGAGCAAGAAGGTGATGGCGAGCTAGTTGTTTCGCTCATCATCAAACTTCCAGCCTCCAGCTGGGTTGCTCTATTTCTGCTCTGCTTTGATCTCCATCTTGCCTCTTGCTGCCTTTCTGGAGAGCCAGGGGACACAGAAACAGTGATGCTCAATTTCTGTGGTGGGTGTTTAGCTTTAACAAGTTTGACATAAATGTCATGGTGTCTGTGTTTCATGTGTGTTATCAGGGCGGTTGTGCCAAGGTATGTTTCCTCCTTTCCCCTTCTCACTGACTTGTCCCAATTGTGCACACAGCCATTGTTGATGACTGCACTGTGCCTGCCCCAAGAGAAAAATAGTCCCACACCCATGATTTCAGGGGATAGGCAACACATGGAGAAGAATGGCCTCTTTCTTCTTCTCCTCCACATTCCCTTTCACTGGCTGGGGCAGAGGATGATGTTGCTACGGTTGCTGCTACTACCTCAGAATCAGCACTGCAACTAGGACCATGAGTATTGCTGCTGGCAAATGGAACCTGTCCTAGTTCCGCATCACTGGTTGACCCCATTCCTACTGTGTCCACGGTGTTCTGTGGCACACTAGCCTTTTCTTCAGAATCCTGCTGCACTTGTAACTCAGCAGAAAGTATTAGGACAGTTGCAAATTCCAAAAGCTCACCACTGGTGGTGGTGATAACCCATCCTCATCCCTGTCTCCCATTCCTTCTCAGTTCGGGCTAAAAAGGTCATCTATGTCTTTTCCACCTCAGCTTCTCCACCATCATCATCACCACCACCACCACTAGTGCCTCTATGCTGCTGCTGCTCTACAGACATCTTACCGGTTGTAGGAGGTGATGAGAATTGTGACAGAGGGTCTCCTAATGTCACACTTGCCATTTCTTGTTGACCTGAAGAAAGAATATTGGCAGCACTAGCAGCAGGCATATGCAGCTGATCTGTGCTCCTGGTGGAGGTGGTATTATTGTTACTAGGCAACAATTCTGCCTTCTTCAGGAGCATGTTCCACCTGGACAATGCTGTGGGGGGGAACAGGACTCTCATGGTCAATGGAATGGTGTGGGCATCCTTGACAGCTAGTCTGGATGCTCTGCCTTGCTTCCCCTAACACTCCTCAAAAGCTAACCCCACCAGCTGCTTTACTTGACTATTCTGCATCTCGTTCTTGTCCTGTGTACCGACTCGGATTGGCTGACGTTCCTGCTTTGTGTACCAACCTGGCCCGGCTGGGCTCCTGCTGTTGCGTATCCCTCCTACTATGCCTTAGCCGGTCTCCAGTTGGGGTTGTGACAGGATCCTCTCTGTCTCTGGACTGTCTCTCTCTGCAGTCTAGTCTCTGTTGTTACTGCTGTCTCCCAGGCAACATTGCTGTGTGTTCCTTCCCTCCGTCCAGTCCCCGGTTGGGTGCCTCTCCGGGCAAGTTGCTCTAGTCTCTGTTACTGCTACGGCAGTCCACAAGTTGCCCTGGTCTCCGTTACTGCTACGGCATTCCACAAGTTGCTCTGGTCTCCGTTACTGCTACGGCAGTCCACAAGTTGCCCTGGTCTCCATTACTGCTACTGCAGTCCACAAGTTGCTCTGGTCTCCGTTACTGCTACGGCAGTCCACAAGTTGCTCTGGTCTCCGTTACTGCTTGGGTGTTACTCGATATTGTGCTCTCTCTTCAAGACTGAGTTTCTTAAAGGGCCTCGCGCTATTAGGGCCTGTCAGTCCTCCCAGCCTAATAGTAACCCATTCAGTGCTGCCTAACTTGAGTATCACACGAAAACTGCCTGACCTGTGTCAGTATATTGTATTCTGTATTACTTGCATATACTGGACCCTTGTGGGTATACCTCATTGTAACCTGTCCTGTGTCTGTACTATATTGCTGATATATTACTGGACCCGTGAGGGTTATTGTTATTACAACTGTTCAATAAAACTGTGTTTTATCTAAACCTACTGTGTCTGTGTGTCAAACAAACCGTAACAGCTGTACTTCCAACAGCAGCAGAGACACTCATCGTAGGTAGGGTTGTGGATGTTAATAACCTGTCGTTACTGCTAGTTAATCAACACTAGTGTGTGTGGCTGGTTAGGGGTTGGACGTGGAAGCTGTGACAATGTAGATGATGACTGACAGTATGTCTGTGTATTTTTTAGCATCTTTTCTTGTCCAGGGTCATAATTTCCAATTGTTTTGCCTAATAGTTTACAGACAGGTATAGTGCTCCTTTCCAGTGGTGGAAGACTGAGCCTTTGCTTTTCAGCTTACTTTTGGGCCATGTCATCATCTCTTTCACTATCAAATTCATCTGTATCTGAAGCTGAGGATGATGCCAGAGGGAACTATTCTAGATCTAAATCATCATCATTAGTGATTAGGTGTACCTCTGCATCGCCTGCCGCTTCTTCCCCACTACTTTTATATTCCACTAGGCTTTTAGAACTCTCAAACAATTTCTTTTTACTTTTCCAATCTGAAGGATTTTCATAAGACAGGTGTTTTGTGCTTGTTTGTCTCCATCTCAGATGCAACAGTTGTTTGAACTTCTACATTGTCTTCTACTATGCCACCAACACTAAAATGTGACTCGTCATCTTCGATGTTTTTAATAGTACTGGTGGCGGTGGAACTTTTGGTGGGACTTTGACAAACTACCTCCTCCTCAGGAGGAGAAGAAACAGCATAGTTTATTGCACACGCTGCAGAAACCATGTCTGTAGACAGTATTTGGACTTCTAGTTCACACATACCTGCACTGCTCCTACTCACAATTTCAGTATCACACTATACCTTTTGCATTTGATGGACATTATTGAACTACTGTGTGTGTTTTTATAGTTAAGTACACAGATATAACAGCCAGATCAGGAAGAAACTTGATTCACGGCTGTCTGTGTCTTCTCACTCACTCAGTCACACAGAATTTTGGGGGTATTTGGACTAATTATTCTTTGTTCTCTTCTTACAACCCCAGACTCCCCTAGCACACAGATGGCAGTCAGTTTAGGAAGAAACTTGGATCATGGGTGCCTGTGTCTTCCCAGTCAGTCGCATAGAATTTTGGGATATTTGGGGTCAACCTCCTTACTCCAGTCTCCATATAGTAACCCCTTCTACCACTGCAAGTCCTGCACCAGTACATATGTTTAAATCCCACTCCAAAATGTCTTCTGTTTTTCTTATCCTACTGCTTGCTGCTGGGAATATTGCCCCCAGTCCTGGCCCAAATCCTGTACCCAACTGCTATCACTCTCAACATACTGGCTCCTTGTATGGTTCCAACCCTTCTAATCTCATTAACATTCCCCTTCTTCCTCTGTCCTCTCTCCCCTTCACCAGTGTTCTTTTTGAACACCCACTCCCTAGCTAATAAATCAACACTAATTCATTACCTTTTCTGTGTGCAATCCCTACAGCTATTTGCCCTCACAGAAACTTGGTCATGACACAACTGTGGAGGCCGCACTCTATTTTGGTGGATTCTGATTTTTATACACCCCTCGCTCTAATGATCATGGTGGGTTGTTGGTGTTTTTCTCTGCCCCACCCTCCAACACCACTTCCATACCCTTTTAATCAAACTATCTATTAACTTTTCTTCTTTTGCTGTTCATGCGGTCCAGCTCTATCACTCTGTCTATGCCTCAAACTGTCATACACAGACCACCTTTGCTAACTTCTAGTCTCCTTCAAGCTGTCTCTCAGATTTTGAATCCTGACTCTCCTTCTTTCTCTTGTCCTTATTCTGTGTGACTTTAACTGTCATGTTGATGACCCCTCTGTCTCTGTGCTTCATGCCTTCTTGAGCATATTTGATCTCTATTAGTGAACTGACTTTGCCACTCACAAAGCTGGTCACCACTTGTAACTTATCTTTAGCAAGAGCCTAGATCATTCCGAATTCACTTTTTCCCCATTCCCTCTATTAGACCACCATCTTATATCCTTCTTACTCTCTCCCACTCTGCTTCTTCCACTATTACTCCCTCCAACAGATTTATAAGGGATACCCACTCACTTGACCTCCTTAAGGTGAGTTCCTCTGCTCCTACCTTTCCTCTATCTTTTCCATTTCTCTCAGACATTCTTGTTAACTCCTACAACTCAATCCTATCCTCTACAATTGACTGTTTTGCCCTTCTGAAGCAAAAATGGGTTTGGCAAATTAATCTGTGGCCCTGGTTTAACTTACACGCCCACTTCCAATGTTCTTGCACTCTCTTTTCTGAGCATCTCTGGAACAAATCCCGCTCACACACAGATTTCATCCATTTTATATTGTCTGCCTCCAACAACTAAACAGGACCACTATCCTAATCCACAACAATAAAACCCTTTGATTCCTTGCTCCATCCTCCTTCCACAGCTTCCTCGCACTCTGTATATTCACCACAATCTTTTGCTATTCTCCCATCAGTCTTTGAAACTCTCTTCCCAAACCCCCTTCATTCTGCTTTGACTTTTTTAGTCAATTAGCAGAGGCAGAAGTTTCTCAAGTTCCTATGCCCTCCCACTTACTTTAACAATTTGGACCAGTCCTTACACCTATATTAACACACATTTTCAATAACTCATTCTCCACTGGCACTTTCCCTTCTTCCTTCAAACAGGCACAAACAAGCACACATCAAGCACCCACTGGTCTAACTGTAGACCTGTCTCCCTCCTACTGCTTATTTAAAAATCTCATAATGCCTTGTGCTCTCCCAAATAACCAAATTCCTTGACTAACAAATGTTTGGGCCCTTTTCAATATGGATCTGTTGTGGACACTCAATATAGACAGCATTCTGTAAATGGACAATGATTTCCCAATTGTAAAATCCAGAGGTTACTTCTCTGTACTCATACTACTCAATTTACCCTCTGTCTTTAATATAGTTAACCATTTTCTACTTGTTCAAATTCTACACAATCTTGTTTTCTGGAATCAAACTGCTTCATGGAGCTTCTCTTATCTCCCGCAGCATTCCTTTAGTGTGTTTTCTGGAAATCAAGACTCCTCTATTGTCTGCTTGCCTATGGGGTGCCCCAGGGCTCTGTACTGGGTCCTTTACTTTTCTCCCTGTACAACTTTTCATTGGGTGAACTTAGCAATTCATTTGGCTTCAAGTATCCTCTCTATACTGATTATACCCAAATGTACATGTCCACTCCAGGTCTTTCACCTCAAATTCAGTTAAAGGGGAACTCTCACCTGTATTAAAGTTCTTCTTATCTTAATGATCCACCTGAATAAATCTTCAATCCATACATTTTTTCCATATCATGGCGTATAGCCTGAGATTTTGGGCTTGATCCAAATGTTGGAGACAGCTGTTTTTTCTGCCGACGGCATTTTTTCAAGGACAATAAGCTAGTTAAATGCCTGTGGTGTGAAAAATGTGCCCAAAGTTAGTAGAATTAACCCTGTGAGTGCCAGTGGGGTTTAATTACCCTGCCGGCATTCATTGAGTTAACTCGATTAAGGTAAAAAACAACATCCCATTAAAAGTAACACTTACCATTAATCCTGATATCCAATGGAGTTCTCAGCTTCCTGGTCCTCTTCTGTCCTTCTCTTCAGTCTTCTCTTCTTTCTTCTGCCTTCTCCTTTCTTGCCCCAGTGTCTCTCTGTGTTCCAGTCCTCGGCTCATTACTCCCTGTCCTTGCTCCCGTTGCAGCTAGCTCAGATCCTGACTCTTCTTTTGGTCCTAACCCTTTTGTTTTTCGGGTGTTTTTTGGTTTTCCTAGGGAGTGTGTAGCTCATTGTTCTTTAGCTTGCCTCCTCTGATTTAAGCTGTTTTTTTTTTCATCTTCATATATTTTTTCCTCATTATCTATTAGCACCCTGCCAACCTCTGTGCTCTTCCATTTGCGCTGAGTAGTTTTCAGGGTGCTTACACTCTTTCTACCTTTTATTACAGGAGTGACAACTGGCAAGAGAGCGCTCCGACTCACACTCTGGTTTTCTCCATCAGAGGAACAACTGAGGATGGGAAGAGATGAAGTTTGACAGGCTGCAGTACAGAGCTGTATGGCAGCCTGTCCAGAACGGAGGTCACGGGCTTAATTTCAAAAGCTTAAATCTCTGGCTACACTGCACGGAATTAAAGAAAAAAAAAAAACACTGATTGAACAGATGGAACATTAAGATAAGAAGAACTTTAATGGAGGTGATAGTTCCCCTTTAAAGATGTCTGACTGCCTCTTGGCCACTTCCTCCTGGATGGCTTGCTGTCATCTTTCCCTCCAAGAGCTCAGCCAACAACCAGCTTCATCATTAGAGTTAATGGAATTGATATTAATCCAGTCAGCTCAGCGCACTTCCTAGAAAACTACTAAAAGTCTTGTGCATGTCCTTATTCTATCCTGATTAGACTTCTACAACCTCCTACTAACTGACCTCCATGCTTCCCATCTTTCCCCTATGCAATCTGTCCTAAACTCAGCTGCAAGAAATCACCACTCGCTACACAAACAGAACCTGCTCACATCATTCTTAGACATTTCACATGGTTTACTGTTCAGCACATATCACCTATATACATGCATACATACTCCCATAAGCTGGGGATGATGGGATTTGTAGTCTAACTTCAGCTGGAGAGCCATGTGTAATCCATTCTTGCCTTTGTTAAATATCCTAACTGCTAAAACAATTGGTTGCTATAGAGGACTCAAAGGCATTGCTTTGCATTATGTTTCAGACCTTTCACTCATCTAAGAATGTCATATATAAACATATATATATATATATATATATATATATATATATATATATATATATACCTTTCCTTAATTTTTTATTGCATGTTTATTTTTCAGTAAAATTTCCTTTTGTTAAAAATACACATCTCTGCTGCTCTTACTGTAAATAACCACTTCCTTTACTAAAGGTGACATTTCCTTTCCTGTAGTCTCATGAGATGACCTCATCTCATCTGTATGGAAGTAATACTTGGGAGCTTAATTTTTGTGCAATGATTGAAGGATTTTTTGTGTAGTTAATTAGTTATTATGAAGGTGAAAGCCATCCACTAAAGATTTCTGTACTCATTAGTACATTTTCACCTATTTAACAGCTGATTAAAGTATCAAATGGCAAGGGGCGCCTATAGTTTATCAAGATAGAGCAAAAAATATAAAAATATAGCTATGGTACCAACACAAAATAATAAATGTTCTTAAACTGGTGAAAGTCTGCTCAATTATAAGTGTGCGTAATTACATTAATCACAATATACTACTATTGTAAGGAAATTCCTTAGCTTAGTCATTCTAAATTATTCCACAAATTGTTAACAGATGCATGTTGAAAAAAAAACTAATGCAAAAAAAATATATACAGACTGAGCCTCATTCTACAGTGGGGTAGAATGCATGAGGCTGTCAGTCTGTTCAGGACTACAATTCCCATTATCCCTAAGTTACAGTAGCTGGCTGGGATGATGGCTAGTCTTGACCAGCTGAGGTGCTTAAGATTGCCCATCCCTCTTCTACAGTATATGGGCATATTTTTTTTTTCTGTACAGTTTTTTTAACCAGGAAATGCAAATAACATATCAGACTCTCTGTTTTCTACTGCAATAAATGCAAAGATTAACTGATAGTGATAAGACTAAAAAACAGAGCAGAATATATGATAAATGTTAAGGAAATACAAAATATTTTGATCCTTTCAGTTTTTTGACTATGGTAAGAAGAATTGCTAGAAAATTATTTATATATATATATATATATATATATATATATGTGTGTGTGTGTGTGTGTGTGTGTGTACAGGGATTTAATAAACCTCAAACACCCTTCCAGTATTACCAGCAAGTCCTCTTTCTTTGTGCGTAGCTGGAGAGTGATGCTACCTCTGAACTAGGCAGTTCAATAAGATACAAAGTTGGCGTAAGTCATACTTACACATGTGCCTGACCATATGCATTTGCTATATGTGTAGATATTTCTACTGACATCTTATCATATAAGACACTACCTGTTTTTGTGACATTGTCTGCATTTTTAGGCAGACCATGTTCCAAGAAAACACATATTTCAGTGTCAAAATGATAAAAATGCACAACTATGTTGACTAGATCACACTCATATTAGGTAGGAGTATGCATATGTGTGTTTGTACATGTACCTAATGAGGTATGTGTATGCATGTGCTTGTGTGTGTGTATGCAAGTGTTCATATATGATAAGGTGAGTCCATGAGTGAGTGAGTGATATCAATGCATGCATAAGTGCATATCAGAAGCTTAATCCCACTAACACCATTGAAATCTAAGTGCTTAACCTTCCTCCCATGCAGTTCTACACTTCCACACAGAGGGCTTGATTCATTTAGACTCGGTAAAACATTTGTTAGGGCCAAAATGAGTTCCAGCTAGTACACACATAGCTGTACCTTCAGAATTCATTTGCCTGACCAACATGAACCATAATGAGAGATGGTCTCCAAAACTTGACTTGTAGCCCAAATTTCATCACGGATTTTCTGTTCCCACAATGCACACTAAATAGAGTGAATAATGGGAACATCAAAGGAAACTAGCTAACACTCAATGTTTGACATAATGTCAAGCACTGAGCATGAGCTAATAACACAGTCACCCTCTCTCCCGCCATCGTAAAAAATAGCCCTAAATGTACCCCCCGGCCCTACACTACACCTAATATCAACAATAACGTTAAAAAATACTAGCCCTAACACTATCCCATGACCCATTACCCACAGCTGTAACACTTACCTCGAAGTCAAAGGTCCAGCAGGGTCTCCTGCACTTTGGTCTTCCTCTGTCTTCCTTTTTATTTCTTCTTTAAGAATTCTTTCTTTCCTGTAAATCTTCTTTCTTCTTTTGTAAATTTATTTGAAGTCTATTAAAAAACAAACAAGAAATAAAATTAAATCCCCTCATTAACTATTGCCATCATCGCCACCATAGAGAAAAAAAAAATTACCACCATTTCAGTACCTGCTCAGCTCTTTGCCCATGCTCTGCAGTAACCACACCTCCCAACCAATCAGTTTTCTAGTTGGAGGGGTCACGACTGCACATTTGATTGTCCTTCCAGCTACCCAATTATTTTATTTCATGTTTCTTTTTTAATAAACTTCAAAGAAATTTACAGAAGAAGAAAGCAGATTTACAGAAAAGAGAGAAGACAAAGAGGAATAAAGAAAAAAGAAGACTTAAAGAAGAAGAAAGAACACTGAAAAAAGAAATAAAAAGGAAGACTTCAAGATAAGTAAGTGTTTATTGTTAATGCTGAGGGGAATGGGCCATGGGATAATGTTAGATTTAGGGGGGCTTAATCCTTTAAGTGACAGAAGGATATGCAATGCTCTGCAATGCATTGCATACACCTCTGCCACTCAAAGGGTTGTTTATTGTTTGTTTTCACTTATGTTTTTGGTAATTGGGATGTATTGATATGGGGCTTATGGACCCATATCAATACATCCACGGGTCACTAGTGAAGGAATGCGTGGGTGTTTTTTTTTTTTTTTTTTTTTTTTTTACTATTTTTAATTGCACGTCAGTGATTTTTAACACACATTAGTGACAAAAAAAAGAGAGTCACTGAACGCATGATACTAAAAACCCCATATAATACATAGAAAATGTATATACTGTTTAATTGTTTTGGGCTCTAATTTTGCACCTGATGTTCTTTTGATTTTAGTCGGTAGTTTGTCACAGAGCAGATAATAGGAAACCAAACTGTTACTTAAAGCTTTACTACCGGATGTAATTGAATAGAGCTCAGAATTTGACTTCCAGAGGTTGTTTCTGAGGATTCATAAAATGAATGTAACATTCTAGAACATGCACAAATCTGAGAATTTCTGAGATAAGATTTCAAGAACTCTGTACCCCATGTGCTTTACATATAACATTTGCAATGTCATTGATGTACTTACAAGGGCAGTAAAACCTTATTATAAAATATTTGTGTTGCATGACTTTTTCTGCTGACTAAAACCAGAGTACTTTGACTGCTGTGAGGTTCGTCAGGAGAAAGTTATTACAAAGTTAGTGCATTTTCTTTGAGAATTTGAGTTTAACCCTTTGAATTCCAGAGGGGTCCACAACACATTGCAAAGCAATGCATTGCGGACCCCTCTGGCGCTCGAAGGGTTAAGATTTTTGGCAGCCACGTGGTGGTGTTGCTATTACTACCTGTGAAGAGGTGAGTGTCACAGACAATGTATTACATAGATGGCATTAGCAACAGTGCCACCTGTCAGCAAAACATCATGGACTCAAGCTATCTGAGGCATGCCAGTAATAACTTTTGAAAGAAACATCTCTCAACATTGGGATTATCCCTGTTTTACTTAGCAGGAAAAGTCCTACAACATATGCATTTTCATAATTAAAGTTTACAACCCCTTTAAGGATGAAATTGCTGATGTCATATGCAACATGTTTACTGCCCCTTTACTGACAGAATTGCTGATGTCATATTTTTTTATTTCACATGATGTATAATTAACAACACAAAGGTGGGAATAAAGTTAATTTTCACAAAATCTTTACTCCGGTTTATCCATTTTTTTTTCCTTTTCAGTTGACTGGAACCGGCTCCTCATATTTCCTAGGGCTGGTTTATACTATGTAAGAAAGATGGTAATTAAATACTAGGTATTTGTATTCTTTATTAAGATCTATGTGTTGGTTTAGTAATGGCTTTTATTAGGATGTCACTACCAGACTATAATGCTGATCTGAATAATGAGCACCTTCTCCTTCATTTACACAAGTGCCTACATTTATTCCAAGTATAATTCACTTGGGCCAGTTCCCTTAAAGTCAGCACAAGTGAAAGACCTCTAATAAACTAATATCTCTCTTTCTATAGATAAGCAGGAGACTAGTAGACTAAAGGTGGTACCTTTATTGGCTAAATGAAAAACTTTAGAGTGTAAGCTTTCAAGACCACTTAATGCTCTTCATATATGCATTAACACTCATTATGAAGAGACCTAAGTGGTGAATGAAACTCACACTATAAAGCTATAGTATATATAGGTATCACTTTTACTTTAACTGATATCTATCTATCTATCTATCTATCTATCTATCTATCTATCTATCTTTTATCAATGCCTTAATTAATCACTTTGAATGCTATATTTTATATTAGCAAAATAATAGGTAGAATATCTATCTATCTATCTATCTATCTATCTATCTATCTATCTATCTGTCTATCTATCTGTCTTTGTATCTGACTGTCTATCCATCTATACATCTGTCTGTCTGTCTATCTATTTACCTATCTGAGTAGTTGTCGATATACATCGATATGTACACATACATGCCTAAATCTGTGATGATTTTAGTTGAGAACTAAACAAACATGGATGTGGTTCAGTTATTGTTTTTATACTGTCACAAAAACAGTACTAGGTAAACTTATGGTTTGGAAACAAACACTAAGATGGTTAATTGACAACTTTCATGGTGCCTCGTACTGTAGTTTAAGAATGATTTAACACAGTCTATAAATCTTGATTGTAAGTTAACATTCAAAGTGTCTGATGTGTCTGAGAACCTGCAGGATGGCATAAATTAACAGTAGAAAAGTTAAATGTCTATTCCCATGGGAAGATTCCGTAGGACTGCCAGTAAATCATTTGTTGGTTCTGATGACACTTGTTTCTCTGGTAAAATAGCAACTAATATTTTTTCTTTCCACTGCTTGAGCAGGAAATATGGTGCTAAGGGTCAATAACTAGAACAAATCATCATGTTAATTACATGGTCAGTAAACACTGAAACTCCCATGTTTTGTACACTATACTGAATTGAATATTTACTTGCAAAGCTGGTTTAGGCCTTGCACTGGAAAGCCATTCTTTCAACGGCTGTTGTACAAGCACATTTATGTAGTGCAGTGCTGTGCAGCTAAAACAAAGGGGTCAGAATAGCAAATTATACAAAATTAGTTACTTCCCTGGATAGGGTATATGTCTTTGATCAAAATGATATGAAGAACTAACAGTTAGGTAAGAACTAGCCAAAATAACAAATTCAGCAGAGGAAGGGGTTATTTACAGTAAGATCTGTAAAATTATTGAACTATTTG
Organism: Rhinophrynus dorsalis; assembly: GCA_037306005.1. Classification (NCBI taxonomy): domain Eukaryota; kingdom Metazoa; phylum Chordata; class Amphibia; order Anura; family Rhinophrynidae; genus Rhinophrynus; species Rhinophrynus dorsalis. Next base: position 91,300,513 of record CM074720.1, on the reverse strand, counting down.
CATAGGGTTGTGGTGATGGCAGATGCAGTGGGTACATTTAAGAAAAAAATAGATAACTATCTAGAAGAAGGAGACTTTCATGGTTATACTGTGTGTTAGTAGCTTAACCCTTTGAGTACCAGGAGGATACACTAGCATTGCAAAGATTACCTTCCATCTTAGAGTTAGGTAGTTCTCATTTTCTGTCATATACTGTGGCAAAGGTTAAACTTGATAGATTTTTTTCAACAAATATTACTATATATCTATGTGACTATAGGTCAGTCAAAATGAAAAAGAGAATTATCCACCATTAGTCAAGAAAGTATATCCTCTTTTTACATCCTCCCTTCAGTGGGATCATCCATTTTGAACAGATTTATATGATTATTCATCACCATTCATATATTCCACCTATTTGGCGGAAACTGGTAGCCTAAGAAGGAGTGTGTGATTTATGGACATGAGAGTAATTATCAATGCAGGCTTTTACAGACAGCTCTGGAAACAAAACTCTTCTGAGTTCCTAACTAGGGATGAGCAAAACTTTTCACCTCAAACTGAAATCGGCGAAAAATGGCATTTTCCACTTGGGGAAAAAGTTCCAGCGAAAAGTGCAGATTTTCTACTTTTTACCACCTTTTTCACCTAGCTCATTCCATTGAAATCAATGGTAACATTGAATTTACACACAACATAAAACAAATATTATTTTATTTCCCAAAGGCATAGTATAAAAGGGGAATGAGGGTGCCTGTGTTGGTGGGCTGTAGAGAAGGAATCAGTTGAACAGGGGATGATTTTTGGGGGGTTGTTTACTGGGATTGGGGGGCAGTTAATAAAAAATAAATCCTAAATAAAATTTAAAAAAAAACATAAGACATGGTATAAAGGGGTCTGAGGAGGGTGCCTGTGTTGGTGGGTGGAGTCTGGGAAATGAATCAGTTGAAAAGGCAGTTTGTTTTGAGATGCTTTCTTAACTGGTATTGAGGGGACAGTTAATACAATTGACTTGATAGAGTATTTTGTAGATGATGATTTTTAGATTTGTTGTTAGAGGCCAAAACCCTGAGGTAACATTGATTTGTAGGACTTAGGCTTGTTAGAAACAAAACCCCAAAAATTGTTTATATTTTTTTTTGTAGGACTATGTTTGTTTGTTTGTTTGTTTTTTCAAAGCACAAGCCCTGATAAAAAAAAAAAAAGTCCTACTGGCCTAGTGCCAGCAGGTCATGTTGGCCAGTGGCCACTGGCCATTGTCAAATGTCCTCCTCCATCCTGAGTCTGAGTCCATAATTGCGGAATTTGCAAATGCTGTTCTTGCTGCAACTGCTGCTGAGATGTTTAAGCAGCAGGATGATTAAGCAGCTTAAAGGGAATGGGATCAACAATAGCAGTAACATGGGTGATGAATGATGAAGGTTCCACTTGCCACGACTATCTCCAGTGATGCGTCTGAGGTAATAGCAGCACAATAAGTAGTCCCAGTCTATGTGGAGAAAAGAAGAAGTTGGCTAATAATTCTTCTCCACCTGCCCTTCTTCAAAAATCATGGGTGTGTTGTTATTAGACTGTGCCCCTCATTAGCAACTGCAATGTGCACAGTGTGTGATAAATAACTTCTGGGGGCATAACTGTATCCAAACACCATGACACCCGAAACCAAGTACTGCCACTGTCACTATACCCTTTGTCCAGACCCCACTAAGGACACATGTCAACAATGGGTAGAGACGAACTGCCATATCCTAACTAGGGATGGGCGAAAGTTGTTGTGTTCCAGTGAGAAATTTCACGAAAACCACTTTGTTATCTGCTTTTTCGTGGGAAAATCCGCTTAAAACTAGCGCTTAAAATGTTCTCATCTTTCACCCATTGCCAAAATCTTTCACCATTTTTTCAATGGCTAGAAAGTTTCTGCCCTTTGATTTACGTTGTTTTTGCATTTCCTCTATAAAAAATGACATATTCACGGAAGGCAGACCCAATAGAAGCAGCTACAGAGCGAGATAGATGTGAGTGCTGTTCTGCTGTGATATTTTGGAAAAATGGAGACAGGAAAAGCTCATAGTGACTGCTATCACTATGAGCAGGGTGAAAAATAGTCAGTGGAGGTGCTGGAAGGACCCATATGTGTCCGCTGAGTCTCAGGAGGAGGAGGAAGGGACCACTACTGAACCAATGCTGTCCAGTCGCCCTAAATCACCCCAAGGGATCTTGGGGAATTTAATTGAACAGAGGGAGAAAAGGGAATGGGAAGGGAGGGAGAAAAGTGTAGTACTAGTGAGAGCAGGACAGGTCAGCTGACTGTGCCTGCTGCTAGATGTGCTACCTCTGCTGACAGCGTTGTTGCCCCTGTTGAAACCAGTGCGGTGCCTGCTCCCAGTGCTGAACCTTCTGCCACCAGTGTTGAAACTGCTGCCACCAGTGCGTAAGCTGCTACTGTGTCTTGTAATACTCAGGAGAGGGGGGAAGGAGAAGATGATGCCAAGTGTGACAGCAGGGGACCCTCTGTCAAATTGCTCGTCACCTACTCCAGACAGCAGTGAGATGTCTGTAATAGAGCAGCAGCACATAGGGACTAGTGGTGGTGGTGATGATGATGGTGGAGAAACTGAGGTGGAAGAGATATTGATAGCCATTTTAGAAGAAACTGAGAAGGAATAGGAGACAGGGATGAGGATGGGCATTACCACCACCACTAGCAATATGCTTTTGGAATTTGCGGAATTTGCAACTGCTCTAAATCCTGCTGCTGCTGAGATGCAAAGGCAGCAGGATTCTGAGGAGCAACTAGTGTGCCACAGACCACTGTGGACACAGTGGGAATGGGGTCAACAAGTGATGCGGGACTAAGACAGGTTCCACTTGCCAACGTCAGCAATACTCCTGATCCTAGTTGCAGTGCTAAATCTGAGGCAGTAGCAGCAACATTATCCACTGCCACAGAAAGTGAAGGGAATGTGGAGGACAAGAAGAAAGAGGCCATTCTTCTCCACCTGTTTCCTATCCCTCCCCCTAGAAGTCATGGGTGTGGAACTATTATTCTCTTCCAGCAGGCACAGTGCAGTCATCATCAACAACAACGGTACAGTGCAAAATTTGTGACAAGTTAGAGAGAAGGGGAAAGAAGGAAACACACTTTGGCACAACCTCCCTGATAACACACATGAAACACAGAAAAACAACCCCCCCAAAAATCATCCCCTGTTCAAATGATTCTTTCCCCACACCCCACCAACACAGGCACCCTCATGCCCCTTTTATACTATGCCTTTGGGAAATAAAAAAATATTTGCTATATGTTGTGTGTAACTTCTATGTTCCCATTGATTTCAATGGAATGAGCTAGGCGAAAATAGCAGATAAAAGCAGAAAATCGGCACGTTTTGCAAGAAATTTTTCACCAAGAGGAAAGTGCCATTTTTCGCCGATTTCAGTTTGAGGCAGAAATATTTGCCCATCCCTAATCCTAAAATCAAAAGAGTGGCTATCATTTGGCGGGGGAAATTATGATGAACGCGGTGGAGTGGCAGAAGATGTATTTGTTACCCTAGAAGAAGATGGTGATGTTGATGGTGAGCTAGTTGTTTCACTGGTCATGGAACTTCCAGTGTCTGTCTGGGTTTCTTTATCCTTCCTCCTCTTTGATCTCCACCCTCACCTTTTGTTGCCTTACTGGAGAGTCAGGGGGTACAGCAACAGCAGTGCTAGATTTCTGTAATGGGTGTTTGGCTTTAACATGTTTGACATAAATGTCATGGTGTCTGTGTTTCATATGTGATATCAGGGAGGTTGTGCCAAGGTGTGTTCCCTCCTTTCCCCTTCTCACTGACTTGTCACAAATTTTGCACAGTGCCGTTGGTGATGCTGATGGCACTGTCCCTATGTGCTGCTGCTCTATTACAGACATCTCACTGCTGCTTGGAGGAGGTGACGAGCAATGTGACAGATGCTTCACCTCCCACTCCCCGAACACTAGTCCCACCGGCTGCTTCACCATCACTGTTACTACTAACACCAAGCACATCAAGTTCAGCTGCAGAGTCTTCCTCCTCACAGTCACTAATAATATGAGGATATTGATTAGTATTACCCCCTCCTTCCCTCCTAACACTAACAAGCTGCTGGACCTTCTTAGTAGTAGTAGTAATAGCACTGGCGGGACTGCTTGGGGATGGAAAGTGTGACTTAGGGTCCCCTGCTGTCACACTTGCATCATCTTCTCCTTCCCCCACTCCTGAGTATTACAAGACACACTAGCAGCTTCAGCACTGGTGGCAGGCACAATACTGGTGGTACTGGTAACAGGGCCAGCACATCTGACAGCAGGCACAGTATTGGTGGCAGCAGGTTCAGCACTGGCAGCAGGCACAGCACAGCACTGGTTTCAACAGCGGCAGCAATGGTGGCAGCAGGGACAGCGCGTCTAGCAGAAGCACAGGCAACTGACCTGTCCTGCTGTCACTAGTACTACCTTTTTCTCCCTCCCTTCCCATTCCCTTTTCTCCTTCCCTTCCCATTAAATTCCCCACGATCCCTTGGGGTGATTTAGGGGGACTGGACAGCATTGGTTCAGTAGTGCTCACTTCCTCCTCCTCCTCAGACTCAGTGGACACATAAGGGTCCTTCCAGCTCCTCCATTGATTATTTTTCAACCTGCTCATAGTGATAGCAGTCACTATGAGCCTTTCCTGCCTCAACTTTGCCAAAATATCACAGCAGAGCAGCACAGCACGTCTACCTCCCTCTGTAGCTGCTTCTATTCTGTTTGATTTCTGCAAATATGTCACGTAAATCAGTGGGTGGAAACTTTATAGGCACTGAAAAAATGTCTAAATATTTTGGCCAATTGGTGGAAAATGTGAAAACTTTCATTGCTAGTTTTAAAGCAGATTTTCCCATGAAAAAACCGACATCAACATGGTTTTCGCAGAATTTCTTGCGGGAACATGGCAACAACTTTGACCCATCCCTATTCCTTACTATTAATCCAAACATCTCAAAAATCATAATGATCTTTGAACAACAGAAAGAACAAGGTATTTATTATATAAAACATAAGAATATATAATATATATTTAAAATTATCTATCTATCTATCTATCTATCTATCTATCTATCTATCTATCTATCTATCTATCTATTTATCTACTAGTTTCTCTATGTAGCTATATACATACAGTGTATGTAAGGTTGAGCCTGTGCTTGTGACAGTGGGTAGAAGCCCTTTATAAACCTCTAGCTTCCCTGCATTCCCTGTCATTTTAGTTTGTGAATGTAGGAATAGACATGTTGCAGTCCCAAACACAGTGGTACACTATGTATTTATTATCCGATTTGCACAGTTGGTGCCTAAACTCCTCTTCTCTATCACACCTGATCCTCCTTTCCCCATGCTGCCCTTCCTTAACCACCCACCTCTGAAGATAACTTCAGCAGAACCCTTCTACCGATGGCAACATTTATTATTGTCGCTTCCAGTGCTCTCCTCTAATTTTGTTTTCACTGTCTCTTCCTGATACTTCTTTGTTCAGCCAGCATGCATTCCCATCCTGGCCTGCATACTTCCTACCCTTTCCTTAGTACACTCTTCACCTCTTCCCTCAGCTGTACCCATTTTAGTGTAGCCTGTCCCTCCCAAACAGTCTGTCTCATGTTTTACTTGAGAATCACCTTTTCTTCATGGCCTACCACTTTGTTTTGTCTTCTCATGTCTTTCATATCTTCTCTCTGCTTTTCATCTTTTTGGTGTGGCTTACAGCCCTGCAATGCATCTAATAATTCCCACACTACTTCTACATTTCTATCTCTCCATTGTTACCTCCTCCCTTTCTTACATGCTGATTCTACCTGATTCTAATGAGTACCATTAAATTGGATAATACTATCTGCTCAGCCAGAGCAGAAGGGAGGTACCCAGGTACATTGCAGAGAGGGACAATCTTCAATTAAGATAAGGGAAAAACCTGAAAAACCTGTCAAGGGGGACAGGGCTTTCATTGTTCTCATAGGAAGAAGCTTGTCCCCTTCTGTTATCTGTCTGGTCTATGGACTGCATTCCACATCTGAGAAGAGATGGCTTACACTAGATAAAAGGGGCAGAAGGGGCCTTCTTTTGGATCAACGATGGTAAACAGGAATAGGAAAAGGTTGAACTAGATGGACGCAAGTCTTTTTTCAACCTAAATTACTATGTTACAATTACTATGTTACTATGTATCTATAATCTCAGGACATACTTGAAAACGAGAGACAATCTCAATGTATAATTCCTGTTAAAATACTTTGATATTATTATATGTAGTGGAGACAGCGCGTTGTGTCTGTTCCTCGAGTCTTGACAGGTGGTGGTCTAATATGTTACCGGTGTCAGATCTACACACCGGATTGGGTCGCTGCAGAGATCGGATATAGTGTTTCTTGGGGGACATGTTTTTTTTGCCTTATCTGACCTGACACACTGTCTCTAACAACTCACGAGTACTAGTGTTATATTGTAGTCTTCATAAATGTTGTTCTGAATTATGTCTGTTTTGAGTTGGAGATACTTATTTTGGAAATAACAAAACATGTTTTATATCTTGAAACAAAGTACATTTTTATATTATATATTGAATATAATGTATAGCCTCTTTTCATAAAGGAAGATATAGCAACATCCTTTGTTAGTTTATTTGGGGCGATTTAGGTTAGTCTTCCATCTTTCTGCCAGATATGAATATTTAGAACCGTTGTACATTGATCATATTGTATAAGAAAAAAATATGTTGAAGCCCATGTTTACTGGTTTATTACTGTTACTCCCACCTCTGATACTACAGCATTCTAAAAGTACAGCTATAGTTTTGTAGATTTTACAGATACACCCCAAGATCCTTGTCTCATCCAGTGCAAGAGTTAAAGCAGCCGTATTCCTGCTGGCAGTGCAGATACGTGAAATCAAACAGGCAACATGAATCATCAGCTGTCTCTGTGGAGCTCCCAGTACCAGCTCTGGGAAAAAAGCTCGGTGGGGTACCTGTGCACTGAAGGGTGTCAATTTCTAATGTTGCTAGACTGAACTTTAACATTATTATACTGACAATGATGATGACAATTATTATTATTTAATGATACTTTCCCTTTAACTCACTCTCTAGAGCACTGTAGAAGCATAGACAGGCCATTTACAGAAACAGTGTACTCCTAGCCTCTTTTTAGAATCTACAGGAAGAGGTTGTTCACATTATAGAAAGTGGAAGGAAAAGAAGACCTAAAATAGCTGATATAGGTTAAGTAGACAAAATTAAAGAAAAAATGATGATGGGTAAAATAATTTAAGATGTACTAAGAAAATAAGAAAAGTTAAGATAAAACATTGCCATTCCTTTAAAATAAACATATTAAGCATTATATTTAAGTGTCAGTTATTCAACCAAAAATAACTCAAAGAAAATAAAGAATAGCATGCCTGTCATAGCACTTACAAACAAGGAGAAAGTAGCTGAGTTCTCTCCATTATTCTGTCATCAAATACATCAGCTTCAGGTTATGTTCAGCACATTAACCCAAGCATTCTGATATGAGTTCATAAGGCTGGAATTTCAAACACTAGCCATCTGTGGGAACCAAGAAAAAAAAAAAAGCATGCCACATTAAATGTCATGAAAATATTTTCCTATCTAAAACGTGGGGAGAGTGTACCAATACTGCATAGAATGCCTTGATGAGAAAATAACTATTAAGACAGCATGTTTTTTGTTTTTTTTTGGGGGGGGTTATTTTTTAATCAGCTGACATGATACAGCAAATATTTAATATTTCTGATAAGCACTAATAAGTTCTTATAACAAATATACACAGATTTACAGGTAGAAAGTAAACAGGGAAACTCTCACTTGTGTATCAGACTCCTCTGTAATTTTATGCAAAATTAGACCATTTCATAACTTTCCTGTAAGAAAATTCTAATGCCAGTATAAGTCTAAGGAAGATCAAGTCGTCCAGTAAAGAATTTTCATATTTTGATCAGTAGGGTTAGACTATTTTAACAATAACTGCAAAGAAGGTTTAGAACACGACATCAATCAGAAGGATGGTTAAAAACACTTAACTCATTATAAGACCTTTGGAGGCCTTTATTGAACATACATATAATAGAATACTTTAAAGGGATAGTAATACTTCGTTTTAACTTTATTTTATTTTGTAGGCATTAAAAAACATGAAGAATGATGTAAGTCTTATCTCTCAAACCTTTATGATTTATGAGATATTCACAAGCAAAGTTTCCCCCTCCCGCCCCTTTTACCTACTGTAAACAATCTCTTCTCAGATGTGGAATGCAGTCCATAGACTGGACAGATAACAGAAGGGGACACTCTTATTCCTATGAAAACAATGAAATCCCTGCCCCCCTTGACAAGCTTTTCAGGTTTTTCCCTTATCTTAATTAAAGATTGTCCCTCTCTGCAGTCTACCTGGCCACCTCCCTTCTGCTCAGGCTGAAGAGTGTGACATCAGTAAAAGGGGAGGTAGGAGGAAACTTTGCTTGTGAATATCTCATAAACCATAAAGGTTTGAGAGATAAGACTTATATCATTCTTCATGTTTTTTAATGCCTACAAAATAAAATAAAGTTAAAACGAAGTATTACTATCCCTTTAAAGGGATAGTAATGTTTCATAATAAAAGCAGCTCTAATTAATCATCATAGTATTTGGACTTTGGAGAGTGTTATTTCAATTCTGTCAAGAGTTGTAGTTCAAGAATAATTCAATGACAAAGTATCCCCCTCCCTCCCCTTTTACTGATGTAATACTGCTCAGCCAGAGCAGAAGGGAGGTGCCAGGTAGATTGCAGAGAGGGACAATCTTCAATTAAGATAAGGGAAAAACCTGAAAAACTTGTCAAGGGGGGCAGGGTTTTCATTGTTCTCATAGGAAGAAGATTGTCCCCTTCTGTTATCTGTCTGGTCTATGGACTGCATTCCACATCTGAGAAGAGATGGCTTACACTAGGTAATAGGGGCGGGAGGGGAAATTTTGCTTGTGAATATCTCTCAAACCATAAAGGTTTGAAAGATAAGACTTATATCGTTCTTCATGTTTTTTTAATGCCTACAAAATAAAATAAAGATATAACAAAGTATTACTATCCCTTTAAGGGGAAGTAAACTTTTTTATGGAAAATATATGTTATAGAGCTTGTTCTCCTGTAAGAACAAGAGATGTTTCAATCAAAATGCATTGAAGTTAAAACTTGTCTTTTTTACATCAAACTGTAATTTTCTATTGAAACATGTAGTTAAAACTTATTTGTAGTTAAAACGTATTTGTTATTTTTGTACACTGGGGTTTAGGACTTTTAAAAATAATTTAAACTTTTAGAATCAGCATAAATGTTTTTTGATATATAGTGATATTAGCAAAATAAGTCATTTTGTCTACATTTTTTGTACTTATGACATCATAGCTTGTCGCAAGATGTAAAATTTACTTCATGAGAAAACTGAACTTGCTCTGCAAAAAAAAACAATATATACTTTTCCATATATAACTAGAAAGTTCCCCAAACGTTCAGCACTTAAAGGGTTAAGTTTAGTTGAAGACTTCCTTTTCTTCCTATTTGTAAGAAAAGGAGTCACATTGTGTAACTATATCAACCTGACTCCTCATGGACCATCTGACCACAGGATTAATCTACTGTAGTTCCTTTCTATAAAACTGGTACTATTGGGAACCCAAGGTGAGGCCCCATGAAACAGGAGACCCATGCAATAGTCCTTTTCACTTGTTCTGCTATTAGGTATTACCACAGAGTGTGGTTTTGCCTAGATTCATTCACAGCACAGAGTGTGGTAATAGTGACCCAGCACATAAAATTAATTGGCATAAAGGGGAGATTCACTAAGCTGTGATAAAAAGGTGATAAAGTGGTGATGACTTCTCCAGTGATATCACTTCTCCGATTCCTGTGTTATTTTATGAAGCCTATGCACTAAGATTTCACCAGCTTTGGAAATCTAAGTGTATAGGCTCCCTAGTCTAACATAGGAATTGGAGAAGCGATATAGGTGGATAAGTCGTCACTGCTTTACATACTTGGGAACTTCCAATTGAGGTCTGCCCGGAGGGGAGTCCTCTGGTGCAGCAGGGGGTGACAATAATGATGCAAATCTCGTCAAAAAGGGGCGGGGCTTGACACAAGTTGAGGGGGCAGGGCTTAAACGTGACAGACAGAAGGCTGGGGAAGGAGGAACACCGGGAGAAACAGCAGATGTGGGCAGAGTTTCATACAAACTCCCCACATCCGGAGGAATCTGCCTCTGCCCCGGAGACCCGGTAAAGATCTGTCAAAACCGGAGTCTTCGGGCAAATCCGGAGAGTTCCCAGGTTTGCCACTTTCTCACCTCTTTATTATGCTTTAGTGCATAACCCCGAAAGTGTTGAACTGTGCCCATAGCCAATATAAGTTATATGACAAGCAAATAGCTAGTACATTTGTAATTCTCTTTGCAATTAAATAAACTGGTCTTGAGGTGGCAGGTTCTCTTTAAGAAGATATTAGGACAATAAGGAGTTACGAGTATGGATTAAGAAGTATAACTAGTAATGCATTTAAACTTTCTGCTGCATTGAGCTCAACCAAGTGCACTATCCCCCCTTACACCGCCACGCCATAACTTTATTCAGCTCCTTCCACAGGCCACATACCCTTTTCTTAGACACAGAAGCAATCAAAAGGGTTAAATTACTTAAATATATGTAGTTACTTATAAAATAGTTATCTGATAACTTGAAGTTATACAATAAAAAAAACCTTAAACTTTGAAAATATAATTTTACCCTTCCACTGCCAGGCCACCCGGAAACATTGAACTATACTTACAATATGACCATTATGACTGCACAATGTAAATTAAGGGGTCTGTGGGCTTCACCTTTATTTACAGAGCTGCAAAAATTAAATAGCTAAAGAATAAAAAATATAACTGAATTGTCCCTGTCCAAGGCCCAGCTCTAAAGAAATTTAAATGATTAAACTCTTTACATTGACACAATGCATCTTATTTGTCAAGCTAAAGAAGCACAATTGTAGAGGAAATTAAAATTACCATTAAATGCATTGGATACTTCTCCAGCATACAAAGAGTTAGAACCTCAACTGAAATCAATAGCAAATTACAGAGTTTTCATATCAGTACTTTGGAGCTGTTGGTTTGTGGCAGAATTGCACCTCTTTAGCTTAATACACAATATATGGTATGTATAGTTGTAATTTAAAGGCCTGCAGATACTGAAGTATTACGAATTAAAACGGAGATAAAATTAAGAACCAAATAGACTCTCATGGTAGCCACACACACAGACACCACAATTTCACACAAGTTGGTTGTACAAAAACACCACAAACTGGTGAAGGAATAGAGCTTCTATCTGTTAAATCCAAATCCAGCAACATCAATAGTGATACACAACCATCAGAACATTAAATTAGTCCAGCAGAGCTTAACAATTGCACCTTTGTTTAAGGTCAGCAGATTAATATATGAAATCAGTAAAGTATTACATGAGACTAGCAGATTTTCAAACCATGATATAAGTCACCATAGTTCTAAATACCAGCAGACTAGAACAAGGGAACCATTACATGGGATAATAACAGCAGAGCGCAGTTATGTGTGATCAGTGAAATGTCAAAAAATTACATTTGAGGAGACGATATATGAGGGCCAAACAACACAATGTGATATGTAAAAAACTCTAAAATGCAAACATACTTGTTTTATAGATATGAGTGAAACATCATTGTTTCATTTTATGATTTGATCCTAAGGATCCAGAAAAAGTCTTGGATCTGTCTGAATTCATTAATTGCTGCTTCCTAATGTTGAAAAATATCATCTAATATGCAAACATACCTTCTTGCATGGAAACACATACACATACGCATCAACACACACACACACACAAACACAGGCAGTGCCGCAAGAGGAGTATTTCTGATTTATAATTAACATTCACTGCAAAAACTGATTGGATCATTTGTAGTGATAGTAATACTTTTTTTGTTTATTTATTATTGTAGGCATAAAAAATATTAAGCACTATGTAAGTTTTATCTCTCAAACCTTATGGTTTGAAAGATATTCACAACTAAAATTCCCTCTCCCTGGCTGTTTCAGTCAAATCTGCCATCTAGCTGATAGACTTGGATTCTGGTCCACAGACCAGCCGGCGGCTCTTCAGCGGAGCTGAGGTCGCAATCTTTAAAAAATATTACTTAATTGGAATGGTCTACAAAGTGTGCTTGCAAACCAGGCACACTTTGTAGACCGTTCCAATGAATTAGTTTGTTTTTCAAGATCATGATCTCGGCTCTCCAGCCGGTCTGCATACCAGAATCCAAATCTGTCAGCTACAGCACTGACATCATGGAGGGGGAAACTTTAGTTGCAAATCTCTCTCAAACCATAAAGGTCTGAGAGATAAGATTTGCAAATAATTAAGTATTACTTTAAGTGGCAACTATCATGCAATAATTGCCCTGTCTGTATATCTGTTTTCCTGGGAGCAGACCTACATATTAAGTGTGAGCTCTACAGGCCACCAGTGGAAGCACAAAGCAGGTCTGTAAAGAGACCCTTAATGCACCTCCAATACACTGACACTGCATCATGCAGGACAGTTTTCTGTCCTGCACAATGCAGGTCCTCATAGACAATTTTAGCTCTCTAGTGCCATTACAGAGGAGAAATTTACACATACATATTAGTCTAATCCCGCCCATAAGGGCAGTACAGTACCAAAATGATGGGCAAGCCCCCTCTGCACGGAAAAAACAGCTATCCCCAAATGTACGTTTCGGCCTTATTTGGGCCTCATCAGTGAGGTGCAGCTGGCTTCCCTAGGCACTAAATGTGATGCTCTTGAACGGTGACTAGCCGAAGAACAGGCCATTATGCTTTTGTTCATGCTCAGAGCCTCTCACATCATTTTTGGCAGTGTCATAACTAGTCATTGGAGGGCCAAGTGTAAAAAGGTGTGGGCCCCTAAGACAAACACCTTCTCTCAGGGGCATAACTAGAACCTATTGGGACTAGGAGCTTAAAAGTCGATGATGTCTTGGTTACATTCCAGCTACGGGGTTCAATGAGAATTCAACCCACAACACTAAAACAACACTGACATTCCTACTATTCAGCAGATTTCTGAGTCTGCTGTGTGACACCAGATGCACCAGATGCATTTATATCACACCCACCATAACCACCAGGAGAAGGAAACTGGTGATGATGGTGCTGCTTCTGATGAGGGTAGTGATAAATGTAATTCAGAAATGAAATCATTACTAACTCAGATCAAACAAGAGAGGGGTAGAGTTGTTTGAAAGAGTATTAACAATGACATAATGACATTATGTTTGTGGATATAGTAGCTCCTTCTGCTGTTTATTTGAGTCCCAGTTCCAGAATCGTCAAATTTCACAGCAGGATCAGGTTGGTGTGTTCACCACCATGCTGATGGGTACTAGTAGTACTGGTGGTTTGAGCAGAATCATAATCACTGCCACAGACTCTGGTGGTGGAAAGACCAGCAGTGATATGGGACAGGTATGAGGCAGCATCAGCACCCAAATCCACTTCAGGTGCTTTCACAGAGAAAGTGTGTATTCAACATCCTTCTCTACCTCTACCCCTGAAAATTTGGCTGTGCAAATACGTTTCTTTGGAGGCAGTGACTGTGCAATTGTCCACAACTGTAATGTGCACACTCTGAAGAGGGAGAAAAGGAGGGGAAAACATTAGTACATCTGGCCGAATATAGCACATACAGCATAGCCATTTAGAGGTTCATCTTGAACGTGTGGAATATCCCTCAGGAAAAAGTCAGTCAGTGTTCCTGTCAATATGCCACATGTTTGTCCTGAAAGACAACTACAACATGACCTAAGAATCCCACAGAAAAGCTCATGTGGAAACCCCGCTTTAGCCCAGAATGTCAATAACAATATCACCTGTCTCATCCCTGTCTTCTGCTAGGTTCCCAACCAGGTTTGTTGTTTCCAAATTGTACCTCCAGCACCCAAAGGTCCCTCCCCAGCACTGTCACTGACATATTCAGTACCTTCAGAAGACAGTGAATCTGCAGATGTTAGAATATGGTAACATGTCTCCACACATTGCACATTGTGAGGTACAGTTACCACACATGGTAATGTAATGGAGGTGAGTACAACAGAGGGGACAAGGAGAATCTGCAGACTTTCCTGCCTGCAGCGAAGCTTATATCAATGTGGGTGAGTTATTTTTATTTAGTGGTAATGACACACAGGAAGTGTCTGTCACTCAACGCCACCACCACTGCCATAAACAGTTTTTTGTGAGATTTTTCATGTTTCACTTTTGAAGTGAAAAGTTTAAGAATAGGTGAGCAAAATTATTAAAAAAGAATTGGATCATGGAGTATCCAGGCATTTTTCCACTTGTGAATATGGAGGTTTAAATAATTTTAAAGTAATAGGTATTGATTGGATTCCACCACAGAAAAATAGATTCAGAATATTATGTAGGCAAAAAGTCTACTGGATCTATACATTAGGCACATTAAAACCCAAAGGATTAAATGAAGAAGTAGATTTACATTATTTATAAGCATTGGGATATTTTCCTTTTTCTTTTCCCTCTTCCTCTCTTTTTTCTGGGACTTGTTGTCCTCTTAATATGGGGGAGATTAAATATTTGGTTTAGGGTTAATGTAGATATGACTATTGGAGGGATACTATGGGGAGGGTTATTTGTGTTGTTACTCAGTGGCTTTGTTTCTTGTTGGACCTTTATGTCCGGAACTTCATTGAATGTGGCCATACGTTCTTTATCACACATTCCAGGACTTTTCGGCTCATTATGGTGAGATATACTCTGGGAACTGCGCATGTCACATTCTAGACTGCATACCTGGAATAACATTTGGTTATGTGACCCCTAGATGGTATCAGTTGTTTGGGTATATCATCGGCATCTGATGGGTGTGGATGTTGTCAGCCAGATGTGGCGTACACAGCACTCAGAGAAAGTTGTATTGGGGGTGTGATCTGAACCGGATAAGGGAAATGCTCATTGGAGTGCAATAGTGCATTCCATTGGAGTTATGAGTCAATCCTTTTGGCGCAAAGAATATCAGCGAATTACCACAGAGTCTGGCCTAGTTCAATGGAGTTCAGGTGGAGTTTGAAAAAATATACTCAGGTATTTAAGAAAATTATGTTCTCTTGTGTTTTATATATTTGTAAACCTCTGGAGAAGTGGCTATTGGAGTCACAATACGCGTTAGGCATTTTTTTACATATATTTCTTTGCTTATTTTTCTTTTACACTACTCATTGTTTTTATAATTCAACTTGATGATGCGTGTTACTCTGAATATTTGTTCTATGTTGGAGAGCTTTGAATGTTAAATAAGCTCAGAAATAACTATCAACAGGCTTTTAATAAAGGGATATAAATAATAAAGAAGGTACAGCCAAAAATTGCATTGGGCATTATATGGCCCTGGGCTTGAGTGGCTGTTTCCACATATATATTTCTTGAACCCCAGGAGAGTGGTGGCATACTTAATGGCTTGAACCTGAAAGCTTGAGTCCAAGCACACTGAGCTGGAGTGAAAACCAGCTTAAGCAAAAATACTGAGAGGCAAGTCGTCTCCTCTGTTAATGTGAGTAGTGTTTTATGGGTGTTGGTGAAGGATCATTCCAGTGAGAAAATACTACGGTTAGAGAACTATTTGCGCCAATTTTTTCTTCTTTTTTTTTTGTTTGTCTACTTCATTTAGAGTGGGAATTCAGCTCTTTAAGAAAAATGCAGCATCATCAAGAAGGATTGATCGAACTCCAAGAAAAACCTATTTTTAAAGGGGACATTTTACTTAGTTTGTATGTATTATTATTAATTTTTATTTTTCCTTTTTTGTTTTTTTCTGACTATTTTTGCATATTGATATTGTTGTACCCTGATCTCGCTCTTTTTTGTTTTATTTTGAGATACTTACTGTATATTTCCTGTAGAGGATTAAGGAGCTTTCCTTAAGACTGTGTATTTTTTTCATCTCACAGTCTTATTTATATATATGTACAAGAGGCACAGTGACTTACACCAGCTAATTTAATGTCCTTCCCTTAAGGAAAAATATTTTCACACCAATGATTTCAGGGCAGATTGAGAAGGACTATGGAGATTCGACACATCATTGGATGCACCTGATGAGGCGATAACTTGTTATGTTGTTGCTGCTGCCTTAGCATTGGACTAGTATGAACAACCCCATCTGTATGGGTATGATTATCCCAGTCCCATGCCCACCAGCACTTCCCATTCCCATGGGCATGATGGATATACCACCCTCTTCCTGTGAGACATTTAATGGTCTGATGACTCAGTAGGTCCTACATTAGCAAATACCATAATGTTACTGGTAGTATAATGTTCCTGATGGCTTATCCAAGCCATAGCTAGGCCTACTAGCAATGTTTTTCAAGGCTTATCTTGATTAAGACCTGATCATTTTACAAAGCTTACTTTACATTACCTTGCAAACACAAGAAATTTCAGTTCCCCCTCTTTCCCTGTCTGCCTGTACATATAGCTAATCTCAAAATGTCAGCAGCAGCTGCAGTGTTCCTTTTACAGCGCAGAACAAGATGAGGATAGACTTGTTACCTTCAGATTCAGCAACATGCTGTGGAGGATTAAGCATCTCTCTCTCCCAAGTCAGACTGACAACATGTGGTAAACTCTCAACCCCTTTTATCCTTTAGAATGGTGGCAATGGGGAAACTACCCATGAGGAAGGAAATTACATTATTATCATTGCTTTCAATGCAATGAAACAGTGGGAAAAAAGGAAAACTACACTTGTCATGGGAATTCCTGGAAGGCGGGAAGTGCCATTTTTCATATTTCACTTTTGAAGTGAAAAGTTTAACCTATTCCTACACCCAACAGCTGATTGGGAACATTTTGGGAACTGCACCATGCAGCTCTGGGCTTTTTGCTACGTCTGCCCCCATTGTTAAAGGGACATTATCACTTCAAAAGCCCTTGTTGTATTAGCCTCTTTTTATTTAGAAAACTAGCTTTTCAGTTTTTAGATCAGTACTGTTACAGACTGTATAAGGTCACTGTTCAATCTAGCACAGCAGACAGGTCTCTCCTGTGGCAGGTCTGTGTCCTCCTAAGTATACCACAGACTGAGGAACACTAACACAGATTGATGTATTATGATAATCTAGGCATGCCATGTAGGCATTTCCTGTCTAAGCACTAGACCACCTCTCACTGATGCTTAACCCATTCAGTATTAGGAGAAGCTAAATATGCATTGCCAAGCAAAATCAGTGAGTGGGCCAGGTAAAGTGGGGCTAAAACAGGAAGTATATGCACTGCATGTCTTAATTAGCATAATGTATACATCTAAGTAACTCAAAACCTAGTTTTCTAAATAGAGCATGGTTAATACAAAATCAGCAACAGTTTTTATGGAATACTGTCACTTTAAACCATTCATATATTTAATAAAAATAGATGCTGAGATAAAAGTTGCATTATATAAATAAAGAATAATAATAATCATACATTTTCATGTGTATTCAGAGAAGGGAAACATAATGCAAAACTAGGCAAGGACTTACACATATGTGCACTTACACATACATATACTCCTGATGAATATGTATTGGCTCAGGGTAAAAGTGATATACCAGTCAGGACCAGGTAGACAATATGTAGCTTTATACTCTTTGATGAATAAGCACATGCAAACCCATTCATAAATGTTTGAAAGGCAACAAGCCTTCATGGAATGATTAATCAACCTCTTACTGGAACCAGAATAAAGCATTGTTACCTGTTCCATATCTAACTGGTCAGCTTGCTTCCCTCTTCAGGAATGTACTTGTAGTCAGTTTTGTTAAACAATTTGAACCAAGTCCTATAACTTCTCTTTTAAAATATCACTGTTCTTAATGTAGTGGTTTTAGTGATAGCTGTGTTGTTTGTTAATGCACTCAAAAACATTACATTGCTCCTTAAGAAATTGCGTTGCATCAAAAAAGTCTCATATAGCATACATGAAACATTTGTAGGTGCAATGCAGTTCTTTCTATCATTAGACAAACATTCCCCTATTGGCAGAGTGTAACAATACACAGACTCCCACCAGAATCTCCCAATGAAGGTTATTATCGAAAAGGTAAGGCACAGCCTCAGTTGCAAAACCAACTACAATATATTCTAATTGTGATCCAGTTCACCAGCATTTGAGCTGAAAAATAAGTCTGCCCTACCCCAAAAATGATTGAACTGTTCAGATACAGATAGTGGGGTATACAGTCTAACTTTTTTTTGAATATTTGTTGTTTCATCTAGAAATACATTTATTTTTCTATAAAGAACAAGGCATCATGCAAACCAGGACCAGATTTCCCGAAAGACAGAGTAGGCAAATCACTAAAGTTCCATATTTTGAGGGGTTCCTCAGATGTGCTGGTCACACCCATTTTCTGAATTGTGGGTCAGTCCAGAGCAATATCAATGTTCCTGGACCAGTTTTATACCTCTTTACAGGTTATTATTTAAACTCTTAGATGCTAACCAGATCTCCAGTACATTGTGAAGAAATGTATGTATGTGTTTCCAGAGAGCTTTCTGTCAGGATCTGTGAAAGTAAGGATAGAGGTCTATCCCTGGAGTAGAAAAGGCTACTTACAGACTAATAAATAATAATAATAATAATCTTTATTTATATAGCGCCAACTTATTCCGCAGCGCTTTACAATAGGGGATAGACATACAGAGATATTAAATAGTACAAATCATATGTGGAGAACAGAAGGATCAGAGGGCCCTGCTCGTGAGAGCTTACAGTCTAGAGGAAGGTGGGTAGGACACAGAATGTGTAAGTGCTATTGGGTGTAAGTGCAGTTGATAAGTATTTGAACAGTGACACAAGTTTTGATGTTTTGGATCTGTAAAGTGTAGACTGTCAGCTTTAATTTGAAGGTAAATTCATATACCATGAACAGTATAGGAATTACAACCCTTTTATACATAGCCCTTGCATTTTAGGGGTCCAAAAGTAATTGGACAATTGGCTGCTCAGCTGGTTCTTTGCCCGTTATGTACAACAGAGCTAACAAAAGGTCAGGAAGTGATTCTGGGTATGGCTTTTGCATTTGGAGTCTGTTGCTATTATCTCTTAACATGTGGAACAAAAAAGTGTCAATGTCAGTAAAGTAGGTCACCATGAGGCTGGAAAATTGGAGTAAATTGAGCAAAGACATAGCCAATATATTAGGTGTGTCAAAATCAACTGTGTGGTCTAAATGTGCATGAATGCACAGGTAAGCTCAGCAATAGCAAATGACCTGGTAGACCACAAAAGACCACTGTAGTGGATGACCAAAGAATGCTTGCAATTGTAAATAAAAACAGACGAGGAACATTATTCTAGATGTGGACATAGAAGTCTCAAAGAGTTCAAACAAAGAAAAGATTACACCAGCATAACAACAGAGGGTTTAAAACAATACACAAACAACTTGTAAGCTTCAAGAACAGAAAGGCCAGGTTACAGTTTGCAAGAAACTACATTAAGGAACCAGTAAAGTTCTGGAACAAAGTTTTATGGACAGATGAGATGAATATTGATGAAAATTGAAGAGTGATGGAAAGAGGAAAGGGTTGAGAAAGAAAAGAATTGCACATGACCCAAAAGATACCATCTCATCTGTGAAATATGGTTGAGGGAGTGTTATGGATTGGACATGGATGGCTGCCACTGGAACTGGCTCACTGTCTTTACTGATAATGTGACTGCTGACTGCAGCAGCAAGATGAATTCTGACATGTACAGAAACATCCTACCTGCTCAGATCCAACCAAATGCCTCATAACTTCACTATGCAGCAGGACAACAACCCCAGACATACTGCTAAAGCAAATGATGATTTTTCAGGGACAAAAAGTGCAATGTACTTGATCAAGTCAATCAATAGTACTATATTTGAATCTAAATAGGATGTGTTGATGAAGGCAAGACTGAAAGGGAAAAAAAAACATACCGGAACTGAAGCTGGCTGCAGTACAGCCCTGGCAGAGCATCATCGTAGAAGTTAACCAGCATCTGGTGATGTCTGTGGATTACAGACTTCAGGCAGTCATCAGGTGTAAAAGTACTACATTTGATGACTTTGTTTAAGATTATTTTATCTGCCCAGTTACTTTTGTCACCTCAAATGGAGTGACTGTGTAGAAAAAGGGCTGTAATTCTTATATGGTTCATGGTTTATGGATGGAAATAACCTCAAATTAAAGCTGACAGTCTGCACTTTATCCTCTTTGTCATTGTTTAATTTAAAATCCAGTATGCTGGAGTACAGAGCCAAAACAACAAAAAGTGCCATTGCCAATCTATTTATGTGCTGTACAATAGAACATTGACTGCTGAAGGCATAACATTACAGGGATATCATTGGATTTCTGTTTCCAGAGAGCTTTCTGCAGGGAATTAACACTATCCTTGCAGACCTGCATGCTCTGTATGCAGTGGTGGAGGCATGCATTTCTGCTAGGGACTGTGCAACTTTGGATCACTGTCTCTGGTTTGACAGACCCGGACAGGAGGGTCTATGGAAACGTAGAGGCCAGGGCATCTCTAGCAGGGACATGAAAGGATTAAAAAATGGATGAAGATTAGAAAAATAATATTAAAATGTATGAGCAATCTGACTTATTATGCACTTTATGTAATTCTTTCATATTCTGTTTAATCTAATTAAATTGCATAGAATTAAAAAAACAAAGCTGAAATTATTACCAGCACTTTTGCAAGCATTGTCATATGATTTTCTGCTCTTTTTATTAAGCGAAGACAACTCCAATTAAATAATCGAAGACTGAAGTACATGGGAATTCACAGTGGAAAATTTAGATTGTTAACGTATTTATTAAAGCTATTGAGAAAAACAGACCCTTATAAGGAGTTATTTCTGACATACATTCATTCATACATTTATTTTCTTGGCAGATGCTTTTTTGGTGTATGCAAGTTGTTTTTTTTTTGTTTTGTTTTGTTTGTTTGTTTTTTAAGAAGCGCTGAAATAGTTATTAGACATCAGTTGTTTAAAATATACCAGACCTCATAAATCTAACATTATTACCTAATTTAAAACAGAATCTGGACTGAACCCCAAATGCAGTTCTCCAAAACGGCAAAAGCTTAAAGCAATAAAAATAACAAACATATGTCTACAAACATTTTTCATATGTTTCTAGTTCAAAACAAGTACACATTGCTATAAAGAAGAATACATATTGGGGCAAATTTGTGGTTTGTTTGAGTAATCCCTAGAAGCTTTCATCTCAAGAAAGTGACAAACTTTAGCACATTTCTGGACTATTTTACAGTTTTGAAATTAATGATGAAAGGGTGACGGTAGAAATACCATAAAAAGGCAATTTATGTTTATTTATTACCATTAGACTTGTGCACAGCAAAAATATTTATTTTGTTACTAGGTATGAAATTAATTTCGTTACCTCCTCATTGAGTTAGCCAGAATTTCTTTTTCATTGCCAGACAAAATTCATTCACCAATATTCTGAATCATCATAACACTTTCCTTGATATTGGAAGTTCAGTGGTATCTTCAACATCCTGGTCCTCCTGCGTCTTCTGTCCAAAAACAAACATTAAAAGAAAAAAACAACTTATACCCTACTGCCACTGTCACCACCTCTACCTCTGCAAAAAATAAATCAACCCTGCTCGGACCATCACTCTGCTCAAGCTAAAATAAGAGATAATGATCAGGAATCGACTTTTGTATATGGCCATGCCTGTTCAAATTAGTTCCCATGCTCTGGAGTAACCTCACCTCCCAGCCAATCGGCATCTAGCTAAAGGGTTCACAGAGGCACGTAATGTCACTCCACTAGCTATCCAATAATTGGCTAGTTGGTGGATGATGTTCAGCTGATCCACTACCCCTCCAGGAAGATGCTGATTGGCTAGGAGGTGAGGTTACATATCCTAAGTGAACAGTCGTGGTTATCAATTTGTAGTACATTTGATTTACAAGTTCAGGGACATTTGATGGGGAGTGTGATGAGCATTGGCACCACATCTCCTGTTTTTTTTTTTTAATTTGGAAACTAAAACCCTAGTGCAATTACTTCTCTTCTCCTTCTCAGCTTAGTCTACAATGCTATGGGATATCAACAGCCAAGCTTTCCTCTGTGAGTAAAGGGAGCTAGATAAATGTCACTCCTGCCCTTCTTTCCCTCCCTCACAATCTGTATGAGACAGATGAGACCTCCTTTCCCCCAGAGCAGGTAGTGGGAGAATAGGGGGAGAGACTAGTTTGTTTAGGACCAAAAGGGTTTGCAAAGCAATGCATTGTTTACCTCCCTGGTCTTTAAAGGGTTAACATCTGTCTACATATTGGATGCTGATGACAGCTGAGCACCAGTGCTGTCTAGTAGTTAAAAAGCAGATGAGTTATCTAACTCAATGTCTATTCATTACACAGATATAAAAATGTACCGAGTCTTGACTCAGTGCCCTGCTCCCGAATAATGTCATGGCGGGAATGCATGGGAGTGGATTATGTCTTCTTTTGAGTGGAGAGTGGAACAGGGCTTGGCTGTCATCCAGTATATGTGTTATTCTGTGACTACCAGTGGAGAGTATTTCACTAATGACCAATGGATAGTGCAAAACGGTTTGGGTGGCAGATGTTGTATGTGTGATTGTCAGGGTGCAATTGTGCCAACACAAAACATCCAAGGGGGCTGCATCCGCCCCAAGGTCCAATAGGTTATAGTTATGTCTCTGTGAAAATATTTTTGTTCACTGGGGCCCAAAAACATAACTGTTTCCACCAGAGCCCTCCAATGACTAGTTATACCACTGTGTGGTTCTGTGGCTATCAGTAGACAGGAGAACATGGTTGAGATATCACACAGTGTATATGAAAATCTGTGTATTTTATTTTTTTAAGAATTTATAACAAAAACATTAACATTTTCTGTTAAAAAACACATTATAAGTCTCACTTTAAAATAAATATCAAAACACTATTTGCATATACTAACTATATAGAAAAGCCAGAAAGTGCCTATTTACAGTTCACTAAGAAAAGCTAAGAAAATGGTACTCGTATCTGTATGAATCTTTCACATAACTAACTACACCCAAAAAATTAAATAAGTGAAAAAGACAGAAAAAGATCATCTGGAGGAAAAGCGATCAGTTTGAGACAGTGCACAGTGGGGGTGGTAGGGTAATGTTCCACCACATGGAATGCCAATCAGGGCCTCCTCACTGAATTCTACCATCCTCACTCACCACGTTGTACACCACCAATTGACAAAGGAGTTTTTGCTTAATAGAAAGCTAACACTGTGCCATCCATGTGAAATTTCTTACTACAGCTGTCACTAGGAAAATGGTGCCCTATTCAAAATCCCGGTCGCTACTACATACCCATAAACTCATTCAGAGAAACTGAGCCTTGAGAGACAAGCAATACGTAACTCACGAAATTTAACTTGCCTTTGTAAACCTGTGCATTAAAGAGATAAGAAGAATTGATCCATAGATTCCTTTTTACAGCACGAGATTCCCCTTAATGTAGCGTTTCACATAGAACAAGAGTCACAAAATATACTTATATTTAGGTGGCACCCTCCTAGAAAGTAGATTGGCCAACCTTAACTAAAATATTGTCTTTGCATTCTATAAGAGCCAGTGGAGCCTGGATCCAAAAAGATAAGACTTACTCATATTAAATCTTTCTAGGGTCTTCTCAGGCTCCACTGCCTCAGCATCCTCAAAAGCCTGTGTGACATAGGTCAGGAGACGTCTCTGGTGCTATTTACACTATCACCCTCTACTCAGGCCTCAAGAAAAGGAGCCACCTAGTTTTTGAAGCTATTTATCCAACCAGTTGTTACCTCAAGGAAGAGGCCACTGAAGGCAATAACCAAAACTACTATTGTGTGTGTTGTTTGGCAGACTGTAGTCTGTTCCACCATAACAAAATCTTCCTCTCAGCATTGACAAATATTCAAAGACCAAAAGTCTTAAAAACTGGGGGACTGCAACCATGAAGGACAGTTGAAAATTCCTACCTACTCCTCCACCATAGCATTGCAGTCTTTTAGAGGAGAATGCCTATTTCTAGCCTCTACCACCGGAAAGGTGCCATAGCTTTTGCCAGACTTCAGTCCAGAAAAAGGACTTACCACTCCTGCCTTCATGCCATCAATATCCCCATTACTTTCATTACTATATACAATATTTTTACCAGACAACTTTTTCTCTTTGTATTAGCTGATTTATTTTTCCACTTCCAGTCTCCTGTTTCTTCACTCCATCTATTGTGCATACCAATGCATCTCTAGGTCCTATCTGTAACCCCCAAGTCCCATAAGAGATCTCTGGATTCTATAAGATTCCCCTATTAACCATTGTTCACAGACAATATTGACCCATGAGGGGCATCCTGATCACCATAATACTGCAGCAATATACTTTAAAATTGTGCAATGCCTCAGGGCATGCTCTCTGTATGTTTGACCTAAGTTGCAGCAGAAGTTGAACCCGATCTTATCACACACACAGTATTCTCATGACCAGTCTCAGGACAGAGGGAGCAATTGACAAAGTCACATGCAATACTAAAATGTCTGTTGGATCCGCATCTGCATGAATACAGGACAGCCTATTCTGTCATATAATAAGTTTGGCATATGGCACGTGGAGTTGTCATATACTTTAAGCCTGCCCTGAAACTAACAGTCCATAAACCACCCTTATCCAAGATCTTAAATAGCCCATCCTTGATCTTAACTTCCTCTTAACCTAGTCAATTATGTCAGCAACAGAGATGGGCTCATTTCTCATAAAGATTATAACCATCTTGGGATCCATATTAAAGTCACACGTTTGGATGCCCTGCAAAAACAGGACAGCCTATCCTGTCTGCCAAAAACATTTAGCATTTGGTATGTGACATTTCTGTCCACTTTAAGCCTGACCTAGAACCTTCATTCCTGCAGTCCTTACACCATTCTTAATCAAGATCTTAAATCTTCCATGCTTGATCTCTCCATACCTTTTTACCCAGGCAGTTTACCCAACATTATACATATACAGTTTGTCCATCAAGACCTTTTTTGGAAGTATCTAGTTGAAGTCCAGGAATTTTCCCTCTTCCAGCAAAGCAGATTCCAGTTGCTTGATGATAGCAAATCTCTCAGTGCAGTGTGAAGCTCCTCCAGGATAGACTATTCCTTCTCTATTCTCTATCCCTGCAGGCGATTAAAACAATATTTTTAATTGAGAACCATGTCCCCTAGTGTGGAAGTGTCTGACACCGGTACCGCTCCAAATTTTGGCTGGGTTTGGGGCTGGCAGAATAGGGTAACTGATGAGGGTCAGTACAACTAGCTGGTGGAGTGCACCCTGTAACAGGAGAAATTGGTTTTAAATTACTTTATTTATTGTGTTTATTGGTAGTATTTTATTGAATTAAACTTGCAAAATCTAATAACCCCTTGAAGCATAGTTATTTATCATTATCCATGAAATATCTCCATGTGAAGAGGTGAGCTCCAGGATCCACGGGAGACTTGCAAGCATTAGCGGGAAGATCCATAAAGTTGGAGAGAAAGCTGATACAATAGATGAGAGTTGGTACCATGTTAGCCGTAGAAATACAGGATGCAAAATTTTTTTGTAAAGTTGATACCTTTATTGGCTAACTAAACAGATTTAAAATGCAAGCTTTCAAGACTTCTTAGATCTCTTCCTCAGGCATGTTATACAGATAAATATGAAAACTTCTCTCTTAAATACAAGTACACATTACATTGTTTATAATGGAAATCAGATAAGAACGTTAGTCCAGATACCAATTCCTTGATCAGTCAATGGTAGAGGATATGATTTAAATAGCATTCTTCCTCTGGGTCCAGGTATTTATGATTCCAGAGGGACTGTTGTAAAAGTTAATTCACCATTAAGTACTGTGACAGAAATTCCCTGTCCCTGTTCATGCCATAGGTCAAAGAGTCAAATTGTAACATTAATTTTACCTCCCATAATTTTCTGTCCCTCTGATTGCGAAATTGTCCCATTAGTACAGTCAATTTAATATCCCTGATACAAAGTTTCTTACTAGTAAGTGTGAGATATTGCTTTATATCCGCTAATACCGCACTGTAGTGTTGAGCGAGCGTGCTCGGCCGATGCTCGGATCGGCTCGAGCATCGCTCTGCTCGGCACATGGCGGTACTCGTATGAGTACCGCCATGTGCTCGCCCGACATGTTCGGGTGAAGGGGATCTGTGCCGGAAGAGGCACAGATCCGAAGACGCTCCGCTGGACCACCAGGGACTGGAGGTACGGGGGCATTGCGGAGATGAAGGGGGCATTGCGGAGATGAAGGGGGACATTGTGGAAGAGGGGCATAGACTCTATGCCCCTCTTCCACAATGTCCCCCTTCATCTCCGCTATGCCCCTCTTCCACAATGTCCCCCTTCATCTCCGCTATGCCCCTCTTCCACAATGTCCCCCTTCATCTCCTATGCCATAGAGGAGATGAAGGGGGACATTGTGGAAGAGGGGCATAGCGGAGATGAAGGGGGACATTGTGGAAGAGGGGCATAGAGTCTATGCCCCTCTTCCACAATGTCCCCCTTCATCTCCGCTATGCCCCTCTTCCACAATGTCCCCCTTCATCTCCTCTATGGCATAGGAGATGAAGGGGGACATTGTGGAAGAGGGGCATAGCGGAGATGAAGGGGGACATTGACCAGGCACCCTCCGCTCATCAGAGCAGGGGGTGCCTGGTTTAATGCTCGAGTGCTCCCATGCTTTTCAATGGGGCTCGGGTGCTCGGCCGAGCACTCGAGCCTCAGGGGGTGCTCGGTCAGAGCACCCGAGCACCCGAGCATCGGGGTGCTCGCTCATCCCTACCGCACTGTTTAAAAGGGAAAACTTTGTGCTCTCTCCTATTTGAACAAGTGAGAAGGAATAAACTGACCTAATCCATATATGTGAGACTGCGAGATTCAGAGGGGACAGAGAGACTAGGGGGATCTGTGATTGGAGGAGCGGGATAAAGATTACCTATGAGTAAGTGAGATATTGCACTTTTGTTTGGTGAGACATACTGGCTATTGAAAACGTTTGTTATCTTACATATTGTGTGGAATAAGCTGCAGAAATCCAGTTAATATCTGGGAGAAGAGGAGATAACACATGGACTGAAATCCACCTTACTTCTTGCAAACTTATGGTTTTAGAACATTTGAAATATTGTTACATTTGAAATATATGTGGCAATATTATATATTGGCAACCTTGTGAAAATAGAATTGTAAGTGACATTTTCACAATTCATTAATACATTGGAGCGCCGTAGATATTCTTGTTTCCTACAAATCATTTGTATATAGAAAATGGAACGCTACAAGCCTAACTTATAAAACGTACAAATACAAAGTATCACTCACCAAATGTTACTCTGTTTGCTGGTCCAGAGCACCTCACACAGCTCCAGCCAGGAAACTCTGACAAACAAGATGACACAGGTATGAAGAGCTTCAATGGACCCACCGATCAACAGGCAGCCTTTCAGTTCAGGTAAAAACTTGCTCTTTATTGAAGTTTAAAGTTAAAAACAAATAAGGACGAAGCCTTATTGGTAGTATAATGTACAAAGCACAGCACAGATATTACTCGCTCATTCCATATATTAACCGCCTAATGCATTTCGTACTGAAAGTACTTAATCATAGGACTGGCTAACAATATGAGCTACCTTTACCTATATAGCAAACACAGGTGTTACTCCTTTTCTATAATATCCAATCACAGTATCCGATAGGAACATTTGAAAAACAGACCAATCCTAGGGTCTAATTCTCCCATATCACTAAAGAAACCTGTGAATGGCATAGTAACCTAGATTCAAGGTCTTTTCTTTCCAAAACAACAATCAAACAATACTATTCAGATATAAAACACAATATTAAAACAATATAAAGTGCATTATCTTGAATTGACCCTCAATTTCCATATAAATCAATGTAAACCAAAATTAAGATATTTGTATTAAGATTTTAAAACTTATGAAAAGGAAAATGAGGTTCAGATCAGTTCGTAACTCTAATTATGGAATACAATGCTCACTATTTAGACACACAACCATAGTTGATATAAAAAATATTAATACTTTTCCCTCCATCTATTTATTGATATAATTTCTAACTGAGACAAATATGCATTTAAACTATTCATTATGTATATATAGGGAAACATTGTGGCTGGAATTGAGACCATTCGGAGTTATTGTATTCATATTCAATATCCATTTAACTTCCGTTCTATTCAGTCTTGCCAATATATTTCCCCCTCTCTCATCCAATACAGTTCTCTCTACTCCTTCGAAAGTAAAGTAAGATAAATCACTATTTGTACAATCAAGAAAGTGTTTACCTATAGGTTTAGTTAAATCTTTCTTTTTTATGCTGAGAACGTGTTCCCTTATTCTTTCTTTAAGGACCTCACCGTACGCCCCACATATTGTTTTGAACATTTGGAACATGTTATCACGTAAATGACATGTTCTTTTGAAATTAATATATTGTCTAATTTTATATATTTTTTTAGTCTGCAAACTTATGATCTGATTACCAATTGTGACAAAAGGACAAACCAAACATCGTGTCGCCCCACATTGGAACATACCAACAGTCGATAGCCACGTTGGCTTCACTGCCGGAATGCTCTTAAACAAACTGGGTGATAATATATTAGCTAATGTTCTCGCTCTTCTTGCCACAAATCTAGGATGCTCTTTCAAAATCTGACTAAAGGTAGAGTCGCTATTTAAAACTGGAAGATGTTTTTTTTGATAATTCCTCTAATCTTGTCAAATTCAAGACTATAATCAGTTATAAAACTTAGGGCATTATCCTTTCTATGTCGTACGTTCTCTCTCGGCTGTAAAAGGGCAGATCTTTCCCTATTCAAAGCCCTCTCTATCTGATGTAAGGAATAGCCCCACTTTACAAACCGAGCTCCAAGTTCTTTAGCCTGCATTCTATAGGAGTCTGAAGTTGAGCAGTTACTACAAATCAATGTTTCCTCAGGGCTTGGACCTCTGACAACAAATCTTAAAAAGCAGCTTATGTCAGGGGGGCCCTGTCTCTATCATGTTACATAGAAATTTCTTTTCTTTTTTTTTTTTTTTTTAATTTTCAAAAACTTCATTAGAGGAATAGTCAATGCAAGATTAATATGTTTAGTACAAATAACACAGTGAGGATCTTACAGAATCATGTTACAATAAGGCAAATTATAGAAGAAGAAGTAACACATTAGTAAACAAAAATCACTGAAAGAAGAAGTATGTCAAGGCAAAAACAAAAGGTCATATTTATATAAAACAGTATATAGTACCTCATCCTCAGGCTTTCATATGAGTGACTCTCTGGAGAAGCTCAACCAGAGATTAAATGCTGGAAAATTGTGGGGAAACAGGAAAGCTATATAGGACAATTATTCGCTAGCAATGATAAATTTGAGCAATGGTAAGAGAGGAGTAAGGAAATAGAGGAAGTGAGAGAGAAAAAAAATTGTATAACTACAAGAAATATGGAGAGGTGAGCAATGAATGAATGAGAAGAGAATGAGAAGGTAGAGAAGATAGGGGAAGAAGACCGAAGAGAATGGGAGGTTGAAAAGAATTACCCCACCGGACTCGGTACCCAGGGATCAGTAGCACAGCAACTCCGAGCAAGAAATTCAAAAACTTCTCTGCAACATGGCTTAAGGTTTGCAACATCCAATTCAACATCAGGGTCATCAAAATAGAACTGATATAAAGTTAAAGTCATTACAATAATATAATTTAAAGAGAATGAAGAGGTTTAGTTTGCCTAAAACGAAGCCAAGGATCCCATTGATCTAGAAAGCTCTGCAGACTGAGTGTGGAAATTGCATGACACTTCTCCATTTCAAGAAGAGAGCTTGTAATTCATTTCAAGTGTTTTAACATCCTTTGCATATTTGATGATATTACTGAAGATAGAATTCCATTGAGTCATGGTTAAATCTGTCCCCAGTTCAGACTCCCAATGTTTAATAAAGTGTGGTTTAGAGTCAAGTGTCATCGAACTCAAAAGAGAGTAACAGAATGAAATCGGATGTAGGGGTGGTGTAGGGGCCTTGAGAAATGTTTCAAACCTAGACAATTTCCTGATCCATTGACTTCTCAGTACCCAGGAAGATAGCCAGTGAACAACCTGATATAGTGACCACCAAGGAACATAATAAACCTCTAGAATCAAATTCAAGTGATCAGGAATGATAGAATGGTGTACAGCAATAAGTGTTTCAAAAGAGTCAACACCTCGTTCCTTCCATTTAGTGAAGAAGTCGTTTGCAAGACCCATTGGAAATTCAGGGTTACTAATTAGAGACAGAAGAGGTGATGGACTAGGAGAAATAAGTGGAGGATCATGTAATTTATCCCATATGTGGTGTCGGTTCAGGGATACCGAGTATCAGACAAAAGTCAGGAACATCTTCCAATGAGTGCAGGGTGGCATTTCTTTTGTTATGTGAAGCAATCAGGGCAAATGGAAAGCCCCAACGATATTTAATTTGTGCCTTCAGAAGTTGGTCGGTTAGTGGCTTCAATTCTTTCCTCATTTGCAAAGTAAACTGTGCGATATCATTATAAAGTTGAATGTCGGAACCAGCGTATTTCAGAGAGCTGAGCGACCTGTTTTTCTTCATAATGTGATTTAATTTTTTTTTTTTTACTGTCCCCCCAATACCAGACAAGAAACCCCCACCAAAACAAATTCCCCGTTCAACTGATTCATTCTCCAGACTCCACCCACCAACACAGGCATCATCCTCAGACCCCTTTTATACCATGTCTTATGGTGTTTTTCAAATTGTATTTAGGATTTATTTATTATTATCTGCCCCCAATATCAGTAAACAACCCCCCAAAACACATTCCCTGTTCAGATGATTCTTTCACCACATCCCTCCAACACAGGCACCCTCATGCCCCTTTTATACTATGCCTTTGGGAAATAAAATAATATTTGCTATGTGTTGTGTGTAAACTCACTGTTGCTCAATATTTGTTACGCCTGGCTCAAATGAGGGACTGTCCTCAGCTTTCCACCAACAGCAGCTGCTGGCAATTAAGTTTAGGGAAAAAAGGCATGTGCATGCTGACCACCATGGGTTCTCTGCCTTTCAAAATATGCACTTTTGGGGTGGAAATGTTAAAGATGAACACTGCTAAAAAGCCACAAATGAGACATAGCACCAGTAAAGCAAGCTGCGAAAATTCCATGTCTGAAAATGGAAATGCGTATGTTCCAAATTGGGCCCCAGAGTGCCCCCAACCCCTGCAAAACCTATGCATATGGGGTATTGACAATCTCAGAAGAAGTAGCTGAACACTAAACAATGCCTTTCTAAAATATGTAACTATCCTGTTATCACGGTTCCCGTGATCTTGTTCTGTCACTCTTTGCTGTGGTGCGCTCCCATTTGCTGAGCTTGTTTGGCCCGCCCATTATGGCCTTTTTATACCCGGTCTTTGGCACCTATCAGGTGCCCTTTCGTGGTGTTCCTGAGCCATTGTTGCTGTGTAGCTGTGTTCCAGTGTTCCTGCGTTCCTGTGTACCGACTTGGCCCGTCTGACTACGCTCCTTAGTTCCAGCTCTGTGATTCAACCCGGCCTGGCTGATGTTCCTGCTCCGTGATCTGACCCGGCTTGTCTGACGATCCTGCTCCATGATTTGACCTGGCCTGGCTGACGTTCCTGCTCCGTGACCTGACCCGGCTACGTTGACGACCCTGCCTGTGTTCCTGCTGAGATCCTGTTCCAGTGTCACCTGGGCGACAATCTGACTTCCGCTGTGCTGTTTGCAGGACTGACAGAGTTGTTGCCTCCATTGTACTGGGCCTTCCCGTTTACTCTTGCTGAGCACTGTTGCCTCCGGGCCTCCGTTAACACTTACAGAGCACTGAGCCTTCCGTTTGCGCATACAGAGCACTGTTGCCTCCGTTCACTGAGCCTCCGTTAACACTTGCAGAGCCGTTGCCTCCGTTCACTGAGCCTCTGTTAACACTTGCAGAGCCGTTGCCTCTGCTACCCTGAGCCTTCCGCTTACACTTGCAGAACCTTGTAGTCTCCATTACTAAGAGCCTCCCATTAACACTTGTAGAGCATGGTGGCCTCCGATTTACCTTGCGCATCCGGTTACACTTGTTGGGCACAGTAGTCTCGTTAACGCACCAGTTAGGTGCGATTGGCTCCATACACCTCAGCTCTTGCAGTGTAGTTGGTCTCCGTTACAACACCAGAGAGGTGTTATTGGCTCTATACAGCTAAGCTCTTGCAGTGTAGTTGGTCTCCGTTACAGCGCCAGTTGGGTGCTATTTCAGTCATTCTGTATTGCCTATAGAGGGCAGTCTCTCTTGTCTTTTAATAAAACTGTGTTTTATTCTAACCTGCGGGTCTGAGTGTCCTACAAAACCGTTACACCTGTACTTGAAATCCACAGCAACATTGAAATATGTGAGAAAAACACTGAATTCTTTTCTTACTGCCTTTGTGTCACAGTGTGACCACGCGGCGGCTGCTCGAGCCGGCCACATCCTTACCTCAGATAGCACTGTCTCTGCTTAGGCGGCTCCACTGCATCTCTCTGGCTTTGTCTGACTACCCGTTCTGGTGCTGACCTGTGGCTCTCTCTGACTACCCGCTCCTTGTATGACCTTGGCTCAGTTGGAAAACTAATCTGGTGCGGATCTATGGCTCTGGCTGACTACTACATCACCCCTGGCATGTTTGACTATCCGTTCTAGTGCTGACCTGTGGCTCTGTCTGACTACCTGCTCCATGTATGACCTTGGCTTAGTCTGACAACCAACCTGGTGTGGACCTGGCTGACTACCCGTTTTGACCCTTGGCTTGTCCAACCATCCGTTCTGGTGCTGACCTGTGGCTCTGTCTGACTATTCCTCCATGTGGACTTTCGTAGAGTCAGATAACCAATCTGGTGCAAACATGTGGCTCTGGTAGACTCTAGCTTTACTGACGGCAGGCGTGAGTCAGTAGTCTCCCTTGTTGCCATCAGTTGGGAATGATCGCCTTTCCAGTACTGACGACAGGCGTGAGTCAGTCTCCTTCCGTATTATCCTTGGAGAGATCATTGTGATTCTACGTGGGGCCTACCTGGCACTGAAACTACCAGTGGCTTCGGCATAGTCTCTGCAGACTGGGAACTTAGAGACGGCCTCCTATTTCTGATAGAGGCTTGGCTTCTTTGTCTACCCTCTGCTCCTTCCTCTGGCTTTCTGTGATAATTGCTGTTTATTACCACTTCTAATAAAGGTTATTACTATACCGTCTGACTCCTGTTTTGCTTACCTATCGTGACAGTACGAAAGGATCATGTCTACAGATAGTATTGATAACCCTTCCTTGCACAGTATCCTAGACAGGGTCAAAGTATTGATCATATCTTGCTGGCCCTTGTAGACTCTGTTGAACCGAACTGCACACCTAGACCGCCCTGATTTGTAACCGGTGGCCTCCGCTGCTTCTACCTAGGCACCGATTGCTCCCACAGCCCTTGAAGCAAGCATGATCAGGGGAGTATCCAGTTGCACTCTGCTTCCACAGCGGTATGAGGGGGACCCAGCTCTGTGTCATGGGTTCTTAAACCAAGTGGGAATACATATGGAGATGGTACTGCAACTTTTCCTCAACAAGCGCAGTAAAATCGGATTCTTGGTTTCGTTCTTGTCTGGCAAGGCCTTGGCATGGACCAATCCGTTGTGGGAGACAGACAAACCAATTATATATAACTTTACGAATTTGTGGTTGCATTTCATAGAGTATTCGATATGCCTGGTCGACAGGCCTCTGCCTCCAAACACCTGTTGACCATCTTCCAGGGTGCTCGAAATGAGGCCTAGTACACTATTGAATTTCATACATTGACGGCGGGGTGGGTTGGAATAATGAGGCCTTGGTGGACTGGCAGCCTTCTTTCAAGGCTTATGCGATACCATAAAAGATGAAATTGCGTAACGGTGTCTGTGTTACTGGATTCTGGAGCTGCAGGATACTTTATAGATGCAGAATTTGCTAGCAGACATGCAATCCCTTTGCAGTCCCGTTCCTCTCATTGGCCATTGAAGCCATTGACGGAAGGCCCCTACAACCCGCTTCCTATAACCCTGAGAGTAGGGAGCCCTTCACACGGAGACCCTGCAGTTCCAGGTGATTAACTCCCCTCACTATGCCATTATCCTGGGGTTCCCATGGCTACAGACACACAACCCCAGGATTGATTGGCACAATTGTGACATTGTGTCTTGGGCGCCTCATTGCTCTAAAGGTTGTCTTGCACCTCCTACGAGACTATTGTGTACGTCTACCTCTGTCCTGCCGGAGGAATATATGACCTTCAGTGATGTATTTAATAAAGTACAGGTCAGTGCATTGCCTCCACATAGGCCTTGCGATTGTCGTATTGACTTGATTCCGGGAGCAACTCCTCCTAAGGGTCCCGTATATCCTCTATTGATGGAGGAGACAAAGGCCATGGAGGACTTCGTGTCCAATGCCATTTCCAGGGGCATTATCCTCAAATCCACCTCACCGGCTGGTGCAGGGTTCTTTTTTGTCAAGAAAAAAGATGGGGAACTGCACCCACGCATTGATTTTCGTGGACTGAACAAGTTAATGATTAAGAACGCTTACCCCATACCCTTAATTACAGAATTATTTGATCAATTAAATGGTTCTAAGGTTTTCACAAAGCTGGAGTTGAGGGCAGCATATAATCTTGTGAGAAGTTGCAGAGGACATGAATGGAAGACAGCTTTCGACACCCGGAGCGGACACTACGAATATCTAGTTATGCCATTTGGCCTGTGCAATGCTCCTGCTGTCTTCCAAGAATTTATTAATGATGCCCTAAGAGATTTGTTGCAAAGCTCGGTAGTCGTATATCTGGACGACATACTTATCCACTCACTGGAGACTCATCATGCAGATGTCTTACGATTGTTGAGAGAAAAAAGGCCTATATTGCAAGCTTAATAAGTGTGAATTTCACAAAACCCAAGTGACTTTTCTGGGGTATGTTATATCAGCATCCAGCTTTGCCATGGACCCACAGAAATTATCTACAATATTACAGTGGCCCCGTCCAGTAGGACTAAAATCACTCCAAAGGTTCTTGGGGTTCACAAATTACTACAGAAAATATATTAAAGATTTCTCTATGGTGGTCAAGCCACTGACCAATATGACATGCAAAGGCGTGGATGCTTCTTAATGGTCTTCTAGAGCACTGTCTGCCTTCGAAAGCTTTAAAGCAGTGTGACCAGAGTAATATAGAACTATAACATTTGAAATATTGATCACTGTTTTGTACATTGTGTGACATTTGGTAATAGTGTGTGTGGTTTTATACTGTAAGTCCTGTTAAGGGATATGGCAGTGAAGACAAAAAGAGTTGTGAGGAGCACACATCAAGTACGAACAAGATTAAGTGTCTTGTTCTAAGGCATGGTAGCCTCCCAATGGTGCTACAACTCACGTTTTTCACTCCCATGTGCCATTGCAGAGGGGAAATCTCCATATCAGACTGGTCCCGCCCACAGACAGTCCAGCTCCGAAATGTCAAGCAAATCCTCTCTGCACGAAAGAAACGGCAAAACCACAGACGTACGTTTCGGCCTATGTGAGCCTCGTCAGTGTGATGCAGCCGAATCCCTCTAGGCACATGGAAGCAAGGGCCCATGCCTGGGATGCCCTTATACTTAGGGAGACAAAAAGAGTTGTGAGGAGCACACATCAAGCACGAACAAGATTAAGTGTCTTGTTCTAAGGCATGGTAGCCTCCCAATGGTGCTACAACTCACGTTTTTTAGAGCACTGTCTGCCTTCAAAAGCTTTAAAGCAGTGTGACCAGAGTAATTTAGAACTACAACATTTGAAATATTGATCACTGTTTTGTACATTGTGTGACATTTGGTAATAGTGTGTGTGGTTTTATACTGTAAGTCCTGTTAAGGGATATGGCAGTGGAGAACTAGAGTGCAAAGTGGGCTGTTAAGGAATGTTTGGAGTGTGTATTGACTCTTGCTGTGCTTCATTCACCAATCAGGGGAGGTTATTATGGACCAGTTAAAATGTCCCTTTTGCAAGCACTAATTTGTATTCTTATCTTGATAAGAGTGTCTGGAAGTGTATATAAGCAGTGTGTTTTATCAATAAAGGCTGGTCTGTTCTACCCTCCTTAATACAAGTCTCGGCTGTATTTCTGGAGGGGGCTTGGGCTGGGGATTCACTCCCTAGCCACTGCAAGAGTGAATTCACTTGCCTCACCGGTCTACTGGCGTAGGGCCTCTGGAAACCCCACCTAGGGTTCTGCAGCTAAATTTACTAGGTCTGCCAGTCTGCAAGGGGGCAGCATCCAGTTGTTCCTGCCTGACTATCCAGGACCTCCAGACACCAGGAAGTAGCAGGGCTCTAGCCAGCCGTGGAAGAGGGGCAGCAGCAGTGGGGGTTCAGGAACCGATGACCCCAAAAGGGTCCGGTAAATCCTGGTACCGTCACAAGCAGCATTTGCAGCAGCTCCGATACTGGTACATCCCAATCCCGCCCTGTCCTTTACCCTGGGGGTTGATGCATCTGAGATGGGAGTAGGTGCCCTCCTGTCTCAGTGCTCGGCTCCAGGCGAAGCTCTGCTCCCTTGTGGATACTTCTCCAGAAAATTGTCTAAGGCAGAGAGGATGTACGACATAGGTGACAGAGAATTATTGGCGATTATACTGGCCCTTAAAGAATGGTGTTACCTTCTAGAAGGGACCAGCACTCCGATTCTGAGCCTCACAGATCATAAGAATTTAACTCATTTGTCTGAAGGAAAACGTTTGTAGGCCCATCAGGTCAGATGGGCCCTATTTCTGTCTAGATTCCACTTCATCGTTTACTATCTTCCCGGTTCTAAAAATATCAGGGCTAATGCCCTATCCTGCCAATATTGGTCCTACACCCGGGAGGATTTTCCTTCTACTTCCATCATTCCGGCAGATCGTATTCTTGCCACAATTCAGACCAGCATTACCTCCCTTTTCGGAGAGGAGATTTTTGCGGCTCAAGCCTCTGGTCCGACTGAAAAACCTAGAGGGAGGTGCTTTGTGCTAGTCCAGTTACACACCAGGCTCCTGGAGACATATCATACGTCCAAAACTGCAGGCCCTACTGGGTGGGATCAATTAATATGGTCTATATCTCATTTATTTTGGTGGCCTACCTTAAGAACTAACTGTTCTGCCTTTGTGGCAGCTTACCCTACCTGTGACCAATGCAAATCTCCACAAAACCTGCCCATGGGACTCCTCCAACCCATTACTAATGGGGAGCTCCCGTTGTTCTATTTGTCAATAGATTTCATGGTGGAGCTTCCTGCATCAATGGGCTAAACGGTTATTCTTATGATCATGGACTGGTTTTCTAAAATGGCCCACTTCATACCGATCAAAAAGCTGCCTTCTGCTCAAGAGTTGGCCAGGGTGTTCGCTAAAGAAGGGTTCTGACTATGGTATACTGAAAGTCATTGTATCCGATAAGGGGAGTCAGTTTGTGTCCCGATTCTGGAGATGTTTTGCTCTCAAATGGGGATTCAGCTTGCCTTTTCCTCAGCATACCACCCCCAATGAAATGGTGCAGCGAAGAGGCCAAATAAAGCCCTAGAACAATTTCTCCTTTGTTACATAAGCTACCACCATGACAATTGGGCTGTTCTGTTACCCTGGACGGAGTTTGCCAGAAATTGTTCTATTAACTCTTCATCACAGAGTTCTCCATTCTTGATAAACTATGGGTTTCAACCCTCCGCACTTCCTGAGACTTTTGAAGCACAAGCGGAGGAACGCTCATGGATTTCCTCTAAGTATGTGCATGCCCCTATTCTGGTCCAGAACTTTCACTCTTGCTATCATGATAGACCACGTCCCTGTCCGCAGAATAGGGATTGTTGGGGAGGGTACTGTCACAGTGTGACCAAGCGGTGGCTGCTCAAGGCGGCCGCATCCTTACCTCAGACGGCACTGTCTCTTCTTAGGGAGCTCTACCGCATCTCACCCCCTCGCGGCTCAGCCACATTCTGCCTTCCTAGCAGCTGCAACTGCTGCTGTGTGTTCGGCGGCCCAGCCGCAGCCGGGTAACATCATTTTTGGGTGCATGTCCAAAGGCATGGACGTGCGCACCATTTAAAGGAGACCTGTCAATTTGGTGCTCCATCTTCCTTGCGGACAAGCCTTTTTAAGCTGCCTGGACACAGAGCTCATTCACCCTTTCACTGGTGTCCAGTGCAGTTCATTTGCTTAGCATTCTCTGTGTATTACCTGGTTTTGTCTGACTACCCGTTCTGGTGCTGACCTGTGGCTCTGTCTGACTATCCGCTCCTTGTATGACCCTTGCTTAGTTGGACAACCAATCTGGTGCAGACCTGTGGCTCTGGCTGACTACCTACTCTGTGTATGACCCCTGGCTTTTCTGACTATTCATTCTGGTGCTGATCTGTGGCTGTGTCTGACTACCCGCTACGTGTATGACCTTGGCTTAGTCTGACAACCAACCTGGTGCGGAGCTGCAGCTCTGGCTGACTACCCATTGCATTTTGACCCTTGGCTCGTCCAACCAGCCATTATTCCTCCATGTGGCCTTTCGTAGAGTCAGATAACCAATCTGGTGCAGAGCTGTGACTCTGATAGACTTTAGCTTTATTGATGGCAGGCGTGAGTCAGTAGTCTCCCTTGTTGGCATCCTTTGGGAGTGACGGCCTTTCCAGGACTGATGGCAGGCGTGAGTCAGTAATTTCCCTTGTTGCCATCAGTTGAGAGTGACGGCCTTTACAGTACTGACTGCAGATGTGAATCAGTCTCCTTCCGTATTAACCTTGGAGAGATCATTTTGATTCTACGTGGGGCCTACCTGACAATGAGACTACCAGTGGTTTCGGCCTAGTTTCTGCAGATTGGGAACTTAGAGGCAGCCTCCTATTTCTAATAGAGGCTTTGCTTCTTTGTCTACCCTTTGCTCCTTCTTCTGACTTGCTGTGATAATTGCTTTTTATTACCGCTTCTAATAAAGGTTATTACTATACTGTCTGACTCCTGTTTTGCTTACCTACCCTGATACTTTGGTAGTGATTGGTGGTAAAGTAGCTGCGTGAAAAATGTCCGGCTGCACCTAGAATGAAATCCTTCATTCCCACACCCAGAGAACAACAACCTAACATCTATATGTTTATCAAGCAACTCTCAGATGCTTTTTCTCAGTCTGTCTCTGTTGGATTTTGTCTGTGTCTGTATCTGTGTATGTGTGTGTGTGTGTGTGTCTCTCTCTCTCTCTCTCTCTCTCTCTCTCTCTCTCTCTCTCTCACACACACACACACTATATCCCAAGCACAGACTGTTAACATGCAGTAAAATGACCTACCCTTTTATATTTAAGCTTGACAGTAATGCATGGGGGAAGTTTGTTATGTGGGAGAAGGGTACATTAACCTAATTGATTTATGATCCAGTGATAAAATCTGAAATAAAAACAGAAAAAATATGATTTTCATATGAATTCTCATGGAAGGTGGGATGTACTATTTTTTGCATGTTTCACTTTTGAAGTAAAAAGTTTCACCCATCATTACTCTTGAATGGAAAAGTCTGGATGTTTACTCCTGCATATCCTGTATCCATTTGCTTACGCCTACCTGGCAAAGTTTTGCATGTTATGTCACTTACTTTTATTAGGCAGGAGCACTTGTTTCTGAAGTCTGTCCTTTATTGGAAGGTGATGAAAGTTATCATTGTTCTTGCTTCCTTCTTGTTTCCCTCTTTGTTATCAGGGTCAACTGTTTTAATGGCTTAATGGCTTCCTTATCCACAGCTGAGGAAACTTATGGAAAAGGCTAGGACAGCTAGTAATTAAAGATGAGCGAATCTGTTGCAGTTCAGTTCATGAAACAATTCATTAAAGTGTACAGAGAGTTCAGGATAAGGGAAATCAGTGTAGTATGTCTCTCGCTCGCTCACTTGCTCTTTCTCGCTCACTCTCTCTTTCAGTCTGTCTCAGTACTGTTTGACAGATCTCCTACATTGCCCAGACTGAGACTGAGGTACAAAGAAGAACTGAAAGAATTCAAGAACAAACCAACTGCACCATAGGGTGCAAATAAAAATTCCCAAAATGCAGATTGATTTAAATGGGGGGTTTACCCACTGAATGCTAGAGAGGTCTCCAGTGCATTGTGAATAAATGAATTGTATGTGTCTTCTATGTGGCAGCTGATCCTGAATATATTTTGTCTGGACTATGTAAGCAAACTTCAATTAACCCCTTACCGTCCGAGGACATACATGTACATCCCGAGCGGATGCCCCAGGTGGGCTGAGGATGTACATGTACATCCCGGAAGTCATTGTAAGTAATGGGAAAAAAATTTCGGCGGGCGTTAAGAGCTGGCCGCGTGCGTGTGCGGACGGTCACTAAGGGGTTAAGAAAATAAAAAGTAACATATACAATTCACAGGTTCACACTGGAATAATCAAATATAGTAGCACAAATACGACAAAAAATGATTTATTTCTATTCTCTGGCATTATGTGATCACTTTCTAGTGATTCTGTTGGTAAATAAAACAGTTTAAACTCAGCTTGCAATACATGTTTCAGGACAAAATCAAAACTACTCTGTAGAGTACCTATCTACCCTGCTTCAAGCTACCGCCCCAGTAAATATCATAAATCCTTCCCCCACGACATTACCCACATCATCAAATAGTCCATCAACTTAATGTTACCTTCAAGTACCTCCAGTTCTCTTCTGTTTCAGATCACCTGCCAACCCTTGTTCTCTCGACCAGCTAGCATCTGTCTGATCAGCTCTTCTCAAGGTATGTGCAGCTCTCTCTCTCTCCTTTACTTACCATCCTTCTCACACTAACCACCCGGTCTTCTTCAGATCTCTGGCTGGGAATCCCTAGAAAATGACCACTGCAGATTTGTCCACATACTTATCTATCACTCTCCAAGGTAAAAATTAAAAAACAAAAAATAATATTTTATTATTGGTAACCATCTCTCTCTTGCCATTTTAGCTTCTAGACCTCTTCAGGTAGGTGACATCAATCATTGTCTTAAAGGCGTTGAATTAGGATATCGTCATATCCTTAATTGCTCACTCCTCCACTATCCCTCACTTAATTTTATTATTGCACCACACTAGTCCCTGGTAGGTCACACTATCACCCAGCACTACCTTCTCCCTCTCCCTGCCAGCCTTCTGTCAGAGGCTTCGGTAAATCTCTATTCGACCAGTCAGCCTCCTGCCAGAGGCCAGTACTTCTGTTTACATGCCTTCACGTGTACTCCCTTCCCTCACTTCCACTTAGATCTCAGACCTCCTGTCAGAGGTTCAGACGTCATTTTCCTATCCCCAGAGTCAGGAAGTACCAGAGGTAAAGTCTCACTCCTATGTAGTCCAACTCTTCTAGTCAGAAAGGCCCAATATCTCCTTCCTCATATTCCTATATCAATTCCCCCCCCTCGCAACTCATTGCCCCCACTTCTATTTTCACAGCCTTCTTCTCTCCCCCAGTGTTGATATCCTTCTCTGTCTGGTGGTGAACAGGTCAGCCAGGATGTCA
Organism: Rhinophrynus dorsalis; assembly: GCA_037306005.1. Lineage (NCBI taxonomy): Eukaryota > Metazoa > Chordata > Amphibia > Anura > Rhinophrynidae > Rhinophrynus > Rhinophrynus dorsalis. Next base: position 91,258,712 of record CM074720.1, on the reverse strand, counting down.
ACCTTCAGGGAGTTACCTTAGTCTACAGCTTGACCTTGCATCAGGCGCAGGGTTACCGGCATTTGCCTCGACCCTGACAATTCAGATTCCATGTCTGCTTGAGTCCATCTAGGTCAGGAGATCCGAGTCTCCCGCTTGTCCTGCCACGTCCCTTTAGCACCCCACCTCACGACCACTTCACCCTTTAGCCTTCATATCCCTTGCTACTAATCAGTCTGTGTTCTCTCACGTCCATCGATGGAAAGTGATTCTCCTCTAGCAACCTCCGAGCACGGCACTCCACAGAGAGACCAATCATCCACTCAAAAAGCTGGCAACCCATCCTAGGATCACCGCAGAACTATCAAGACATCACATCCCATATGCTGCCTCAGCTAGAAAGCCCAAACAATTCCGCCTCCCCCCCACACCCTTCCTCAATTCCCTAGTTTTTTAAATCTCGTACCCTCCTGGAGCTATTCCCCATTGTCTGGGCAGCAGCCATTTGTGGACACAACTTGTCCAACCAATCAGTTACCTTCCCTACCCCTGACCCATCTACCTCAGTACTCCTTAACAAGGGCAGATCTCCATCCCCCTTTATCATGTCCTTTTTAAGGAAACTCACATGGCTATCAATGTACCATAAGTTTACTGTCACTAGCTCACCTATCCCCGGTTCCAACGCCCTTGCAGCTAACTATCTCTCCCAATCTAATTTATAGGCACTACTCAAGCTATTATCCCAACCCAACCATCAGCCACTCCCTCCTTCAATCAGCTAATACTCAAATGACTTCTCGGTCTCCAGCCATCTCTATCATGAATCTGGCACTCACCCGCTACACCAAGCAGGCTTATTCAAGAGCATGGTTATCATTCAATTCCTGCTTCTTTCAAAAATTCCCTACAACTACTTAGTCCCTGCCATTTTAGCATACGCAGCGCACTGCCATCAATCCCTAGACCATTCTCCATTTACAATAAAACTGAAACTTGTCACTATTCGTCATCACCTATCCTTTATCCAACCATCTCGTCCATCCATATTCTCATCTTATCAAGTAAAACTATTTCTCAAAGGTCAAACCAAACTTTCCAGACCCCCTCCCAGAACACTCCTACTCACCTCAGGCTTCCTTTTCTGGCAATTATATGATGCTATGTCGGCCAATCCCTTTGGCCCAGATACTAGCTGCATTCTTTTGGCCGCTATCAATCTAAGCTTCTACTGTTTCCTGAGGCCTAGTGAATTCCTAGCTTCCACAACCTCTTCCAACTACCCAAAGAAAGCAGATATACGCATCCACCCAGAGCACATTATCTTTCACTTACATCAAAGACCGACCGAACCAGAATAGGTGACTTCATCCCGTTATCCTACGCACAACAAATGGTGGCCATTTAAAGCTCTCACAGGATTGTCATCCTTACAAGCTTATTATTGCCTTGTCCGGTAGGTGGAGTTTGCTAGCAATTGTCATGTCCACCTTCATGATCATGATTTCCAGGACTGATTGAAGATGTTATCTCATGAACAAAGGCACAAGAGATGAAATTCATACAGGCCATTAGGATTTTATGGTCATAGTAAAGTAGGAGGTTATTATATTACTAGTAGGCATGACTTCTTTAAAAACTGTACAATTTTGGGTACTATCTACCACTATTGAGAAAACTGCATTCTATGATGTGTTTTTCCTTCCTAATTGTTCAGTATTATCACTGTGAGCATTTAAAGGATTAGTCCTTTGAACCATATGAAAATCATTAGCTTACTGCCCATAATACATTCATTAATACTAGTAAGTACATTTGGGCATTGTGCCTGTATATTCTTTGTCAGTGAAGTAGAAAAAACAGCCTTGTTTTTATACTTCATACTGTTGCATACTGTAATCTTAAAGATCCCCTTTTAGCTATATTTATGTTCCTATTTTACACAACCATAATTATCCTGATCAACCATTAAATGGTGTTTGAGTTAATCACTGAAACTAAATGCAATATTAGTTGACAATTACCCATGTGATAGAAGGAAATCTAGCTTGAAAGGGATGGGAAATTTGAGGCCTAATTTATTTTTCAAGATTAACTCGGGGTTAGAATTAGAGTTAATCTATTGGCTAAAAGTTGGCATTTTTCCTATTAAAATACCTCTATAATGAATCCAATATGTAAGATATACATCTAGTGTGCTGTAATTGAATGAGAAGAAAAAGCGTAGTTTGGATTAGCTCGGTCTGCTATGTCTTCTGCCTATCAAAATGTTTTGTTACTTTAGCAGAAGATTTATAGATAATCCTCAAAATCTAACTTCTATTTCTATTGTAATGAAGATATTCATGTAGTTGGAGATATTTTGAAATGCACGTGGCTAGAACAGAGCATTTAAGAAGCATTAGCAATAAAAAGAAATGTATTTAGAACTTAATCATGTTTTGCACATTTGTGTGGATACAAATTTAGAGGCTGATTTAAGAACTGAAGCAATTCTAGAGCAAACCAACAACAATTTCATAAGCTTCCCACTGATTCAAGTGAGGCTTTTAACTGTCTGAATGCTAAGCAGATCTCCAACATGATGCCTGACAATACAGTTGGGTGAAACTTTTGCCTCAAAAGTAAAACAAGCAAAAACAGCACTTCCAGGTTTCTGCAGAAATTCCTGTGAAAAGTGTTTTTTCCACTTTTTTTCAACTGTTTTTTCACCACATTGAAATCAATGATAGTAATATATCCCAACCCCACAGAGAGAGTCTCCCCCATGTATTCCTTCCTTGCTAATGTATAAAAGGGAGTATCAGTTTATTGCATGGTGTCAGTCTGTTCATGAGAAATAGAAAGCAACTGATGGTAGCTAGTGTAGGCAGACAGGTAAAGAGAGGCAGATGGAGTTGTTTGATAGGAGTTTTGGTGGTATTCACTAACAGTTGTTCTGTGGGTGTGGGTATGAAGGGACAAATAGTGTTAAACAATATTATAGTTGATAAGTGATCGAGTCAGAAAGGCAGGTGAAGTTATCCTTCCTACCTCAGATGGCTAGCTCATCCTAAGATTCTACTGAGACTCAGTAACAGATACTACATAGACAGACCAATATACATCATACATTTAAGACGACAGGTAAAACTTTATATACTGTGCCATTTACACAGTCACTTCTACAAATGCAAGAAAAAGTGGGACAAGTCTATACTAGGGTTTAGTGGTTTAGTAAATCATCAAATCTTGGCCTGTTAGTGGGTCCAGAGGACAGGAGTTGAGAACCACTGATCTATATCACCTCTTTCAAATCCAACCCCAACACAGCAAACATTCACATCCTTAGTTATGATTGCTACTGCTGTTGTTTGAAGTGCAGTGCCACTAACACTTATTGCTTGTACTAGTGGAACATCTAGCCTTTTAGTAGTAGACATACTGTAGTCCTTCCAGAACTCCTCGGTCTATGAAATCTCCAGTATGGAAATACCTCTTTAATGATCCAAAAGCTAAACATGTTGCTATCTACTGTCTCTGTAAAAAAACATGGAGCAGGGGAAATATCTAGACACATCCTCATTGAGAACCCACTTAATGCACAACCACAGTTCTGAGTGGGAGACACACCATCAGCAATGGATGAAAGAGATGCAATAACTTGCAGCAGTAGAAACACTCCTACATATGTGCTTGGCCGAGAGGCATATGATAGTAGTATTGTAGATGTCTTCAGGAGAGGGACAACATTTTCCATAATTACGATAACACTCTTGTCTCCTACTGTTGTTGTTGTACAAATGCACAGGTGGATGAGTGAGTTAGTTGGAGGTGACAAGAGTCATAGAGTCCCCATACCCACAGCCAGACCACCACCACTTCTTATGTTGTTACACAGTTCTCATTCGATGTGTTGCCAACCCACCACTACTTAGAAATTAGTAAAAAAATGCACAGAAATAATCCAGGAGTACACCTGTGGAACAGAAAACCTGACAAAATGTCAGCTGTTGGCAAGCTGCCTAATTGCTTTTAATAAAAACAGAGGCTTTTAGACAAATGATCGAGAGTTGCAACTCACTGGTTAACCTCAAGCCGTACTTATGTTTTAGAATGGATGTGCCAGAGTTGTAGAAGTAGGTGAGTAGTGTTATGGTCAAAGGGCAACCACACTCAGCCTGCGAACAATTTTTCAAGTCTTATTTTGTTTTAGGACTTTAGAACTTTCAGCTGTAGAGTCCTGCATTTCAGCACTCAGCAGCAACTTATCCAAGACTAAGCTCTTTATCTTCCCTCCTAAATCCTGCACAACACCTCCATTTTCTATAACTGTCGAAGGCTCCACAATTTACCCTGTAGCCTCGGGGTAACTTTGGACTCTTCTCTTTCCTTTTCCAACCACATTAACAACGTTACCAAAACCTGTCGCTTCTTTATTCGGAATATAGCAAAAATCCGGCCATTCCTCTCTCACTCTACAACAGAAACCCTCATGCGTGCTCTTATCCTTTCTTGCCTGGACTACTGCAACTCTTTACTTACTGGTCTTCCTACTAACCATATCACTCCTCTTCAATCAGTTCTTAATTCAGCCACCAGAATACTCTTCCTCTCCTCCAGAACAGTACTCACCCCACCACTCTTAAAATCACTGTCATGGCTTCCCATAAAGCAGTGTATCACATTCAAAATCCTCCTCATTACCTTCAAGGCTCTCCATCACTTGTCCCCACCTTATATCTCATCTTTGATATCCCGCCATATTCCTGCATGTCCACTACACAGCACACATGCTGGACGACTCACTGCCCCTTTAGTCACTATTGCTGTTTCACGATTGAAAGCTTTCTCACATGCTGCCCCCTACCTTTGGAACTCCCTACCACACAGTATTCCCCAAACCTCAACCCTCAACAATTTTAAATCTAAACTAAGAGATCACCTTTTATCTCTAGCAACAGCATAATATGGAAACATTATCATTATCATAAGCCAAACACTGCACTTCCTCCTCTACCAGCTTGTATCTATATGTCACCCATCCTATACTTAGATTGTAAGCTCTACGGGGCAGGGACCTCTTATCCTAATGTATAATCACATGTTGTTCCCCTTATGACTGCCTATATAAGCACCGCACTTATCGTACCCCTGCTATATTAAATGTAATCTGTAAAGTGCCAAATACACCGGTTGGCGCTATATAAATAAAAATATGCAATACAATAGTATTGCAATACAAATTATCATGGCCATTTGAAAGCATAGGCAGGAAATGGCAACTTTTTTATGGGAATTCCATTGGCATTAGTTAAAATGTGGTAATTATATGAAATTTCTATGTGCAGTGATTTCTGCTGAAAAAGCAGCAAATTGTGTTTTTCCAGAAATAAAAACAAAGTAATCATCACAATAAATGTACTTCTTTTGGAGTAGATAGTATAGTACACCTAACACTACATACCTTACAATTGTTCTTATTTAGAAACAATGTCTACCACACTTAGGGCTGTCAACCATCATTAAAATAACAGTAAAAACCAGCTAAAACTGGAAGCTTTGCTAAAGTCGTAAAACACATGTAATATGTGAACACCCATGATAAAAAGCACTGCATTATTTTGCTTGACATACTTATTGAATTCAGGAGTGTAATGTAACACGCTTTAGGGTCTATTTAATAACATGGTACCATAAAAATGCAGAGAAATGTGTTGTTTTTAATGGTTATCATTAGCCCCACCCTTAAAGGGATAATAATGTTTCATAATAATAGCAGCTCAAATTAATCATCATAGTATTTGGACTTTGGAGAGTGTTATTTCAATTCTGTCAGAGTTTTAGTTCAAGAGTAATTCAATGACAAAGTATCCCTCTCCTGACCCTTTTACTGATGTAACACTGCTCAGCCAGATCAGAAGGGAGGTGCCCAGGAAGATTGCAGAGAGGGACAATCTTCACTTAAGATAAGGGGAAAAACCTGAAATCCTGTAAAGCGGGGCAGGGTTTTCAATGTTCTCATAGGAAGAAGATTGTCCCCTACTGTTATCTGTCTGGTCTATGGACTGCATTCCACATCTGAGAAGAGATGGCTTACACTAGGTAAAAGGGGCGGGAGGGGAAACTTTGTTTGTAAATATCTCTCAAACCATAAAGGTTTGAGAGATAAGACTTACATTGCTCTTCATTTTTTTTTAATGCCAACAACGTATTACTATCCCTTTAACAAAAATCTACCTATATTCATGCTATGGAAATGTATGTAGGTATTAATGCATTCATTAACTATAGGTCATTTTCACTTTATTACTGGAGCTAATGTTTATAAATTAATCAGCACAACACATTGCTTGTACTGCACTTTGAAGGAAGGAATTAATAACTGTATGGGCGGTTGCTATCAATCTGAAAAAAATCAGGGGCTGGCAAGTATAAACGGATGTAAATTTGCACACCTCTGATTAGATTCTAAAGATGATTCTCATTTTGAGAACTAACATTTCTTTTTACAAAGTCACTGTTTGCCATGGTCTTCCTGCTAATTTCATTCATGACTTATCAATATTTTGCTACACTAATGTAAATCAACCCTGGACTGTTCAGAACATTTCCTGTAACTACTCACCACTTCTGTTTTTATGACATAATGTCTTCTGTGCTTTAGCATTTCATGATATCTGCACATAAACTGTTTTGTGAGCTCCACGAGTCTAATGACTTTGGCAGTAAATTATACCAAAATGTAATTATATTCCACTAAAAACCATTATCATTGATATATTCATGTTGCCAATTTGGGACTGTAGATGGATCTGGTGCAAGGAACTGATATCTTACTTCTTCTTGGAAGCACGTGGCCATTTCTTAGATTGATTTGTTTAATGCCAGGTAAATTATTGATGGTTTTTAAATGCTCTAGTGTAGAATTCTTTTTTCTAAATGTGTGGTTAGATACAAGTCATTTGATGGCTTTTCTCCATCCTGAATACATTTTCATTTCCTTATAATTACTTTTAGTTTTCAAGATATACTTATGAAGAAAAGTGTAGACTACTTATAATTTGAGTTGCTAATGTCCTTACTTCATCTGAAAACTGTATATGGCTACATTTTATGTCTTTAACTACTGACGGGTTTTCTGACACAGCTTTTTCATAACTTACAACAGTGGGGCTGTATTTACTGTATTAAGTAAAAGTGGTGCAATTTTGGAGCAAAATACCTGTACCATAAAATTCATCTCCTGCATTTGAAACCCGCCCTTAACAACTTGATTGCTAAAGAAGCAATGTGTTGGAGACTTTTTTAGCATTCAAGTAATTAAAAACCTCATTTGAAATTGAATTGTAATTGTTTGTTTCAGAATTCCCCAAATCTTTTGGTACATCAGCCTCAGTGCTTTTGATTAGTTACATATTTTTTTTACTTCTTGGATGTTAGGATCTGGGTTAGGTGAATTTTGAAAGACATAAGTGAATCTTCTGTGATTTATTTCTGGGATTGATTCAAAGGATTTCAAGTCTGCCTGAATAGATTCAGAATGGATCATGAAGGTAGAAGAAGTTGAGAGAGACAGGAGTAGAGGGGGACAAAGAGAGGTGATCAAAGTAGAATTTATTTTCATCCAGGTCATGCCAGGTCTGTGGCCCTTAACAATTTGTCATGTTACCCAGTAGCTTTTATCAGTATATATTTTCTTGGCACTCTGTCCCAAAAGAATAAAGTAACTTGGTTCCTGTCTTTTTAAATAAATCCTGCACTGGGGGAAGTTGGCGCAGCAATCACATTGGAAATAGAGTTGGTGGGAGCATGGTAAAGAGAGGAGGCAGGTGGAAGCAGGTAGCATGGGCACAATGGATGCAGCAGTAAGGAGTGAGAAGGAACATGTGGAGGAAAGAGATAGCAGTAGGGAACATGGTGTGGTAGTGGTCGCCAAAGAAGGAGAAGTGGGTAGCAAGGGGAACATGTGGGAGGTTGAGATACACAGAATTGTCCAGTAGTCATGTCAGCCTTTAAAGATCTCCTACTTTGTTTAGACCAGAGACTGGACAGAAACCTGTTTGACTAAAGACTAAAGGTAAGAGAATCAGATTGCTTTTTTTAAATTTCTGAGCACCTAGTGGTCAAGATGTCCTGCTATCTTATTGGTTAATGAAGGGAATCAAAGTATGAAATAAACACCAATTTCACAAGACATTATTCATGTTTTGCAACATGGCATGTTTTTTATGAATAACAAACTAACAGAACTGTTTCACTCTTTCCTAAAATTGGTAATATGAAATGGTACATTTTATCTAGAGATTTAGATTTTACTCAGTGTCAAATATAGACACAGAATCTGATGGATATTGAGGGGTTTTAGCGTCTTGAATGCTAGAGATGTCTCCAACATAGCTTGGAAACACACTGGAAACCTCTCTAGTGTTCAAAGTATAAGGACCCATTTAATTAAATGAAAATTTGGGGAATTTGTAGTTGTCCCACCTGGTGCAATTGGCTTGCTACACATAACTCATCCACTGTTTTCTGCATACAGTGCATGGTACCACAGCTTGCCTTTTTAAGAGGGGTTAAGTTCTTCCTTGCTCAGTGACGGCATTTTTTGCAATTCGTAAGATTTCCCATGCTATGTATTTCCAGATTGAGACAATTCACTCCTTCCAGTGATCTCCTTTGGGAAAAGGAGGAGTGCTATTAAAGCTGTGAAGTTCCTTCCTAGGTTTGACCTGTGGTCAGAAGAGGGTTATTCTAACAGCAATGAGTCTGACTCACCATGTTCTGGAATCCCCCTAATCTTTGTAGAGACTTTTTTGAAGTTTTACAATGAAACATTTATATTAAAGCTGAAAAGCAACTTAGGTGGTTTAATGTGCATCTGCATTTACTTTGCCTTTCTTCTCCCTGGGCACAAAAGCAATTGTTAAGTATATCAGTAATTTTATGTTTAACCCATTGGATGCTATAAATGTCTTACTTTCATTGGTTTGCAATGTATTTAAGAATTAACTAGCATAAAGGGGTTAAAGTTGTTTTTTTCCAATTACAGTTTTAGAAATATTTTATAACTAATGCAAGACCACCTGCTATCTTATTATTTTTGGATAGGAACATTTGTAGCTGATCCTAAAAATCAATTATATAATTCCAGTGGGTTCAGTGTTGAATGAAGATCACTTTAGATAATGCAAGCGTTATGTACTCTCTTCCCCAGTGTTATATTGTGGGTGTGAGAAGAAGTGGGTAATCTCAAGCTGGCCACCCAGACTGTATATAACTTTAACTTGGGGTTATTAAAATGATAAAAAATAGACCAACATTTCATCATACACCCCAAAGTAGCTGGACACCAGGGGTAGTCAATTGTCATATCACCAGTTGTTGCACTTAGCTTATAACAATACTTTTTGGATAAATATTAACTTGACTCAGACCACTTAAAAAATAAATTATAGCTACATTTTAATTAATTATTTAATTAATTAAGACATTGAACTAAAGAGTTGCAGTTGGAATGTTTTCTCTTTGCAGGGTGATGTGCAACTCATACAAACACAATACGAGTAATATCACCGTACAATGGAAATCACTGTGCTGAAACCAAATATTCACCTAAATGTTGGAGAAATTGTGAAGCATGATAATGTGCTGCTGTATCAGAAAGTGCAACATCCTACAAAAGAGTGGAGCAGTTAAATTCAAGTGTTATAGTATATTTTTCAAGTTGATTTATTCTGTGTACTGGATGATAGCGAGGTCTCCAAAACATTGTTATGCAATGTGCTGAAGACCTCCTTAATGTCCAAACACCATCATATAGCAGGATATAAGTGAATAAAGGCAGCTGATGGGCAATTTAGACAGTTTCATTGTTTTTCTCAGTGAAATGAGGAATTGAGGGTTTCTAAAGTTTTTATAGGTGGGCATGTATTTAACCAGAGTGTTGTTATGCATTTCTAACCCTCTGGTACTAAAATGACTTAACCCTTTGTGTGCCACAGTGGTACGGAATGCATTGCAAAGCATTCAAAGGGTTAATAACCCTTTCCATAACATGGCCTGTTACCCCTAAACAATAGGTGGAATGGATCTAAGTAATAAGCCCCCATAACCCTGAGAAAATGATGAGGGGTCAGAGGATGATCATTAACACACCTTTTTAACCTATACTGTAATGGGGGGGCATTATAAGGGCTCCTCTTACTCTTCCTTCTTAGAGATAAAAGTGGGATCCAGGGATATATGTGACTAGAAGGTATTTTGCACCAGTTATTAAATGTTTACACACACCCATCATTCTTTTAATTAATGGAGGCCATAGGGGGGCTTCATTGAACTCCCCATTTTGTAATGATCTCTTATACCACAGTCCCTTTTATGATGGGTTGAAGAGGGTCAGAACAACCCACTTTCTTCTTTTTGAACTTTAAAGGGATAGTAATACCTAAAATGTAAAAAAAAATATTTTGTAGGGTTTATCCCCCTGACTAAAACAAGAGTACTCCCACTGCTGAAAGATGTTTCATTCAAAAGTTATTAATTTTCAAAGTTGAATTTTTTAGGTGCAATACCACAGTGGCCTGAAATTTTACAGTGGCGCTGTTGCTACACAATCCTATGGACAGCTCTGGTCTCAGGACCATAAATCTCCATAGGATGGTGTAGCAACAGCGCCACTGTAAAATTTCAGGCCACTGTGATATTGCACCTAAAAAATACAACTTTGAAAATTAATAACTTTTGAATGAAACATCTTTCAGCAGTGGGAGTACTCTTGTTTTACTCAGGGGGATAAACCCTACAACATATATTTTTTTACATTTTAGGTATTACTATCCCTTTAATCCCCATCATAATCAACAGACGTAAGGGAAATCTGGGTTCCATGCATCCCAGAACTGTATTTTATTTTAGCCCCCTCGCCCCAATGCCTGGCATTTGAGAAGAAACTAGAGGAGGAGGAGGAGACTCTTCCTGGTTGCTGGGTCACTCTCCTGGAACTGAAGCTTGAATGGGAAACTGGTGACCCTGCTTTTTTTTTACATATGGATATCATCAGACTCTTGCACCCTCATGTATGTTACACATATTCAGTTTTGTAGAACATTGTTATACAATGCACTTTATCTACCAACAGGGTCAAAGATGTTAAAGCCTCCACATTGCCAAACTAGTATATGGGGGCAAGAGAGATTTGGGAATATTTGATTGTAGAGGGAAGTTGTGGGAGGTAACTTTATGTGTACACACGTGTATTTACTGCGAGGTTTACTACTGTTACAATGGTTACCTGGTAACAGTATCAAATTTCAGTGGAACTGAGCAATTCCCATTGGTATTTGGCAATGAAAAGACTTGGATTATTTTGTTTGATGCCAGACTGAATTTGTGGGAACTGCTAGCTTGCATAGCAACATGACCTCATTCCACCTTCAAATGAATAGGGAGCAAAGGTGAATAAAGTTCAGTGTAAGTCTCAAAAATGTATTCACTAAAAGGATACAATCCGATAATATGAGTGATATATATATATATATATATATATATATATATATATATATCTTACAGGGTTTAACCTTCTTTATTTTATTCAACAGTTATTGCAACTCAACAGTTATTGCAACTCAAGCTTTCATATTTTGGGTGTAGTACTTCCATGGCCTGAAATGTTATGGTGAAGCTGTTGCTACACCAGTATATGGACAGCTACTGTTGGCAACAATAATCCTCCTTAAACTGCTTTGGCAACAATCCTGCTGCACCAAAAGAAAATACACTGGAATACATTTTGTATAAAACATCTCACATTTCTCAGTAGTGGAAGTAAGTTTATTTCACTAGGCAGGATAAACTGTATATATATATATATATATAGATAGAGAGAGAGAGAGAGAGAGAGAGAGAGCGCGATTGAGAGCGATTGAGAGATTATAGAAGGCAATGGCACACACTAAGCAAAACAAATTAAATAATAATTGTTACAGGGTGTGTGTTAATGGTCACTAACTGCATCACTTTGTTGTGAGGATTGCACATTGCTGTAATTCTTTAAGCTAGAATTTCTGCAAAGGCACACTTTAGATCTGTTGCATTATGCTTATGACTGAACCTGCATCATAAATGGATGCAGGCGACGTCTAATAAACAGACACGTGGGCAAGAACACAATAGCATGCTCTCAGCAGGCTTGCGCATCAAAACAATGTTGCATGAGCGTTAGGGCAAACTGCAACATAAATGGACGCAAACAGTGTCCACACAAAACAGCTAAATCAAGGCACCCAAAAATGAGCACTGGCTAAACTTATGGCTGTTTAAACGCACGCACCGCGCTTGCTTGTGCAATAAAACTGAAACTAAACAATAGCAACAACAGCAAAATGTGATGCACAGTATATATAAAATAGACTTGTAGCTAAAGTTAAACTAATTCAAGCATTGAACTTACACCCACAAAAAGCTACTTATTTGTTGGAGTGGCCACACTGGTGCTTGCTCAACACGTGGCTGACGCACAAAGGTATACCCAGAGAAGTTTATTCTAATGACCAAAACCACAACTGACACAATAACACCTGAGAACTAGCAATAAGCAATAATATTTAATAAAAACAATAATATTATAACATGAATAATACACTGTATAATATCAAATATATTCTAGCTGAACACCTAATAATACTAACTAGACAATTATTTACTGCATTACAAGCAAAACATAATATGCAGCAATTATAGTAGAAACACCATACACTGGTTACTGTAGTTTCCAAGAACTATGGTATAAAATAGCAAAAAGCAATGCAGCTTTATACTTAGCTATCCTGGGACAATCTTACAATGACGATGTAGCAGAAAAGGACACAGGAGAGGAGAACTGGTTGTGTGGCACGAAGCACTCAGCTGCATCAACTGGAGGAAGTCAGACATCAAAGTAACTCCCCGGCAATGGCTTCTGGAACAGTTCTCCCCAGCTCTCCCTTGCTGTGTCTTCTATGGTCACAAGTGCCTCCCCTAACCAGACCATTTTACCTGCCCTGAACAGCCCTTTTCTCTTCCCCCTGTAACAAAAGAAAGGGAACTGGTCTTTTCTGTTCTTTTGCCCACCAAAACAGACAAAGAAACCAGGGAAGGGGTCTACAAAATGGTTGCCTGGTAGTCTGTAACCTAGTGTGTTTAGGACATAAGAACATCAAAATGACCTCAAATGTAGTCACAAAAGTGTTCAATATTACACCATGTAATGGATGCATTAGTGGAGTGAGGAGAATAGAGGTGGAATACAAACTCCTTGTGGATATTTTGACAGAAGTGGTCAGAAGGCTTCACCTGCCTTTCCATCTAAAGTGATATTATCCTTTAGTTAAAGCACCTTACTGAAACATATGTGTTACCGTTTTCAGATAAAGACAAGTCACACACTGTGGCTACTGACTGCAGGTAGAGGGCAGCCACATCACTGAAAGAGGAAGGAAATATTATAGGGTAAGTAAGTACGTGGAATTAAAGAAAACAAAACAGCAGGTAAAATAAACATACTAAAAACGAAAATGTTGAAATTCACTGAAGTAGAGTCATTCTATAAAGTAGCCAAAACCTCAACATGAAATACTTATTAAAGTGAAATGTGAATTTGTGGGAACTATGGTCAATTTGCTGGTTTAATTTTATATATTTTATATCTATAATTTTGGGAATACCCAGGGTGTCATAGTGCTTTGCTGTGCCAGAATATCAGGTGAGTATGTTGCATTATTCATGAGTCTATAATCCTTTGCTGTGCCATTATATCACATCAGTATGCCACATTATTCATGAGTCTATAATCCTTTGAGTGCCAGAGAGGTACACAATGCATTGCGTACCCCTCTGGCACTCCAAGGGTTAAAGAAATTAGATATTAACATGTGAATGTTGAGTTTCAATTGTAAGTGAACAGAAACTACTGTGTACTTACTTCAGTCCTTATTGGTCTGTTTGTTTTTGTTACTAAGTAGAGTAATCTGTTTGAGAGATATACAATGCTAAATCCTCCCCTCCATCCCCTTTTACTAAAGTCTGTTGTAAGCTGACTGCAGGAGATCCTGGGACAAGCAGGTGGCTCTTTCTCAGGGCCAAAATAGAGCAATGTAAACATAAATACTTCATTGGAATGGTCTACAAAGCGTGCTTGCAAAAAAAGGCACACTTTGTAGACCGTTCCAATGAAGTATTTATTTTTACATTGCGCTATTTCGGCTCTGCTGAAGAGCCAACTCAAGTCAGCTGAAACGAATCTCCTGCTCTCAGCTTTACAGCTGACATCATTACCGGGGGAACTTTAAACTGTTATATCTCTCAAACCATAAAGGTTTGAGAGATGGGACTGGGATCATTTAGCTTATTTTTGTAATAGCTGCAATATTTAGTTTTGTTATATAAAGACATTACTATCCCTTTAAACTTTTTTCCATTCATGGTTGTTATAGGCCAAAGGTATTTTCTGTGCCAGGAAACAGGGGATGAGACTGAAGGTGTGGTCATGTGAGAAGTGGGGGCATGCCCACTGGTAGAGCTAATGATGCATAGAGTACCTTGCCTAGGAACACATGAAATGTAAATCTGGCCCTGGTTCAACATTTAATGTCACCTGTGATGTAACATCATGGAATCCGTTGTTTTTCAACTCCAGAAGATATAACTTCACCCAAATGGTTTATATACAATGTAGCTATCTATATAGATCAAATATAAAATGGAAAAATATTTTTTTTACCCTTTGGGTGATAAATATGTCTGCAAGGCACTGTTTCACAGTACGCTAGAGATGTCTCAAACATCCAAGTGGATAATTATATTTTGCGCTACTATTTTAAACTGATATGAAAATATGTAAAGTTAATTATCTATATTTTTATCTTTATGTTTTATTTTAAATTAGTTTTTTGACATTTTTATGTCCTTTGGCAATGCTTTGTGTACCTCTTTGATACACAAAGAGTTAGTAAACCATTGAGGATCTCTCTGGTATAGAAGCATTACTGGATTCCCCCAGAAGTCAGAACTCTGTAAATAATACACAGAAGGGACAGCTTCATAGCTCCATCCCTCCATTCTTTTCTGCTACAGGAATAACTTGGTGAATGTACAAATTTGCCAATGTAGCCCAAAGGGCATTAGTCTCTAATGTGAGTGGCTGTAGTTCAGAGGATGCACTACAGCAGTAAGAGTACACTTACACGTTTCCTTTACAACGTGCTTAAAGGGATAATAATACTTCATTGTATCTTTATTTTATTTTGTAGGCATTAAAAAACATGAAGAACAATATAAGTCTTATCTCTCAAACCTTTATGGTTTGAGATATATTCACAAGCAAAGTTTCCTCTCCCGCCCCTTTTACCTAGTGTAAGCCATCTCTTCTCAGATGTGGAATGCAGTACATAGACCAGACAGATAACAGCAGGGGACCTTCTTCCTATGAGAACAATGAAAGCCCTGCCCCCCTTGACAAGCTTTTCAGGCTTTTCCCTTATCTTAATTGAAGATTGTCCCTCTCTGCAATCTACCTGGGCACCTCCCTTCTGCTCTGGCTGAGCAGTGTTACATCAGTAAAAGGGGCAGGAGGTGGAAACTTTGTCACTGTGTTACTCTTGAACTACAACTCTGACAGAATTGAAATAACACTCTCCAAAGTCCAAATGCTATGATGATTAATTAGAGCTGCCTTTATTATGAAACATTACTATCCCTTTAATACAATGACCTAAGGAAAGAAATGTCTTTGGAATTGCCCAAAGACTGCCACATTGTCCTCCAACTGGTGAAAGCAGCATTAAAGGAAATGTATTGGATGTATGTAGCTTAGTAAATTAAAGCTAGGCAAGTGGTACAGGATGCTGATTCAGCACCTGTTATTACACAGAATCCCTATTGTATATACACTCCTATATTACATTGTACAATTATCCCTGCTTTCACTGTCTCTGACAGTGAGCTGCCTGGGAAAAAGATTGAGAGAATTCACTGTCAGTAACATAACAGTGTCTAAAATTCTTAAAAATAAGCAAACATTTCACATAATCTATACTTGCAGAATACATACATCAAAAATAAGTTTAATATCACTTCGGTTTTCAAAAGATTGAGTTAATTTACTATATCATTAGTTTAATAGATACTGAATTGCCTGTCTTATTAACCCTTTGAATGAAAGAGGCCTATCCATCACATTGTGTTGCATACTCCTTTGGCACAGAAATGGTTAAATGTTTAAAAAACTGCAACTTTTAGGAGAAAAAAAAGCAGATGACTGACACTTGTTTGAAACACGGATCAATTTTACTCTGTGAGATTAGTTGAATGGGTACATTAAAATGCTGCTTTAATCTGCCTGCATGTACCAATTAGTGATATTGTGTAATTATAAATCATTTCCAATTTTGAATCCCTTCCAAGATATGATTTTTCTTAATACAGTGATTGTGCTCTTGAAAGTAACAGCAGTACAAAGTTGCCACCAGAGGTCATGGACAGTTTTTCATGCAGTTAAACACACTTCCCCATTCATATCAACCATTAACCCTTTGATTGCCAGAGGGGTACGCAACGTATTGCAAAGCAATGCATTGCATACTCCTCTGGCAAGCAAAGAGTTAAACCATTTAGGACCTGAGGGGTGTGCAACACATTGTTCAGTTCACCTCTTTGGTCCTTAAGTGGTTAAAGGCACTGCAATTTCATGGGTATCTCCTTGGCATTAGGGAAGATTTGACAGTGTGATATATGAGATGACGAAAATGCTTTGAGTTTTATTTTTCTTTTTAAGTGTTCAGTACATTTTGTAACATACGCCTTAAAAATATTAACAGAATTTCAAATAAAACAATCTCAGGTTCTTTCTTTCTTTCTTTTTCTTTCTTTCTTTCTTTCTTTCTTCTATCTTTCTTCTTTTCATATCACTATAATCCTATATAATAATTCACTAAATCGTGTGTATTCTATGACGCCTATACACTAAGGGGGTTATGCACTAAAGTGTAATACAGAGTTTATAATGAAGAGTAATATAATTTCTTCAATTCCTCTGTTATTCTATGAAGCCTATGTACTAAGCCTATGTACTAAGATTTCCAACGCTGGAGCATTGGCTTCATAGAATAACACCTTAGTGCATAACCCCCTAAGATTGCTCCAGCTTTTATATCTTAGTGCATATACTCTATCGTATAATACAGGAAGTGGAGAAGTGATATCAATGGAGAAGCCATCTCCACATTATCACCTCTTTATCATGTTTTAGTGCATAACCTCCAACATCTTCCATAATTCCATGGACATGACAGTTGCTGATAGTTGCGTCATGTTCTGCCCCTTTTTCTTTGCTTTTTGTGATTCCTTGTTTGGTTATTCATTTGTTTTCCCTTGTCAACCAGACACTGGTTCCCCACCCTGTCTTCTGTTTGCTCTAAGCCTTTATAGAGCCTCAGTGCTTTTTGGCAGAGCGTGATCAAAGTATTTCAGGTCATGACCCTAAGTTTCCTGTCTTGTTCCTGTGTATTATCTCGTGTATTGACCTGGCTCTTCCTTCAACTTTCCTTCTGTTCTGTGATTTGCTACTTCGCTCATCTGATTTGACCATTCCTCCATCTGCTGCCTTCTACTGCATTGCCCTCCCATTCCTAATCTAGGTTGTAGAATTTCCCACTTGTCTTGACCCTGGGGGGCTTCAATCACCTCGACCATCGGTCGAACATAGACCACCTCAACTACCAGTCGGACTTAGATTATCTGTTCTCTGTCTTTTCAGTCAAGCTCCAGGCCTCAGTGTTCCTATACAACAACTATGACTAGAACGCAGGAGGGTTATCTGTTCAGTATCCTCTTCAACCTCAGTGGGTAGCTGCCATTGTGTCTGGGTTTTCATCCATGGTGCGGGCCAGCATTTCTAACTTGGCCTAGATCACAGCAAAGAACCCAGTGCAGCCACCTGCTAGCTAACTATGTACTTTAGTCTTCGCTCCAAAGTTTCTGGCCAACTGGGGCCTGCCTTGCAGTAAACCTGTATTGTCTGTGTTGTGTTCTCATCATATTATTGATGTCAAATAGCAGTCTGTCACCTCTTTGTGGGGAATCTACTTCAGAGTATAATCAAGCAGCTTACATTAGGTTCTTAGTCTGTCAGATCATCCCAATTGTTTCAGAGTAAAGCAGGCAGAGTGCATTAACCTATTTAACCCTTTTAGGATGAGAGTAATGTGCATTGCATTGCATATCCCTCTGGCCCTTAAACTGTTAACAATATCATGTACAGTGGGTTGAGTTTGTATACTGTGGTCCTGCTAACAAATGTCATGTCTGCATCCATGGACATCGAGGATTGATTGAATGCTATCTCTTGAACAAAGTTACATGAGCAAAATTCATATGGGGCCATTAGTATTTGTGGGCCATATTAAGGTATGTGGGGGTATTACTAAGTGGGAGTTATTATTAAGAGGTCTTACTTCTCCTGAAAATTAATTGAAATAAAGGGGATTTTATTTGCCCTTTCTGGTTCCAGAATTGTTTCTCTAGAATTAGGTCCATAGTTTCTTAAAGGGATAGTAATACTTAAAATGTAAAAAAAAATATTTTGTAGCGTTTATCCCCCTGAGTAAAACAAGAGTACTCCCACTGCTGTAAGGTGTTTCATTCAAAAGTTATTAATTTTCAAAGTTGAAATTTTTTTTAGGCGCAATATCACAGTGGCTTGAAATTGTACAGTGGCGCTGTTGCTACACGATCCTATGGAAAGCTCTGGTCCCGGGACCATAAATCTCCATAGGATGGTGTAGCAACAGCGTCACTGTACAATTTCAGGCCACTGTGATATTGCACCTAAAAAATTCAACTTTGAAAATTAATAACTTTTGAATGAAACACCTTTCAGCAGTGGGAGTACCCTTGTTTTACTCAGGGGGATAAACCCTACAACATATATTTTTTACATTTTAAGTATTACTATCTCTTTAAAACAGGTCTCCATTTTTGCCAAAAATAGGGAGGGGTTTCCTCAAAACTAATCAGATTCTTATTCTTTTACTACTGATTACTGAAACTGATGTCCACATTGGCTCCCAAAATACTGTAAGAAACAAGAAATTTGAGGTTTATTGCGTATTGTTGTAAATTTCTGCAGGTGGAGAGTCTTTGAGCAAATCTGAGAAAATACTGGTGATTTCCTCTACTGAATTATTTTCTGTGTTCCTGTAAGAACACAAAATGTATCCACATGCTTTTCGTTCTCTTTACACGTCTTCATAACAGTACATTTCAAATCCAAAGCATGTGTCATACAGGAAGTAAATCATACATGTTATGTCATCTTGCAAGACGAGAAGTCTGTCCTTGTGGGATTGTGTGAGTTATTATTCCACTTTAAAATATGAAGTAATTGAAAATCTAAATATATGTAAATTGATGACAGGTGAAACAGTTCTATTACATAAGTGAAGCAATTATCAGATTAGACATATCCAAGCTGAACATTTTGTACAGTGGATACCTGCAGCGCAAGATCTGCTTAACAGCAAGGATGTTGTATAGAGTTATCCATTGTCTTGCTTTGTAATGTATTTGAGGCCCCTACTAGTATGAGAAGTGTTACAATTATTCCAGTAAATTTAAGAACTGAAATTAAAGCTAAATTCAATGAAAAGTTCAGTTTTACAAGAACGTTAAAGCTTTTATATTATCAGTTTCTATGCTCTAGTTAATGAACTTACATAAAATGTTTGTTAGCAGTGATAAAAAGGAATAACACTTTACATATGATTTTTATGTTTTTTATTTATGCTATACATTCATCATCAAGCTAAAGCGGTACAATTTTGGAGCAAACCAACTGCACTATAGGGTTGAAATTAACCCCATGATCATAGCTGGGAACCTGCCGGTTTCACCCGGAGACTCCGGATTTAGGGCACTGTCTCCAGGTCTCTGGATGAAACATTAAGTTATCCTGGTAACACATGAATTTGATTTTCCTGTACAGCTTATAAGTTATTGTAAAGAAAAAAAAAACGCAATGGCTCCTGTACTGTAGTGAGGCTCACACAATGATGGCCGGGCCATGGACCTGTCACCTTGCGGCCGGGGATTGGCATTGCTGTTGGTTGGAAAGGACCGCTGGCTGTGTCTAGTGTCAATGAGTGGAGGCAGGCAAGGTCTAGACCCAGTGACATCAGTGGCAGCGTGAAAAAGAGCACTGAGTGTGCGCACTGGGTAGGCCGCTTACAGCATCTGCAGAGAGAGCAAGAGATGAGCTGAGTCTGAGAGGGAGCACTGGCAGAGTCAACAGATACGACACGACAGGCAAGAGGGGGAAACAGGCAAAAGGGGAGATCAAGAGGGGGAGAAAGGCAAAAGGGGGATCAGGGTAAAGAGAGGTAAGAGGGGGAGAAATGCAAAAAGTGATCAAGAGAGGCAACAGGGGGCATCGAGAGCAGGTGAAAGAGGCACAGGAGGGTCAAGATGGAGAAAAAGAGGCAAAAGGGATAAAAAAAAAGAGGCAAAAGGAGGAAGGATCAGGAGGCAAAAGGAGGGGGGACCAAGAGGCAAAAGGAGGGGGGATCAGGAGGGGGATAAAGAGGCAAAAGGGAGGGATCAAGAGCCAAGAGGTGGTATATATAAATGCCCTACGGCAGCCTTCATCAGGATGACAAAGGCTGCCTTAGGGGACCTGAAACATTGATGTAATAAACACCAATTCTTCTTTCAAGACCTGTGTGTGCTTTTGTTCACGTTGGCCGAATATCATTGCTTCAACATTAGCACCCAGGCAGATGTCTATCTGAAAATGTGAGTGCGTCCCTCCTGGAATGACTATATATAGCTGTGGTGGTGACATATAACTCTGTATTGTCTTATGGTGACATTTAACTGTATTGCTCTGGTGGTGGCATATAACTCTTTATTGCTCGGGTGGTGGCATTCAAATGTGTTTTAAAATGCATGGTTTACCCTTTTAAGAACAAGAAGAGAATGTCATTATTCTATGGGGCTGGTAAATTGACACAATGCTATGAGGCTGGTAAGCAATTTTTTCCAGGGCTGGTTTTTATTCCCAGTCCGGCCCTGCCCAAGTATGTCCATGATGGCCAAAAGAAGTGCCCCATGCATTGTTTCACAATGCTTTGTGCACCACTCTGGTTCACAAGAGGTTCAAATTCCATTGATTAAAATGGGGCTTTTAACCCCTAGACAGGTCTCCAAAGATTTGTGAAGCAATGTGTTGGAGATTGCTCTAGCATTCAGTGGAAAAGCCTTATTTAAATCAATGGAAATTTGTATTTACCCCTATGATCGCATTCTTTTTTACCACAATTATTACAGTTTTCTTTTGACTGTAATGCTCTCTGTCGCTATCTAATATATTTAATTTACTATGTCTGTTTGTAAAATAATCTTCTGCAGGAGCATCAGTATTTTCACCAGTTGAAAAAGAGTTGAGGGAACCACTGTGATCTGTTTCAAAGAGCAATTAATTAAAACTAAAGAAAGATTTCATGCAAATTATGATTGACATTTTTAAAACATGCTCAGTTATGGAACAAAATGTTATTGTAACAGGATACTAACAGAGATATTGATTTTTACAATGGAAAAGAATCATCTGACCCAACCAGTCTGCCCATAGTAACTCTTATATAGGGAAAAGTAATATTTTGGGGTTCAGTATTTGAAGGGCCTGACATTTTCTGACAACATTGTTGCTACAGGGCTAGGGATGGGCAAAACTTTTCACCTGAAATTGAAACAGTTAAAAAATGGCACATCCATTCAAGCCAGAAATTTTTCTCAAAAAGTGTTGATTTTTTTTATTTTTTCTGTTTTGCTCATTGAATTCCCCTCCCCACACACACTCGACATAGACTGTTTCCCTTTTTTTCCTGTTGGGATAGTATAAAACACACAGCTTGTTATTCTGCGTTTGTTAGACAGAGAGAGAAAGCAGCCCAATTTTGGAACTAGAGAAGTAAAGTAAGTGGAGTTGGACTTTAGCTTAGCGATTCTACTGGGCAGGCGATTTGTTCTCTGTGTATCACAGTCTCCCTTAGAGGCCTACGTTATCCTGTGCTCACTTCCTCTGTGGTGTGTTGGCTGGCATGATTGCGGTTACTTCCGCATGGCTTACATCATGAAACAGGCACTGGCACGGATGCCTGTTTATGGGCCAATTCTGTTTTTCCTAATTGCAGTGGCGTAACAATAGGGGTCGCAGGGGTCGCACCTGCGACCGGGCCCGTCTCACTCAGGTGCCCGGCTTCCCCCTGCAACCCCCTTGCCACACGCCCGTAGCACAGCTGATCTCCCGGTGGCCAGCACTCTAGTAATGCAAAGCACTGGGAGATGACATCATCTCCCAGTGCTCTGCAGTACTAAGAACTGTGTGGGACCTTGAGTTGCAGTCAGAGGTCTGATCTGTTATGTCACATACCGCTAGACCACCAGGGACTCAAGGTAGAAGAACGGGGGGTCAGTAGCGGCATTGTGGAAGGGGCAATGTGGAGATGGGGTATTGTGGAGAATGAGGGGCATTGTGATGGTGGCATTATGGAGAAAGGGGGCATTGTGATGAGGGCATTGTGGAAGGGGCATTGTGATGGGGGCATTGTTGAAGGGGCAATGTGGAGAATGAGGGGCATTGTGGAAGGAGCAATCTGGAGAATGAGGGGCATTGTGGAGAATGAGGGCCATTGTGATGGGGCATTGTGGAGATTGAGTGGCATTGTGGAAGGGGCATTGTGATGGGGGCATTGTGGAAGGGGCATTGTGACACAGACATTGTTGAAGGGGCAATGTGGAAGGGGCATTGTGGAGATGGGGCCAATGTGGAAGGGGCATTGTGGAGAATGAGGGGCATTGTGATGGGGCATTGTGGAGAATGAGGGGCATTGTGATGGGGGCATTGTGGACAAAGGGGCATTGAGATGAGGGCATTGTGGAAAGGGCAATGTGGAGATGAAGGGGCAATGTGGAGAATGAAGGGCATTGTGGAAGGGGCAATGTGGAGATGGGGGCATTGTTGAAGGGGCATTGTGAAAGGGGCAATGTGGAGGTGGCCAATGTGTTTGAGGGGGGCCAATGTGGTCAGGGGGGCCCATGGTAATTCTTGCACCAGGGCCCGGTGGCTTCTAGTTACGCCTCTACCTAATTGGGTCCCGCCTTCTTCTGCTCATTTATTAACCTCCTTGAGGCTAGGAGTCATTGCCCTTACGTGGTGTTTCTGCTAGTTTGTTTTGCGCTCCATTGTGACCCGTGCCTGTCTGAGAATCCGCTCCGTGTATGACCATGGCTTGTCTGACTACCCAATTCGGTTCTGACCTGTATCTCTGGTTGACTAACTCGCTCTGTGTATGACCCCGGCTTGTCTGACTACCCACATTGGCTCTGACCTGCAGCTCTGGCTAACTTGCTCCGTGAATGATCCTGGCTTGTCTGACTACCCCGGTTTGTCTGACCACTGACTCTGGCTACTAACTCACTCTGTGTAGTCCCCGGCTTGTCTGACCTGTAGCTCTGGCTGCCTGCACGTTCCATGCACTCCTAGCTGCCTGACCTGTAGTCTCCGTGTTCCGTGGTTCTGGCCTGCTCTTTCTCCCTGTTGCCTCCGGTCGCAAGACAGAAGTGGGACTTACGCATATTAGCCGCTTCATACTGACGTTCCACTCGAGCCTCTTTCCTAGTCTTGGTGGCTCGCAGTAGTGCAGTGTACAGCACAGTGTGCAACTCCGGAAGAGGAGCCTGGGTCCAATTATCCTGTGTCTGGGGTTGTGTGGGCTAATACTTTATTGTTGTATATTTCAATAAAGGTCGTTATATTTTATCTTTGTGTCTGTCCTTCTTTTCCGGATTACTGTGACACTGTGTCTTGGGAGTCGGACAGGGGGGTGAAGTGTTGTTTGACTGAGACAGGCCGATGAGTCAAGTTCCTTCCTGAGCTGGTTGAGCCTCTGTGACTGACTGACTGACTGACTGACTGACTGACAAAATAATTCACAGGATGTCACTCAAGACACAGACCAGTACAACTGACACAAACTTCAACAGCCAAAAGAAGAGGGGCCAGCATACTGTCTAAGGTCTATCCTCATCCTGTACTGTAAAAAAATAAGACTGGAGTGACAGGAGAGAGAGAGAGAGAGAAAGAGAGAGAGAGCAGCAACTGAACTCTTCTTGATAATAGCTACAGGTAAAGGGGGACAGAATCAGTTGCATTTACAGGGAGTGTGTTTTTATTGACTGTGACAGGGACAGTTGATTAAAAAATATATACGGGTGACAGAAAAAAGAACCCTGATGTGAGCTGTGATTGTGACAGATACTAGAGACTAGTGACTTTTCATGAAAAATGGATGATTTTTCTCTCTTTTTTGCAAAAGTTTTTTCCTTTTCTGCAGTTCAAAATTTTCCTCCTCTTCACCTATTCTAACACATTTTTCTCCTAGTCCAACACATTTTCTCCTAAACCAACACATTTTTTCTGCCTGTGTTTACCATTGTGCGACATTTCCCAGCACAATATTACTTCCTCTGCGGGCTGTAGTGGAGAAATAAGTCGTTGGAAGTCAAAGCTGTGAGTTCTACAGCAACATATACCTTGAAAAATGTGTTAGCATACTGAGTGCATTTGTCCTTTTCCCACAGCACTAACTTCCTGCTTAAATGACACTGGCACATATTCATGATAATGTCAAGTGATAAAAAAATAAAGTACAACCTACAATGTGGCAGATGTGTATGGTATAGGTGACGTGGTGTGATTTGTGGGACCTTGACAAACTGTATCCACCCCGGAAGGAGAGGGATCTTCATCTTTTATTGCACTTTTCATCTTCCACTTTACTCCCACGTCACTGAACTGCTCCACCTTTCCCCATCCCGCTTATGAATTTGCTGGACATTACTCAACAACTGTGTGTGTTTTTACTCTCTACAGGACACATCTGATGGTGTGTGATGTCTTGCTTTGGCCTTCAACAATATTCCCAGTGTCGTCTGCTGTCTTTCAAATCTGCCTCAGTCACAGTTCTCACGTCAGGTTCCCAGTCAGCTGTCTGTCACCTATTATATTTATTTGTTTATTTATTTATAGCCAAGATTAATTTTGAGTCAGCCTTCCATCTCTTCCCAGTCCACCACAATTCCTATCATCTGCAAATCTGTTATTGGCAGGGTGGATATTATTTTGATATATGCCTGTCAATGGCATGCTCTAGTTTTTGTGTTTTCTTTGAGAAATTCAGTGCTTTCCTCAAGTGGGTGATCTACTACGAGTCTGCTGCTGATTTGGTCAAACATTTGTACAATTGTATATGTGATGTTTCTCTTGCATAGTTGCACTGTTTTGTTGCACTTGATTCATTGAGTGTCAGATGCATTTGGTGTGCGGCTTCACCTGGGAAAAGACAAAGGATATGTTCTCAGTGAACACTTTTTTAGGGTTGAAAATAGATTATAATTAAATTGTCTCCATATTCCCTGAGGAGGAGTTGGTTGAGTTATGGGAATTTGTGGAGCAGTGTTTGCAGGTGAAGACATTTTCCTTGCATCATCTTCAGTCATTAGGTCATTGATATATTTTGCAAGCATCTGTCTTTGGTGAGGGTTGGCATGTGAGAGCCTTATCATCATAACAGGTTGGGTTTTGAGCTGAAGGAATTTGAGGGTCTGGAGTTTCTTTCTGGTTAGCTAGAACATGAGGGTGTTCTTCCAGCAGCTGCCTATATCTTGTTGAGAGTTGTGCTTGTTTTCCATTGAGGCAGGTTCCACAGAGGTCAGGGCTTTTCATGGAGGCCAGTGGTATGCTGCTGAATGGCCCATTACTTGGATAGAGTGAGGCTTGGTCACTAACTTCACCTTGTTCAAACTCTTTTCTGTTGTTGTGGGGGGTAAGTTGTGTGGTAACTTGATGGACAACAGGCACACTGTTTTCCACTGCAATAACTTGGGGCTGGTTACTGCAATTAATATGCCTGATAGTTCAACTCTGGTTATCAAGCTGTTTTAGCAATTTGTGTTGCACTGCTTATTTTGAGTATGTTTGTTAGGGATCAATATATATAACTAAATTGTCTCTGCTCTGTCTCACATTCAGTAGGAGTTGCTTATCAATCTAGAACCTTCAGCGCAGGAAAACTGGGTGTATTGTTCCTGCCACCTTTGGGACATAGTAACTGGCATGTGGAGGAGTTGGTGAGAAGGTCTTTGTTTCCTTAACCTGGGCTGCTAATTCTGGCTCATGAGAGGATCTGAACACATTTTCCTGTAGTCTTCATGTGTGTTTTTGAGGACTTCAGTGTTTTTTTGCTGTGTTACTTTGGTCTCTTGTATTCCAGTGTGGTTTCTGTTTCTTCTAATTTGAATAGACGGATGGATAGGTTGGCTTTTTTCTTTAAGTGTTTTGGGCAGAGGGATATCAAAAGGATTGTCAGGATAAGTATGCTCTTTCAGGTTTTCGACAGAGCACTAGGGTACCTGATTGGAGAAGACCAGTTTTGGTGGATCTAAGGACCAGCTGTGGTTTTGTGTTGTTCGCTTTTGAAGTGGTTCTTTTTCAGCTCACATTAATCTTAGCCTTTTTGTGGGGCCTTTTGCATTGGAGACATACTATATAAAAGTTTACATACTCCAGGTGAGTTTTTGTTCGAGGATATAACCCTCTCTGACACCTAAGTGGATTTGATGATTTAGAAATCCTATATATATATATATATATATAGGATTGGGTTGCCAGGTACCTTAGATCACTTGGGAGGGTTGTGTCCAGTTCAGAACTTAAGACATTATATCTTGGTGAATCCGATTGGCGAGGACAATTTATTTTGATGGGTCCCTCCCTGTTCCACATTATGTCTATTTTTAAGATGATTTTGCAGAGCTTGGATTTTGATGAGTCTGAATATGGGACCCATTCTTTTCCAGTTGGTGCCACTACAGACGCTTCTTGGTGGTTCTTGAAGGATTCCACCTTGTGTCCAGTTCAGAATTTAATAGATTGATGTCCAGTTTGTGGAGGGCCATTACTGATTTAGCTTCATGAGTTCTTATTGTCCCAGATCCAAAAGATGAGTTTGTAGAGCTTTGGTGTTCATGAGTCTGAATATGAGACACATTCTTTTTTAATGGAGTTGCTACAAAAGCTACAGAAGTTTCCTGAAATGGTTTTGGTGGTTTGTGGATTATTGTGAGTCACCCAGATAAAGTTAATTTGTTATTTTGCTTCAGTTCTTCAGCCATGTTGCATTTGAATTTTAGGGCATTCTTTTGCATTTTGTGCAACTCAAAGTGAGTCTGTCAAGAAGACTGGGACGTAGCTTGGTTTTGACAAGGAAGAGGGGGGGTAGTTTCAGTGGTTGGGTACTAGGAACATGAGATGGTATAGCATAATGCCCAAATTGGTAAGTTGCTCATAACTGAACAGCCTCTGCAGATGTTTTATTGATACATCCTGGGGAGAATTATCACAGACTTACCACAATTAAGGACCAGATTAGAAATATCAAACTGGATTTGCTTCATTTGTTAGTGCTCTTCCCAGGTACCTGTTTGATTTGGTCTTAGGAAATTCCCTGGTGAATGAATAAATCAAGGTAAAGGATTACTCTTATAAGGTGGTGTCACAGTTTGTTAGCAGGAGATGTGGCATAATTCTCAATCACTATGCCCTGGAAGATGTTGACTGGGTATTTTTGCAGGATTATGGAGTTCATTTGAAAGACGTTGGTCTCTAAATATGCTTTTTGGAAGTTAAGGATAGTGTAGACAGAGGTGAGTCTGTGCGGGGGAAGCTGAAGTGCTTGAGGGGTTCCATGTCAAAATACTTAGGTTTAGAGGTCAGGGTATCAATTTGTGAATAATAGTGATGGTGAACTTCCTTCCCTTGATTTTTGGTCATAGAGTGGTCTGTTGTACAACATGTGCACTGTGCTGCCGTGGTCGGTAGGTGGTGTGAGCATGGTGTGGATGATCCAAATTTGTTTATATGTGTATTTGCAAAAATGGTTTGATTTGAAGGTTATGTAACACAGAGCCTCCTTACCTAGTTAGCTGGGATGCTTTTATTTATTTATTTATTTCTTAGGTCACTGGCAATTTTTAGAATGTGTGTGTTTGTGTGTGTGTGTATCACGGTCCCCGTGATTCCCTGTCAATCTATGGCTGTGTACTTTTGCATTGGAGGAGTCTGATTGGCCCGCCCAGGATGTGCCTTTATATGCTGGGGTTTGGGCACTTGTCAGTTGCCCTTTCGTGGTGTTCCTGTTGCTGCTCCTTGTTGCTGAATTCCAGTGTCTCCTGTCTACTGACCCGGCTAGTCTGACTCTTCTCCTGTTCCTGCTCCGTGATTTGACCCGGTTCTGGCTGACGACCCTGCTCCGTGATTTGACCCGGTTCTGGCTGACGACCCTGCACTGTGATCTGACCCGGCTCTGGCTGAAGACCCTGCTCCGTGACCTGACCCGGCTCTGGCTGAAGACCCTGCTCTGTTATCTGACCCGGCTCTGGCTGACGACCCTGCTCCGAGATTCGACCCGGTTCTGGCTATTGATCCTGCTCCGTGATTGATCCGCTCTCCGGTGGTGTTCCTGCGGCTGTTCCCATCCGGTTCCGGTTATCGATCCTGTCCGGTTGCTGCTCCAGTGCCCTCCGGTCGTGCTGGCGACATTCTGAACTGTTTCGCTGTTCCTCTCTCGCTCATTCAGCTGTAGCCCGAGATTGCCTGCCATTTACTCGCTGAGCATTGCTCTTCTGAATGTACCAGATTAACCCGTGCAGTGCCTGTAGTCTCCGGTTACGTGCCACTTGTTTAGCTTGCCAAGCCTCTGTTGGTTCATTGAGCCGTTACACTTTGAGTCTCCTGTTGACGCTATACCAGTCCTTGCAGAGCTCCTCGTGTCCGGGGTGCACCGTGACCACGCCGGTTGGCGCCGGTAGTCTGTTCGCTCTTGCTATAGGATTCTGTGCGACACCGGAAGGGTGTCCTAGCTCCGTTTCTCATTCTCTCAAAGTGTACAGTTCCATCTGCACTGCTCGGTGCTTCGGCTCTTCGTAGCTTGGGCAACTATCATCTACTGTGGCATCCCAAGGGCTTCGTAACACAATCCATTTGGCACACACAGGGTTACTCACTACTCATACTCTGGGCGATTCCTATTCTGGTTACTTCAGGTTTGGCAGTAGCATTCCTCCTAGCCCACGGTGGTGGTACTGGCTCAGCTCAGAGCAACAGGGGCGCATCCCGCTTCTGCTTAGAGAGTGATACAGTGCTGATCCTGTGTTCCTTGCTCTACATCTAGAGACTGTTCTCCAGAGACTGATATCTATCCCGGGCGTTGGCCAATCTAGCCTGAGCCTCACCAGTTGCTCCTGTTAACCCTTTGGGGTTGCTACAGCCTTTAGCTGTATTTATTCCTCTGTTTATATTACCCATACCTTGTCTGTATTTGTCAGTACTGTTCTTACCTATACTGGCCCCTAGGGGCACTGTTTATCATTCTGATTCAATAAACTGTGTTTTTACTTTATAACCTGGTCTGAGTGTCAGTAACAGTGTGTTTGTGTGTGTGCAAATTGCTTATATTTGCAGGGGCTAATCAATCTTTAATATCCAGGTCATATATGTTCAGGTGGAAAGGGTGCATAACAGGAACTTAATGGGAATGGGGGGCTGGATTGGCATTTTGTATAGAGCTTTAGCTATGAAGTGTGGTTTAGGAGTTGATTTATTGGAGGTTGGTAGACAGAAATAATCACTTGGGGACTGGAGTGAGAACCTGCAGCAGTGGCATAGTTGAGGTCCCATGTTAGATTATTTACTTATTGAGTCAGGTTATCAATGTGTGAATAGCATTGAAGTTGTTTGGCCTTCCCTTGATGTCTGGCCATCAACAGAGTGTTCTGATGTATAGCATCCACACTTTGCTAGGGTAGGTGACAGCTGGTCTGAGCACTGTGCAGATGATCCTAATTCATATAGGTGTGAATTGAAAATAATTGTGTTCCTTTGTAGGTGTATATAACATAGATCTTTGTTAGAATGCTTTAGATTATTTGTTTGGTCATTGCCAATTTTGAGAATATAATGTTCACTCATTTGCTGTGTTAATTTAAAGGGATAGTAATACTTCGTTTTAACTTTATTTTATTTTGTAGGCATTAAAAAAACATGAAGAATGATATAAGTCTTATTTCTCAAACCTTTATGGTTTAAGAGATATTCACAAACAAAGTATCCCCCCCTGTTCAACCAGATCAGAAGGGAGGTGCCCAGGTAGACTGCAGAGAGGGACAATCTTCAATTAAGATAATGGAAAAAGCTGAAAAACTTGTCAAGGGGGGAAGGGCTTTCATTGTTTTCATACAAAGAAAATTGTCCCCTTCTGTTATCTGTCTGGTCATACAACCTGATCCACATCTGAGAAGAGATGGCTTACACTAGGAAAAAGGGGCGGGAGGGGAAACTTTGCTTGTGAATATCTCATAAACCATAAAGGATTGAGAGATAAGACTTATATCATTCTTCAGGTTTTTTAATGCCTACAAAATAAAATAAAGTTAAAACGAAGTATTACTATCCCTTTAAGTACTGTAGCCTTCCAACTCTGAGAGTGTGTGTGTGTGTGTGTGTCAGTAATACCCAGGTCATGTCATGAATGCTGTTTGCACAGTTTTAGTCCTCTGTCCTTGATGATCTGGAGTAAACCATAGGATCGCCTCCATATGTGAAGATGTATATGAAAACATAACAAGGTGTGTGATTGTGAATCCTGGTGTGAATTATTGTTCCAGATGAAGTATATTTACTTATCACTTTGTTATTCTACATGTCAGCATGTGACATTTTATGACACTAATGTTGTATTCAAGGAGTCAAAATCCCCATTAAATGAAAAGGAAGGTTAGAATTTATTAGTTTTCACCTACAGAACATTCGGTATGATACAGAATTGCTACTGATATGCTTTATTCATAAAACCCTCAGTTCATTTTGATACATTCATGCTTCAAAAATCCCGTTCACTTTAGGGAGAGATGCACTAAAGTGAAATAAAGGTGTAATAAAGAGGAGATTAACTTTGCAGTGTTATAAACTCTACAGTTCCTGTGCTATTCAATGGAGCTGATGCCCTACAATTTGCAAAGAAGGTAGTTTATAAGCTCCATATAAAAACATAAGAATATGGAAAATGTGTCACAATGGATAGCAAATAACCACACCCTCTTGTATTAGGATAACTTATAGTAACCTGATATCATTCTGTAATGCTTTTCTGTAAAACATCAAGGATGTTCTTCGAAATATGTTTATATTTTTGACCTCCATGTATTTGGGACCTGTATATTTCTCTGCTAAAGATAATTCTCCAAATGCATAAAGAACATGTAATCCATAACATGTCTTATGATCCAAGGAATACAAGAACAAACTTCATTGTGACTTGGCAGGACTTCAGTGTCTATTAAAATCAGTATGTAACTCAAAATGTTAGTACTACCTTAAGTTACTGATTGGGTGTTTTGTTGGCACAACATCAAAGCACAGGAAGGAGAGTTGGTCTATGACAAGGTAATATAAGAACGAATGCATGCTTCTTTCCTGTCCTAACTTTGCATGCAAACATAAGCATGTTACAAAAAAATACTTGGGTTTAAGCTGTTCATACTATTGGGATAAACCTTTCAAAATAATTATGCTGTTTGTTATTGCTAATAGACTTACTTAACACATGTCCTTGTGTCAAAATAAAAAATGTTTCTAACTGTAAACCATGTGCACAATGCATTATAGCTGTACACTAAGTATACTACTGTTTAATGTAGTCAGGTTTTTTTAAAATATTGTTGGGAGATATCCTCAGTTTGCCAGCTATAATGAATAATACTGTTTTAGGGAGGGGAGCAGAATGTGTGCAGATTCCACCTATGGGTCTAAAACTTACCTAACGGTTAATCCAGGATAGCATACTGTTAGAAGACACAGGGCTCGATACTATTAGCCCCGTTACTTTTCAAAACAAGTGGTGGTGGTTTTGACAATCCAGTTTACAATTCTATAAACTATGCTGTTAACAACCACCGCCGAAAAAAAATGTCCAACTGGTGCAAAATTTGCACCCACTGGAGATCACGTAAAAAAAAGCAGAAAAAAAGGAAACTTTGCTATCCTCTTTCATGTGGTGGTTTGATTCACCACATGTGAAGGACTGCAATTTTCATGGCGAAAATCCTTCAACATGAAAAGGAGGTGTAGAGTCCCTAACACGCAGTGAAAACCACCAGTATGTGATGGAAAACTGGTTTCCAACACATACTTGTGGTTGAAAAATAGAAAAAGATTAACCCTATGAGTGCCATGGTGTATGCAAAGCATTAAGCAGCATTGCATACCCCACTGGCACTCATAGGGTTAAACTAAAAACAGTTCACACATCCCAACAAATAAAAACGTACCAGTAATCCTAATGTCCAGTGGGGTCGCGGCCTTCTTCTCCTTCTTTCTTCTGTCTTCTTTTCTTATTTCTTTTCTTCTTTCTTCATTCGTGTTAAAAAAAGTTAGTGCTGTATTTCACTTAAAATAAAAAAATTAAGCCCCCCAAAGATGTGACTGTTAACCCTTTGAGTGCAGGAGGGCTAGCTCTCTGGCGCTCAAACAGATAAATAGGTGGCATCTTCATGTCCACTTTGAAACTATATGTTTATTTTAATTTTGCTATTGAATAATAAACGTGGGGAGGGGGAATATCTCCCCCATTTGCCTCCACTGCCACTGTCTGCCCTGGCAGAGGAAGGCATTTAGAATGGAGCAGACCCCCCATCCACCTCTTGGGCCATTGCCTGAGTCAGACTGCCGGGTTTTGAACCGATACTAGCTTTTATATGCCAATCTTCATTCAAAATTAGTTGCCAGCCTCCAATTGGGTTGTGCTTAAGTACCTCCCAGTCAATCAGCTTCTAGAGGGGCTTGTACATGTTTGGGTTTATTGCTCTGTCTTGTTTTTACTATTACTGCCAGTTTTACCTGTGGTAATAATATCGAGCCCTCGGTGCATGCCAGTAATGTTACCATTCATATGCATGCTGATGTCACAGAGGAGGAGGCTTCCATTAGGCCTAAACATAAACAGATTGTCATTAGTAAGATCATGTATCAAAATACATTCTCCCGCTAAGGACTAACACACATTCAATCACCTCAAGTGTAGGGTGGAAGTAAGTAAAGTAAATCAGTACCTTGTATCCCATACACACACACAGTATTTATCCAGAATAACATGTATTAATAAGATATGTTTGTATCCTTTTGTGGCAAATAGAAATGTTCTTTGGTCTCTGGCATACACAATATTACCTTATTTTATCTAGAAGAGGATTAATCTGTTGGAGTTTGGCTTTGCTTTAGCTGCTCCCAATTTAATAAGATGGCCTCTCATAATGCTTTTGTGGGCTTCCCACACAATAGAGTCCGATACCTCTCCACTAGAGTTAAGACTGAAATACTTCTCTAGGGTTGACATAAGCTTGGAGACTTTGGTGGGATCATTGAGAAGTGTTTAATTTAATCTCCAACATTTAAAGGAAAAATCAGCATCAGGGAATGTAACAGATATAGATACTGGTGAATGGTCAGTCCAGGATATAGATTCAATGCAAACTGAAGAGAGGGAATGGAGCAAGAATTGAGGTATAAAAAAATAGTTGATTCTACTATAGTTAGCATGAGGAGAAGAGTAAAATCTTTATCAAAAGGGTGAAGAGATCTCCAGATTTTGACAGGTGGTAGTCTGCAAGGTCATGTCTCAAATGTTTGAGGTGGAATAATTGAAAGGAGGATTTACCTTAAGAGGTATCAACAGTGGGGTCTAATGCTATGTTAAAGTCACCTCTAATAATTATTCTGCATTCACATTCATTGTCCAGTAAGGATAGGAGTTTAGTTAAGAAGGAGATGTGATTATTGTTGGGGCATTAGACATTAAGTATGACAAAGGGTTTGCAATAGAGAAGGCCTTTGATTAATAAATATCTACCATCCTCATCTTTGAATAAGTATCCCCACTCCCCTTTTAATTCCTACTTCATATTTTCCTCTGACACAAGAAAAGAAAAGATCGTAAATGAACTGACAAACACAGTAGTATATAAACTGGTAAATAACTTGGCCATATCAGTATATAAACTGGATATTACTGCAATATATAGAAGCTGTTAAACACAGCAACCACCATAAACCAGGAGTTAGTGCCTGGTACCAGGGTATGGGGATTGATCTCACCATTCTCATTAGTGAACATGATGGTAGTGGTATCATCACTCAGAATTTAGTGCTGTAAGCAGCTTAGAATGAGAGATCTAGAATGTTTAAAGAAGAACTAACACCAACCTCCCTTTCACTTTATTTTGGTCATAAAATTCTATTGGCCCTTCAGAATCTACTTTTTGTGTCTTTGCTAAAAAAGTGGGGATGAACGAAAAGTCAGAGAAATTTCCGGCAAGACTTTTCACAAAAAAACAACAAGTTTTTTCACAAAACTTCCCGCCCATAAACAATACATAAAATGTTCTCCTTTCACCACTGCCAGTAATTTTCCTGTGAGAACGTTGCCTTATTTCACCTATGTTTTCTATGAATTCAAGATTTCCCACCACAATATTACTTAATCTGAGAGTGGAATGTGGATAAATAATAGCTGAAAGTAAAAGTTGTGAGTTCTACAGCAACTTATGCCTTGTAAACATTTTTAGCAGGCTGAGTGCCTTTGTCCTTTGCACACAGCATTAACCTTCTACTTAAGTAACATTATTACAACCATCCTTGAAAAATAACTGTGGTTTGGGATATTGCAGCCGGGTGCAACACATAACATCAGTTCTTTAAAGCCTCTTCTTTCAACCAAAGAAAACGACAGCATGTCAACCACCAAAATGTTGGCAAGTTTACTATTCCATAGGCATACGTTTACATTATTTTTGTGCCGGTTTGGCTTCTTTATAAGAACATAATAAGTGTGGGATGGCAGTACATAGTAGAAGAACTCTGCAACTTTATTGTTTAATGACACGACTTGTGGAGGTGGTGGCGGTATGTGTAGGCACTCTATGACTCTTGTAATCTCCAAAAACAAACTCAGAGTCATACTCAGAGTCATCCCAGAGCCCTGGGAACATTTACGAGTACTTCAGCTGCTGTTAAATGAGGCACCTCTGACCTAATTATGGTGTGTCTTCCAGTCAGACCAGTGGTTTTGCTTGAGGTGGGAACTCATGGAGGTGGCACAAGCCTACTTCCCCCTGTTCACATGCTTCTTACACAGACAACAGATAGCAACATGCTTAACTTTTGGATCATAAGTGAAGTATACCACACTGTGGACTTCATAGACTGTGGGGTTCCTGAAAGGCTACTACTACTGCAGGGGCTAGATGTTGCTGAAATTATTGTAGCATGTGTGTCACTTCCAAGGGCAGCAGAGGCACTCATCAAAGCTAAGGCCAAGGATGCTGATAAATCAACACTATTAATGTGTGTGGCTGAGTGGGATTTGGACTTGGAAGCAGTGATGATGCTGATGCTGATGCTGACTAACAGGATGTCTGGTATTGTTTGGCATCTTTGCTTGTCCAGGGTCAGATTTTCCAACTGGTTTCTCGAGCAGCTTATATGCAGGCACAGTGCTCCTTTTCAGTAGTGGAAGACTGAGCCTTTGCCTCTCAGCTAACTTTCTGGCCACTCTGAATTTCATCTGTATTTAAAGAAGTAGAGGGTGTTAAAGAGATATAGTTTAGAAAGACATCATCATCATCATCATCATCAGTCATTAGGTCATCCTCAGCACTGTCCAGAATTCCCCACTATTTTTTAAATTTCTGTAGGCTTTTAGAGGTCACAAACAATTTATTTTTTATTTTTCCTTTGAGGGATGTTCACAATGTTCATTACTTTTAGTACAGGTGTTTTTGTGCTTGTTTGTCTCACTGTCAGATGCAGCAGTTGGTTGAGCTGCTACACCTTCTTGCACTATGCTATCAACACTGGAATGCAACTCGTTGTTGTCTTCAGTGCTTTTAGATGGTTTATTAATAGTACTGGTTCGGGTGGTAGTGGAACTTTTGGTTGGACATTGACAAACAACATCTTTCTCGGGAGCCGAGGGATCTTTAATTGCACATGCTGCAGCAACCATGATTGCAGTCAGTTTTGGACTACCACTTTACTCACACATCCCTACACTGCTCCTTATCCTTCCACCCTCCTACCTACCCCTTGTGTGTTTGATGAACATTACTGAAATTCTGTGTGCATTTTTACTTTAAAGTACAAAAAATAACTGGTTGTGTGATCTTCCTTGGATCGCTACAAAATACTCTCTCGTCTAGTATCAGTCTGCCTCAGTCAGTTCACATCAGGGTCCCTGTCTCTGTTACCTATATTTTTTTTATTTTATTTATTTATTTTAATTATCTTCCCTCCCCCATCCCTATCACAGTCAGCAAAAAAAACATACTGCCCGTTCAACTGCTTCTTTCCCCAGACTTTCCTGGGACAGAGATCAGAAAGAGACTTGGATCACTCTTAACTTTGTCTTCCCAGGCAGTCGCACATAATTTTGGAGTATTTGGGGTAATTATCCTTTGCTCCCTTCTCACACCCTTAGACTCCACTAGCACAGAAATAACAGCCAGATCAGGAAGGAACTTGGATCAAACTTCCTGTGTGTTCCCAGTCAGTCAGAAAGAATTTTGGGGTAATTCTCCTTGGCTCCCTTTTCACACCCACAGACTCCCCTAGGACAGAAATAACAGCTAGATCAGGAAGAAACTTGGATCACCTGTGCCTGTGTGTTCCCAGTCAGTCACACATAATTTGGGGGTATTTTGGGGGGAATTGTCTTTTGCCCCCTTCTCACACCCCCAGACTCCCCTGGCACAGACATAACAGCTAGATCAGGAAGGAACTAGCATCACAGCTGCCTATTTCTACTCAGTCACACAACATTTTGGGTATTTGGGGTGAACTTCCTTTGCTCTCTTCTCATACACCCCAACTCCTGTAGGACAAAGATAACAACCAGATCAGGAAGGAAATTGGATCATTGCTGCCTGTGTCTTCCCAGTCAGTCACACAATGAATTTTGGGGTGTTTGGGGTCACTTTTCTCCCTTCCTTGGACAGTAATCCCCTAATACAGAGAACAGATTTTTCCTTCCTAAAAGACTCCCTAAACTAAGCTTCAACTATACTTTATTAGTCTGTCTTCTCTACCTAAAAATATGTGCTGATTTCTCTTCCTATCACAAACACAGAATGGCATCCTGTGGGAACGTGACAACCTTTTATACGCCTGTGAGAAAAGAAGCGAAACTTGACATGTGTTGGGGAGAAATGTTGTCTTTCCATCAATTTCAATGCAATGAGACAGATGAATAAAAAGTGAAAAAACTGCACTTTTTATGAAATATTTCCCATTTGGAGAAAAGTGCCATTTTTCTCCTGTTTCTCTTTTAAGATGAAATATTTTGCCCATCCGCACTAAAAAAATATCATCTTCAGTCATTCCTGGATGTAATGTCCATGGAGATGAAAATAACAGTTGCTATCAGCACCACAAGCATTTTAATTTT
The DNA here is from genome assembly GCA_037306005.1 of Rhinophrynus dorsalis. Classification (NCBI taxonomy): domain Eukaryota; kingdom Metazoa; phylum Chordata; class Amphibia; order Anura; family Rhinophrynidae; genus Rhinophrynus; species Rhinophrynus dorsalis. The sequence goes on along the minus strand of CM074720.1, from coordinate 91,221,111 downwards.
GCTCACTGTACATGGTAAACTTAACCCTTTGCAACCCCTGCTTTGCAAAGCATTGCACACTTAAACATTAAGTAGGCACATGTACTCTGATTCAAGGTGGAAAAAAGCTGTCAGTAACTGCCATGTATACCTCCATTGTCATAACATCCAGGATGATGAAAGATGTTATCTCTTGAACAAAGGCACTCATAGGGGCCATTAGAATTTTTTTTACCAAAGTAAGGTAAGCGTTGGAGGGGTTAAGATTAGGCAGTGTTAGTTCTCTGTTAATGTGACTGTGTGTGCAGGGAATACATAGTTGAAACTCTCTACATGGAGGTGAAATACATTATCATTGATTCCAGTGAAGTGAAAGTGGAAACTTTACATGTTTTACTTTTGATGCAAAAAGTTTCAACCATCCCTACTAGAGACATCACCAAAACGTTGCTTCACAATACATTGAATACTTATTTAATCCCAATGAGGTTAATGAGTAAGGGCATGCTCCTTACAGCTCATTCACAAAGAATAACAACTTTTTTTTGTGATTGACAGTCTAAACAAATGTAGTTAATTACTAGGAAGAGAAGTCTAACATTTTGCAAAAAAAAAAAAAAAAAATGAATCGCTTCCAAAACTTTTTCAGTGGCCTGGAGGGATGCAGTTCTCTACATACAGTATGTGCCTCAATATTTTACGTAAGCAGTTTGAAATGATCGCACTCTTGAGGCTTTCCAGCCAACATGTTTATAGTTTCTAATGGAAACCACACTTTCTGCACTAAAATCAGGAAACATTTCTTTGACATGCAGACATTGTGGGAGGGACTTTCACTGGTTCATCATCTTAACATTGTGACAGTTTAATGAGCATAGGGAATTCTTATATTAGCTAGAAAATATGAGGGGCATCTCTGAAAAAGTACTCATTGGCAGATTTTCGTAGTAAGTTGAAACTGTATCAATAATTGTTGATCTGAAAAGGTAAGTGTGTAAAACAAGTTTATTCATTGTTTTTATGTAGCTTCAATGAGCCACAATATTTTAGTTAGTTTGTATGTTTGTATTGTTCTGTTTGCAAATGCAACTCTCCAATTATGCTTGCACGTTATACAATGAAATTAACAAAAGCCTGTATCATCCTTTTTGAAATCAACAATACTTGGAAACATATTAAAGATAGAAATACATACTTTTCACCTAGTGTATTGCCTTTAAGAGTGTGAAATTGCTATGCATTAAAAAATAATACAAATTGTCATATCTTTAATAGGCCAGGAGACTGGATAATAAAATTAATAATTTAAAAGACTTTATAGCTATTAATCCCGTGGATGCGTGACATGTCTCCAACTATGTTTTTGGAAATATTTTTTGACATGTCTCCAGCATCCAAGAGGTTACAAATATGGGACATCTTCAAAATCGTATGTAATATTTTCCTTTTATGCCATATATTTATTTACATCTTAACCTTAACCTTTTGGAAGCTAGATACATCTAATGTATAGCTGTATATTGAGCATACAAGGTGTTAATCACCAGTATAACAGTAATATATACATTACCTAGTCCTGATAGATTTTGATACCCAAGTACATGGGGTGAAGCTCTACATACACTGGGTAAAAATGAACATATCTGAATGAAGTAATCTGTCCAGGTTATCCATCACTAAGTAATACTAAAATTACAAGTAATTTTTTTTTTACTATGGAGAAAAGCTTTTTCATTGAAAGGATCATGATTTATTACATACATACATACTTTGTGGTTGGGTTAAATGATCGGGGAGCATTATAAGTAACATAACAGCTCTGGGCTCAGGGTTCTTTTAAAGAGATGGTAATTTGCAGAAACAAATATTGTAAACAGTAGGGCTAGATTAAAATTACTACTATAGGTCAATTAATACAAAAACTTGCCATTTTAGATATAAAAGCAAGTCGACCATGTGGCTGATACAGCGGGTATACCTTCTCTATTATGAAGATGAGATGTAATGTGACAAGAACTGTCACAGCTCTAGTTGTGTCTAACATGTGGAGATAGGGCTGAGATGGATAGTAATCATCCTACATCTTAACTATGTGGTTGCCCATCTGAGTCAGCACCTTATCAGAGAAGGAGCTTAACTAACACATTGAGGAGCGGAGAAATGTGCAAAGCATTACTTTGCAAAGCATGGTGTACACCTTTGTTTTGCAGTAGGTTACGTATTGTGAATGGGAGGAAGAATAATAAATTTCTTTTATACCAAAATGGCAAGACATATTAGTTACTCTCTAAAAACTTAACCCACTATTTAAAAGCAATGGTTTTGTTTAAGATTTTAATGATATCCCTATCTGAGCACAGGTAAATCTGGAAAAGCCATTGATTGATTATTTCTCCCCATTTTTGTGTTTTTTTGTTCTTTTAAAGACAAATTGATCTTTAAAAAACACTTTCTTTACACAAAGGGACTAATATTAATCACTCATCCAAACTTTTGCCATTTTGGGTATAAATCAATTTATTTTCCCACCCTATTGCTTATGTCTTTGGATGCTGTTTCTGTGATTCTGAAGATGAAAAGTACCCATCAAGATCCACTACACAGGATAAGTAACCTCTGCATGTCTAGCTGCACTGTATGGCTGCAATTCTGGGCGCTTAAGATGTATAATTCTGGAGCATAGTGAACAAATAAACATTCCTAACATTCCTATTAATTAAAATAAGGTTTATAACTCCTTTAATGTTTCTACTTTCTCCAAAGTATTTGTCCCCTATGGTGTAGCTGGTTTTGTTCTGTAATTGCACATATTTAGGTATTCTTCTTAAAGAAATTGCAGATGCCATTGCTGGCTTGCACCAAATTATTGCTTCTTTTGCAAGGATGGGGAAAAAAAACAGTTTTCTTTCTGTACAAATTTTAACTGAAAAAAATTTTTTTTTTTTTGCATTTTGCATAAATTCTGTGGATAGAAAGGCCAATAAAATGTCCACTTTCTCACTACCACCAATGATATTCCCACAAGAACCTGACAATTTCTGCCTATGCATTTCATGGCCACATAAATTACTGCTGAGATAATATTAAACCCGGAATGTCCCACCATGCTGCAAGATTTAGTTGGTAGCCAGAAAGAGGTGGAACAAAAGAGAGAGGAGAGAGAAAGAGAGAGAGAAAAAGAGTGAGAGAGAGAGAAAATAGTTTTTAGAAGGACTACCTGTGTTGCTGCTGCTGGTTATGTGCTCACACTTCTAATACTACTGCTGATTGTGCTGTTACCTTCAACTGTGGATTTCTCCACTTCAGCAGCAGTAGGCCTTCAACTTCTCTTATTTATTTTAAGAAGAGTACAGCAAGCAACAGCAGCAGCACCACATCCTCCAGGACCTGGGGTATATTTTTTTAAAAAAGGATCTTTAGATTTTCCCCAGGTGGCTGTGTACAGTAGCAATGCAGAGATGCAGCTGCCTGAGCCTGCTCTATCTGTGTGTGCAACATCAGGTGCACTACCTATATCACCATCAAGAGAGGATGAAAAGTCTGGTGGTGGTGGTTCTGATGATGATAGGGCTACTGATTTTAACATTGAGAGATCTTTCTTACCTTAAACAAACAAAGAGAGGCAAACATGTTTTCATATGGGTAACGCCATTGGTGACATTACTGATGGTCCAGTTTTTCTCTTTCCTGCAGAAATTGATGTGGAGTGAAAATCCATTAATATTTGTTCTTTTTTTTCTAATTTCTGTTTGCTATGACAGTGAGAATTCTCATTACCTGTCCCTGTCAGATTCATCAATTATAAATTACACCCACACTCCCTGCAACCATCCAGATAGCTTTCTAGAAAAATCAACATGTCAAAAACAGAACCTTTCCTTTTCCATGAAAATTATTGTGAAAAGCTCCCTTTATTCACTTTTTCTGATGAACTGAAAATCAGTTATATTAATGTAATTCTTGCCTCCCACATGATATGACCATGAGTTTCCCAAGATGTAGTTCCTCCATAGACATTCAGTGTAAAAGTGAGGACAGTGTCTATCGCAATGTCAGTCTGTGCTGGAAGGGAGAACACAAGCTGCTGAACTAGTAGCTAATGTTGTAGAGCAGTCACACAAACTGAAGAAGACAGGCAGAGTTCCCTCTAAGGTGAGCAACCCAGCACTGATAAAGTTAAAAGGGTATATAAGACTGGACTGCATGGTACATCTGTTTTCTCCACTGAAGCGCTGCATAAACAGTCCACTTTAACTCTCTCAGTGCTGGGTCACTCACCTTGTGGCCACCTTAGATGTAACACTGAGAGGCAGACATTTGTATGTTAGCAATCAGAAAACAAATGCTTATTTTGCTTTCCATTTTAAACCATCATTCTTCATTTCAGGCAAAAAATGTAACCCTACATGCTATAAATATATATATATATATATATATATATATATATATATATATATATATATTTCAACACCAAGGCTGGTTTGCTATTAAATCTTCAGAGCAGAAAAAAAGGTTTTTTTCTCAATTGTACACTTTCAAATATAATGTATTCTCAGAAAATAAAGGCATACAATATTACCATAAGGCCCTTCTGCTCTTATGCCTGTGTGTATGAATGTTTTTAAAATGGTGTGAAAGTAAAATATTCTGCATTTTTTATATTGCAGTAATCCAGCTCTCCTGGAGTATGCAGTGGCTTTATTTCTATATACCAAACTATAACCACAGCTCAAAAAGAATCACCAAGACCCAAATAATCAACCTTTTCATAAGTATGCCTTTTGGAAATAAAATAATATTTGTTTTATGTTGGGTGTAACTTCAATGTTCCCACTGATTTCAATGCACAGTGAGCTAGGAGGAAAAACGCGGAAAATCTGCACTTTTCACTGGAAATTTTTCGCCAAGAGGAATGTGCCATTTTTCGCCGATTTAAGTTTAAGGCAAAAAGTTTCGCCCATCACTAATCATGAGCAAAGTATCTTCATACTGTAGAATTCACACACTAAGGGGTTCCTGAGGGGGCTACAGCTACTCTGTAAACTAGATGCTGCAACTGGTCTATGTTCAGGTGTTAAAGGTGCTGCACTCACAACAGCAGCAAAATCACTCCATATAGCTGGAGTTGTGGAAGTTGATCACTCGTGTTGCTGATTACTCAACAATAGTGTGTGTGGTTTTTTGTGGAGATTGAACTTGGAAGTGGTGATGATTGCGACTGGCAGGATAATTATATATTTGTAGGCTTATTTACTTGTCCGACATTATGACTGATTTCTCAGACAGTTTATAAATAGGTATAGTTTTCCTTTTTTAGTGGTGGAAGACTGAGCCTTTTCACTTCTAGCTAATTTTCTGCCATTGTCATCATGCTTGTCATCTTGCTTACTCTCAACTTCATCTGCAATAGTAGTAGAGTAGGATGCATTAGGGATATATTCAATCAATATTCAGGCCATTGTCAGCATCAGCCTCTGCTTCTTCCTCAATGCTTTTATATAACTCTAGGCTTTTTTGAAGTCTCAAGCTAATTCTTTTTACTCTTCCTCTTAGAGGGATTTTCAGAATAATTGCTACTACTTTCAGGATAGATGTTGTACTTGTTATTCTCACTGTCAGACACAGCACTTGTTTGAACTGCTACACCTTCCACAACTATGCAAACTACAATAAAATGGGACTTGCTGTCATCTTCAGTGTTTTATTAATACTGCAGTGGTGTAGGTACTTTATATGTCATTTTGAAAAACGGCGACTTCTGGAGGAGAAGGATCATCATCTATTATACCAACCATGGCTGTAGTCCATTTTTGGGCTACCACTTTACTAACACTTACCTGCAATACTCCTACTCCTTTCTCCCTACTCCTGCCCCTAGTACATTTGTTGGACAATATCAAAGTAGTGTGGAATTTTACTGTAAAGTACATAATGGAACTGTTTGCTTGTGAAGTGCCCTTTACAAAATACTGTGTCATATAAATCTGTATTTATATTTTTATTTGTTTGTTTGTTTGTTTGTTTTTTATTAACTGTCCCTATCACTGTATGCTTAAATAAAAAAATAAAAACACACTCCCTGCTAGTGCAACTGCTTCTTCCCCCTTTGACTGTAGCTAGTGTCAGGATTACCCAAATCTCAGATCATTCACAGATAATCCTGGATAAGCACTGGAAGCCCCAAAGCCCTTTAAAACCCAGGAATGTCTGCTCCTTTGTAGCTTATGTAAGGCTAGATTTTAGGCCTCAACAAATAAATAAGTATCCTGTACTTCATGCTAGCATCTGTAAAAAATTTTTAAGTGTATATAACCCAGATTTATTTTCACGTTAGTGTTATATTAAATGAGGCTTTTAATCCTTTGAATTATAGAGAGATCGCCAATGCTTCACAATACAGAGGATACCTCTTTAGCATTTAAGGTGTTATAAACCCATTTTAAGCCACTGGGAATTTGATTTGTCCCCTGTGATGCAGTAGGTTTGGTCCAGTTCTTAGAGAAGTGGTTGGCAACTTTCAGCAACATAGATCAGTGGCTGGCAACTTTCAGCTGCTTCCAGGCTACAACTTCTGTCACTTCCTGACAGCTGTTGACTGGTGGGGAATGATGGGAGTTGCCTTCTGGCAGCAGCTAGAGGGCCTCACATCAATCTCACAGTGTAAAACACAGTACAGCATAAATAAAATGATTATGATTATAGAAGTTTTTTTTAGTGATAATAACATATTTACAACCCATAATGTTTGATTAATTAGATACTTTTGTTAGCAATTAGTTATAGCTAGTCTTGTTAGGTTAAAGTAAAGGAAACATGAGGTAAATAGAAGGTTTATGATTAGGGTGTTTTCTTTTTTTCTTTTATTTATTTTTGCCTTTATTCCTCTAAGCCATGGTTGGGAAATGCAAGGACCTCCAGGTGTTGAGGAGTACAATTCCCATCATCCCCAGCCAGTCAGCTGCTGTCTAAGGATGAAGGGAATTGTAGCCTCAACAGCTGGAGGGCTTCAGTTTGCCCATTCATGCCAGTGGTGATTAACTTTTGGCTGTCCAGCTACAATACAATTACCATCATGCCTAACCAGTCAGTGACCTACCACTACTCCAAGCAAAGCAAGGTCATAAATTAGCAGAAGAGATTTTATAAGCACTGAAAGCTCTTCCATAATGTTTATAATATCTCTCAAGTTGTTCCATTACAGACAGTACTATCTACAAAAGAATTTTGCTTTCTCCAAAAGAGAAATTGCAGATTTACAGTATATTGACAGTAAACAGAGAATATGATGACCAGAATATGAAGATTAGAAATGCAAGAGATTTGTTTCCATTTTTTACTCCTAAAAGGGCAATCCAAAGGTTATGAATAGCAGAAAGAGTTTGGATAGAACTATATGAATGTGGAGCCAAGAACTGCAGCTCTTACAGACAGATGATAAATACAGCCAATTTCCAGGATCTACATTTGTGTGGTTTTCCATGAGTCAGCTCACAGAGAAAATACATAAAAAGGTAATGATCAGTAGAGATTCAAATTTTGCTAGAAACTATTTTCCCTTATAAGGCCTAATAAAATACGAGATAAAAGTAACAAGTTGTACATATATTTTTTATTTACTAGACAGTACGATGAGATATCTAAGAATCTGGTACTATAAACGTATTCACTGATAAATTTAGCGGTGTGTAGAAACTGATCTGATATTTACTATGTTACAGGGGAAGTAAAATCTCTTAATAATAAACCATTTACCTTTCTATGGCCAAAAATTCCTAATATTGCCTATGATTGTTTTCCGCTGCTCCTTGATTTAAGAGATAACACTGTAAGTCAATCATATATATATTATGTCTAGGAGGTAGACACTGCAAGAGGTAATCTTAATTCATTAAGGACCAGGGTAGTATGCAATGCAATGTTATGAAATGTCTTGTGCATCTCACTGGTCCTTCACTCCTTGAAGGGTTTAGTAAAGTCACTCACTCTGCTGCCATTGGAAAAAAACTGACAGCAACTGTCATGTACACTGCTATGGATATGAGTGACATCCAGGGCTGATTGAAGATGTTATTTCTTGAACAAAGGCATAAAGACAAAATCCATAGAGCAGCATCAATATTTCCTAGCAACAGCAAGACAATTCTGGAGCCAAGAAGAAGATACGGTGGAGAGTGACTGAGACATCCTACTGGGACATCACTTTCAGACATCAGACTGTCAGACAGGCTAAGAATCTACCTGGACTTCAAGTAAGTGGCCACCCATATACTAAGCAATTGGGGCCATTATCTTTCTGTTGTAATCTATGCTGTTCATGACATAGAGGCCTATACCTCACATCCACAGTCTATTGCTGTGTCCATCCCATACAGTAACACCACAAGAAAGTCTCCATTATTTTTACTACTAACTGTTGAGCTTTGATTTACTGCTACAAAGTATTTAAGCCTCCATATATGTGAAATACATAAATCCATATCTCTGTCTGTGAACAATATACCTATACATCGGCTTGACTAAGTACTCTTACTATACCCTGGACTGGAGCTCACAACACAAGCCTATTTTATAATAAAACTTTATTGATTTTTATTTTTTTTGATTTGTGCTATTTTAATATTTTGTGTGTTTAATGTGTAACTTAGTTAATTAAAACTACACTACACTTAGATGGTAAACTTTGTGATATCTTGCCCCTTCACTTTTCTTTATCTTTGCATATCTATCCGCGAGACTGGAGTAAGCATTATATGAAAAGACAAGCAGCAACAGTGTGTGCACCATAGGACTGTCTTTTTTAGGAATAGCTTTAACCACCCATTAGAGACTTACGAAATACTTCGTTTTATCCTTATTTTATTTTGTAGGCATTAAAAAAACATGAAGAACGATATAAGTCTTATCTCTCAAACATTTATGGTTTGAGAGATATTCACAAGCAAAGTTTCCCCTTCCGCCCCTTTTATCTAGTGTAAGTCATGTCTTCTCAGATGTGAAATGCAGTCCATAGACCAGACAGATAACAGCAGGATACAATCTTCTTCCTATGAGAACAATGAAAGCCCTGCCCCCCTTGAAAAGTTTTTCAGGTTTTTCCCTTATCTTAATTGAAGATTGTCCCTCTCTGCAGTCTACCTGGGCACCTCCCTTCTGATCTGGCTGAACAGTGTTACATCAGTAAAAGGGGCGGGAGGGGGATACTTTGTCATTGAATTACTCTTGAACTACAACTCTGACAGAATTGAAATAACACTCTCCAAAGTCCAAATACTATGCTGATTAATTAGAGCTGCTTTTATTATGAAACATTACTATCCCTTTAAAGGGATAGTAATACTTACAATGTAAAAAAAAAAATTGTAATGTTTATCCCCCTGAGTAAAACAAGGCTACTCCCACTGCTGAAAGGTGTTTTATTCAAAAGTTATTATAGCTCAAAGTTGAAATTGTACAGTGGCGCTGGTGCTACACCATTCAATGGATATTTATGGTCCCGGGACCATAGCTGTCCATAAACCCTACAACATTTTTTTTTCATTTTAAGTATTACGATTCCTTTAAATGAAGCCCTATAACCTGGATTTTGGACTCTATAACACTCAGGTACTAAATATTCCAAGTAGACTAAAATTATTACCATTCCTTGAATAGAACTATATGTGTATAAGGAGAGGTGTTATTTACTGAACACTTGCTCTGAATAAGCATATACTGAACAATCAGTGAGTGGTAATTCAGTATAGTACGAACGGTGTATCTATCTATCTATCTATCTATCTATCTATCTATCTATCTATCTATCTATCTATCTATCTCATTATGTCTGCTGTTTCATACATATATGGTAATGTTTGCTTAACCCCTTAACAACCAGTGGTCTGGGGAAGTGACCTTCCCTTAAGGATGACGTGTATTGTGCACTGAACAGGGTTCTGAGAGAGACCGCTCTGGTCTCAGAGTGCTCAGTTTCAGACCCCTTTAGTGATTACAGCACTCACACAGGAGCGATTTGAGTACAAAATACGTGACGTGCCAGGAAAAAACAGTGATGGTTCTGAAACGTCACCAGTCATTAAGGGGTTAAGTCTGCCTCTTTGTCACACCTCCCCACAACAATCAATAGGTTCTACCTCACTTTAACCTCTTAGATGCTAGGAAAGCACAATATATTGTGAAGCATAATGTTAGATATATTTCTATTAAATCTGATGAGTGAATATTTATCCTGTGTAGTGTATGAAGAATACAAGCACATGATGATGTTTGTACAATGCATATAACAAGTGTAGTACAGTAATAGAAATCTAAGTAGCTTCCACTGATTATCTCATTTGTGTCTCCAGGCTTACAGATGCTGATGTAATAAGAAGAAAAGAAGCAAATGTGGAAAAATTGACTGTACCACAGGGACACACAGAAATTTAAATTGGTTTACAAAAGGATCTCAGCATTTAAGTGCTAGACGGGAGTCCAAAACATTGAGTAGCAATGACTTTTAAGCACATGAATTCTGAAGCTATACATTGGAGTCCTCTTTAGCATTCTTGGGGTTAAAGGACAGTCAACCTCCTTTTTGACTTTACATATACTGCAAGTTCATAAAAAGTACAGACACATTACCTATTCTTTTTATTATTATTATTTAACTTCATCTATTTATTAATACTAGTGTATACAGTGTGTTTCCTGGATTTCTATTTCTATAGAATTTTTCTAGGGATAGTGATACATTGTATCTAAATAAAATACATCCCTTTTGTCTTCAAGTGGCACAATAGTCTTTTCTTCCGCAGGGATAGGGTTACTTTGTATCAATTTCCCTGCTTTCACAGTCCCTGATAGAAAGCTCTCTGGAAACAGAGATTTAAGGAGATAAAAGTAAAAAAATAGGTGAAGATGAAAAATATGATAAAAAAAACATAGGCAATTTTCTTTATTTAATGCTTTTGCACTTAAAATCCCCATTTAAATCAATGAGAATTTTGAGACTCGTGGTTGTCACCTATGGTGCATTTCTTTATTACAGAATTGCTCCAATTTTCTTAGTGCAACTTAGTGTTCTATAGTACACAGGTAATATAAGCCTTATATGCTGCAGATGATGTCAACAGAAGAAGCTCTAAACAGAGCTGAGTGTTATCTGGCTTTGCTGAAGGTGCAGAGAGTTCCAGACAGTAATCTTGAGAGGCTCATGTTTATTTAGCTATTTATGCTTTTTTTGGAATCCATCTCAATGTAAATCAAGTTTGAATAAGTTGGAAAAGGCAGCGAACATAAACAGCAATACTAATAGTTCTAAACAACAATTATTCTTCTTATCCTACTTTCCAAAAATCTATAATCTCCTATATAAGCTAAGGATATGTGGCCTTAGGGAGCAATTTTGAGGCAAGCCAACTGTACCATAGGGAACAAAAACAAACACAAATTGATATAAAATGGACCTATCATATTAAGATACTTTTAGTTAATTTTAACCCATTTATTGCCAGGAAGTATGCAATGCGTTGCACATACCGCTGACACTCAAAGGGTTAAAGATTATTATACACAGCCTGGGTTATTTTGTGCTAGCCATTTCTTTGTAATATAAACAATCAATAAAATAATATTTATATTTTCGTGGCACAATGTGGCTCTTTATGCTAATTTGTCTTTTTTTTCCAGGGGTGTAACTACAGGTGGTACAGTGGGTGCTGTTGTGACAGGGCCTGGCATCCAAGGTGGCCCATCATCTCTGCACTGTCATGTGACCCCCTTCCAGTCAGCATAATCAGAATCAGATCACACTCCGAAGATAGACAGGCATGTTGGCATAAAATCTATTTTATTGGAACTAAATACAAAAACATACACTGGGCAACATCTAACGCGTTTCGCACATTAACTGTGCTTACTATCTTTGGAATGAGATCCGATTCTGATTATGTTGTACGTTATGGGATAGCTTGGAGCTCAGAGGGGCCTGCACCTAACGGAAGACATGTGGTGCTTGGTGAGTTTATATTTATATTAAGGAATACTGTTGCTGTATATGAGTGCCACGTTTGCTCTTTCCCCTTCCAGTCAGACCAGCTTCCTATCTTGGCTAATGGCCACTGCCATACTCCCACCTAGCTGTTGCTATTCATCAATTCAGGAGAGCTTCAGTGAGCCCCTTCTCTTATCTTCATTAACCCATTGAGCATCAGAGAGGTGTCCACGCATTGAAAAGCATTGTGATGAACAGCCCTCTGGCACTAAAAAGATTAACTATCAGCATGTCAGCATGGAATCATGATGCAGCAGTTCCCTGGAGCTGCAAACAAATTGCTTTTCCTCCCTTTATCCCTGTTACATGAAGCCCATTGGAGGCATTACACCTTGGGTCTGTGTTGCCAGGTCATTCAGACTTCCTCCAGGACTTTAATTAAGGTCTGCGTTGGTGCATGTAATGCAAACATGTCTCTGACCATGTGAGGGACCAGCCTAAGACTTCACGCCAGGCTCAGCAGGTTCTAGTTACACCCCTGCTTCTTTTAACATTTTGGGGCCATCTTTTTTCTTCTATTTACAATGAGATTTAATTATGTAAATTGAACAAATGTCAGTGCAAAATATTTCTTCTCTGTCCAAGCTTAAGGCAATATGCAGAAAGTAATGTAAACATTCTACCACAAACCAACTGCACCATTAGGAATGAATACAAATTTGCATCAATGTGAGTGGGATTTTCACACTCTTGAAGGCTTGAGAGGTATCCAACACAGTGGACACTTTGGCAATGTTTACTTGTTCTCTACTGTTCATTTGGTGTGCCCCAGAATTACTCCAGAACAGCCCTTAGCCTAAAAATTGTGAGCCAAATGTATAATTCAAGAAATAATTCACTGGTTGTGAAACAGCACAGTTTAATGCCTCCAAAACATTTCACAAATCTATACCTCTACCCTGTGATAGATAAGAGGAAGTCAATTGTTAGCCCTTCAGCTGTTGGGGACGACAATTCCCATTATCTTCAATCAGTAGCTGACTTGTTGGGAATGATAAGAGTTGTATTCGCCAACAGATGGAGGTCCAACAATTAACATCCCAATTAGACAGTACTTTAAACAACTGATATTACTGAGCTTCCAGGCTTAAAGGGATAGTAATACTTCGTTTTAACTTTATTTTATTTTGTAGGCATTAAAAAATATGAAGAATGATATAAGTCTTATCTCTCAAACCTCTCAAGCAAAGTTCCCCCTCCCGCCCCTTTTACCTAGTGTAAGCCATCTCTTCTCAGATGGGGATCTGGTTGTAAGACCAGACAGATAACAGCAGGGGACACTCTTATTCCTATGAAAACAATGAAAGCCCTTCCCCCCTTGACAAGTTTTTCAGCTTTTTCCCTTATCTTAATTGAAGTTTGTCCCTCTCTGCTGTCTACCTGGGCACCTCCCTTCTGATCTGGCTGAACAAGGGGGGGGATACTTTGTTTGTGAATATCTCTTAAACCATAAAGGTTTGAGAGATAAGGCTTATATCGTTCTTCATGTTTTTTTAATGCCTACAAAATAAAATAAAGATAAAACAAAGTATTACTATCCCTTTAAGCAAAGTTAGTTTATTTATATTATGCCAACAAGGAGTTTGACATTTATAAAATCCTTTTTGGGGTGAAAAGTGGTATTCTTTATTTTCATATTTCATTACATGATCTGCTTGGATCAGTTGGGTACTTATGTTCTGTCCTTCTGGTAGACCATCAATGGGCTCAGTTTGGTCTATCTGTCAAGTGTCTTATCTAATCTGATGATTTTCCAGTAATCACCTCTGTTTCATATAGACTCAGATTCAGCATTACATTTCTATACAGAAGGAAATTTCTATGTATTTCAAATACCTTTTTTCTCATTTACTCAATTCTGCCTCCCTAGTGAGTATATTTGAGCCATATCCTCTTTCAATAAATTCTACCATAATTTTGTCCAGATTAATATTCATTTTATCAGGATCATTGCATACACTCTGAATTTTCTGGAACTGGGATACAGACGATCCATATAAAAGATGTTTAGTACATAAGCTATAACACTGCCCGTAACAAAATAATTCTTTTTGTAGGTTTTCTCTTATACACCTGTAACCAATTTATCATATTTAATGTGTATATCATTTCAGTATGAAAAAATGGGCATTAGTGATTGTACTATCAAGTGATTCTACTGTCAAGACAATTAATAAAAACAACAAATTCAGCTTATCAAAGGGGCCCCTGCACAATATGTACACATCACTGAAATACCTATAGTACACATTCACAGGGAGATGTACTAATGTACTAACATTATCTAGACACCCCATGTACACATTTGCATTATCGGGTCAGATGCAGCTGAACAATTTCTTGTTTTTGCACAAAATATTGCTTTATAAACCTAAAATAATGACATTCAAGGACAGTGAAAGTAAATTCAACTACATATTAAATTAGAGGACTAATGTTTTGTTCTTTAAGAAGAAAGTATTTCACAGCCTTAAAACTAGGCTTACTATTAATATTTGTAGAAAAAGGAAGTGATGTCCATGGTGACTGTTATCCAGTTCTCCTCATATTTAAAAAATCAACAAACAATAAATGGCGAATGGTTGTGTAACAGAGTTTGTAGCTGCAAGATAAGCCTGTATTCTGGATCAATTAATCAATTATGGCTTTCTTACCAGTGAGATAGCTGACTTGGTTAAAGTGGAACTTTGTATAAAGTCACCCTCCAATAAGTAAACATATGGTGACTAGCTTCATAATAGTTCTATTAGATCTCAAAAGTACCTGATTCTAAAGTAATCCCTAATCTTGGGAGACCAGAAGCCAGGCATAAGCGCAGACATCTTGTCTTAGAGATGTCTGCACTCCTGCGCTGTCAGACCTGGTCTCCTCTAGGAGGCATGTTACCTTAAGGTAACCAGAAGGTACTGACAGCACAGGTGCGCAGACAGCACTAACCTGGCCGTCAGTCTCCGAATATTAAAGCTTACTTTAGAATCAGGTACATTTGAGATCTAATAGAACTATTAAAGCTAGTCGCCAAATGCTTAATTATTGGAGGGTGACTTTACACAATGTTAAAGTTCCGCTTTAATGCACCAGCTGTGGAATCTGTTCAAATGTCAGGGTCACGGGTTCTATTCCAAGTTCTAGTCCCAGCAAGGTCAACTCAGCCTTTCACTCTTCTGAGGTAGATAAAATGAGTACCCATGACATATTTGATAATAAGAGATAATCTCAATGTATCCTTCCTGGTAAAATACTTGTTTGGAAGTCCATAAATAACCAGTTTATTTGGATCTTTCACTTTAAGAAAGCTGGCCAAATCCTTATCAACCCAGGTATTCAATATTCCATTCAATTACATAGTCCACTCTTTAATCATAGGTATTGTATCATAAACAATAGCTTCATAACACTCACACAAATACAGAATCCTCTGTGATGACCATGGTAATCGTGTAAAATCATTGCACCACCTTTTCCAGCAGGATTTACACTATTATCCTTAGCAACACCAGAGACATCTCCACTGGTGTTAAATTGCTTTTAAATTTAGAGTTATGCATTTTACCATTTATCTTGTGGCTCAAAACCTGAGTAAATTTACAATTTGGAGTTAGCGGATTGAAGGTATATAACCCTTCACTTCTAAAGTGTTGTATTGGATTTACCTGGTAATGATTGTTAAAGTGTTCCTTAAACCTTAACAATCTCTCCAATTTAAATATTTCAACCGCAAACTCAAATTTATGAAATGCTTACGCAGGGCTAAAACAAAGTCCCTTACATACGTGCATCTCTCCCTTTGTGATGCTCTGGCTTGATACACTGAAGATTAACTCTTCATTCTCTATTTGGTTCCCTGTCTACTTCTTGTAACGTTTTGTGCCCTCTCCTTGTTCTGCGGCATTTCCTGTTCCTAAAAATGGTGTAGTAGATACAGACGCTGCTAGTTCAGTTGTACATCCCGATTCACTTCTGGATGCTTGGTTCTCAGTGAAAATGTTTTGGTGACTATCAGCACTCTGTTGTATTCCAGACCTAAAATGACCATTGATTTAAATGTGACATTTAACCCCCCCCCCCAAATGTTACAGAGATCTACAAAGCATTGCAGACCTCTCCAGCATTCAAGTGATTATCACTGAAAGGGTTAAAGGGCCCATTTAAATGAAAGGGAATGTAGATCATTTTAAACATTTTCTAAATAAATAGATTACCCCCATGGTAGAGTTGATTTGCCCCAGAATTGCTCCAATTCATCTTGCTACGTTGGCTTCACTTTCTTTGTAATCCTCTCCATTTCAATTTGACCTACATAAAAGATTTAAAATATAATGACATTAAATACAAAATAGATTAATTCTGGCTACAGAGTTAGCAAAGAGTGAACACATCTTGTTCAAACCTTGCCTTCCCTCAAGCCTTATTTTTTAATGAAAACTATAAATACCTTCTCATGCTACGGCAATAAAATACCATTTGTCTTAAAAAAATGAAACAAGATAATCATTGCCATTCATTTTGTCCAACCCATTATCTGGCTGCAAGAAATATTGTATAAGAACTGGAAGGCAGACTGATGGTTATTTAAATGTGACTGACTCCAATAAATGAACTGCTTTTAGCCCTCATCTGGTCTTGATTTTCCAGACTCTGCAAGCTGATCTTTTTTTCACTCTTTCTGAAAAGTGGAGTCCTATAGTTTCACTGTGGGAGTTTTAAAGGAGAAGTAACACCTCCTAATAATAACCTTATGATGGTCTGAAAATTCTAATGATCCTCTGTGATTTTTGCCCTTGTGCTTTTCTGCAAAAGATCTTGAATCAATCATTGATGTCATGTCATGGATGAGTATATGGCAGAATCTAGCAGGACCAAAGGACACACACACCTCACCCACTGTACATGGTAATCACAACCCTATAAGGACCTGATAGGTGTGAAATTAATTGCTCTGGAATGTGTTGTATTATGTTCTGGTACTTAAAGGGTTAAGTAGGATCATGGACTCTCCCTGATTCAGTTTGATAAAACTGACAGCAACTGTCATGTCTGCCTCCATGAACAAGACATCCAGTAATGATTTAAGATGTTATCTCTTGAATAAAAGTTCAAAGGCAAAAGTCATTGGGTCATTAAGTGTGTGTGTGTGGGGTTATGGTTAGGAAGTGTTAGTTTTCCACTGAGATGGTCTTAAAAAGAATAATGACATATAGATATAAAGCACTTTGTTGTACCACCCAATGTGAACAATTTATTGATATCTCCAGTTATAATACTGTTACACAAAGGTTCATTTTTATGAAGAGACTGGCTAGGTGCATGTGCACAAACATTAGTCAGTGCAAGCTCTTGCATTTAGTCATAATAGAATCAGTGGAAGGTACATTATTTGATTGATAACAGGCCAAAATGTTAATGTGGATTTCTTACAATCTTGTGCCACATAATCCTAAAGGGTTGCTAACACCTCCTAATAATACCTTACACCCTTACCTTAACCTAGGCAGAAAATCATTCAAGCCATTTTGAATAAAGTATGTGTGGATTGGATCCAAAAATTAGTGCTTATTTAGTAATGGGCATTAATTCCATAAATGGGAACATGATTCTTTGCTGCCAGATTCAAGGAACCCAAACTTTCCCATAGACATTTTCTTAGGAAGAAAGGACGGGAGACTGAAGTGGGAGGAGTTACAGCTTGATTCATGGGGGCCACTAGGATGCTCAGATTAAACATTTGAGTGCTCCACATTGGGGGAGATTTACTAAGCGGTGATAAAGTGGAGATAACTTCTCCAGTGTTGTCACTTCTCCAGTTCCTAGATTATTCTATAGAACCTATGCGCTAAAATCTCCAAATAACATAGGAAATGGAGACGTGATAAACTGGAGAAGTCACCTCCATTTTATCACCTCTTTATCACCACTTAGTGAATCTCCCCCAATGTGATACACAGCCCTCTGGCATGCAAAGAGTTAAAAGTAAATGGGGGTTTATAATTAGGAGGTGGTAGTACAAGAAATATAGAATATGGGCTACATTTGTAGCTCCTGACTTTATAGTGATTTTGTAAAAGGTTGTGTTTAATGCTATTATAGATAATTAGTTAAAATAATAAATGAAGGAAATGATCAAAAATGTTGAGCCTTTCATAAAATATTGCTGGCATTTAGCCACTTAGTGTGACAAATAAAGAAGTAAAATAACTGGAAACATATTTAAGTCCAAGTTATATATGTTTGCTCTCAATATATTTCACTGCAATTTTAGATCATAAAATGTAATCAATAGCACTAAGTATATATTAATTAGTAATATGTAACATTGTATTGCATTTTAGTGTAACTGAAATCGTTTGTTGATCCAGATCATCACCATCAGGAGTGACCTTATGGGTCTTTGCCAGACCTCCAGCTGTAGCATTATCTAAGTATCAGTTCATTCCCCTAGGCAGATATGCTCACTACATGTGAGCACATTTCTGGGTCAAGGGAGTGCCATGTCTTCACAGCAGGAGGTATGGTATTACAAAATGCTTTTGTGCAAATATACTTGTAATGTTTTTTGACAGGCAGGGCGGGAGTGGATAAGTGAAAGTCATTTAGCTCACACCAAAAAAATGGCTAGATAATGCACAGATATTCAAAGTTTTTAGCAAATATATAAGGACTCACTAGCTTGTAAATTTTACACTGGTTTAACTACAAATTTCCCATAGACTGCAACTTGAATCTGTGAGATAAAACTAGTTATATCATTGATCACCTGCAATGGAGTTGAGCCCTAATGTAGATCCGCAACTCATTGAGGCTGATGTACTAAGGACTGGAGTCATTTGGGCAAACCTAAGGCCCTACGGGGGATATTTATAAAACTATTCTTAGACATTTTGAAAGAACTGTCATTATCAAGACTGGTGGCAATGTTAGGTATTATTTAAATGAGCAAGGGCACCATTATAAATAAAGCTTTATTCTGCAAATTAACACATTAATTAATGAGCTGATTTTACCTGGCATTAATATTCTGACAGAAATGTTGTTGTTAAGCTGTCACATTTATCAACAATTATATATTAATTTGCTGCACCCATATTTGCCTGCATAATGTCACTTCTCCACAATCCCAACTACATAGTTCGGACTTCCAGAAACCTGCATTAGTGTTCTTTTAAATGCTGAGAATGATGTCACAGTTCTCATTGCTTAGTTTTTGTACCTCTCTCCCTGTTTCAAGAACAGCCATTAAACTTAAACTAGTTTTCTTGTTGTGTTTTTAGACTGAAATGTTCAAAAGTATAACGTCAATTTTGAAAATACAACGTTATTACCACAATTTTGCCAGAAAGTGGATCAAAGTAATATTCTTTGGGCCGTATGTTCAAAGGGATAATGACAAAAAAAAGTTGTATGAACAACAAAAAAAAGTAATTGTGTGCATGAACAACATATTTCTATAGCTTATGCGACAAAAAACAAATAGTGTCCATTGTGTAGCTAAGGTATTCACCAATGTCATATACAGGAAAAGGAAATTTGTTGTATACAATGACAAAAGACAAAATATGTATGTTACGAAAAAAGTGGAGGGAATGTAAAGTTCTCTTTAGGTAAGACATTTTTGTTATTAAGTAAGACATTTTTGTTGTTAGGTAAGACATTTTTGTCTTTACATATGACATTTTTGTCTTTACATATGACAATTTCAGTCAGGAGAAACTACATGTTTCCGATCAAAACCGACACTCTCTAAAAATATTAATGAGCCCAACGACACTGTACTTTGAAAAGTCATTACAAACGACAAAATCTATTTCACTTCTTCTTTGAACATATGGCTCTTTGTATGAATATTTTGGGCCTTTTATACAAAACAAAAAAGTGGAGTTCTTGGGCAAACCAACTGCACCTTATTAGACATATAAAAATCCCAACTGATTTTAACTCCTCGAATGCTACAGAGGTCCCCAATCCATTGCAAAGATCAATATATATTAAAAAAAATCAAGGGGAATTTCTATATCTACCCATTGACGTAGTCGTTTTACCCCAGAGTTACCCTACTTTTCTTCTAGAGATGGGGTTAGAACTGGAATTGATAACACCATTTTTTTAATATATGATTTGTTTTGACCATGCCCACTTTTAAGACCATTTATCTAAAAGTGTCTTTAATGTCT
Source organism: Rhinophrynus dorsalis (assembly GCA_037306005.1). Lineage (NCBI taxonomy): Eukaryota > Metazoa > Chordata > Amphibia > Anura > Rhinophrynidae > Rhinophrynus > Rhinophrynus dorsalis. The sequence continues at coordinate 91,200,933 of CM074720.1, read as the reverse complement.
TTATTTCTTTGAAAATGTGATGATTGAAAGGTAAAATAAAATTCTGATGTTAATAAGGGCTTTTAGGAGTACCTTTTCTTTTGAACATCACACCCAACGTGAACCATAAATGCCAACTAAAAGAAAAAACAATCCTGCTCTAATTCATACCGATTACACAGAAATTATAAACCCTTTTTACAGAATATATTATGCCTATGTGTTCATTTATATCAAATAAATTAGGGTTTTGTAGCATAATTTGCACAAGTTTGTTTAAGCTCGCTTACCACGCCAAGGTACTTCAATTTCAAGCGAGGTCTCTCTAATACATATACATCATATAACTGTAAAATACAAAATAAAATACACTTGATAAAGCTAATTTGTGGAAAAGAGTAACTTATAGTCAGTTAAAACCTGATTAAAAAACTAGTTAAAATCACCCAAAAACACAACTCAAAAATCTAATATTTTCTTGGTAATTGGCTCGCTTCTCAAAAGGCAAAGGTTTGCAGTAGATGGTTGAGGACCCAAAAGGACTGAATAATAGCCACTTAATAGTATCACTAATGTAAAGGGACTCAATCACCTAAAAGCATCTTTAGTGATTTTGAAAGAGTTTTTTAAATGAAGAGAATTAAGCCATATTTCTCATTACTTAATTTGTATAACTCTCGCCGTATGTTACAAAAATGGCTTTTAGGAAATTTGGATCTAAATTTAAGACAATATTAGTATTTTGATTTTGAAACAGCTTTGAAAATCACCTTTTGAAGTATTTGTAATTTTTTATTTTAAAAACAAATTTTTCATTTTTAAAAATTTTTAATTTGTTTTTTTTATTTTAAAAACTAATTTCGATTCATAGATGATAAGTCGTGCTATGCAGGCACTTCCTGTCTTAGCCCAACACGGCCTCTCCTCTCACCGATACTCCTCAGCAATTCGTTTTCAATCTCCCTAGCACTGAAAGGGATAAGAGTAATTGAGTGGAGGAGGTAATGTAGGGCTAAAATATGAAGTGCCTATACAGCATGCCTTCATTAGAATAATTTATACAATTAAGCAGGCTCTTGCATATTACATCAGTTGGAAAAACTGTCAATGACTGTTATGTCTGCCTTCTGGAACTGACAGAAAATTCTGTCTTTTGAACAAAGACAGAAGGGCAAAATTCAAAGGGGCAATTAAGATGTTCTGGCTATAGTAAGGTAAGTGGGGTCTATTATTACAAGCTGTTACTTCACCTTTAAGAGTGCCACATCAGTAATACATGTGCATTAGTGATGAGCGAGCGTGCTCGGCCGATGCTCGGATCGGCTCGAGCATCGCTCTGCTCGGCACATGGCGGTACTCGTCGAGTACCGCCATGTGCTCGCCCGACATGTTCGGGTGGCGGGGATCTGTGCCGGAAGAGGCACAGATCCGAAGAAGCTCCGCTGGACCACCAGGGACTGGAGGTACGGGGGCATTGCAGAGATGAAGGGGGCATTGCGGAGATGAAGGGGGACATTGTGGAAGAGGGGCATAGACTCTATGCCCCTCTTCCACAATGTCCCCCTTCATCTCCGCTATGCCCGTCTTCCACAATGTGCCCCTTCATCTCCGCTATGCCCCTCTTCCACAATGTGCCCCTTCATCTCCGCTATGCCCCTCTTCCACAATGTCCCCCTTCATCTCCTCTATGGCATAGAGGAGATGAAGGGGGACATTGTGGAAGAGGGGCATAGCGGAGATGAAGGGGCACATTGTGGAAGAGGGGCATAGCGGAGATGAAGGGGCACATTGTGGAAGAGGGGCATAGCGGAGCTGAAGGGGGACATTGCGGAGCTGAAGGGGGCATTCTGAGATGAAGGGGGCATAGCGGAGATGAAGGGGGCATTGACCAGGCACCCTCCCCTCATCAGAGCAGGGGGTGCCTGGTGTTGCCCCATTCATTCCAATGGGGCTCGGGTGCTCGGCCGAGCACTCGAGCCTCAGGGGGTGCTCGGTCAGAGCACCCGAGCACCCGAGCATCGTGGTGCTCGCTCAACACTAATGTGCATAATCCCAGATGCTCACAGTGGCTGTCACACCATCAGTGCTCAAGTGCAGTGAGTAAAAAAGGTACTGAATGTGGAAAAATTGCTTGGTCTCATTTTCCATTAGGCAGTGTAGGAATCTGCAAGAATGCCATATTTTGAGTGGTGCCTTAGCTGTGTGGCCAGGCCAGTTTACATTCTCTTGCAGAAGATGCCTTTTCTTTTTTATGGCAGACAGTTTATCTACTCATGTATACTATTATTTACCTTTGATGATAGATATATCTCTAGCATGCAAGTGCTCTCCAGGAACATTGAGTTTGTATTGTAACTAATAGGCTAAGGATTTTTTTCTGTGCCAGGCTACACTGAATGTGGCTGGGGATGGGGACAAGGACATGGGAAAAGTAGGAGCACTGACATGGGAGGAGTGGGGAAAGGTCATATGTTAAGGAAGTTAAGGAACTAAGATCCTTGCCTAGGGGAACCTATGGTTTAAATCCAGCCTCGTCTATATGTGAAATGTACCTTATTTGTCCAGCTTGTTACTCTACAATCCCCTACATGTCCCTCGGGCATTCAAAGTATTAATTGTACAGCTGGCTAAAACAATCTTATAATCTATAGGACTGGGATTTCAACATTTCAGCAGTATATCCAATTGACAAGGCTTGTGTGCATCTCTACCTTAGCAATTTCCTTTAATACATGTTGATTTCCCTGAGAGAGTTGCTTGGTATTTAGGTGCTGTAATTTCATCTTCTCTGCTTTGTAAGTGAATGTAAAGCAAATTATAACGTTTTGAGAGTAACTTAATTGACAGGAAAGTGAGGTACTCCCACTAGTTGTTTGAAAGGGTGACGTCAGTAACATATCACATTCTTAACCCTTTGAGTGACAGAGAAGTAAGCAAGACCTTGCTCAGCAATGCATTTCGTGCCCCACTAGTACCCAAAGGGTTAATTAATACCCCTGTGTTGGGGATATCTCTAGAATTTAGGGTTAAATTTAGATTTACTGAGTTTGACGTAGTCCAGATTAATTCTGGATCAAACCAACTGGGAAAGTAAAGGTCCCCTAAATTCCTTTTCATTTAAATGGGGCTTTTAATCTCTTCAGTACTAGAGAGGTCACCAAAGCATTGCAAAGGAATGGATTGGTGACTTCTATGATATTCAAAGGGCTCAATTCCACTTTAAGTCAATGTTTAGTTTGTCTAGTTGGTTTGCTCCAGAATTACTTCAGGTGAGATATACGTGTGATAAAAAGGAGATAAATTATGCAGTGTGATGGAATTCCCAGTCCCCATGTTAATCTATGGAGTCTATGCACTGTGATTTCTAAATGTGGATATATGTTAATGCATAGTCTCCATGACTACAACATAACTTAGGATTTGGAGAGTTTATCACTGTGGAAAGGTTATCTCCCCTTTATCACACCTTAGTGCAATAACCTCTAAGTTCTTCTTAGTACATTATCCTCAATAAAAGATTTTATGACATTACACAAATTGACTTTATGATAAAATAAGCACAAACCTGCTTTTGTGCTGTGCAACTGTCTAATGCCTATGTACACAACTTTTATGCCAAAAACCACTGTTTTATTTTGCTTGTGCCAAGAAGTAAGCAGTGGAATAGTGTGTTGAGAATGTATTGTGTAGCTTGTTTTACTCCAGCTACTAACAATGAAACAGAAAATCAGTGCTAAATTCTTCCAGTTCTTCCAAATCAAAGAGGAGGAAGAATAGAGATACCCAGGCAAAGCCTGAAATAAATAACACCTAGCTCACTATCACCTTCTTGCTCTAGGGTCCGGTTGGGGAAAGATATAGCTACATCTTCTGGTAATCCATCTCATTCATCATTGTCTCCCAACACCATTCAAAGCCATTCTGCAGATGTCAGGATGTGACAGTTCATGACCACCCATTGCACACTGTGTGGTGCGGTGACCACACATTGCAATGCGATAGAGGATAATCGCAACCAGGGCATCAAGTGGCATCTGAGAAGAGTCCATCCTGTAAAATATGCTAAGCTGGTGGCAGGAGGGTTCATCATTATTATTAAAACTGCAAGCTATCACGTATCCTTAGCTGGGAGTGGACAAGAGTCATAGAGACAACAGCAGTACTTGGTTTCTGTTGGGATGGCTTCACATTGTTTGATGTGACTGCAGATGTGCCCATTGTTCCCAGTCCTTCCCCTATTTCCTACATACACTGTGCACATTGAAGTTGCTGATGAGAGGCGTAGTTCCTACTCTCAAGGGAAAGATTTATATTACATCAAGACACCCATGATTTTGGAGGAGGGGCAGGAGGAGAGGCATTATAGGCCAAATTCTGTTCCCCAAATATAGTTGAAGTGGTGGGAGCTAGTTGTGGTTCTGCTACTGCCTCTGGTGCATCACTGGAGCTAGTAGTGACAAGTGGAACCATGATCATCATCACCCATATCACTGTTCTGGTTGATCCCATTCCCTTTGAGCTGCCTAATCATCCTGCTGCTTAAACAACTGAGCAGCAGCAGCATGAATAGCAGTTGTAAATGGTGAAATGACACCATGGCATTTGCCAATGGCCAATACCCACTGACTACCAAAAAATGATGTGCTGGCACTATACCAGTAGGACATTTTTTATTCTTAAGGCTTGTTCTTTAAATATAAACTAGAGGCCTACAACCTATTTTGAGGTTTGTTTCTAACAAGTCTAAGTCATACAAATCAATGTTTAGTCAAGGCCTATGCATAACAAACCACTGTTTCCTTGGGACTTAGGACTCTAACAAGAAGTCTAAGCTGTACAAATCATCCTCTACAAAATACTCTATCCAGTCAAGTATCAGTCTGCCCTAGTCACAGTTTACACCAGGGGTTCCCTGTTTCTGTCACATTACTTACCCTTTTCTTATGTTATACATTTATTTATATATTTAATTATTTTATGTTACTGTCCCTCCAATAGCAGTCAACACCCCCCCCAAACAAAATGTTCTGTTCAACTGACTCTTTGCCCACACTCCACCAACACAGGCACCCTCAGACCCCTTTTTTTACTATGCCTGTGGGGAAAAAAATAAAATATCACTGTCCCCCAATAGCAGTAAACCCTCACAAAAAAATTCTCTGATCAACTGAACCTTTCCCCACACTCCACCAACACAGACACCCTCCCCAGACCCCTTTTATACTATGCTTGTGGGAAATAGAATTTGCTACGTGTTGTGTGTAAATTCCATGTTCCCATTGATTTCAATGCAATGAGCTAGGTAAAAAAGCAGGAAATGGCACTTTTCACAGGAAATTATTCATCAAGTAGGAAATGCCATTATTCGCTGATTTTTGTGAGGTGAAAATGTTTGCCCATCCCTGTTAACAAGTTACATTTAATTTAGTTGAAACTGTTATAATAGCTTCAGTATGTAATGAAAGACTGGGGCATGTTGCCCTTTTGGAGGCGCAATGATGTATGATCTCACACTCAGCTGGGTGGACTGGTGCATTAATAGAGCCTCCACATAACTCCTCCCGCACTGCAAGCTCCTACTAACAGCTGCACCAGCAGGATGAACCTGCAGCTTTCCAATAGCTGCTGACTACCACTCCTATCTTCCTTAACCAGTTGAGGATAATGGAAGCTGTAGTCAAACAACACTTTGAGAGCTGTTCAGATTGATTATACCTAATATGGCACTGCAATGAATGGATTATCCAAAATAAGAAAGAAAGCAGGCAGGCTTTATGGTGGGATAAAAAGAGAGAAGACTGATCACCTAAGTGTAATACTATTTAATAAAATGCAGATACATTAACAATATACATAACATAAGTTAAATACAGGTAAAAATTCATAGCGCAAAATATAAAATATAAAAATAGAGAAAAACAAGGCTGGTGATCGCTAGGATAAAGAAAAGTAACTAGAGGCAATAGATACCATATGCTGGCTGTCGGGGCAAATGCAAGTGAAGATAAATATTACATTAGCCGGACTATCTCCACCAAACATCCAACAAGATAATGCAATATAGTATCAGCTCCCAACTAACTGCAGGAATACCCGAATATGTCCCCGCCTATATACACTTACTTGATATCTTCTTTATCAGTTTGCCTAAAGTAATTATGTGTATACTGTTCTCCAGGTAACTTCCTCCACAAATGGACTTGGACTGGAGCGCTATTCTGTGTTCTATTTAATAAATTGCAATGTTTGATGATAAAAGCTTGACACATTGGGGCATATTTATAAAAAAGAGGAGCAATTCTTGTACATAGGAGCCAATAAAATGTACATTTATTTGGTAATGAGACAGAGTTTGATTGACCGGAGATAAATTATATATTTTATTTGAGCTTTCAACCACGGGATACAACAGATTTCTCCAACTTTTGCTTAGCAATTAATTTGAATTCTCCCAACATCTAAGGGTTAAAGGCCCCATTTAAATCAATGAGAATTAGCATATTTGTTCCCTATGTGCTCCATACAGCACAGCTGTTTTACCACCGAACTATTCCACTTTAGATTTTATATATAAGCATCTGTGTCCTGCTTTTTAATACTGTACTTGCTTTAAAGGGATAGTAATGTCTCATAATAAAAGCAGCTCTAATTAATCATCATAGTATTTGGACCTTAGAGAGTGTTATTTCAATTCTGTCAGAGTTGAAGTTCAAGAATAATTCAATGACAAAGTATCCCCCTCCCGCCCCCTTTACTGATGTAACACTGCTCAGCCAGAGCAGAAGGGAGGTGCCAAGGTAGATTGCAGAGAGGAACAATCTTCAATTAACATAAGGGAAAAACCTGAAAAACTTGTCAAGGGGGGCAGGGCTTTCATTATTCTCATAGGAAGAAGATTGTTCCCTTCTGTTATCTGTCTGGTCTTACAACCAGATTCCACATCTGAGAAGAGATGGCTTACACTAGGTAAAAGGGGTGGGAGGGGGAAACTTTATCCTTCAATTACTCTTGAACCACAACTCTGACAGCATAGATATAACACTCTCCATGGCCCAAATACTTTGAAGATTAATTGGAGCTGCTGTTTTTGTGAAACATTACTATCCCTTTAAAACATTTAGTTTGCCTTGTTTTGTCTAACACAATGCTCTATATTTATTTGAAATACATTCCAGCCTTTGTCAGAAAGTATATTTCTCATTTACCACTTGTGTTGGAGCTAACTCCAGCAAACACAGTAATACAGGAACTCTGCCAAACAGAATAGTTTTAGCAGAAGCAATAAGTTCTAGATTTGCTACAGAACACACAGGTTGCCTTTTTTCTTCCTATTATTTCTCATCTCAATGAAAATCTATCTTTAAAGTGAGATGAATAAGTGTGCAACAGTCGCTACACATATCCTTAGCTCTTTGAGTTCCAGAGACGCATCCAACGCATTGGACCGCAAATCGTTGGATGCCTCTTTGGCACTCAAAGGATTAAGACACAGGGGTGTTTTAAGAAGGTTTGATGCCCCAGCTGAAATTGAGAATGAAGGCCCCCAAATGTAGGAATATGTTCAGAATCCCTTTAAGTTTAATTACTTCTTAACCCCTTTGAATCCTAGGAAGCCTTCCAATGCATATTGAAGCATTCAAGGGGTTAATATTGGTGAGAAAAGCAGCTACATGGTTTTATGTGGACCAAGGACAGACCCTATTTTTTCTAATCATTGGATTAAATTGATTCTATGCTGAAGGCCTGGGGGGAGATTCACAAAGCAGTTATAAAGAGGTGATAAAGTGGAAATGACTTCTCCAGTTTATCACTTCTCCAATTCCTATGTTATTCTATGGAGCCTATGCACTAAGATTTTTTCTTCCCCCCTTGTGTCTAAAGAAAAATATCTACTGGAATGTAAGTGTTAATTTTATTATAATGCGTATAGGTATGTGATTCTAACTCTCTTGGCCTGAGTTTTCCATTTACGGTTACACTACAGCAGCCCATGGCACAGAAGATAGAAAAATAAATGTAGACACAATAGGAAGCCGCATGTATTGGAACTGATTTGCTAAGGTCCCTGAGAGGAAGTATCAAATGACTGGGATGGTCATGATAAATCCTGAAATTCTGGGATGGCAGCTTGGTTTCACTCCACTCTACTATCATAGAATTCATTGCACAAAAGTAAAAAAGCTCTGTGGTCCTTATCGGCCTCCCCCTGCCATATCAGGTGGTTGTTAAGTGTTAACACCAGGGAGATGTCAAACACATTGCAAAGCAAAGCAAATGCCATCAATATGGAACTAAAGTGTTACCTGTTAGCATGTCAGTCAGGAATCATAGTTTAGCAGCTCCATTGCTCTATCTTTCCCCATTATTTGGGAACACCTCCTGAAATACTGTAGTGGTAAGGTATGCCGAGTTTCATATTTTGCACCGGGGATGTACGTTCTAGTTACTCCCCTGCTTCCCTAGTATAATTTGGTTGGGTACTCACAGAATTTATTTTTTAAGCAGATTGTCATGTGGCAGACTTATGTGGGAACCCAGAGGTGCATAATTAGTTTGCCTGAATATGACTTGAACTGTGGAGAGGAGCAATAATTACAACCCCTAGTAGGTTAGCTCTAGAAGCTAAGGTGGGATACTTGAGAGGATTTCTTGTTTGCATTAGTGACCACTAACTGAAGGTTTGCTGAGACTTACACTGTGGTAAAGATGCCACAAGGATGGATACCAAATACCAGCTGAAGCAGTGATCAGTCAGGATCACACACGAAAGATGTAAGTACTAGAGCTTTGCTGAAAAATTGGGATGACAATTATGTAAAAATCCAGTAGATGCCAGCACTTCAAGGATACACAATTTTGCAGGACGATGCACCAGAAGTGGCCAGCAGGGAACCCAAATGCAGAATGTTGGAATTCCTGAGATGTTCTGCCTTTCAGGAATTACAAGGAATAGAAGTGCTCCAAATACAAGAATTAAGTTTCCACAATGGCCACAACAATCCAGACAAGAAATGAGTGTAACACAGGAGAAACAAAGAGATGCAAAGTAATAGTGAGTAAAAGAATAAAAAAAGTAATAAAAAAAGTAAAAAAAAAGTAATGAAATGAATAGGCTGGTGAATTAAATTGTTCTAAGTACACCCATATAGGTATATAGCAAGCAGACAAAATCCTTGTAAATGGGTATATTTCAAATAATATTGTGACTACCAATTATAAAAAGCAGTGCCATGCAAGAAATCACAGTGAACTTGTAAAATAGGATGGGGTGCAACTTGTACTAAAATAAAAGATTTTCATATTATTAAAATAACCTGTATATAATTAAAAGTAAATGTAGATGAATGAGAATATCAAACACTCTATAATTCTCTTTGCAGAAATACTACTCTAAAATGAAACCCAATATAGGTATTCACTAATTATAATCCTAACTCTCAAAGTGAAATAAATTCACTAAGATAAAAAGCATTTAGACACAATTTTAAGGAAGCTGATAGAAACTAAAGAGTGACTAAAAAAATCCAGTGGAAGAAAATACCGTGTGTAGCATCAATACCCTTGGCTAGAACAAATTAATCTGGCAAAACTTAGTTCTTGTATAGGTTCATGAATAGAGATGGGCGAAAATTTCCGCCTCAAACTGAAATCGATGAAAAAGTCACTTTCCTCTTGGAGTAAAATTTCCTGTGAAAAGTGCAGTTTTTCCACTTTTTTCCGCTTTTTTTCGCCCATTGAAATCAATGGGAACATAGACGTTACACACAACACACTACAAATAATATTTTATTTCCCAAAGGCATTGTATTATCATTATTATTATTATTATTATTAATCTTTATTTATATAGCGCCAACAAATTCCGCAGCGCTTTACAGTAGGGAGTAAACATACAGAGGTATTAAATAGTACAATAAAGTGTGGAGAACAGAAGGATCAGAGGGCCCTGCTTGTGAGAGCTTACAGTGGTGGTGCCTGTGTTGGTGGGGTGTGGGGAAAGAATCAGTTGAACAGGGGATGATTTTTGGGGGGTTGTTTACTGGGATTGGGGGGCACTTAATAAAAAAATAAATCCAAAATAAAAGAAAAACCATAAGACATGGTATAAAGGGGTCTGAGGAGGGTGCCTGTGTTGGTGAATGAATGAATCATTTGAACAGGGAATTTGTTTTGGGGGGGTTTCTAGACTGCTATTGGGGGGACAGTTAATAACAAAATAAAATAATAAATTTGTATTTAAAGTTATAAAGACAGGTACCCCTTGACATAAGCTGCCACTGGGGTGGACTGATACTTGACTTGATAGAGTTTTTTGTAGAGGATGATTTGTTAGATTTGTTGCTAGAAGACCAATTCCTTAGGAAACATTGATTTGTAGGACTTAGCCTTGTTAGAAACAAACCCCCAAAACATTTTTATTTTTTTGCAGGACTATGTTTTCTCAATTTTTTTTTAAAGCACAAGCCCTGAAAAAAAAATGTCCTACTGGCCTAGTGCCAGCAAGTCATATTGGCCAGTAGCCACTGGCCATTGTCAAATGTCCTCCTGAGTCCTGAGTTGAAACTGCTGTTCATACTGCTGCTGCTGAGCTGTTTAAGCAACAGGATGACTAGGCAACTGAAAGGGAATAGGATCAACAATAGCAGTAACACAGAAGATGGATGATGAAGGTTCCACTTGCCACGAATGGCTCCAGTGATGCACCTGAGGCAGTAGCAGAAGAATAAGTAGCCCCCAGTATATGTGGAGAAAAGAACAAGTTGGCCATTAAATCTTCTCCACCTGCCCCTTCTCCAAAATCTTCACGGGTGTGTTGTTATTAGAATACATATTTTTCCGTCAAGAACAGGAACTGTGGCTTCCATCAGCAACTGCAATGTGCACAGTGTGTGTGTGGTAAATAACATCTGTGAGCATAACTGTATCCAAACACCATGACACCCGAAACCAAGTACTGCCGCTGTCACTGTACCCCTTGTCCAGACCCTGCTAAGGACACATGACAACTTGCTGACAGATTAATAGTAATGATGAACCCTCCCTGCCAGAATCCTAGCATATTCTGCGAGATGGAATCTCCTCAGATGCCGCTTGATGGCCTGATATCAATTCTCCTCCACCACACTGGCATGTGTGGTCAGTGCACCACACAGTGTGCATTGGGTAGAGACGAACTGACATATCCTAACATCAAAAGAGTGGCTATCATTTGGCGGGGGAGGTAACGATGAATGAGGTGGATTGGCAGGAGATGTACTTGTTACCCTGGAGGAAGAAGGTGATGTTGATGGCAAACTAGTTGTTTCGCTCATCATGGAAAATCCAGTGTCTTTCTGGGTATTCTTTATTCTTCCTCCTCTTTGATCTCCACCTTTCTGGAGAGTCAGGGGGTACAGCAACAGTGGTGCTAGATTTCTGTAATGGGTGTTTGGCTTTAACATGTTTGACATAAATGTCATGGTGTCTCTGTTTCATGTGTGTTATCAGGGCATTTGTACCAAGGAGTGTTCCCTCCTTTCCCCTTCTCACTAACGTCACAAATTTTGCACTGTACCATTGTCGGTGATGACTGCACTGTGTCTGCTGGAAGAGAATAATAGTCCCACACCCATGACTTCTGGGGGGAGGGATAGGAAAGAGGTGGAGAAGAATGACCTCTCTCTTCTTGTCCTCCACATTTCCCTTCACTTTTTGTGGCAGCTGATAATTTTGCTGCTACTGCCTCAGATTTAGTACTGCAACTAGGACCAGGAGTATTGTTGGCGCTGTCAAGTGGAACCTGTCCTAGTCATGCAAGAATCCATACTCGTTGACCCCATTCCCACTGTGTCCATGGTGGTCTGTGGCACACTAGCCTTATCCTCAGCACCCTACTGCCCTTTCATCTCAGAAATTAGAGCACTTGCAATTTCCGCTAATTCCAAAAGCTGATTCCTAGTGGTGGTGTTGATGCCCATCCTCATCCCTGTCTTCCATTCCTTCTCACTTTCTGATAAAAAGGTCAACAATTTCTCTTCCACCCCAGAGTCTCCAACACCACCACCACCACTAGTCCCTACATGATGCTGCTCTATTCCAGACATCTCACTGCTAGAAGGAGGTGACGAACAATGTGACAGAGGGTCCCCTGCTGTCACACATGGCTTAATTTTCTCCTTCCCCCCAGAGTACTACAAGAGACACTAGCAGCAGGTATTGGTGGCAGCAGGTTCAGCACTGGCAGCAGGTACAACACTAGTGGCAGCACATCTGACAGCAGGTACAACACTAATGGCTGCAGGTACAGCAATGGTGGAATTGGCAACAGGAGCAGCACATCTTGCAGCAGGCACAGGCAGCTGACCTGTCCTGCTCTCACTAGTACTACCCTTTTCTCCCTCCTTTCCCATTCCCTTTTCATCCTTCCTTCCCATTCCCTTTTCTCCCTCCCTTCCCATTAAATTCCCCAAGATCCCTTGGGTTGATTTAGGGGGACTGGACAGCATTGGTTCAGTAGTGGTACCTTCCATCTCCTCCTCAGACTCAGTGGACACATAAAGGTCCTTCCAGCTCCTCCACTGATAATTTTTTACCCTGCTCATAGTGATAGGAGTCTCTATGAGCCTCTCCTGCTTCACTTTTTGCAAAATATCACAAGAGAACAGCACAGCACGTCTATCTCACTCTGTAGCTGCTTCTATTGTGTCTGTCTTCCGCAAAAACGTCATGTTTTTATAGCGGAAGTATGAAAACAACGTAAATCAATGGGCAGAAACTTTCTTGCCATTGAAAAAAATGGAGAAAAATTTGGGCCAATGGGTGAAAAATGTGAAAATTTTAACCACTAGTTTTAAAGCGAATTTTCCCGTGAAAAAGCAGATAAGAACGTGGTTTTTGCAAAATTTCCCGTGGGAACACGGCGACAACTTTCGGCCACCCCTATTCATGAACACTTATCCTGTATCATAATTCTCTAGGATGTTTGTCAGGAGCCGTCATGCGCAGTATAGTCTGCGCGCATTGCAGTCATGCACAGTACAGACTGCCTTAACACGGCTGATACAAAGCGGGGCGCTCCGAATTCAGACCGGAGTCCTCTCTGCGCACCTTCCTGAGATCGCTTGGTGAGCAGAGAGGCTCCAGGCACTAGCCGAGGCTACTGGGTGGCACTGTGGCCTGTGTACACGGGCTTTTAAACTAGTCTGATAATAAAAAGGATAAATGATGATGGCATGAAATGAATGGTTAATGATGAGTTTGGGGAGTTCCTCATTCCATTAGGATCTAAGACCTTTTATATAATTCTCTTTTAGTCATTCTCCTTTTGGTACTGCCACATATTGGAGAGTACAACCACAAGTTAACAGTATACTACAAAAGTAGAATTTCAGTTGAGGAAACATTTAATCCGCTATTACTTACCTGAATGATTAGGCTTAAAGGGATAGTAATGTTGGCTGACTAAAGGTCAGATAAGTAAAAAAAAACAAAAAAAAACTGGGTCTTAAATTCTTTGTACTAAAATGAGTCCATTATCAGTTCTTTAAGGCTAACGCAGTCTATTAAATTGCATCTTGTGGTGTTTTTTTTTATTTTCAATGGGCCAAAACTCATCTAAATGTAGCGGCCGGCAGAGTTTCTTTTGCCAGCATTTTTTCATAGCACTGATCATTAAGTCGCTTACCATGCTTGAAAAAATGCCGTCACCTGTGGGGTTTTTTTGTGTTGGCTGCCTTTAAATCGAGCCCTATATGTTAATTTCAAAATGAATTGTGTTTTGTGTATTTGGTTTTATTTTTGAAAGCAGAAAAACTTTTTTAAATTGCTATCTTTAAATGTTAGACTATAAACACAAAACAATCAATTCTGATGCCCGTGATATGCTATTATATAGTAGTAGATGGGAACAAAACATTTTGTGTGGCTTTTATGTTGCTAAAGATATATTTTCCAGAGGCACGGTTGAAAAATGTGCCACAGATTCGAATAACATGAAAGTATGAGTGAGAATAATTCATACAACTGAAATGCTCAGACAATTATTACAGTGTTTCAAACAATTATCACCTACCTTCACAGATATCCAGGACATACTTGAAAACGAGAGAAATCTCAATGTATTCTTCCTGGTAAAACATTTTCTAAATAAAATAAATAAATAAAATATAAAGACACTTTTCTAAATATCACCAAAAGGAATGCATATAATAAAATTTTACAAGAAAACGTATAAAAATTTCATGTTGTTGTGGTTTTGTAAAGATGAATATAATCTACAATCTGATCTACTTCAACTTCTCTATGTAAAATAACTTCAAAAGATTATTGTATAAAGCTTTAAACTTGATAATCCTTGCATCAGCAAAAGAAGAAAGCCATCATGTAACAAAACCTAATGCTTCTTTAGTGATTCAGTTCTTCAAATGTAATGATTTTATTAGTAAGAATGAAACTATGTACTATACAAGGGATTGCTAGATATATTTTGTATGTTTTTTTAACCCTAACATAATAAACTTTTTCTGCTTATAGGACTTCAAGGAGATAATCATGCGTGTATGTCTCCTAACATAATTAAATATGTTAAACTGTGGTTTTTCAAAGAAACCTGCAAAACATGATTAAGCAATAAAGCCAGCTTTTCTTAATTTTACTTTGTTTGCATAAAATTTATATTTAGAAAATAGAGAAAGACGTTCTATTAAAAACACTGATGTTAGATGTTTTAAACCCTCAAAACACTTACGGTTTTTATTTTAGGAATTTTAATCCAAGGATGAATTTACTTGAACCAAAAATCAGCTAAACTCTCATAATGTTTAGAATGACTGATTTTATAGATTTTAAGGATCCCCAAGCCGTAGTACAGGTGAGTTGGTCTACATTACTGGGTCTTTTATTGTTACTACGCCTGTGCCCAGGTAGGGATAATCTTAAAATATCAATTCATAAGGCCACAGTTGAACAAAAAAAAGAGATTGTTTTGAAAATATCAATGTCAATAACTCATGTAGTGGTTTTGCAATGTATTGAATAAATTAGTTGGCATTCTTTGTATGCAAAATATTAACCACCATGGAAAACTTTGCATGCAAAATAATTGGTTCCTTTTTGATACCTTACTCAAGAAAATTGTTGAAACTAGTTAATCATTTCCTAGAATTACCATGAACATTTTAACTTTATTAAAGGAAAACTAACAACTCCTAATAATAATCCCTCACTTTCCTTGCCAATATAAAACCTTCATGGTTACTATGAATTTGTATCCTTTTACCTTTGCTCAGGATATAAAAGTGGTCAATGATCTTCACATTGCCAAACTGCAAGGGCATTATTCAATACTTGCTTGATCTCTCAGTGGCTTTTGACACTATTGATCATGATCTCCTCCTCCACACTCTTCATTCCTTAGGAATCAGTAACTTAGCACTGGACTGGCTCTCCTCTTATCTAACTAACTAATCCTTCAGTGTCTCCTCTGCCACCTCTTCATCCTCTCCCATCCACCACTCTGTTGGTGTTCCTCAAGGTTCTGTTCTAGTACCACCTTTGTTCTCTCTTTACACAATAACGCTTGATGATTGTATTAACTCCTTTGGTCTCAAATATCACTTCTATGCAGATGACACCCAGATTTATTTATCTGCACCATGACTAACTTCTGATATTCAGGGTAAAGTCACAGAGTGTCTCTCTGCTGTCTCAGACTGGATGTCTCATAGGCACCACAAACTCAATAGGTTTAAAACGGAGCTACTCTTCATCCCACCTAGGCCTGGCCCTGTAGTGTCTTTCCAGGTGACTGAAATGGCATGACCATAAATACAGTATCAGAAGCACGGTGTCTAGGGGTAATTGGCAAGTCTCACTCATTCTCTTCTCATATTAACACCATTGCTAAATCCTGTTGCTTTCTTTTCCATAATATTGCTAAAATTCTTCCCTTCCTCTGTTCCTCCACAGCTAAAATTCTTATTCAAGCACTCATCCTCTCCCGCATAGACTACTGCAACCTTCTGCTGTCTGGCATTCCTGCATCCCATCTCCATCCACTTCAATGCATACAGAATGCTGCAACATGAATTTCTCTTTTGTCACCTAGGTTTGTCCCTGCCCCGCTCCTCCTCAAATCTCAAACATATTCATTCATTCAAAACCTCTCATAAGTCCAGGATGTCAAATCCATGGAAGCAGGTATGACATTTACTAGTAGGTCCAGAGGACCTCAACATTTGCTCATTGCATTGCACACCTCTTCTCTTCTTAAAAGGTTATGTAGGTCTAGCAGGGATATATATGCACAACAAATAGAAACAAAGTTCCATCATAGTGTACAAAAATGTATTCATGAAACAGACATATAAAGTTTCAATCTATGCACTCGCATATTGCCCATCTTGGGCATTAGGCATCTCTGACATCCTAAGCCCTGGTAGTCATCAAAGCTGTGTCCACTGAACAGTCCTGGATGAGCTGGTCCTCACAGAAGGATCCTCAAAAACATCCATTAATGGTTATGCAGGATAAGTCATATGACTTAAGGTTTGGTAACAAAGGATACCTGTATATCCTGGTCTAACCTTCACGTGTGACCTAGACACAGTGCAGTGAGTGTGACCTAGCTGTTTTCTGGGACAAGAGGACACATTTACATAGGGGGCATGGGGGAGACCAGTGTTAGAAGTGAGTGAGTATATCACAGAGCCTCTGCACCACTTTATTAGGGAAAGTAAGCCTGTACCCTCTGCCTGTTTCAGTTTGAAAAAAAATTGCCAGCCACTGTCACGTCTGTTTCCATAGACATGAGATCCAGAACTGATAGAAGATGTTATCTCATGAGCAAAAGCACAAGGCATTAGGAAGGTTTGGCCATAGTAAGGTAGGGTTATTATTAGGAGGTGTTAGTGTGCACTTAAATAATTTCAATATTAGGTATCAGCAACATTTTTTTAAGTCTTTGAATGTTCTGAGCCTGCAGTCATCTATATTGTGTGATAGAATGCAGGCTGCTTAGCAAAGAATGAATTGTTTCATAGAACTACATCATCATTGTGATATGTATGAAGAACTAAATTGGCTAACACTCAAATCTAAACGTGCCCTTCACCTATCTTGTAGGGTTTATAACCACTTCTCCAGAAAACTACCAGACTACCTGAGCAGTATGCTCACTCCAGCTCTCCATACTTTACTATAACCTCTACTCCACTACTAACAACTCACTGAGTATACCACATTACAAGAACCTGGTCGATCTGCCTTTTCCTTCAGAGCTCCGAAAGTATGGAATAAGCTACCTTAAAAAATCAGATCTTTTCCCAGTCTAAAATCCTTAAAAATAACTGCTTTATATCTAAAAACAATATGAAACTGTATAAACAGTCTCTGTATTTGTACAAATATGCAACTTTTTGCTGAACACACTCCAGGACATACTTGAAAAATTGTAAAATGCCCACATAATAAAAAAAAAATCTATTTATCAAAAATTATGATAATGCATTTTAAATTGTTACTAAATGCATGCAAACACTTTTGCCGACTAAGGGATGTGTCTTTAGATCTTGTGACAATTTCTTCAAGCTGTTTATAGATCAATTTCTCAAACCCAAAGAAAATCAGTGAAAATTTACTTTTCTAATGCATATATATATATATATATATATATATATATGTGTGTGTGTTGGATGGAAGCATGCACACATATGGAGTTTTAGGATGCCAAATTGATGTGTATGGCTTGATTTTATTTATTTAGAAAATGTTTTACCAGGAAGAATACATTGAATATAAGTTAACAAATTATTAGAGAAGATAAGTTAGGGAGAACAGTACTTTCTTAAAATCATTCTAATATCTAGAAAAGATTATTTAGGAAAACAGAATCTAGTAACCCTTATACACCCCTTGAAAGCTAAACATGTCTACAAATCATTGGACATTTTCATTTTTGCACTATGGTACAATTGGTTTGATCTAGAATTGCATCTCTTTAGCTTTATGAATAAGGCCCATTGTCAGTGTTCTATAAAGTTTACATTTATGGGTTGGTATTTGAGACAATGTAAAATAAATCACAATATTAATCCTTTGGCTGCTAGATATGTCTCCAATGCATTAATTTGGAGACACCACTATCAACTTGTAATGATGTTCAAACTTTGAGTAGGGTAGGACCCACTAGGCAGGTGCTATGTGGTAGCTAGGGTGCACTGCTGGGATGCAATGCTTGAGAGTGCTATCAACCATAAATGTATCCTTTCTGTAGCTTAAAGCCAGAGTAAAGTTGTAAACCTCAAGGTCTAATATTTGACTTCAGTTGATGCAGTGCCAGACAGGATGGATAAACTCACAATCCGAATGGTAGCAGGAGAAACCATCTTCCTCAGTTCAGGAAAGTATAAGCCAAACCATAGATAGGCTGTTTGTCAGGACAGTTGGAACAGGCTCGCTCTCAAGAATATAAATCAAACTTCAGGGCAGGAGAATCAGGTTATTTAATCAGTAGATAATCCAAGGGTTGTTATCCTAAAACAACATCAAATGGAGAACACAGAAGCCAACTAGAGGTAAACAATGTGCTTAGGTAATATTGTATGGAGATGGGAATAACACATAGGAGAAGTGATCATTTGCTTTCAAAAATGTGTTGGGAACAATATCAGGGCACACACACACACACACACAGGCAATGGAGAATTTATGAAGTAAGAAGATGCAAATAGTGAGTATGACACTACTGCTCCTCATTGGAAGCCGTATGGGAGCTCAGGTTTTTATGTGTGGGAGAGATCGAATTCTCTGACACAGGCTGAAGGGTGTACGTCAGTGGTAGGTATCGACCAACTTTCCTCCAGGTCATAACTTTCTCAGTCCCTCATTGACCACAAATTCCTCCTGGCCATCAACCAAAACAAGGCTATTAGGTAATGAGAATGATAAAACTTGATCTTCTTAAACAGGCTTAAACAGACACATAGAAGGAATTCTCAGTCTTAAGAGTTGAGGGTAGATAAAGCCAAAAGAGGACATTGTTGACTGTTGACAAGACATTCATAGGATCAATAAAGCATGGAGCTTCAGATGCATGGCAGAGAGCCTCACCTCCGCACAGGGAAGAAACACAGGAGTTGACTGGCAAGGAGAACCAGCTGCCCACCTTCTGGGTTTCTGAAGATTTCAAAGGAGCAGAATGAACTGTAGCCCGCATAGCTAAATCTTCCAGAGAACCATTAGGATACAGAAAAAGCAAAACATGAGAATGGTAATCTAAGGCAGCAAAAATGGAGATCACTGGAAAAACTTGGGCCAGAAATTGTTAAAGCTAAACTCTGCTAATGGTAAAAGAATCAACCCAGTTAGGCTTTTTCAAAATTGCTGAACATGAAAACATTGTTCCAGAGACTGATTAGTACACTTCATATGTTCATTAGACTGGGGATATTAGGTAGAGACCAAGGCCTTATACAAGCAAGAAAGAAAGTGAGATTCTCTATCTGAAAAATTGTGCAAGGGATGACCATGGACATCACATTAATGAATGGATCAGCCAGATCTGGAGATATGGGTTAGGCAATAAAATTAGTCTGCAAAGTATTACCAGAATAGTGGTACATCCACGGGAAGGTGGGAGGTCAAACTCAAAATCCATGGCCAGGTGAATCCTAGGGTAGGAAGGAAAAGGAAGTGGATGCATAAAAACCTACAGACCTCATGGCTGAGCACAGGTGGCAAAGAAACTGTAGATTTCAAAATCCTGGGATGACCAGATGTCCCAACTGAAAGACTTCAAACTGCAAATATAAAGGGACTTAAAAGCAGCCAGTTGAAGGCTGAAGTTGATCTTTCGGTGTGGGTCCTGTCCGCAGTGGGTAGAGGCCTACAATGTGTGCAGCTCAAACACTTCCTGTCCTATGAAACATAGAAACATAGAATTTGAAGGCAGATGAGAACCATTCAGTCCGTCTAGTCTCCCCATTTTCCTACTGTAAAAACCTCAAACCTTATTTGGTCCTTGGCCTTTTCTTATGTTAAGGACAGCCTTATGCCTATCCCATGCCTGCTTAAATTCTGTCACTGTATTAAAATCCACCACTTCTGCTGGTAGGCTATTCCACTTATCTACTACCATCTCAACGAAGTAACGCTTTCTTAATTACATCTAAAACTGTGTCGTTCAATGTCAATAGCTTGGAAACTTAAGTTTCAGGGTGAGTCAGTGATATAAACTTAATAATATAGAAGTACAAAAGGGTGAAGAGCCTACGCATTTCGTATCTGGAGTGATAGTTCCTCAGGATCAAACAAAAAAATTGAACAGTTCATAGAATAGGAGGTGTCTGAGCTGCACACATTGCAGGACCCTGCCTGCTGCGGGAGTAGGAAGTCTATAAAAAGAACGCACACCGAAAGATTATCTTAGATGAGAGATGGGTGAGAAGCCAACAGGTTATACACCAACCGCACATCACCTGCCCCCTACATTGGGACATTGGATTCTAGTGCCCACCAACGTACCAGTGAATATATTGGACATTTGCTGAAGGAAACCGTATGCAAGAAATTGTGCGCTACAGTGATTTTTATGTATATATTAAAATGTTTTTATATATTTTCAGTGATATCACTTATTCATTATAAGCACTTTACTGATTTTTGGTAGTTAGTTATTGTATCTATATATACCCAGTTTGTATTTGACATGTTCTCTATTAAATGTATCTTTATTATATTACATTGAGTTATTTATTGAATTCAAAGATCAATAATTCCAATATTTAATGGTCAAACATGCAACGTTTTGGTCCATTGACTGGGCAGGGGGTGAAGCTTCCCTTGCCATTCATGTGAAAATCTCAGCAAAACGTTGCAGGGCCTTCAAAACACATGGGATCACTTTATCAGCAATATCCTCCTTATAAGTACACCCTCAAAATATGCAACCCACACATTTATCCTAAAATTATTTCCACTGCCTCCAGATTACTTTTTCCTTATTGTACAATTCCTCTGAATAACTCAACAAGATCTAAAACTCAAGTTGCACACCCCACACATTACATTTACCTAACTTTATGCCTCTGCTCAAAATCTATGCACAAAGTCATAAACCTGAACCTCCTCAGCATTTCATTTTTCATTACTGTACTGCATTCTCTATTTACAAAACATTCCCTCTTTTTCCCCCGGACAATGATCCCTCCTTCTCCCCCAGACACCGAGTACCCTCTCTCCCTCACGTTCATCCCTCTCTAGCCCTCGGACATTCAGCTATCCATTGAGGTCACTTTTACTGCCACTCTGACATTGCCACGGCAGCATGTTAGTAGTGAGAAGTGGACAGTGAGGCAACACACACACACCCTGAGCCCCCACAATGATGCCAGTGCCACCTTCTGCAGTTCACCTACCTGCCCCTGTATCTGCTGCCCCTTGTAGGCTCAGGAATGCAGGAGCACCCAACTTTCATGTCAAACATGCCTCCTACAGCCATTGAGGTAATTGTGGACTCTACAGTGAAGCACTCAATATAAAATGCTCTGAGTGGATGAAACAGTTATAAAACAGAAAGGGTAAATATAACAAACCCAAAGAAAGCAACTCTGCAGAGGTTTGTTCCTGCTCTGGCACAAACCTGTATTTGACTGCTCCATCATGGCCCTGCATGCTCACATAGTGCAGAGCACCAGGTGGTCACATTATATCTTGACTTTCTGTATTAATATGGTGCATGAGGACCATGAGGTGGCAGCCTTTTAGCTTTATACTAGAGGTGGCACAAACTTCAGCTCCAGACATTTAACCACCACTGATTGAAGCCAATAAGGATGGGACCTCAGCAAAGACAGGAAGCAGAGCGGAGTTGTGGAAGACAGAATAGAGGTGACACAAGAGGACAACTGTGGGAGAAAGGATGACAAAAATCAAATAAAAACATGAGAACATAATTCTACATTTCTGTAAATCCTTGGTAAGCTCATATCACCAGCTCTTGAGATGAAAAACCCAGAGAGGGACATGAGTGTTAAGGTCCTTATTCAATAAGATAACAAAGTGCAAAAGCAATTGAATTATATGAGAGAAATACATATTATCCTAATTCCTGTTGATTCAAATGGATATTTTATATATTTGGATGCTACTGGGTCCCCAATGCATTCAGTTGGTTTGTCCCAGTATTGTACCTGTTTAACTTTCTGAATGTGAAACAATGCACTGGAGACCTCTCTAGTATTCACGTGTTAAAACCTCAACTTAAATAATTGAATACAACTATAAGGGTTGTGGATTTTTATACTGTTGTTCCCAAAGATGGAAGTAGCAGCAAATACTTATTAAAAGACAGAGAGTTAACCTTTTTATGTTAGTTGCCATTCAAGGCCATTACTACATTTATTACATTAATGAGTTCCATGACATTTAATCTGGCATTCAAAAGGTTAAATTATATATCTACTGCTTTTTTGCACTGCAATGTGTTTGACCTTTTAGAAAGTACATGGAACTGAAATGTTACACGTTATATAAACTATGGTAAGTGAGAAATAAAATCTGTACAGTGTAAATGTTGTACAGCAGTGCTAATGTAATACAGTCAAATGAAAGTATAAATTATTTGGCCTTTGACAGAAGTTATTTTTTAAAGTGGAAGAGTCACCTGAAGACAATTTTTTTATAAAATATACAGAGCCTTATGTATAAAAGCAAACTGGAGCAACTCTGGTGGAAACCATTTGTACCGTAGGAGACAATGAAAATTTCCATAGATTTAACTGGTGCTCTCAACTCCTTAAATGCTAGGGAAGTTTCTAGCACATTGCAAGCATTCATGGGGTTAAAGGCCCAACTTAAATCAATGGAGGGTTTTGGAGGACATTTATTTATTCCCTAAGATGCAGTTGGTTTGCCCCAGTTTGGATTTATATGTAAGGCCCATAGTTTCTGAATAATTAACCTTCATGTTTTGTTGGCAAAGTGTGGCACTTCATGCAAATTGCCTCCACAGTATGCTGAGTAATTCTGTTTGAAAGGCAACTAACTAGTAATCCTATATAATAATTCGCTAATGTATGTTTGTCAGAAGCCGTCATGCACAGTAGAGACGGCTGCACACGGTGCGTCATGAAGGATAGGAAACTGAAATGAGAGACTTCAGTTTTGCAGTTGATGCTTTTCTGCAGGACCAATGAGGTGTACTGAAGGTCTCTTTTCATCCCTCTGCTGTGCTCCCACTTTGGTCCTCCGGAGTCCAAGATGCTGCACTGCAGAAGATCTATTGATTATATTACTACAAGTTGAACAGCCCGTGTACACGGGTCAAAGTTCCAGGCAGCAATGGCCACAGGGCAGTCATGCAGAGTACAGACTTCCCACACCGCGGCTGATAATGGAGGACTACGGTCTGAATTCGGAGTGCCCATGTACACAGGCTGTTCAACTAGTAGTAATATAATCAATAGATCTGCTGCAGTGCAGCATTGTGAACTCCAGAGGACCAAAGTGGGAGCACAGCAGAGGGATGAAAAGAGACCTTCAGTACATCTCATTGGTACTGCAGAAAAGCATCAACTGCAAAACCGAAGTCTCTCATTTCAGTTTCCTATCGTTCATGATGCAGATCTTCATAGACACTCTATATCGGCCTTGAAACACTGACATCAGGGGGAGATTAACTAAGTGGTTAATAAGAGGTGATAAAGTGGAGATGACTTCTCCAGTTCCTATGATATTTGCCTTTTCATAGGATAAAATAGGAATTGGAGAAGTAATAACATCTCTACTTACAGGGCTGGCCCTAACATGGGTCCCGGTGGGTCAATGGACCCAGGCGGCACTTCGACTGGGGCAGCAATTTGCCGCCCACTGTATGTCAGCCAGTCACCTGGTCTATGTCAACACAGCACAGGACAAAGAGCGGCGCGCCTGATGTGACAGTAATTAGTGGGGCTCAGCCTCTGTCTGTCAGCCAGACTGAGACTGAGTCAGACTAATCACTGTCACAGCAGGCAGGCTTGGCAGGGTGTCTCCTGGAAAAAAAACTTGCCGGCAGAGGCGCTCACCTAACAGCCACTCTGTGGATGGGCGGCTGTCAGCTTGCACACAGACATCCTCCCATGTTGCCTCTCTCGCTCCCCACGCTGTACTGAGGTCAGAGCGTCGGGACTCACGTGACCTGCCGGTGCTCAGACATCAGACCGCGCGGGGAGTGCGAGAGGCAGCATGGGAGGATCAAGCTGCCTGCCACTAGACACCAGGGAGCTGGAGGAGAGAGAGACAAAAGAGGAGGAGAAGATAAGCGGCAAAGAGACACATGGGGAGAGGAGAGACACATGTATGACATGGTGAGGAGACAGACGGGTGGCATGGAGGGAGAGAGAGAGACAGACATGGGTGGCATGGAGGAAGAGAGAGACATACATGGGTGGCATGGAGGGAGAGAGAGAGAGACAGATATGGGTGGCATGGAGGGAGAGAGAGAGAGACATGGGTGGCATGGAGGGAGAGAGAGAGAGACAGATATGGGTGGCATGGAGGGAGAGAGAGAGAGACATGGGTGGCATGGAGAGAGACAGACATGGGTGGCATGGAGGGAGAGAGATGTTATTTTATAACATTTTTTTACATCTGCAGCAGAGTTAGATAGCAATCTTTTACACAGGACACCACTTAAACAATTTCATAACCAGGGATGTCTGCTCCTGTACGGTTAGATTTTGTAACCCTTTGAGTACAGGAGCAGAAAATTCTAACCCTTTGAGTACAGGAGCAGACATCCCTGGTTATGCAAGGGTTAAAGTGGTGTCCTATGTGAAAGATTGCTATCTAACACTGCTGCAATTGTAAAAAAATGGACAGTTTTAAAATATCATCTAAAATGTGCAGTTCTTCCATTAGTCTTCACATTATACTAACTGCACAGGGAATGTAACCAGGGAAGCTGGTTGGCTTTGAAAGACCTGGGGCTTAACCCTTAGTGTACCAGAGGGGTATGCAGTGCATTGCAATGCACTGCATACCCCTGCACTCAAAGGGTTACATTTGCTTAGAGCAGCCATACGGGAGTGTTTTGGTGGGTGTAGTTTGGGGAGGGGGGCAGCATTTCATCCTTGGATCCAGGCAGCACAATGTGTTGGGCCGGCCCTGTCTACTTATCACCTCTTTATCAACGCTTAGTGAATCTCCCCCCAGGTCCAGGCTTACAGCCTAAGACTTTGTGGATGAGAGTCACATACTTCCAGACTGAGTTCCAGCTAATGGGTTCAGTTTTTTGGCCACAAAAATGGCTGGTAGGAGCAATTTTGGGGAGAGACCTAGTAAAATTTGACAATTGCTATTTAAGGTCAAACTTATATGTAAATGCTGCCAATATGCTCAGGTCTCTAGGCAATTCAAGGGTACTGTTAATATGCTCACTTATGATATTAAGAGGTATATTAACTGCAGTTCTGAGTTCGTTATCTATATTTACATGTAGAATCTGTTCAATACAATATGTGAGGCGTACCATATGCCATTTAAAGCCTTGAATAAGGGAGCATATTAACCAAATTTAGAATGGCCGTAGGGACTCTAGACATGTTTTGGATTGTCATGTGGGCAATCTGGCATGCTTTGAATTTCTGGGCATTAAGAAAGTCAAGTTGCCATGGAGAGGTGGGGATATCATTAAGTTGATTAACAAACATGAGACTTACTGGATTTTTGAGCTGAGGACAAGGGCACCGGAGGGGTTAAATTCTGAATGGGATGTGGCCATATTTTATCTTTTGTTTTTGTGCCCTTGTCTCCAGTTTGATTATTATTTTCAACTTTTGCCTCCCAGTCTCTATGTTTGACATGTTTCTTAATGTTGTAATATTCTGGCATTGTTTTAACTGTTGTGAGATTCTTTGTATGTTTGGAGATTTACTCTATTTTGATTGAGGGGGAGGGTACTACTTTATTTCCATCAATTGTTTTATCCAATCACCGATGGGTTGTTTATATCACGGTGGGATAGTTTGTTACATTAGTCTATTAGTAAGCGCTGCTAAGCACGAAACCCAGAAGATATCTTGGGACTTATGGCGCGATGCAAGAAACATGCGCAATCTCTATTTCTGTGTGAAAACCACAAGGGAATAGGTTTGCGCATGATTTTGTTGAATTGCGCATGAAAAAAAATCAAGATTAGTGAACAGCTGTGCATATTTATTTTTTTGTGGGCGTGGCCAGGATTAACAAATCTGTGTGAGTGGAATAGAGAATGCTCCTAATGCAGGAAGTGGTATTGCAAATTAATTTATACGTCTGTGTAGTAGGAATTTTTTATGCGCAATTCAAGAAGAGTTTGGTATTCAGCTTCTTGGATTAGAACAGTGGTTCTCAACTCCGGTCCTCGGGACCCACTAACAGGCCAGGACTTAGGGATTTCTCTGCTAGAGCACAGGTGTGGTGATCAGAGGCTCATTCACATTGTTTAACTCACCTGTGATCTAACAAGGAAATCATCAAATCCTGGTCTGTTAGTGGGTCCCGAGGATCGGAGTTGAGAACCACTGGATTAGAACATGAGCAAAATCTATCTGTGCACAAAAATACCTTTAGCAGATGCAAACAGTTCTTGCATTGCGCCATTAGTTCCTTCATCCTTTGCCATGCTATACCCTTTCCCTCTGGATAGATAGGTGTGTTTTATGCTTTCTCAATAAAAAGTGGCTTTTAACCATACCTGTGAAGATTTGTTTTCAAACTTCGGAGTGCGACTGCATCCATTTTTTTGATATCCAATTTTCCAGTTTGAGGAAAAAGTGTGGCGGTCTAGCACCTGTAAAAATCATCTGACATATATCTACCCAGTGGGTCCAATAAGGTACTATTTTGACTTGGCATGTTATCATATATACCCTTCTTTTTTTGTTCAAACTTATAAGTCACTGAGGCTGATGTGCTAATAAATAGGGATGGGCGAAACTTTCCGCCTCAAACTGAAATCGGCTAAAAAATGGCACTCTTGGTGAAAAATTTCCCACGAAAAGTGCAGATTTTCCACTTTTTTCTGCTTTTTTGCCCATTGAAATCAATGTGAACATAGATGTTACACACAACACATTACAAATAATATTTTAAGGGACATGAGGGTGACTGTGTTGGTGGGGTGTGGGGAAAAAATCAGTTGAACAGGGAATGTTTTTGGGGGGTTGTTAACTGGGATTGGGGGGCACTTAATAAAAAAGAAATCCTAAATAAAATAAAATAAAAACCATAAGACGTGGTGTAAAGAGGTCTGAGGATGGTGCCTGTGTTGTTGAATGAATGAATCATTTGAACAGGGAATTTATTTTGGGGGGCTTTCTTGACTGCTATTGGAGGGACAGTTAATAAGAAAATAAATCAATAAAACAAAATAAGACATTTGTATTTAAAGTGACAGAGACAGGAACCCTCTGAAATAAGCTGCCACTGGGGTGGACTGATACTTGACTTGATAGAGTATTTTGCAGAGGATGATTTGTTTGATTTATTGTTAGAGGCCTTTGTAGGACTTAGACTTATTAGAGGCCCAAGCCCTGAAGAAACATTGATTTGTAGGACTTAAGCTAGTTTGGCACAAGCCCTAAGGAAACATTGATTTGTAGGACTTAGGCTTATTAGAAACAAACCCCAAAAAATTGTTTATTTTTTTGTAGGACTACTGGCCTAATGCCAGCAGGTCATGTTGGCCAGTGGCCACTGTCAAATGTTCTCCTGAGTTGCATCTGCTGTTCATACTGCTGATGCTGAGTTGTTTAAGCAGCAGGATGGTTAGGCAGCTGAAAGGGAATGGGATTGCAATAGCAGTAACATGGAAGATGGATGATGAAGGCTCCACTTGCCACTACTGGCTCCAGTGATGAGCCTGAGGCAGTAGCAGAAGAATAAGTAGCCCCCAGTATATGTGGAGAAAAGGACTAGTTGACCATTAAATCTTTTCCACCTGCCCCACCTCCAAAATCAACATGGGTATGTTGTTATTAGAATATATATTTTTCCATCGAGAACAGGAACTGTGGCTTCCATCAGCAACTGCAATGTGCACAGTGTGTGTGTGGTAAATAACATCTGGGGGCACAACTGTATCCAAACACCATGACACCCAAAACCAAGTACTGCCGCTGTCACTCTACCCCTTGTCAGACCCCGCTAAGGACACATGACAACTTGCTGACAGTTTAATAGTAATGAAGAACCCTCCCTGCCTCCATCTTAGCATATTTTGTGGGATGGAATCTCCTCAGATGCTACCTAATGACCTGGTATCAATTCTCCTCCACCACACTGGCATGTGTGGTCAGTGCACCACACAGTGTGCAATGGGTAAAGATGAACTGCCATATCCTAACATTAACTGAGTGGCTATCATTTGGTGGGGGAGGTAATAATGAATGAGGTGCATTGGCAGGAGATGTACTTGTTACTGTAGAGGAAGAAGGTGATGTTGATGGCGAGCTACTTGTTTTGCTCGTCATGTAACTTCCAGTGTCTGTCTGGGTTTCCTTATTCTTTCTCCTTTTTGATCTCCACCTTTCTGGAGAGTCAGGGGTATAGTAACAGTGGAGCTAGTTTTCTGTAATGGGTGTTTGGCTTTAACATGTTTGGAGTAAATGTCATGGTGTCTGTGTTTCATGTGTGTTATCAGGGAGGTTGTGCCAAGGTGTGTTCCCTCCATTCCCCTTCTCACTAACATGTCACAAATTTTGCACTGCACTGTGCCTGCTAGAAAAGAATAATAGTCCCACACCCATGACTACTGGGGGGAGGGATAGGGAATAGGTGGAAAAGAATGGCCTCTTTCTTCTTGTCCTCCACATTCCCCTTCACTTTCTGTGGCAGCGGATAATGTTGCTGCTGTTGCTGCTACTGCCTCAGATGTAACACTGCAACTATGATCAGGAGGAGTATTGCTACTGTTGGCAAGTGGAACCTGTCCTAGTCCCGCATTACTTGTTGATTTCATTCCCACTGTGTCCATGGTGTTATGTGGCACACTAGCCTGATCCTCAGCACCCTGCTGCCCTTTCATCTCAGCAGCAGCAGAAGGTAGAGCAGTTGCAATTTCCGCTAATTTCAAAAGCTGACTGCTTTGGTGGTGGTGATGCCCATCCTTATCCCTTTCTCCCATTCCTTCTCAGTTTCTGCTTAAAAGGCCATCAATGCTCTTCCACCCCAACTTCTCCACCATCATCATCACCACCACCACTAGTCCCTACGTGCTGCTGCTCTATTCCAGGCATCTCACTGCTGCTTGGAGGAGGTGACGAGCAATGTGACAGAGGGTCCCTTGCTGTCACACACGGCATCATTTTCTCCTTCCCCTGAGTACTACAAGAAACACTAGCAGCAGGCAAAGTATTGGTGGCAGCAGGTTCAGCACTGGCAGCAGGTTCAGCACTGGCAGCAGGTACAACACTAGTGGCTGCAGGTACAGCAATGATGGGACTGACAGCAGGGGCAGCACGTCTTGCAGCAGGCACAGGCAGCTGACCTGTCCTGCTCTCACTAGTACTACCCTTTTCTCCCTTCTTTCCCATTCCCTTTTCTCCCTTCCTTTCCTTTCGTTTTTCTTCCTCCCTTCCCATTAAATTCCCCAAGATCCCTTGGGGTGATTTAGGGGGACTGGACAGCATTGGTACAGTAGTGGTCCCTTCCGCCTCCTCCTCAGACTCAGTGGACACATAAGGGTACTTCCAGCTCCTCCATTGATTATTTTTTACCCTGCTCATAGTGATAGGAGTCACTATGAGCCTCTCCTGTCTCACTTTTTGCAAAATATCACAAGAGAACAGCACAGCACGTCTATCTCGCTCTGTAGCTACTTCTATTGTGTCTGCCTTCAGCGATAACGTCACATTTTTGTAGCTGAAGTGTGAAAACAACGTAAATCAATGGGCGGAAACTTTCTAGCCATTGAAAAAATGCCGAAAAATTTTGGCCAATGGGTGAAAAATGTAAACATTTTAACCACTAGTTTTAAAGCAAATTTTCCCGGCGAAAAAATGTATAACAACGTGGTTTTTGCAAAATTTCCCAGGGGAACACGGCAACAACTTTCGCCCACCCCTACTAATAGAGTGATACAATTCTGCACCAAACCAGTTGCACCACAGAGTACCAAAAAACATTCAAAATTATCATTAATTGTGCCACGAATAAAGATTAATTTCTCAAAAATTATTTCTATTACAAAGTTTTTAATTCTTTTTATATTAACTAAGCTTATCTTAGTGTGACAGGTGAATTTTAACTCCTTGGATGCTAAAGATGTCTCTGAAACATTGCAGAGCAATGCACTGGATATATCACTGGCATCCATGGGGTTAATGTCCTTACATTACACAACTTTTTTCATTCTTTCAAATCTGTACAAAGTGGACACTTGCTCAGGGAACATAAATATAAACATTAGGTATAGCTATTTAGCAGATGCACTTCAGAGACTATTAATCACAGACATTGTACGTATGTCAAAGTTCTGCTTGCTGTTTAGATTGGTCCCCGGTGCAGCTGCAAAAACAAATAAGGAAAAATATGCAAACAGTAATGCACACTCATATGTAGTGCCCAAGGATTTTTACATTGTTATCCAAAATCATGTTGTACTTTCTTTGGCTTTAAAAACAGAAAGCATATTTCTCATTAAGGGTTTGGTTTGTAAAATATGTATGGCATTTACAAATTTATTAGAAACAGCTGACATTTTTGCAGTAAAAGGGATTTTTTTTAATATACAAAATGGCAGATAATTGTTTTATGATATATGTAAAATATATTCAAGAAAGTCTCTGTACTTTTGGCATGAATTCACCAAGATCATCTAACGGTTTCTCTGCTAGAGGACGAAAATAGCTATTGTTTGATGCAACGGTTTTAGCTGTTTGTATTTTGTTTTTCACAAATCTTTTGTTTTCCAGTCTTTTTCTGTATTACAATAGAATCCAACCATTGTAATGCTCTGTGTCGGGGGGGAGCAGCACATTGCTAAGGAATTTATTACACAATCCTTGGGCACTCAAAGGATTCATATAACAGAATATTGTTATATCAGGGAATTAAAGTGACTTTACACATTCTTCAATTACAGTAAAGTCAATCACCTATACTTCTTATTGATATTAGTATTATAATTTTAATCTTCTACGCTTTTTCTTTTATACTTTTATGCTCTGACACACTGAAAACATGTTTCCAGAGAGCTTTC
Organism: Rhinophrynus dorsalis; assembly: GCA_037306005.1. Lineage (NCBI taxonomy): Eukaryota > Metazoa > Chordata > Amphibia > Anura > Rhinophrynidae > Rhinophrynus > Rhinophrynus dorsalis. The sequence goes on along the minus strand of CM074720.1, from coordinate 91,169,756 downwards.
TGTCAAGGACTGTGAAAGCAGGGATAGCGGTATAATGTATGAGCTGTATGCTTTATTTAATAGACTAGAGATATGACTTACAACTGTTATCACTATCTCTGATTTCACTGTCTCTCTTGGGAAACAGACATAGAGGGACATCAAAGTGTAAAAAAATAGGTGAAAAGGACAAAATAAATAATAACAATATAGACAATCTGCCTTTACATATTATGGGCATGCACAGGATGAAAAGACAAAAAGGAAGTTTGCAGTCAATTTAAAGCAGAGGGAGCAATGAAGCCTAGATATGCCACGCCTCCAAGAGTTAAAACAATTCATTAACCCCTCAAATTCTAGCAACATCTCCAATTCATTGCTTCAGAATACCTCAGAGCATTAAGCATTAAGGTCGCTTTTACACTTGCAAAAGCAACACAACTAATGGTGCACTGGTTATGTCATCTGTGCTGAAAGATAAACTGCTGAATTATGGTACGTGCCCTGCAGTAACCAAACCTTCCAGCCAATCACAAATGCACATTTCATCCTTCCTACAGGCAGCCAATCATTAAATAGCTGGAGGTATGACAAAATGCGCATTCGTGACCCCTCCAGCTTGAAGAGGATTGGCTGCATAACCCCACATCCCAGCCAATTTTGAACATATAGAAGCCAGTCTCTGTTCAAATTTCCCTCAGTATGGACCGGGCAACAGTGGCGGAACTTAAAGAGGGCATTGAATTTACTGATTATTCTTCTTTTATAGGGGCACAAGGAACTTTAAAGAAGAACAAGAAAGAAGAAGAGGAAAGAAGAAGATAAAGAAGAAAGAGGCTTTCACAAGACTAATTAAAGAGAAATACCAGGGTGCAGAAGACCCCGCTTGACCTCTGACTTCCAGGTAAGTGTTTAATGTTAATGGGATGGTGTTAGCTTTAGGGGGATTAATCCTTTGAGTGCCAGAGGTGTATGCAATGCTCTGCAATGTGCTGCATACAACAATGGCACTCAAAGTGTTCATTTTTCTTTTCAATTTCACTCCTGTTTTTGCTACCTCAGATGTATTGATATGGGGATTAGGGCCGCAAACAATGAATCCACTGGTCACTAGTGTAGGGATCCCTAGTTGCGCAAGTTTGTTTTTTTGGGTGATTTTTTGTTACGAAATAATTGTTTACTAAGATTCTGCATTTTTGGGGTTTTTTGGGTTTTTTACACTGTTCAGTTACATGTGGTTATTAACACAAATTAGGGTCTCAACGTATTGGTTTTCTAGGGGCAAATTTAGCGTAAAAAAAGAGAATTGTTAAAGCGTGTTACTAGCCACCGCATGTAATTGAAAAGCAAATTCATCTGCTTTTTCATTGTTCTCAATGGACGTTACTTTAGCTGCAAATGTACATTTTTACCATTCGGAAGTTCTTCACATCTCAAGTAATAGAATACTATACTGTGACTTAAAACTACTGATGGTAGTTTGGTTTTTATAACGGAGGTGATTGAATTGTGCCCTAAATTTGTTAGAAGCTGCAAATCCCAGCTGGGCAATGCCTAGCAGGGGATGCATTAAGTTATAGACCTCATCAGCTAGGAAGCCCAGTGCTGATTTCACCCCTGATGTAAGAATAGGCTATATGTAATATGGTCCCATATCAGGTTGTATTGAACTCTGGGTTCTCTGACTGTCTGGACCTACATCCTAGTATCCCAGCTAGGCATCGGTTAGCTTAGAATGCTGGGAGTCAGGGACCCCAAAAGCTCAAGAAGACCATTGCTGACTATACCGTGACCTGGCCTATTACTGTGTCAGGGGTAAACAAAATTCATCATTGCTGTAAGTGGACCTTTTAAATTCTTAAGTGGTAGAGAGGTCTCCAACTCAATGAAAAATCAATGCATTGTGGGTCTTACTAACATTACAGGGATTAAAACTCACAGTTACAGCAATGACAAGTGCATATTTCTAGTGATGATCGAGCACCCCAATGCTCGGGTGTTCGGGTGCTCTGACCGAGCGCCCCCGGAGGCTCGAGTGCTCGGCCGAGCACCCGAGCCCCATTGAAGTCAATGGGAGGACTCGAGCATTACACCAGGCACCCCCTGCTCTGATGAGGGGAGGGTGCCTGGTCCATAGGAAAAGGGCAGAAAATGATGGAAACACCACAGAAATGGTTCAGGGACAGCATAGGGAGGATGTCTGGATGCATCTTGGACTCCAACATCGCTGCTGGGAACGATGTTTCGCCCGTAGTACGTCATTTTTACAGACTGACCGTAAAACACACAAAAAGGAAGATAAAAACGACTTTAGGCGAAAAATTGTTACCAAACAGTATTTGCTGTATATTTACTTGTATATCACCTGCAAATTCTGCAAAAAATTTCATCGTTTTTGCGGAACTGGGGCCATGATTAAGAAGGAAACGTGCGCAGAGGCAAATTCTGCACAAAATTTCCTCGATTTTTCTGAACTGGGGCCATGATTAAGAGGGAAACGTGCGCAGAGGCAAATTCTGCAAAAAATGTCCTCGATTTTTCTGAACTGGGGCCATGATTAAGAGGGAAACGTGCGCAGAGGCAAATTCTCCCAAAAATGTCCTCGATTTTTCTGAACTGGGGCCATGATTAAGAGGGAAACGTGCGCTGAGCCGACCATCTAAAACATTATGGGTGAGGGTCTGCTGCGGAGCTGACCATCCTAAACATTATATGCGAAGGCCCGCTAGTGAGCTGACGCTATAAAACATTATATGAGAGGGCCCGCTAGAGAGCTGACCCAATAAAACATTATATGAGAAGGCCCGCTGGTGAGCTGACCTATACAAAAATTGTCAAACAGCGCCCGCTGGTGAGCTGGCCCTATATAAAAATTATATCACAGGGCCCGCTGGTGAGCTGGCCCTATATAAAAATTATATCCCAGGGTATATGGAAGAGAGTCAACCATATACCCATTTTTTGGGTGGAAGGGGTGAATGGGAATACAGAGTATTCCCATCATTGTAAATAACATATCTAAAGTGACTTTATGTTCCCCCGGGGCTTTCCTCCAGTGGAGTGGAGAAGTCAGGGGAAATCCAGGCCTTGTTCATTTTTATAAGTGTCAACCTATCAGCATTTTCGGTGGAAAGGCGGATACGCTTATCTGTTATGATGCCACCAGCAGCACTAAATACCCGCTCAGACAGAACGCTGGCGGCAGGGCAGGCCAGCACCTCCAAGGCGGAGAGTGTCAGTTCATACCACGTGTCCAGCTTGGACACCCAGTAGTTGTAAGGCACAGAGGGATCATTGAGGACGCTGACACGGTCTGCTACGTACTCCTTCACCATCTTCCAAAACTTTTCCCTCCTTGTGACACTAGGCTGCGCATCAGGGTGAGGGTGCTGGCGGGGTGTAATGAAGGTGTCCCACGCCTTGGAGAGTGTTGACCTGCCTTTGTCGGAACTGCTGTGTGCTCCCCTTTTCTCCCCTTCTCGGTTGGTCAAGGTAGCACGTACTCTGCCGCCAGCGTTGTCAGATGGAAAATTTTGGAGCAATTTTTCAACAAGAACCTTCTGGTATTGCACCATTTTGCTTGTCCTCTCCACCGGAGGAATGAGAGATGAGAAATTCTCTTTGTAGCGGGGGTCCAGAAGGGTGAACACCCAGTAATCCGTGTTGTCTAAAATGCGTATAACGCGTGGGTCACGGGAAAGGCAGCCTAACATAAAGTCAGCCATGTGTGCCAGAGTACCAACAGGCAAGATTTCGCTGTCCTCACCAGGAGGATGACTCTCAATCTCCTCATCCTCTTCCTCCTCTTCTGCCCACCCACGCTGAAGAGATGGAACTGAAGTTCCATGGCTACCCTCTGTAGCGGAGGCAACCGTGTCTTCCTCCTCCTCCTCCTCCGCCTCCTCCAATTGTCGCTGAGAAGACGAAGTGAGGGTGCTCTGGCTATCACCTTGTGTAAGCTCTTCCTCCCGCATTTCCACCTCTTCCACATGCAAAGCGTCGGTTTTAATTGTGAGCAGCGAGCGTTTCAGTAGACACAGAAGTGGGATGGTTACACTGATAATAGCGTTATCGCCGCTCACCATCTGTGTCGATTCCTCAAAATTGCGTAAAACCTCACAGAGGTCTGACATCCATTCCCACTCCTCACTTCTGATTACAGGAAGTTGAACGGAGAGGCGACGACCGTGTAACAGCTGGTACTCCACTACTGCCCTCTGCTGCTCACATAGCCGGGTCAACATGTGGAAGGTGGAGTTCCAGCGCGTGCTCATGTCACACAGCAGCCGGTGAGCTGGCAATTGTAAGCGCTGCTGCAGCTTCAACAGGCCGGCTGAAGCTGTTGATGACTTACGGAAATGTGCACACACGCGGCGCACCTTGGTCAAGAGATCATGCAAATTGGGTAGGTTTTTAGAAATCGCTGAACCACTAAATTAAATACATGCGCTAGGCATGGTACGTGTGTGAGCTTGCCGAGCTCCAAAGCCGCCACCAAGTTACGCCCATTATCACACACAACCATGCCTGGTTGCAGGTTGAGTGGCGAGAGCCACTGCTCGGTCTGGTGACTAATCCCCTGCAACAGCTCTGAGGCCGTGTGCTGTTTGTCCCCAAGGCAGATCAGCTTCAGCACGGCCTGTTGACGCTTCCCCACTGCAGTGCTACACTGCTTCCAGCTACCGGCTGATGGGTGAGTGGCGCTGCGCGCAGAGAATTCGGAGGTGGAAACGGAGGAGGAGGAGCCAATAACGTAGGTGCTGGCGGAAACCCTGATGGAGGTAGGGCCCGCAATCCTCGGCGTGGGTAGCACCTGTGCCATCCCAGGGTCCGAGTCGCTCCCAGCCTCCACGACATTCACCCAGTGTGCCGTCAGGGAAATGTAGCGTCCCTGGCCACAAGCACTTGTCCATGTGTCAGTCGTTAAGTGGACCTTCCCAGTAACTGCGTTGGTCAGGGCACGGGTGATGTTACGGGACACATGGTGGTGTAAGGCGGGGACGGCACACCGGGAAAAGTAGTGGCGGCTGGGGACTGCGTACCGAGGGACAGCTGCTGCCAACAGGCTGCGGAAGGACTCAGTCTCCACAAGCCTAAATGGCAGCATTTCGATGGCCAGTAATTTGGAAAGGTGTGAGGTTAGTGCTATGGCCTGTGGGTGGGTGGCTGGGTATTTTCGCTTGCGCTCAAATGCCTGGGGTAACGACATTTGGACGCTGCGCTGGGACAGGGAAGTGGATGTGGTCGCTGATGGTGCTTCAGATGGTACAGGTGCAGGGCGGGAGGTATGCGGGCCTGAGCCTTCAACAGGCGATTGGCCGGCACCGAAAACAGGGGAAGAGGAGGCAGTGGTGTGGCCTGCAGACACAGATTGGCGATCCGGGCGTTCCTCCCACTTATTACGGTGCTTGGATGCCATGTGTCGGATCATGCTGGTGGTGGTGAGGTTTCTAGTGTTCATGCCTCGGCTCATTCTGGTGTGGCACAGGTTGCAAACTACAATTTTTTTGTCGTCCGCACTTTCCTTAAAAAAACGCCATACCGCGGAACACCTAGCCCTTGGCAAGGGAGATTTACGCAAGGGGGTGCTCCGTGGAACATTTGCGGGCCGGTTTGGTGCGGTCCGCCTTCTTTCTGTAGCCACACCACTGCCTCTTCCAGCCTGTTGCGGTGCTGCAGATGGCTCACCCTCAGGACTGCTGTCATCGCTCGGCTCTACACCTTCCCAGGTGGGGTCAGTCACCTCATCGTCCACCAAGTCCTCCTCCACTTCCTCACTCTGATCATCCTCCTCATTTCTTGATCCCACCACATACTCAGTCATTGACAACTGTATATCATCCTCCTCATCAAGGTCTTGAGACAGTAATAGTGGTTGATTTGATGGCAACTGTGTCTCATCATCATCATCATCCACTTCCTTTGACCTTAAATGCCGTTCACCTCTGTCATCTTCTTGTGATTGGGTACCCTCTAGAGGTTGTGAATCAGGGCACAAGATTTCATGTTCCTCTGCAAGCGTGCTTGGAGAGAGGTTCAAATTAAGGATTGGTGATGAGACGAGCTCCTCACTATATCCCAGTGTGGGATCACTTCTTTGACCAGACCCTCTATGGTGGGAGGAAGGATGATCAGGGTGAGGATTATGTTGACCAGACTCTTGGCTACTGAGAGTGGACTTGGTGGAAGACAGGGTGGTGCTTAACCGACTGGAAGCAGTATCACCTGAAATCCAACCGACCACCTGTTCGCAGTGGTCTGACCTCGAGAGTGATGTCCTGCGACGCCCTGTAAACTGAGACATGAAGCTAGGTATGGTGGATGTCTTTCTTTCTTGTGCTCTGGCACCAGGCACAGTTTCTACGCGTCCTGACCCGCGCCCTGAACTATCAGGATCACGTCCACTTCCCCGTCCCTTTTTACCCGCCTTCTTCATATTACACGGAATATGTGCTGCAAATCTGCAACTTTGCACACTAAACAGAATGTGCTGCTTATCTGCGGCTAGGCACAGTGAACAGAATATGTGACTTTTATTTTTAACACTTTGCACACTAAACAGAATGTGCTGCTTATCTGCGGCTAGGCACAGTGAACAGAATATGTGACTTTTATTTTTAACACTTTGCACACTAAACAGAATGTGCTGCAAATCTGCAACTTTGCACACTAAACAGAATGTGCTGCTTATCTGCGGCTAGGCACAGTGAATGGAATAAGTGACTTTTATTTTTTACACTTTGCACACTAAACAGAATGTGCTGATAATCTGCAACTTTGCACACTAAACAGAATGTGCTGCTTATCTGCGGCTAGGCACAGTGAACGGAATAAGTGACTTTTATTTTTTACACTTTGCACACTAAACAGAATGTGCTGATAATCTGCAACTTTGCACACTAAACAGAATATGCTGCTTATCTGCGGCTAGGCACAGTGAACGGAATAAGTGACTTTTATTTTTTACACTTTGCACACTAAACAGAATGTGCTGATAATCTGCAACTTTGCACACTAAACAGAATATGCTGCTTATCTGCGGCTAGGCACAGTGAATGGAATATGTGACTTTTATTTTTTACACTTTGCTCACTAAATAGAATGTTCTGCTAATCTGCAACTTTGCACACTAAACAGAATGTGCTGCTTATCTGCGGCTAGGCACAGTGAACGGAATAAGTGACTTTTATTTTTTACACTTTGCACACTAAACAGAATGTGCTGATAATCTGCAACTTTGCACACTAAACAGAATATGCTGCTTATCTGCGGCTAGGCACAGTGAATGGAATATGTGACTTTTATTTTTTACACTTTGCACACTAAACAGAATGTTCTGCTAATCTGCAACTTTGCACACTAAACAGAATGTGCTGCTTATCTGCGGCTAGGCACAGTGAACGGAATAAGTGACTTTTATTTTTTACACTTTGCACACTAAACAGAATGTGCTGATAATCTGCAACTTTGCACACTAAACAGAATATGCTGCTTATCTGCGGCTAGGCACAGTGAATGGAATATGTGACTTTTATTTTTTACACTTTGCACACTAAACAGAATGTTCTGCTAATCTGCAACTTTGCACACTAAACAGAATGTGCTGCTTATCTGCGGCTAGGCACAGTGAACGGAATAAGTGACTTTTATTTTTTACACTTTGCACACTAAACAGAATGTGCTGATAATCTGCAACTTTGCACACTAAACAGAATATGCTGCTTATCTGCGGCTAGGCACAGTGAACGGAATAAGTGACTTTTATTTTTTACACTTTGCACACTAAACAGAATGTGCTGATAATCTGCAACTTTGCACACTAAACAGAATATGCTGCTTATCTGCGGCTTGGCACAGTGAATGGAATATGTGACTTTTATTTTTTACACTTTGCACACTAAACAGAATGTTCTGCTAATCTGCAACTTTGCACACTAAACAGAATGTGCTGCTTATCTGCGGCTAGGCACAGTGAACGGAATAAGTGACTTTTATTTTTAACACTTTGCACACTAAACAGAATGTGCTGATAATCTGCAACTTTGCACACTAAAAAGAATGTGCTGCTAATCTGCAACTTTGCACACTGAACAGAATGTGCTGCTAATCTGCAACTTTGCACACTAAAAAGAATGTGCTGCTAATCTGCAACTTTGCACACTGAACAGAATGTGCTGCTAATCTGCAACTTTGCACACTAAACAGAATGTGCTGCTAATCTGCAACTTTGCACACTAAAAAGAATGTGCTGCTAATCTCCAACTTTGCACACTAAACAGAATGTGCTGCTAATCTGAAACTTTGCACACTAAGCAGAATGTGCTGCTAATCTGCGGCTAGGCACAGCGAACGGAATATGTGACTTTTTTTTTTAAACTCTGCCCCCCAAAACAAAATATATCTGCTGCCCCCACACACAGTAGTCCTAAAAAGGACTTTTGGGTCTTTTTGTTGTTCAAACGTGCTTTTTTTCTGCCTACACTGACTTTACCTTCCTATCCTCATCTCTCCCTGGCTAAGACTGAGCCAAACTCGCTGGTCAGGTGCTATACAGCACCCGATCACGGGTTCTGGCCAGCCAATCAGTGTAATGCCAGCAGCCAACATGGCTGCTGGCATTACACTGATGTCAGAGCCTCCCCGCACGTTTATTGGCTGCGCAGCAGCCGCGAAACGTCCGGGGAGGAGACCCGAACATGGCGGGCGAGCACATGCGGTACTCGTACGAGTACCGCCATGTGCCGAGCAGAGCGATGCTCGAGCCGAACCGAGCTTCGGCCGAGCATGCTCGTTCATCACTACATATTTCATGTCTTAACCCCTTAAGGACCAGGGTTTTTTACACAAGAGGACCAGAGTCATTTCATTGGCTGAACCGGCACATGTGAGTGATCACATGTTCTGGCTTTGCAGGGAAAAGACTGAAAATGACTGCTCCAGCCTTTTAGCAGTAGTTTCAGCCTCCCAGCAAAATCAAAGTGTACCTTTAGGCACACTGTGATCATTTAACCCATGACATGCCAGTACCATCACTAGTCCTTAAAGGACAGAAATCATTGGATGGCAATAGTTGTTAAAGGATTAACTGAACACCTAACACTATAAAAAAGGACAAAGATATAATTTTAAAGTTTATTTTAACTTCCAATGATTTTTTTTAACCTTGTAATGTACATAGTTGTAAGGGGCAGTTCTGCATTGTCATGAATGCAGAATCTCAGTAAACAATTCTTTTGTAACATTAATTTGTTCATTCAGACTTACACCATGTTACACAACTAAATAGCAGTCCAGTGGTATTCTCAGTGTCCTGGTCCTCCAGCATCTTCTTTAACACCAATATAAGATCAACCACCAATGCCCTGACCCCACCATTGCCGCTGTAGCTAGCTATCACAGTGCCTGTGATCTGTCTGTCACTCTCATCTGTGGCAGATTGTGATTTGCTCGGTTGGTTTGGCCCGCCCCTTGGTGACCTTTTTATACCTGACGCTTACATCTGTCAGATGCCCTTTCGTGGTGTTTCTGAGCCAGACTTGCTGTTGCTGTGTTCCTGTATCCGGATTCCTGTGTACCGACCTTGGCCTTTTCTGACTACTCTCCAGTGTTCCTGATCATGTATGACCCGGCTTGTCTGAGAATCCTCTTTGTGCTACGACCCGGCCTGTCTGAGAATTTTCTACGTGCTACGACCCGGCTTGTCTGAGAATCCTCTACGTGCTACGACCCGGCTTGTCTGAGACTCCTCTACGTGCTACGGCCCGGCTGGCTGACTTCCCGCTTCAAGTCCCTCCCGGCTGCCTGGCTGGTTGTCGCCACCGCGACATTCTGAATCCTGCATTGCTGTGCCAAGCTAGTGTGACCATTACCCTCCTGGGTAACCCATCCATCTGTGCAGAGTTCCTTGCCGACTTGCAGAAGCTGTGCTTCTCGTACCGAGCCTTTACACGTTGCAGAGCTAAGCTACCATACCGAGCCTGGGAGATTCAAACGTACCTATTAACCCTTGCACTGCCGCTCCTCACTGACCGGACCTCCTTGCTCAATATAGAACCGTTGCCTTGTAATTCTACTGCTGCTGAGTTGGCCGCTACTTGGACGGCGACTCCCGGTTATATTTGCAGAGTAGTAAATCCCGGTAGGCCGTTTGGGCGTTCTTGGTCTCACGGTTAACGACGGAGGTGTCCGGTGCGGCTATTGGTGGCAAGGTTAGGCTCCAAGCTCTTGCTCAATCTGTAGGTAAATGCCCGCGGGGGCTCTTGGCTCGTGTTGTGCTTACAGTGGTCCTCAGTGATACGCCCGTGGGGGCTAACACGCCAGCTTCGCATCTCGGGCTAGTCTCGATCACGCCCGTGGGGGCTACATACTCTCGCACTTGCAGGCTCTCTGGTCTATTCACGAACGCCCGTGGGGGCTATCGTGGGTTACTGTGCTGCTATAACTTATATTGGTCACTGAACATCTTCTACTCATCTTCATATGAACTCTGTGCTGTGCACATTTGCTCAGTTTATCTAGACACCACACGGGTGTGCCAAACACCACAGCTGAGATTGACTAACTGTTTTCATACACCCTTTAGGGTCCTATTCCCAATTCTCTGTACCTATGTTGGGTGCCTTTTGAATATTGTATTAAAGTTATATGTACTGTGTAATAGCTTGCAATTGTTGCAGTCAACTGTAGAGGGCGATCCTTTGCATTTTATTTCTTTCAATAAAAGATTGATTTATTTTACCTACTGGTCTGAGTGTCTAACAAACCGTAACACTAGCAGATTAACGCCACCTCCCCTCAGTCCTTCTTGGGCCATTGATTGAGCTAGTGTGTGCAAAAAATGGACATGGACTGGATTTTTTATTGGTGTTGCAAACAAAAAACAATGGCACCGCTTGAGAGTAAGTCCCAAACATATTGCATCAAATCATGAATCACTCACCACCTTAAAGGGTTTTCATATTGTGGTGCAGGTCCCAAGGGTTCCAAGCTCTAGCGAAGCAACAAATAAAAGAGAAGAAAATGACCGCACTCCAACGTAGTGTTCAAAACCAAAAACCGATTTAATTACAGAATGACAAGATTTAGACACTACACACACTGTGATAGTCAGACTATCACAGTGTGTGTAGTGTCTGAATCCTGTCATTCTGTAATTAAAGTGGTTTTTGGTTTTGAATACTACGTTGGAGTGCGGCCCTTTTCTTCTGTTTTTTTTGGATTTTATATGGCCAATCCCTGTTCAAATTAATTCCCATGCTCCCATTGGCTAGGAAGTGGGGGTACGCAGGGCACGGAATGTGCCCTAGAGTAACCTCAGCTCACAAGTCAATGGTAGTGCTGGAAATAATTTGGACAGGGATGGCCATATCAAAACCAATCCCTGCTTATTTTTTGCTCAAGCTGGCTCTGGCAATGTCCCAAGAAGGGCTAAGGGTGAGGTTAATTTATTAGAGGCAGCAGTGACAACAGTGATGGTAAGGTATTTGGGTCTTATTTTAATACTTATATAATGGGAAGAAATTTCTACTGGCAACAAAATTGTTTATCAAATCTAACTAATTTTGTTTCATCCAAATGGGTAAAAAAAATGACCGACTGTTTTGGGCGAAACTGAGTTTTTTGCCATGCACAAGTCTAGCACACACATTCTCTCCCATGCACACGTACACACAAAATCTCTCCTCTGTGCACACACACATGCACAAACAAACTCTTATACATGTATACACGCACACACAAAAATACACTGTATTCCATGCACACACACACTCCTATTCATGCACATTCTACCCCATGCACACACATTCTCCTCCATGCACATACACACACTTTATCACATGCACACACTCTGTCTCATACACACACATGCACTCTACCCCAATAAAGAACTAAAATTGATACCACTGGCCCAAACAAAGTTGATGAAATCAGTTTTACCAAAGTATTCTCTCTCCTGCTCAATCAACTTTTGAATTATCCATCCATTCTCAACTTTCACACAGAGAAATAGCATTTGAGATTAAAATATTTATATACAGTAATGTGCAAAGGTTTTAGGCAGGTGTGAAAATATTATGTAAAGTAGTTTATATTCATCAATTAATAATGCAAAGTGAGTGCACAGAAAAAGAAACTAAATCAAATCAATATTTGGTGTGACCACCCTTTACCTTCAAACAGCATCCATTTTTCTTGGTACGCTTGCACAAGGTCAGGGATTTTGGAGGCATTTACGGCTCTATTCATTTGTCCCTGTTAGGCCAAAAAACCTCCAACGTCATGTTTTCAAGCATTGTAAGCCATTCAGTTCACAGTGCTATGAAAAAATGCCAGCAAAAACTATAAAAACTATAAACAAAAAAACTATACAGTTAGTGGCGTTTTGGCCCATTGACAAATGAAACAGATGCCACTGTGCAATTCAATGGACTGCGTTAGCTGTTAAGATCTGATAAGGGACTTAAATTTAAGACCAGTTTTTTTTCTGACTAAAGTTCCTTATCGAATCTTTAGTCATCTGACGCAGCTATTGAGAGCAAAAAAAAAAAAAAAGTCCCCAGGGGATATATTGATATGGGGTCCTAATCCCCATATCAATACATCCAAAGTACCTAAAAAAGTGTTCAATGTTAGTAGAATTAACCCGTTGAGTGACAGTACTCATAGAGTTAACCGGACTATGGTACAAATCAACATCACATAAAAAAGTAACACTTACCGTTAATCCTGATGCCCAGCAGAGTCCTCAGCATCCTGGTCAGCTACTATCCATCTTCTTTCTTCTGTCTTGTATCTTCTTTCGTCTCTTCTTTCTTCTTGTCTTCTGCTGTAACAGAAAAGAAAAGTATAAAGTATAAATAATCCAATATGTGCAGAATAAAATATAGTTTCCTATTTCTCCGCTGCTGTGTACGGCCACAGTGGCAGCAGAGAAATGAATGTTCAGGACAGAGCTCTCGCCCTTCCCTCACGGACCAATGCCCTTTCCATGCTGAGGGAATTTGAACAGAGACTGCCTTTATTAATGGGCAGTCAGTGTTCAAATTCCCTCACAGCCATTGGCTGGGATGTGCTTATGCACTTCCCAGCGAGTCAGTTTCAAGCACCGCCGATCAAAGCTGATTGTCTGGGATGTGCATAAGCACCTCCCAGCCACTGGCTATGAGGGAATTTAAACAGAGACTGCCCATATAAAAACAGTCTCTCCTCAGATTCCCTCAATGTGGAATGGGCATTGTCCCGTGTGGGAAGGATGGGAGCTCTGTGCGGCACATTCATTTCTCTGCAGCCGCACACAGTGGTGAGCAAATAGGGAAGTGTATTTTATTTTCACATATATTGGATGTTATATATTAAAAAAGGTTAACATTTTTATTAAATGGAGGCATCTTTCGGAACATCACCTGCACACACACACATACATGATTTAACCCATTCAGCCCCAGAGAGGTCCACAACACATTGCTCTGAAATGCGTTGCATACCCCTCTGGCACTCAAGGAATTAAACTATGTATGAGTGCGGGTTATTTGAGCAAAATTTTTATTTATACTTTTCTTTTCCATTACAGCAGAAGACAAGAAGAAGAGAAGACAGAAGAGAAGAAAGAAGATACAAGACAGAAGAAAGAAGAGAATATAGAAGGAAGATAGAAGGAGACAGTGAATGACAGGTAAGAGTATAACAGATTAGTTAATGATGGTGATTGACAGTATGTTAGTTTTTTTCCTTTGAAGTGCCAATTATTGACGCTATTTAGTGGCGTTTTGGGAACTTAGCTCACAAAATGGACGTTCATCACCAAGACCATTTCTGTGGCCTAACATCCTTCGTGCTTTTAGCTGGTAGGACAATTGAATATCGACTTAGACATTTTCTTTCTTCAGTCGGTATCCATTTTGCCCTACAGGCTTTTTTAACAGGCTCATCTGAATCAAGCCCATAGTCAGGTGTATGATTAAACAATTATACCAAACAGGTGCTAATGATCATCAGTTTAATATGACTGTAACAGAAGGCAGTTTGTTTGCCAAAGGGTTGGAGAGCGGTACAAGAATGAGTGTCTGTAGGCAACAGTGAAGCATGGTGGGGGTTCCTTGCAATTTTTGGGCGGCATTTCTGCAAATGGAGTTGGGGATTTGGTCAGAATTAATGGTCTCCTTAATGCTGAGAAGTACAAACATCATGCATTACCATCAGGGAGGCATCTGAATGAACCCAAATTTATTCTGAAGCGTGACAATGACGCCAAACATACAGCCAAAGTCATTAAGAACTATATTCAGCGTAAAGAAGAACAAGGAATCCTGGATGTGTGGTATGGCCCCCACAGAACCCTTATCTCAACTGAGCAACTGAGGCTGCCTAAATCCACAGAAGAACTGTGGGTAGTTCTCCAAGATCTTTGGAACAACCTACCTGCCAAGTTCATTAACAAACTGTGTGCAAGAATACCTAGAAGAATTGTTGATGTTTTGAAGGTAAAGGGTGGTAACACTATCACTATCATTTTGTTAAGTGATTAAAAAATACTAACATATCTATTTTGAAAGCGTTCTAAATTGACAGTAGGAAAAAGAGGGGGAGAACAGAAACAGGGAGTGCCCCTGTGTATATCAATATGAACAAAAATATTAACCGCCACCTACACCCTGCAGCTTCCTACTCACAAAATTTTTTATGTTGGAGTGGAAACATACTCTCCCTCCAACTTCAATAGCAGCTGAGGTAATTCTAAATGTCCCCAGACAAAGTGTGAAATGGTGTTCCTTCAGCACGGCTGAATTCTCAGACTCACTCTCCCAAACAGTACAGAAACTTGCCAAACAGAAAAAAGAGAAAAAGCGCCAATAGTGAAATACCACCAGATATTCTTAAATGTAATCAAGATTGTACTCACATTATCGTAATGTTAGACAGGTTGATATCAAGCAGTCTGACTAGAAAGACTTGCAGGGAATCATTAACCAGTCCCTGCTCAGGTATTCTTTATACCGGGTCTTTCTCTTCAAATTGGAACTCAGGCGGAGGCTCTAGATCACAATACCAAAGTATTTATTTGAAGATCAATTAAAAGATGTTTACAAAACATATAGCATTAAAATAATATGGCTTGAACGCTAACGCGTTTCGTAGGTGTTAAACCATTTTTTTCAAAGCTAACAAGCCTGTTTAAAACAGTAATACAATGGATAAACACCAGCGTCTGAAGACAAACCTTAATTTATAACTTCTGTTTCTTTAAACCGACCAATAATCACTCGAGGGGTTTCCAGTTACCAGCAGTACTATGTCGATATGCCGACCACTCAGTAGGGGAACTCCGTAGACTAATGAGTGAAATATGCTTAATACATAAAGTATACATAAAGTATAAAAAATGAAATAATAAAATGTAAATCAAAAATATTGAAGTAAAAACTCATCACTCAAAGTATAACAACGATCTCCTTCTACATAAGTGAACTTCTCATATCTTAAGGGATCTGTACCTGTCTATAAGGAACAGTATCATTAAAAGATCCAGAATAAGAGTGTCTCTTTCCTCAAATAATACAACCAACAATACAAAATGTATACATGCATAGGACAGTCACTCGCCCTGAGTCCCCCGCTTAAAGGAAAAGCATCGAGACTCATCCCGAATGACGTCCTACCAAAAACTGGTGTGATGACCTGATGACACAATAGTAAAAAAGAAAATGATAATGAAAATGACAGTGGAGAAATAAAAATGTGAATTGGTGATGACTGCACTGTGCTTGTCCCAAGAGAAAAATAGCCCCACACCCATGACTTCAAGGGATAGGGATAGGTAACAGATGGAGAAGAATGGCCTCTTTCTTCTTGTCCTCCACATTCCCCTTCACTGTCTGTGCTGGCAGCGGATGATGTTGCTGCTACTGCCTCAGAATCAACACTGCAACTAGGACCAGAATTATCGCCTATGCTGGATAGTGGAATCAGTCATAGTCCCTCTCCCTCATCACTTGTTGACCCCATTACCACTGTGTCCACAGTGGTCTGTGGCACACTAGCCATCAATTACAGCAAGAATTAGAGCAGTTGAAAATTCCGCAAATTCCAGAAGCTTATTGCTAGTGATGGTGGTGATGCCCATTGTCATCCCTGTCTCACATTCCTTCTCAGTTTCTGCTAAAAAGGACATTAATTTTTCATCCACCCCAGCTTCTCCACCATCATAATCACCACCACCACTACTCTCTACGTGCTGCTGCTCTATTACAGACATCTCACTGCTGCTTGGAGGAGGTGACGAGCAATGTGACAGAGGGTCCCTTAATGTCACACTTGGCATTTCCTTTTGACCTGAAGAAGAAGGCAGACTAGCACTAGCAGCAGTAGCAGCAGGCACAGGCAGCTTATCTGTGCTCCTGCTGGTGGAGGTGGTATTAATTCTGAGCCTGCTCTCCTCCCCCAACACCAGTTCTGGTCTCTTCAGGATCATGTTCCACTTGGACACTGTAGTGAAGGGAAGGGGACTCCCAGAGAAAGAGGGATGGTGTGGGCTCCCTTGACCACTAGTCTGGATGCTCTCAAATGCTTCCCCTACCACTCCCCTAACACTAGTCCCACCGGCTGCTTCACCATCACTGTTACTACAAACACCACACACATCAAGTTCAACCACAGAGTCTTCTTCCTCACAGTCACTTGTAATATGAGGATATTGATTAGTATTACTCCCTCCTTCACTCCTAACACTAACAAGCTGCTGGACCTTCTTAGTAGAAGTAGTACTAGCACTGGTGGGACTGCTTGGGGATGGCAAGTATGACTTAGGGTCCCCTGCTGTCACAGTTGGCATCATCCCCCCCCCCCCGAGTATTACAAGACAAACTAGCAGCATCAGCACTGGAGGCAGCAGCTTCAACACTGGTGGCAGCAGGTTCAGCACTGGCAGCAGGCATAACACTGGTGGCACTGGCAACAGGGGCAGCATGTCTGACAGTGACAGCAAGTGCAGTATTGGTGGCAGCAGGCACAGCACTGGTTGCAACAGGGGCAGAATGTCTGACAGCAGGCACAGTATTAGTGGCAGCAGATTCAACACTGGCAGCAGGCACAGCACTGGTGGCACTGGCAACAGGTGCAGCATGCCTGACAGCAAGCACAGTATTGGTGGCAGCAGGTTCAACTCTGGCAGCAAGCACAGCACTGGTTGCAACAGCTGTAGAACGTGTGACAGCAGGCACAGTATAGTTGGCAGCAGGCAAAGCACTGGTTGCAACAAGGGCAGAATGTCTGACAGCAGGCACAGTATTGGTGACAGCAGGTTCAGCACTTGCAGCAGGCACAGCACTGGTTGCAACAGGGGCAGCATGTCTAACAGCAGGCACAGTATTGGTGGCAGCAGGTTCAGCACTGGCAGCAGGCACAGCACTGGTTGCAACAGGGGCAGCATGTCTGATAGCAGGCACAGCACTAGTGGCAGAAGGGGCAGCAATGGTGGCAGCAGGGACAGCACATCTAGCAGCAGGCACAGGCAGTTGACCTGTCCTGTTCTCACTAGTACTCCCTCCATTCCCATTCCCTTTTATCCCTCCATTCGTATTAAATCCCCCTAGATCCCTTGGGGTGATTTAGGGGGACTGGGCAGCATTGGTTCAGTAGTGCTCCCTTCCTCCTTCTCCTCCTCCTCAGACTCAGTGGACATATAAGAGTCCTTCCAGTTACTCCTTTTACTATTTTTAAACCTGCTCATTGTAATAGCAGTCACTATGAGCCTCCCCTGCCTCAATTTTTCATCAAGATCACAGCAGAATAGCACGACACATCTACATCACTCTATAGCTGCTTGTATTCTGTTTGACTTCCGCAAATACTTCTCTTTCTTATAGTGAAAAGGTAAAAACTGCGTAAATCAATGGGTGGAAGCTCTCTGGCCTTTGAAAAAATGGTGAACAATTTTGGCTATTGGGCGAAAAAAGCGAACATTTTAAATGCTAGTTTTAAAGCGGACTTTCCCTTGAAAAAGCAGACAACTAAGGGCGACATGTTCAGAAAGTGGTGGTAACTGAAATTGTAATCAGAATAAAAAAGTTCTTACACCATGAACCGTCAATTCTCAGACATGTTTCCATCATTTTTTGCATCCAATTCCGCCATCTCTGTCAAAGGGAAAAAGCCATCTTAAAAGTGGGTGTGGTTTAATCTTCCATCATAATGTAAGGCATTTTCAGAAAAAAATATTCGCTTGAATGTCATTTTTTTGTCTGAGTAACATCATTTTTTCCCAACATAATAAAAATGGTCTAAATTTGGAGAAGAAAAATGTGTTTCAAAGACCAAAAAAGTCTTTGTTTCTTTGACAATTTTCGTTTCAAAGACAAAATGAAAGACAATTTTTAAGATCAGAATTTTTAACGACAATGTTCAATGAGATCTTCTTACCTTCATTTTTAATTCTTTAGATGAATTTTCAAACGTGACGGATTTACGTCTGAAAATACTCTCCTTCTTTTACAACCAACTCATGATCCAACAAGTTTTTCATTATGACGACTTTTTGAACATCTCGCCCTAAGTGGTTTTCACAGAATTTCTGGCAGGAACATGGTGAAAGATTTCGCCCACCCCTACCCATGAAGCCCAATATCTGCGCTCATCTAGTTTGCTGCAATCAAGCGTCTCCTAAGTCACGTAAGTCTCCTAAGTCATCTAATGCTCCAGCAGTCAGAACAAACCAATGAATATTGCACTGCAATACTCTTCTTTGAAAACCACACAGAACTAATCTTTAAAAAAAGGTACTTTATTCATCCATTAAAACATATGAAACAATTGATTATTGCAGCTTTTAGTGCCTCAGTCTTGCACGTTTCCTGTGTAGAGCATGTTTAATCATAGACCCATAATGGGAGCAGAGACATGGCAGGTGCTTTGGTGGTAAAATGTAGTTTGGTGTAGTGCAGTACTTTATTTGGTCGAGCTTAATGAACCATGCCCCAACACAATCCTCACATTGCAGGAGCTTTGGGATGGCAAATAAAGTTCCCAGCGTGTACAGGATGGAGCTTTGTGCAGCACAAGCTGCTAACTTTAACTGCCATCTGAAAGGTCCAGCTTAGTGATGAATGTAAGTGATTCTGGTGCCAGTCATAGCAACAGTAGTGCAATCCTCACTGATCTCATTAAATTAAGCTGGTGTGTATGCCTCAGTGTTTGTAGCGTAGCACAGTCCCTTGCCTAGTTTCCCCCTACCAGTACAATAAAAATGGGCAATAATTTGTAAAGTAATACATGGCTGGGACTTAAATGCATGATGAGCTTAGTGTTACAAGATGGCAGGACATGATTGCTCATAAGAGCCAACCAGGTAAGTGGCTTCTGAAAGGCTTTGTACACTGCAAACAACTGTTTATTGTTTATTGCTCAGATAGTCAAGAGCAACAACTTTCGAGTGTGAGCAGGATAACTCAAGCAGTTTATAGGGAACATTGGTGGGTCACAGTTTAGAAAGAAGAGTGCAACATGTGGCCCATGGATCTCATAATTGTCATGCACTATCTAAGGGGATACAAGACTGATAATGAATAATGTCATTAATACTTGCATTGCAACAACATATTACACCTTATCCACCAATGAGAGAAATAAATCTTTGCAGTGATTTAAATTGTTCTTTAAAACCATTGAATGCTAGAGAATTCTCTAGTGTATCTCTTAGCAATGCATGTAAATCAGTGGGAACTTTTCCCTTGCACCTTGTTACTACACAGTACAAAACAAGGCAAAGCCACTAGCTGGTTGAGGATGATGAGAGTTATTGTCTCCAAAAGGATTGCCAAAGGTTGCCTACCCCCCTGGTCTATTGGATTACTCAAAGATTGGCAATATCATTCATGATATGCAGAATACAACCACATTTTGTCTTATGATATTGTCTTCTTAATTGTAGCATCTTATGTGAAATTGTCCACTAACTCCATAGAGCTTAAACCTCATTTCTGGTTCCTCACTAGTCTAGTAGCAACTGTTTTGCAATATATGTATTTTGTAGAATAATCCACGGTACTCCAGCCTTGTGATCTAAAAAAAATATATATATATCTACAAGGGAGATGGCAGCACTCACTGTTCAGCAGTCCTTAGAATGGTCTGGGTGCTCGTCAAAGAAGAAGTGGTTATACAGATATAAGTTGCAGGAAAGCACACTCAGAAATCCATGAGATACATCAATCAAGCAGGTGTTTTATTAAATCGACGTTTCAGCCACCCTCAAGATTATATATATTACTGTGTCAGTGTCTGGATCACATGTTCCGGACTAAATAATAGCTAATATAGTGTATGGATCACATTTTCAAGACTCGAGAATAGTTAATAGACAGTGTATGGATCACATCTTCAGGACTTGAGAATAGTTAATAGACAGTGTATGGATCACATCTTCAGGACTTGAGAATAGTTAATAGACAGTGTATGGATCACAACTTCAGGACTTGAGAATAGTTAATAGACAGTGTATGGATCACAACTTCAGGATTAGAGAATAGTTAATAAACTTTAAATGAACACTCACACATTTAACTGTGACTGGACAATCCTAATAGACATGATGAATTTGCTATTGTGCTTTAATTCAAGCAATAACATCTTAATTAGTCTTAGATTTCCATGACACGACCATTAGACCTCAAATTCCACCCCTTTTTTTTTTAAGAAGGCAGACTACATGAGTCTATAGAAGATTACCAAGTGCAGTGTGGGTCCTGCCAGTCAGAGCTATGTCCACCTTCATTCATATGACTTCCAGGACTGACTGAATGTAGGAATCCACCAGCGCAGCTTCTCTAGCATTAGTCTCCAATGCCTGCTCCTGCATATCTGGGAATTCACTAGCGCATATGATTGCTTTATTGCATACCGGTACACATGCCTTAATGGCAACTAGCCATGAGCATGTTGCAAGACACAATGTAATGTACAACTCCAAAATGCTCATGCACTTCCCCACTGCCCTCCCTTAGCTTAGTAAATTGGCTTGAAGCAGGTGCAGCACTAGGTAATAAGTTTCAGCATCTATTATAGTGCATGATCATAGAAGATCATTCCCCCTGTTCTCTCTCTTGAACCAAAGAACAAGTTTCACAGAAGCCATTAGGATTTTCTGGCCATACTAAGATAAGTGAGGGTTATTATTAGAAAGTGTTACTATAAATGCTAAAATGACTGAAATTATACTCCTTCATTTTGTAGACACGATTGATCCCAGGGTATGGCCATAATGTTTGTGATTTACCAGAAGGCTAGTCTGAACATGTGCTATTTACAACTTGTATGCTGGAGAAGCCTTAGAAGTTAACCCTTTGATTGCCAGAGGGGTGAGCAATGTTGCACACCCCTCTGGCTCTCAAAGGGTTAAATTAAAAGAGCAGACTATCATGCTGGCAAAACATATGGAATAATGAGCAAAGCATAATAAACATTTTCCTTGAACATTTCCTTGTGCAGTGAAAGAAAACAACAGGGTTCTGAATAAAATTAAACAGAGATAATCTACTGAAAATATCTAAATTACATTCTCATATGAAATGTCATGTAGCTCCATATTTGTTGTCATAAGCCATATGCTGAAAGGAAAGAAGAGCAATTCTGGATCAATCCTACTGTACCATAGGGGAGATAAAATCTCCCCATATCCCTATTAAAGGGTCTTTTAACCATTTGAATACTAGAGTGGTCTTTATTCAAGATGATAAAAGCCCTTTTTAACCAATACATCAAATGAATCAGGAAAACCATGCTATCCAGTTCTGTATTCACTGCAGCAATGAAAACATATGGTTACCATAAAGAACTCTAGAATGGAAGAACTGCCCAATTGGATACAGCGCTCTCAGATTGCTTCCTCTGATGCAATAAAAACTAAAAAAACATAACAGAGCAAGAGAGAAGATACATAACGCCTAGTGCGTTATGTACTTGACTGTAAAGCCTTACTGTATAGAGTCTGCAATGGACCTTTAGTTCGTTACTAATTTATATAATCTAAACCCAGAGTCGAGTTTATTGTACATCCACATGTGTATGTTTTACTGTAAGTACACATTTGTGGTCACCAGATTCCCCATCCCTCTTTGTCCTACTATCCCCAGTTTATAATGTAGACGGCCCACTGAATGGTCACTGCCTGTTCATCACTTGTCACTCCAATCCCCATTCTCGTGGCTCGATTATGTCCATATTTGGTTCGTATTTTGCTGTGGGTACAATGAATAAGTGAATTCACAATGCTGCCCTGTGATTCCAGACTCTGTGATGCATACTCCCCTCACTCCTACTCTGGCTGCCTGGTCACAATACAATTTCCAGGCCAGGATGGCCAGAGCATCCCGGTCCCCAGTTTAAAAGTAAAGTTGCCTTGGTGTGGATGTTGGAGCGATCCCCCTGTCATAATGCGTGGTGTAATTTAGTTCAGAGTAACCTTTCTCACTATAAGGGCCTTTACTTGAATCGAGGCACCAGATAAAATCTATCTGATTTGGGACCCTTGTTTACTACAGGAATAGTATCTGAGTTTCCAAAAGTCTGATAACCTGTCCATCATTTTGATCGGTTCCTGGCACTTATACCTGTTCTCTTCTACTCCTTCTACTATCTTTTATGTCTCGTCTGGCCTGGGATTAATTAATTATCACTCATTAATACTCATTAATAACTGCTGGATTATCTTGGAAGATCTGGCCTTGGGGGTGTGGTGGGTCTCATTCAGCCGCGCTGGGGAAATGGGAGGGTTATGGGTGAGGTGGAGGGGGGTGTTTAGGACTATGGGAGTTGGGACTGGGGGGGGGGGGTTATGGTAGGAGGGGCAGTAGGGGGTAGTTGAGGAGTTAGTTTAGTTTTGTTATGTGAATGACTAAAACAAAAAACTCTTGCAATTCAGGCCGCTTTATATTATAATAATGTATCTTTTGCTTTTCTGTAATATTTGCTTGCTATACTGCAACTGTTTCTTAATTTGTCTCTGTAATAATACCTGATTGCAATAAAAAGACATTTAAAAAAAAAAAAAAAAAAAAAAAAAAGTAAAGTTGCAGTCAGAGACGCTCAAGGACAACTATAAATTTGCAGGCTCTCTAGGAGAGGTGTCCTACACAGGGTGCAGTCTCTTTTAGCCCACTAGTGCCTTTCGCGGAAACTCCTTGCTCAGAGTGCCTAGAGAGAGCAGCTACATCTGACGAGGCCCAACAAGGCCAAAACGTACGTCTGGGGTTGGCTGCTTCTCTTGTTCAGAGAGGAACTGCCTGTCATTTCGTGGCTGGTCTGCTATTTTGGTGACGACCAGTATGATATGCTTTAGGATATTTCCTTTCCTTTTCTTTAAACCAGCGCAATGCTTTGCATGCCACTCTGGCACTCAACGGGTTAATTATGTATCCAAATGAGGTCCCATTCTACAGTTTTACTAGTTATTTTGTAGAATAACAAACATAGGTATTTTGAGGAATATCCATTTTTTTAAATAATAAAACCAGTTAATGTGTAATTTCCATACTTGAAGCTCTTCGGCCTACATATATTCCTAAATTATAACCCACATACTATATATATATATATATATAGATATATATATATAGAGAGAGAGAGAGAGAGAGAGAGAGAGAGAGAGAGAGAGTGGAGATTGAAGCCGTATTAGTCCAGTGATGCAGATGTAAAATAACAAACACAATTAACATCTTGTAATACCTTTTTTATTGGATTAACAGTATTATGGATTGACAAGCTTTCAGGAGAACCTCTCTTTCTCAAGTCTAAATGCTTTAGACTTGAGAAAGGGAGGTTCTCCCGAAAGCTTGTCAATCCATAATTTTGTTAGTCCAATAAAAAGGTATTACAAGATGTTAATTTTGTTTATTTTACATCTATATATATTTATGTGTATATATGTATGTGTGTGTGTGTCATTGCATGTACAGAACAGTAAAGGGTATGCAGCAAAGTGAAAGACAGGTTATGATGTCATAACAGGAAAGGAAGTAGAAACATATAATGGAGAAAAATGGTACTAGGATTTATTACTAGAATAAAGGGTAAAATGTAAAGAAGAGTTCAACAGTATCAAAAGCTGAGGAGAGATCAAATAGGACAACACTGAGAAACTACCTGGAGAATTAGCTTCCTGGAAGTCATTAGCTACTGTTTCAGTTGAATGAAAACCAGATTGCAGAGGCTTTAGAAGAGCATGAAAATTGGCCATGCAGGAGAAGACCAGATATTCAAGGAGCTTGGAAGGAAATGTGAATCTATAGTTAGCAAGGAAACTAGGTCAGAGGTGTTGCTTATTAAAGCTGGTGACAATTGCATGCATGAAAGATAAGGGGAAAGTGCCAAGAAAGTGAACCTGATCATATAATAGTGCATTAACCCTTTGAGTGCTAGAGAGGTATCGAATGCAATTACTCTCTGGCATGTAAAGGTTTAGGGTGGTATAGGCAGGGAATTGTATGAAGCAACATGATCATAAGAACAAGTTTCAGAAGCAGAAGATATTCAGTAAAACAAGGGCTAGGTGAAAAAGAACAGCTTAACCCTTTGGATATAAATCAGTGGGAATCTTTATTTGTCCTGTATAGTGCAATTGGTCAGTTGCAGAATTGCTCTAATTCTTAGTAAATCAGCCTCAATAGAGAGAGAGAGAGAAAGAAAGAAAGAAAGAAAGAAAGAAAGAAAGAAAGAAAGAAAGGCAAGGAGGATCAACTTTGGGGCAAACCAACTGCACTAGAGGGGAAAATTAAAGTCCATTGATTTAAATGGATTTTAACCCGTTGAGTGCTAGACAGGCCTCCAACTGATTGCCCCATGCGAGTCAAGGGAAATTTAGGAAACTGCAGCTAGCTGGCCCCAGAAGTGCCCTCTTTGCCTTTACACATAAGTCATATCGATATCTGACTGCAGTTTGATACATTAGTGAAAACTAAAGAAAGGTGTTTGACAGAGATTTTTGGAATGAAGATTAGTTTATATACAGAGTGAACAAGACATTGCCATTAATCACTACTGCTAATCTAATCCAATTACAAATGTGATTCATCAATGACACAGTCTTTCCTGTATTGAACTGCAAGATATCAATTCTTATTGACTGAACCATACAGGTATAGACTATGTCTGGACAAACTACTGGCAGAAATTCAGTGAGGCTGTTGCTGGATTCTGCCACTAATTGCAGTTTCCCACTATACTATCTACAATACTAGCATAAAAGCAAGAGTGAAGCAATTCTTGGCAAAAAAATCTTCAACATATTTATAAAATTAACCCCTTGGATTCTAGTGCTTTGGAGACCTCTCCAGCATCCAAACCCTTCTTTGAAGTGGTAGTGCTTTCGCAGGGGAGGCTAACCCTGAGACTCTAAGTGGACTCACAAACCTTAGAAACGTCAGTTAATATTTGATATTTTTACCTTATTAATTATTTACCTATGTATCCTAATTTCTCTAGAATCTCTTAAATTCAGCTGGATTCCTCTTACACACACCAGTTTTTTCATCAAAATTGAAAGCTAATCCTAATGATGGAAATTTGTATGAATGGCATGATCCAGTAAAGTAGTCTTGGACTTGAGAAGCTGGCATCACCAAAGTGGAAGAAACTGAGAGCAAGGACTTGCCATATTAGTATAGTAACACACTTAACTTGTTAAATACTTTTTTAATATTTTATGCGAGGATAAAAATAAAACATGGACGTTCCAGTTTCATCCGAATCATTCTAGAACGAACTGCTGAGGGACTGGGGTGTAGAAGGACTAGGGAACAGCAGGAGAGGGAGAAAGAGATGGAACATGAATGTGGTAGACAGGATGTGCAAGAGAGAGAATGAGGGGACTGGAGGGCAGTAGAGTGGAGGCAAGAGAATAGGAGAGAACAGGAGGATGAGAGAAGGAGCAACCAGTACAAAACTGGAAAGGGCAGGAGGAAACAGGAAAGACCTGAGTGAAGCAGACAACAGAAGTGTGAGCTGGGAAAAGATGTTGAGAGACAGAGAAGGAAGGATCAACCTGCCAGCTTGTAACCCATAATGCAGTTCTCCTGCCACATACAGACAAGAGACCCAGACAGGAAACTGTTGAGACTGATGTTTGAATGTCATCACATTTTTTGTTAATATCATGAGTTGATTTTCTTATTATTTGTTCAGTTAAAATTGCAGAGAAAAGGTATTATAATCCCAAAACACCGAGAGCCTTTCATTTAAGTTCCGACATGTCTGCCTATATTTTTCTTTGATATATGTTTTTTGGATATGTACTGTATTCTTTTTATTTTTTGCTACCTTTGGTGCATATTTTTGGGCGCAATGGGAACATCCTTGTTATGTCCTTTTAAAAAAACTGTAATTCTTCAATATTGAAATTAGTTTCTCAAACTGTTTTGTTGTATGGTGTGCTATTGTGGTGCAATCTTTATCTATTAAAATGGCAATCTAAAGACACACAAAAAAAATCCTGTTTAAAAAAAAATCACATTTTCAGTCTAGCGAAAACAGCTATTTCATGGGAATATACTAATCTTACATAATTATTTTCCCAGTTCCTAGTGACAGGCAAGTGTCAGTGCAGCTGACTTGTATGATTTCACAGGTCTGTCCTTCTTCACTATCTGGAGACCTCTTTTTAACATTCAAAGTTATAGATCAGGGATAGTCAACTGCTGGACCACCAGCTATTGAAGACTACGGCTCCCATCATCCCCAGCCAACCAACTAATCAATCATTTCAAACATTTTGCCATGTTTAAGTTGATACATTGAGGACAGTGTGAACAAAAAACAAAAAAACAATACCAGCTGCAAAATAGGAGACATAATGGTTCCCATTAATTAAAATGTCACTTTTAACTCACGGAATGCTAGAGAGGTCTCCAAAGCTTTTCTCTCT
Organism: Rhinophrynus dorsalis; assembly: GCA_037306005.1. Taxonomy (NCBI): domain Eukaryota; kingdom Metazoa; phylum Chordata; class Amphibia; order Anura; family Rhinophrynidae; genus Rhinophrynus; species Rhinophrynus dorsalis. The sequence goes on along the minus strand of CM074720.1, from coordinate 91,142,872 downwards.
GGTGTTCAAGGGAATATAATCTGTATAGTGTTCAATGGAAATTTTGGTGCAATGTTATTTGTTATTTGTCCACTATGGTGCAGTTAGCTCCAAAATGTAACAGCTAGTGCTGTGTGACTGTCCCAGGGCATGCACAGAGAAACAGCATAAAATCAGACTATGTCCTCTATGATTCAGTTCTTTGCACACCTTTCTGGTACTCAAAGGGTTAAACAGCATGTAAAATGAAGAGAACACCACAAAACAACTGCAGACTCCCCCCCACACACACACACAAGCGATGATAAAGGAAGGAATGTAGACATATGCAACTTAGTAAATTAAAGGGATAGTAATGCTTCATAATAAAAGCAGCTCTAATTAATCATCATAGTATTTGGACTTTGGAGAGTGTTGTTTCAATTCTGTCAGAGTTGTAGTTAAAGAGTAATTCAATGACAAAGTATCCCCCTCCCACCCCTTTTACTGATGTAAAACTGCTCAGCCAGATCAGAAGGGAGGTGCCCAGGTCGACTGCAGAGATGGACAATCTTCAAATAATTTGTCCTTAATCTTCTGAGTGCAAGAGGGACACGAAACGCATTGCTTTGCAATGTGTTGTGCACCCCTCTGGCACTCAAAAGGTTAAACATTTAAACAATCTACTTTAGATTTTGCTTTGTTGTTTTTGGTTTTGTAGTTTATTTGAAAGTAATCATATTTGATCATATTCTGTATGATACAGTGCTGATTTAACCCCCTGAGTGGCTGAAACATCTACAGCACATTGTGAAGGAATGTTTTGGAGATGTCTTTAGCATATAAGGGGTTAATGAACCTCTGTTGTTATTGTTAGATGTTCCATCATAACAATTAAAGCATGTGTGCAGTGTGTCCTGCATGTGTTGTGCTTTCAATTAAATTTAATTAGGAAAGGGTTATTATGGCTAGGCCTAAACATGAATACATACAAGTTAAAAAAAAAGTATGAATGAATTCAATACAAACATTCATCATGTATAACAATAGGAAACTGTTTTGCACGGGACTGAGTCAAATTTCACATTTGTTATTACATGTATATTAACCATTTGAGTGCCAGAGGGGTACACAACGCATTGGGTTAAATAAATAAAAAAGGGTTAAATATATTTTAGCTTTTTATTATTTAGATGCGTGGATACTACACTGATTTTGCAGTACAGAATTTACTTTCTTTTGGTGCCATTTTTAAATACATCCCCCATTTTGAAAAGCACTTGGAGCAGTTGTCGTAAAATACGTTAAACAAATTGCATTGCTTTTCGAATTTAAGGGATTAAAATTCAATGTCCAGCTTTTATTTTCTATAATAAATATTAACTTTGTATGATTGTTTTTATATTAATTTATTTTACAATTTTGGCAATTAATTTTTATGAGCGGTACAGGCTGTCAGCAACAGCCTGTCTTTTCAGTCTGCAGACAAGAGGGAAGAGAAGGAACGCTGGTGTTCCATTTGGAGTACTTGCAGGATTTATGAGGGGCTAGCATGGTGGCAATATGACGAGCAGTTCTGCCAGCGGATGGTGGTACAGCCATCTATTTCGTGGGGCCAGATGAACATTGGGTTGTGGCATGCTGTAATGACCTGTCTGGCTGATACCCCCATGGGCCTGCAGTTCTTTCAATCTGGTGCCAAGGGGTTGGGGCTCCTGCTGTGCCTGCCTCCTCGTGAAGGAAGGTGGGGTACTGCTGGCAACTTAACAAGGGATATTGCAAGTGGGGGGATCCTGTAAGTTCAGGCTGTTCAGGTTCCCACCCCTTCTCGAAATGTTTCAAAAAACCAAAAGGTGGAGATAAAGGAGGTGCTGTGGGAGGTAAAGGGGACTACACTGGTGTTCATAAAAAGGATGCTCCCTTGGCTAAGGGTATACAGGCATAGGGATGTGATGCTTTTCTGGAGGAAGGGTTTACTAATGGGTTTCAGATTTCTGCGGGAAGGGTTTGGGGTTTCGGAGATGGGCAATTTGCAATCGTCGATCAGACACCTGGGGATCGTGCATAAGAAGGTGGAGAAGGAGGTGGCATTGGGTAGGATGGCGGGTCCGTTTTTGCATCCACCCCTCCCTGGTTTTCAGGTGTTGCCATTGGGAGTGATTCCCAAGAAGAACCAGGGAGGTTCCGCCTTATTCATCATTTGTCTTTTCCCTTTGGGACCTCGGTAAACGATGCAATTGACACGTTTCTGTGTAGTATCTCTTACACGTCCTTTGACAGGGAGGTTGACTTGGATACCCAGGTCAATTGTGGTGTGCCGAGCAGTGGCCTGAAGCTTGGTTATCGGCTGGCCTTACTAGGAATATTTTATTCCTGGAGCTGTTCCCTATTGTAGTGGCCACGACTCTCTGGGGAGACAGGATGCGGGACAGAAGGGTTGTGTTCCATTTGGACAAAATGGGGGTGGTTCAGGAGCTAAATAATCTAACTACTTCCTCTCCTCCTGTGCTAGCTCCATTGTGGCTTGTGTTGTCTACCTTTAAATGTCTCCTTTCTGGCACATCACGTGCCTGGCCTTCTGAACATTGCACTGATGCATTGTGTCGCTTCCAGGTGGCGACATTTCGGGAGGCATGCCCGAGGGTGAAAACGATAGGAACGCCTTGCCCCGCCTTCTTGTGGGAGATTGGTGGTGTGACGTTACCACTTGGATGAAGAACTCTGTGTCACCGGCCACTTGGGTGCGGTATGCTGCTGCATGGGATGATTGGATCTGCCTGGAACGTTTGGTGGGATCCCTGATGACTGAGGCGGAGAGGAAGGATGGTGTGTTATGACTGGTGTGGGATTGGCATGCTAAGGGGCTGTCCTTGGTGCCCTTTCAAGTAAGGTGTCTGGCTTGGCCTTCGGCTTTAAATTACGGGAGTGGAGCGACGCTACAAAAGCATTTGTGGTCCGCATGGTGCTGTGGGTCTTGTGATGTGGATCGGCGTCAGTGGATGCCCGATGCCTGGTGTCATTTCCTCTTCTGTGTCGGCTGGTCGAGGTGTTGCCAAGAGTTTGAAGAAGTGGTTACGAAGTGTATCTTTTTGCTGCAGCTTTTGCTTTAGCTTTTTTCGGGGTGATGCATATCAGTGAATTGGTGAGTGGGAGTAAGTTTCATCCCAGGGAAATTCAGTTTGAGGATGTGCAGCTTGGGGCAGACTCTTTAGAATTCCGGATTTGGTTGACTATATTTCCCATTCGGGGCACAGAGGTTTGTCCAGTACACTGCTTGTGGCGGTATCTGGAGGTTTGTCCTGCGCTTGCTGGGCCGTTCTTGGTTCACTGTGACGTGGGTAGTTCTCACTCGTTTTCAATTCCTGCAGGTATTTAAAATGGGTCTATCAAGTATGTTGGTGCCGTTGGGGGATTTTGGCAGACATTCCTTTAGGATTGAGGTCACTACTGTGGGTGTCTAGGTTTGTGGTAGAAAGGGGTGGTTTGGAAATTAGGCATAGGATTTTCGAAGATCAGGCTCTAGATCTGTTCCGGGAGTATGGAGTCCACACCAAGGAGATTGGACTGGTTCTTCAACCTCGATCTCGCAGGGGCTTTAGAGCAGACCATGGCTATTTGTGGGGGGGGGGCCTAATGAGTAGGCATACACATTTAGGCCCTCGTGGAGCTTTGGGCCCTTGCAAATGTCGAGAAAGTCCTTAAGTTGCATATGGTTACATGAAGATGGTTGGCTAGAGGCCTAGGGGCAATTGACACCCGGACTGTGTCGCGGGTTTAAACACTGGCCTCATTGAGCTACAGTGACCAGCTAATGGGGTGCGGTAAGGTGGAACTAGATTGGAATGAGCAGAAGGGAAGGCAGGTTTGGCCTATCAACATTGAGAGATTGGCAAGAGCTTAAAGTTTGTGTTTGGGAAAAGGCTATCATGTACTTTTAAATAAAGCTGTGGCCTGATTTAAACCCATAATTAGTTGTCTGTGTCTTTACTTGAATCATTACCCCATGGATAAGGCATGAACCTGTGACACCTAGTTACAGGATTTCAGATCTTGCTACCTGCAACTGACTCACAAGGTTCCCAGTGGGAGCATGGGAGAAAGAAGTCAATAGCACAGCACACCTGTTCATTTCATCATTTCAGTCGAATGGATCAAAATGAGGTGTTGGCTCCATGTACTAACAAGAAAGAGACAGTTCTATAGCCATTATTTTCTGGAATCTGGCCATGTTCCTAACCAGACAGCTCTATATGCCTAAACAGTAGCATAAAAATGCTTGTATTTACTGATAAATTAACAACGTAGGTTGTTCATCTTTGGGGGAAAATAGTGCTGTACATTTAAAACATTCTTGCGCAAAATGCTTAGAATGAAGGTGGGTGTCGATACCCCCAGCAACTTCCATAGACTTTTCATTCTTAATTTATAAATGATACACCCCCATTTTTCCATGTTCGTAGATAGATTATTTCTTTTGTTGAAAACAGATTGAGCTAAAACACTGGTGGACATGATTTTGTTTACAAGATAGTTTTGTTTTATTTTTGTTTTTCTTGTGATAAAACTCTCCCTGATATGATTAACCCTCTGAGTGCCAGAGGGGTACGCAACGCATTGCTTTGCAATGCGTTCCGTACCCCACTGGAACTCAAAGGGTTAATAGTATAACAGCAAGAAATGTTCCATGCCAAAAACTTTACTAGTGCTCTGGTTTACCTTGTCTCTTTGTCATGTTGCAGCTGGATATTGTTTTATTTATTTTTAGTTTATACTTTAATTGCACTCTGTGCTATATGATACGTACACGTTGCTTTTGTAAATTAAGTTAACAAAAGTAAAAATAAATGTCCTCAGTTGCCATAGTCTTGTTATGCTCTGAGGAAGTACTGGTGACTGGCTCTGAGTTTTGTTTATGTATTTCTCTGTCAAAAGAGAACTAACACCTCCTTACAACCACCACTTCCTTTCTATGGCCAGAAGAGTCTAATGGCCCCTATTCATTTTTCTCTGGTGCCTTTGTCCCAGAGATACAATTTTAAGTCACTCCTGGATGTCCTGTCAATGGAGGCAGACATGACAGTTGCTGGTAGGACCACAGGACACAAACTCTGCCCCTTGCACATAATACTACTAACCCTTCAAGGACCAACTGGGTGTAGAACGGACTACTTCACAATGATTGCTCACCCTTCTGGTCCTTAAAGGGTTAAGTAGGCTCATGTATTTTGCTTGTTTTAGTCTGAAAAAAGCCAGCTTCCTGATTGTAAATGTTATCTCTCGATCAAATGTGCAAAAACAAAATCCATAGGGCCATTAGGATTTCTGGCCATATTGTCTTCTGTTTGAACTCTTTGTTAAAAATTGTGGCTTGAAGAAGTCATTATATCATGCATTTTACAATACTGCTCAAGAAAGTCTATGTACATAGCAGGTTCAGATGCTTTTTACCTTTAGCTGGAAAGTACTGGCAGTGCAACCACTACTACCTGAATATGTCACCTCATAAGGGTAATTTCTGACCCTTTGCTCCAGCTGTGGGCAAGACAGGAGATATCAATGTAAATGATCTGCATTAAGGGTACATAGGTTACCATACAAATCTTCAGTGCTGCAATTGCCCTGTTTTAAATGCAGCAATCTCTGGCCTGGATTCCACTGCAACTGACAACTTTTCACAGGTTTTATCTATAAAAACAACATGGCCTTCAATAGGAATCAGTGAGATAAAATCATTGTATCACTTGCAGAGTGATCTAGGCTTGTGAGGGTTGCTTTATTCATACAATTCTATAGGTTAAAAGCTCTGTTAAGTTAATGGACATTTGCTCATTTTTATTTCCCCCTGTGATAGAGTTGGCTTGAGTCACGGTTTGCAAGCAAAGATAAGAGTCAGATAGTAAAGTAAAATTCACCTTTATTAAAGTAAGTGTAATAATAACAATACTCAGGATGGAGCAGAGAGTAACCAAGAGGCAGGGACTCTATCAGCAATAGTAGTATGTCTCCAGATCCCAGAACTGTAGAGACTAAGAGAAGCCAATGGTAGTCTCTAAGTCAGAGAGGAAGAGTAGGCCAGACGGTCCCCCCAATTATGGTAATTGAAAGATGACTGGCTCACGCCTGCAGCCAGCCAGGAGAAGTCCGTCGCATGAAGGTGAGACAACCAAAGAACCTACTGACTCACGCCTGCAGTCAGTAAGGTCAGAGTCTGCCAGAGCCACAGGTCTGCACCACATAGGATATCCGCTCAACAGACGGTAACGCAGAAGTTATATGGACAAAGCCCCAGGTCAGTACCAGGATGGATGGTCAGACAAGCCTAGGTCATACACGGAGCAGGTAGTCAGGCAGAGCCACAGATCAGCACCAGGATGGATGGTTAAACAAGCCAGGTCATACACAAAGATCAGGAGCAAGAAGTAGAACTTTACTGCACACCAACGTAAGAGTAACTGGATAAAAATCCAGTTCCTTTAAACACAAGGTGCCAGGAAGTAGATAGGAGGAGCCAGACCAGAACCCAAAGTATAAGAAGGTAGACTGTGTCAAATACGCCTCCTCGCACCTGTAATTGACGAATCTCTCCGCAAGATGTGTCGCACACCTGAACCACCGCTGCGTCATTTGGAGCATCCAAATCACCTAGCATGAGTACACGGGCATCAGCTACTGACAAGCCCAGTCCCAAAAGAGATGTGTGGGATGACGCAGAAGCGTCATTTAGAGAGATACAACTCCAGCACCAGCTGAAGCGGCAACACTTCCTCCAAGGATCCGGTCGGGGTTTTCAGGAAAATGAGCATGGAACCTGCGCCCCAAGAGGGGAGCGTGTACATCCCTGGACAGAATCCAGGAGCGCTCCTCTGGACCATAACCCTTCAAATGTATCAAGTACTGAAGATGCCCTAGGACCCACCTGAAGTCCAGAATGCTTTGAACCACAACTTCCTAATGATTACTGACTTTGACAGGAGCTGGCTGGACCATACTTGTAGTATAACAGTTACAAATCAGAGGTTTGAGCAGGGAGATGTGGAACACATTGTGAATGTGCATGAAGGCTGAAAGTTCCAGAGCATGGGGTTAATTTTACGCAGCATACGGAATGGACCAACAAATCGAGGAGCCAGTTTATGACAGGGAACCTGGAGGTTAAGATTCCGGGATGACAGTCACACCCTGTCCCCCACCTGGAAAGTACATTCCAGTAACCATCTATGGTCCACCTGCCTCTTCTGCCACTGCACGGAGCCACGTAGGGTATGCTGTACCAGAACCCAAGAGGAACGGAGTGCCCTCAAATGCTCACCAAGAACTGGAATCTCTTGTGCCTGAAAGACCTCAGGAAGGACAGAGTGTTGAAACCCATAGTTGATCAAAAATGGGGAACTCTGTGAGGAAGAGTTCATGGAATAATTCATGGCAAACTCCGCCCAAGTTAACAGGGTAGCCCAATTGTCATGGTGGTCAGAGATATAGCAAAGAAGAAATTGTTCCAAGGCTTGGTTAGACCGTTCAGCCATACAGTTAGACTGAGGGTGATATGCAGAGGAGAATACTGGCTGGATCCCCATCTGGTCACAAAAGCATCTCCAGAACCGAGACTCAAACTGGCTACCTCTGTCCAAAACAATAACCCTGGGTATGCCATGAAGTCGAAAGACCTCCTTTTTGGATAAATTGCAAAATTGGCGTGATAGTGCATCAGCCTTAACATTCTTGGAGCCCGGAAGATAGGAAACCACGTATTTGAACCTGGACAGGAACAATGCCTTATTGGATTTTTACTTTGAATACTTTAAGCCCAAAGGGGGTAAATGAATCAATTGAATTAGCCACTTTCTTGTGAGGTTTTATTGATTGGTCAAAAGTAATTTTGATTTTAAGTATATAAACAAATGTTGTTAAGTTGAATTGGTTGGTTTGACCCTTTGAGTGCCGAGGTGATGCAAGGCGCATTGCAAAGCGGTGCATTGTGAATCGTTTTGGCACTAGGGGGGTTAACCCCTTAAGGACCGGACGTTATGGGACATTTCCGTCCCATAACGACCGCATAGGGGCACTTTGAGGCTCCGGTACACGTGACCTGTCACGTGTATCGGCGCGTCACTATGGGGCTTGAAACAGATCGCTCCGATCTTGGAGCGGTCTATTTCATGCCCCATTTTTACTTACAGCGCTCCCGGTAGAGCGCTGTAAGTAAAAAGTACGTGACGTACTAGGACCGTCAAGGGTCTTTCAAGCAAATTTACCCTTGACGGTCCTGGTACGTCAAGGGTCCCTAAGGGGTTAATGGAAACCGTTTAAGGGTTTATAGATTCCTTAGGATAGGGAGCTAGATCTCTTTTTGATCCTGATGTGTATCCGTATGGTTTCTGACTGATTAACCAATGAAACAATAATGACATAGGTTCAAATAGCCGCTAATGCCGATACACAATTCATCCAGTTAACGCTTGAAAAAGCACATTCATTGTGTGAAACGCGTTGCAAGTGGATTTTTCTTCCGGCCGGAGGTTTTACATTTGTGTATTGGAATTCATACTTACATGTAAGTGTGTGTTTTATTTATTATATTCAGTGCTTAGTGAGTTTTTTACTTATACTTATAATGCTGTGATTTCTATATGAATAAAATTTCTTTTTTATGTAAAATCTAGTATTTTTGAGCATTTTATTAGATATTTATTATTTATAGATATTTTTTCCAATATTGGTGTTTAAGGACATACTGGCCTATTGTATGTTTTTATTTAAGGTATTATATGGGGTTTTTGAGAGGTGTTAGCGCCGACTTCATTAGAAGAAAACTCGATTACATCTGTGGATTTGGGTTTGACGGGAGCCCCAGAAGTCAAGGCTGCAGGACACCGTCTCTGTTACTCCATAAGGAAAAGAAAGATTGATTTACCAGTTAGCGCCTCCACATACCTTTATTGAATGCCCATCTAGCTTGACTGGATGACAAGACTTTAGCCTCGGATAAGTACGTTAGGTTCTTATGATCTGTGAGAATCAAGATCGGGGAACTGGTGCCTTCCAAGAGGTGTCGCCATTCCTTCAATGCCAGTATGATGGCCTGTAACCCTCTGTCCCTAATATGATATACAGTTTTTTAGCCTTAGATAGTTTTCTAGAAAAGTAGCCACAGGGGAGTAAGGCCTCCCCAGAGCCGAGCACTGAGAAAGGAGGGCAACTATTCCAATCTCAGATACATCAGCCTCCAGGGTAAAGGGAAGGGTGTGATTTGGGTGCATCAAAATAGGAGCAGCTGCAAATGCTGCCTTGAGTTCCTTAAAGGCACTCAAGTGCATCACATTGGGAGACCAATCACTGACCTTGGCCCCTTTACAAGTCATATCCGTGATAGGCTTGACAATAGTAGAAAAGTTTTTTATAAACTTCCGATACTAATTAGTGAAGTCCAAAAACCTTTGAATAGATTTATGCCCCACGAGACAAGGCCACTGCAACACTACGGATAATTTCTGGGGGTCCATGGCCAACCCAGATGAAGAAATAATGTACCCCAGAAATGTCACCTGAGGTTTGTGAAATTCACATTTCTCCAACTTGCAAAACAAGTTGTTCTCTCTCAGTAATTGCAGGACTTTGGATACAACTGATCAATGAGTCTCCAACATAGTAGAATGAATGAGAATGTCATCCAGATAGACCACCACACAGCTCTGTAATAGGTATCTTAGCACATCATTGATAAATTCCTGGAAGACAGCAGGAGCATTGCAAAGGCCAAAAGGCATGACAAGGTACTCATAATGCCCGCTCCAGGTGTTAAATGCTGTCTTCCATTCATGACCCTCCTTCATTCTGACCAGATTGTAAGCCGCCCTTAGGTTAAGCTTCGTGAATATTTTGGAACCTTTAAGACGGTCAAACAATTCCATGATTAGAAGTATCGGATAAGCGTTTTTAACCATCAGTTTGTTCAGTCTTTGGTAGTCAATACATGGACGTAACTCTCCATCCTTCTTTTTTTACAAAGAAGAATCCGGCGCCTGCAGGAGAAGAGGATTTTCGAATAATGCCCCTAGCCAAGGCATCAGAGACGTACTCCTCTATGACCTTGTTTTCCTCCACAGACAAGGGATATACACAGCCCCTAGGAGGTGTCGTACCAGGTAGCAGCTCCACCAAGCAATCATAAGGTCTATGAGGAGGTAATGCCCCGGCCTGGATTTTATTAAACACGTCAGTGAATTCAGAATAGGCCTCAGTTAAGCCTGAAGGCTCCGCACAAGCCAGTCTAACTGGAATTGACAGACAAGCCTTGTCACACTGAGGACCCCAACACATTATCTCACAAGTTTTCCAATCAATCCTAGGGTTATGCACCTGCAACCATCGAAACCCTAGGACAATGGCATTACGAGGAGAGTTGATCACCTGAAACTTCAGGGTTTCTTTATGGAGGACTCCCACCCTCAGGGTAATTGGACAGGTTTCGTGCGTAATGTGTAATGGCAGAAGGGGTCTACTATCAATGGCCTTTACTGCCAAAGGAGAGGTACGAGGCAGTAGATGAATACCATTCTGGGCTGCAAATTCAGCATCCATAAAGTATCCGGCAGCACCTGAGTCTATTAATGCAGCAACTGAGACAGATTCATTAGCCCAAGAAAGAACCACAGTACACATAGGTTTAGCCTGCGAGGCCTCAGGGGCCTGAGAGATGCCACCTAAGATCTGTCCCCGACAGGATCTTAGGTGCGGACGTTTCCCGGATGTATTGGGCAAGACCTCAATAAGTGTCCAGATCTCCCACAGTATAAGCACAGTTCCTCCCTCCTACGAAAGGACCTCTCCACCCTAGAAAGCCGGACGGCCCTCACGTGCTGAGGTTCACCCCCCCCGAATCGGAACCAGGAGGAATGGGAGGTGAGGGAGGACTGGGTGGGCAACTTAAGTGAGATGTAGTTCCGGAAGGATGCCTCCGCAGGCACTCCTTAAATGAGGGTCTCTCCCGGACCCAAGTGTCTATTAGGATGATAAATTATATCAGTTCATCCAAACTTTTATGTAAGTCACAGGCAGCAAGCTCATCCTTCATATAGTCACCAAGCCCTTGGGAAAAGACGGCTATAAGAGCCTCATTATTCTAGCCAACCTCGGCTGCCAGGGTCTGGAACTCAATCTCGTAATCCGCCACTGTACGATTGCCCTGGCGGATGGTCATAAGTTTTTTAGAAGCTGAGGTCGCACAACCTATCACATCAAAGACACATTTAAAGGAGGTCACAAATTCATTATAGTTGGAGATTATGGGTTTGTCTGTCTCTCATAACAATGCCTTGCCAGACAAAAATGAAATCTTTAGACCAACCCTACTGCGCTCACTATGGAAAGCATGCAGAACCATTTCTAAATATATGCCCAATTGGTTCAAAAAACACGACACAGTTCAGGATCCCCACTGTAAAGCTGTGGGAGCGGAACGGAACCAGACAACCCTCTGACCATACCTGCCTCAGGGGCTGCTTGAACTGCCGGTGCCAAGGATGGAGCTGGGGTGGCCACCACTGGTGAGTTAGAATGTTTCAAGTGGGTAGTACGACTAAGCAAGGTTTGCAAGGCCAAGGACAAGTGTTCTATGCATTGGTCCTGATCCTGTATCCGGTCTAGTATGCTCTGAAAAGGTGAATAACTATTACTGTCTGTTGTCATGACCCTTACGTACAATCACGGTTTGCAAGCAAAGACAAGAGTCAGACAGTAAAGTAAAATTCACCTTTATTAAAGTAAGTGTAATAATAACAATACTCAGGATGGAGCAAAGGGTAACCAAGAGGCAGGGACTCTGTCAGCAATAATAGCATGTCTCCAGATCCCAGAACTGCAGAGACTAAGCGAAGCCAATAGTAGTCTCTAAGTCAGAGAGGAAGAGTAGTCCAGACTATTCCCCCAATGATGGTAATCGGAAGATGACTGACTCACGCCTGCAGCCAACCAGGAGAAGACCGTCGCATGAAGGTGAGACAACCAAAGAACCTACTGACTCACTCCTGCAGTCAGTAAGGTCAGAGTCTTCCAGAGCCACAGATCTGCACCAGAGTCTGCCAGAGCCACAAGTCTGCACCAGATAGGATATCCGCTCAACAGGAGGTAACGCAGAAGTTAGCAGGACAGAGCCCCAGGTCAGCACCAGGATGGATGGTCAGACAAGCCTAGGTCATATACGGAGCGGAAAGTCAGCCAGAGCCACAGGTCTGCACCAGATTGGGTGTCCACTACAAGGAGCAACACAAGAGAATGGTCAGGCAGAGCCACAGGTCAGCACCAGAATGGATGGTTAGACAAGCCAGGTCATACACAAAGATCAGGAGCAAGATGTAGAACTGTACTGCACACTAACACAAGGGTAACTGGATGAAAATCCAGTTCCCTTTCAATACAAGGTGCCAGAAAGTAGATAGGAGGAGCCAGGCCAGAACCCAAAGTATAAGAAGGTAGCCTGCTTCACATATGCCTCCTCACAACCATAATTAATTCATCTCACTGCAAAATGCTTCGCACTCCTGAACCACCGCTGCGTCATTTGGAGCATCCGAATAATCTAGCACGAGGACACAGGCTTCCCCTACTGACACCAAGTGCGCCCAAGCCCAGTCCCAAAAGCGATGTGTGAGATGACGTAGAAGCGTCATTTAGACTGATACAACTCCAGTGCTAGCCGAAGCGGCGACCCTGCATATAGGTAAGCTGTGACAGCTTGACACAGAATTTGCCCAGTTATTTATTTTTGCATTAGCCTCAGTGATGCTAACGTTCTAAAAAGAACTGCAATAATTTGGTAGAAACTACCAATGTCTGCACCATTATTTTGTTTGGGAGGTCCAGAGAGAGGGATGAAATATAAATAATTTCCTGCTCTGCTGTGGCTGTTCTGATAATGAGCCCAGTGTCTATCTTACCTGTAGTACAGGGGTATGTACCCTTTGGGTCTCAAGCTGTTGAAGACAACTCCCATAATCACTAAAAGTTGGAGAGCCAAAAATTGCTTACCTCTGCTCTAGAAGGTAACAGCAAAGGAAGCTGATCTAAAATGGGATTTGGACCAGCAGGGCTGCACTGTAGTTAAAATGGAATCCTGTCTGGGCCAGTAAAGTATAAAGTATACAACAATAATATAATGCACCAGGGCAATAAGAAAAAATTTCCCCCAAGAAAATATGTTTAGATATCAGTGTCTTTATTGGTGGTTTAACAGAGCCTTATGAACATTTCACTCTCATTTTAACATTTGAATGCTATCTACTACTGACAGAGAGGTGTTAACATCTCTCTCTTCTTGCTATGCCATGAAACAGTAATGGTTGGTTCCCTTATATGTCTGGCTGGGGATAGTTTATGTATTATTTAACATAAAATATTTACACTGAAGTGTTCATTACAGATGGGAAGTATATTGCTCTAATGTGAATTCCAAGCATTGAGTAAACACGGTATAACATTGTATGTGTATCTTAGTGAAGGAAAAATATTTGTTTTTACAATCTTAACCCCTTGAGTTCCAGAAAGGTATCAACACATTGCAACACAATGAACTAGATACATATCTGACACTCAAAGTGTTTACAATTGATAGAGTCCATTTAACCCTTTGAGTGCCAGAATGGTACAGAATGCATTGTTTTGCAATGCATTCCGCACCACTCTGGCACTCAAAGGGTTAAACCACTATTGGGCCCTGGGTAAAGCATAGAGTATTAGGTTCCTTAGATCTTTGGTTGCTAAAGGTTTTTCTCTTTTTCTTTCTTTCTTTCTTTCTTTCTTTCTTTCTTTCCCTTGTCCCTGAGTATGATGCAAGAGGTGATAGAGGTCACCTCTGCCTGGAGTCCTTGAAGTACTGACAGAATACTATAGGGGCTGTTAAGGGTCCAGAAACTGCCTAGTCCCATCTCTGATGGAGCCCAAAGTACATCCTACATTGACACGGCTTGAATAATCTAGGCCTTTATGATTCTGATATACCTCTTAGGGCTTCATCACCAGGCAATCATGTGGTAGATATGCACTAGAGGGTAGCCATCCCACATAGGTATTATCCAGACTTGATTGGCTGATGACCAAATAGGTAAACCAGTGATTGGACCTTGAGATAAGCATCACAATGATTCACTTCACTACTAGTCACTGGAGAGATGCAGAAAACTGTATCTATGACAAACGTGGGTATTATGTTGTGTGTCATATTAAAGTACCATGAGGTGCAATGTACCCTATTTTTGAGTGAACAAATGCAACTAAGCCCTCAACCAGTTTATTTTCAAATATTTTTTTCCAGACCTATAGCTTTCATAACACCCACATAATAAAGCTTTTCTCCAACAAACCTGTCAGACCTATTGTATGTTCCATACTCACTAGTTCACAAGGTCATGCTTTGAAACTCAAACCTTACAGTTGATTCATCAACCTGTGAATGACAAACAGGCAGAGAAATACTCTCCAATTTCTAAGTGTTTCCATTCTCAGATTTATGAATGGGTTGAACTTATTCATTCATCAGTGTGTTTCTCTACATTTACCAGAATTTCAAGATAGTCACTTTAAGAACAGTAGATATTTATGAAAATGTTTCCTCCTTCAGTTCTATTAACTCAGCACATAGAAAACAAATGGATAGTTTTTAACCCTTTGAGTGCTAGGGAGTATGCAAAGCATTGCATAGCAATGTGCTTCATACCCCCCTGACACTCAAAAATATTTAAAGTACATTGATAATTATATATAAAACCTTTGAGATCCAGAGGGGTATGCAATGCATTGCTTTGCAATGCAATGAGTACCCCTCTGGCATTCAAAGGGTTAAGTAAAATGTAGAAAGTCTGCAGCAAACTAACTGTATCATAGGGACAAATAGAAATTCACCTTGATTTAAATGTGGGTTGCTATGTGGGTCCCTGTGGTGCAGTTGCTTTTCTCCAGAATTGCACCACTCTCTTAGTACATCAGCCTGAGTGGACACAGTACACACAGAGTGCTTGAAATGGATGGAACTCACAACAATTATTGAGAATAGCAAGTTACTGCAATCAAAGGGAGCCTGTCCTGGGAAAAGGATACGAGTTAC
Organism: Rhinophrynus dorsalis; assembly: GCA_037306005.1. NCBI lineage: Eukaryota > Metazoa > Chordata > Amphibia > Anura > Rhinophrynidae > Rhinophrynus > Rhinophrynus dorsalis. The sequence goes on along the minus strand of CM074720.1, from coordinate 91,127,820 downwards.
ACAATTTAATTAAATGTATCCAGACACTGACACATCATTGTCATTATGAGAGCACAATTAGTTTTTATGCTTCTTAATTAAATAAATCCTACAGCTTCATAAAGCATAATACAACTGGTCAGTCGATGTTCCATTCACCATAGCAGGCCATTTTAAGAACATTTGAGGCCCCTGGCAAAATTGCACAAAAACTACCCAAATATAGGCATTTTTTAATCCCCTTAGCGCCTTGTATTCTAATGATTTCTTCAGTTTATTGCTTAGAAATGTATTGGAGTAATCTCTACCATCAAATGTGTTAGGCAGCGTGCTTTGTTAGAACATTTAATATTTATATTAAAACTGCCACACTAGCTTATGCAACAGTGCTCTCTTACTCCTTCCCAACTATATGACCACATGACTATATTGGTTCCTTGTTGGAAAACTGGGATAAATGCAAACCCAAGGTGAACACAAGACTGCCGGCAAACACAGGGCATGCCCATGCATTACAATACCCCTATATCACAGGTGAAAGAGTAGCTTTCAACTCAGATCCCAAGTCAACTTACTATTCATCAGCTAGCTTCAATTGCCATGCACCCCAGCTGTGATTAATAGCTTGATTAAGTATTTAGCCAAGACAACAAAAGGCAGCAAAAAAGGGTGAGCCACCAAATCCATTGTCCCACCAACTATCACCTATTCAGAACCATTGTGACCTCAAACCTAGATATTTGCAATCTATCAGCTACAGTTCTTGGACTACAATTTCTATCATCCTTAGCTGATGGTTGGGCAGCTGGGGATGATGGGAGTTGTAGTTCAATAACTGCTGGAGTTCTACAGGTCACCTACCTCTGCTGAAATCTGCTGTATGATATGGAAAATACTCACCTCTATACTGCAATCATAACACTTTGCTTTACACATTAAATAAAATAATTTTCCTGTCTATTTTCTTCAAAAAATATGTATCACCTAATTATAATGCTAAAGTACAAGATATTCTTGTTTGAAATAAGATGTTATAACATTAGAAATCTGTATACATATGTTCTCATTTCTTAATACAGCTTAAACGAAAACTACAGATATAATGATCAGTGGAACTTCATTTGTTTAACAAAATAATTTACTTTGTAGAGTAGTCACATATATGTATATATTGTTGCATTGTAGCTGCAGTTATCTGTATTTACTGCTCTGACGTTTAACTCTTTGAGTGATAGAGAGGTAGCCAAAACATTGCGTTGGTAACTCTCTGACAATCTAAGGGTTAATCTGCCTTTAGTCCACATTTCCTCACAGTAGACAATAGGAGTCAATAGTCTGATGAGAAATCTTAGAGAGAAAATGCCAACCCATGATTACGCAACCTATTAAAGTGAATGTACCAGTCCACAAGTGCACCTCATTTTCTGTGCTAATACATTGAGAAAGATATCATGTTTTTGCACTTCAGCGTATGGCCTTATTCCCACGTGCCCACTTTGCCATCATTAAGGATTAATGCACCTTGAAATGCCAATGCATTCCAACACTGTCATTCCTGTGTGGCAAATGCTGTAAAGAGAATTTTTGGCATAAATAGGTTAGTGCATTTGCAATAGGCCGAGCAGCACACAAAAATTGGTTCCAGAGCTTATATTAGCACGGAATTGCATTTGTTTGTGTGAACAGTGGCGCAACTAGAAGCCAACGGGCCCTGGTGCCGAAATTGTCATGGGCCCGGCGGCCCTCCCCCCAAATCTTCACATTGCCCGGTGTCCTTCTCCTACCCGCTCCAGCACGGTTCTCAGTAATGCAGAGCACCAGGAGATCAGCTGAGTTGCTGCAGGCGCAGACAGTGGAAGTGGGTTGCGGGCGCGTGGCCATGGGATCGCAGGGGCGGCCGGGCCCGGAGTGCTGGGCCCGGTCACAGGTGCGACCCCTGCGAGCCCTATTGTTATGCCAATGTGTGTGAAAGCATTTTACCAGGAAGAATTCGTTGAGATTGTCTCTCGTTTTCAAGTATGTCCTGTATGCATTAGTACATTCCTCCCATTTTCTATATCAGATTGTGAGTGGAAAGGTTAAACTGTGGAGTACAAGTGACTTTAAGTGCAAGGAAACCATATAGATTTACCTATCCTCTGTACCAGGGACTTCGTCCTACGTAATCACTTCTTTTAACCCTTTGGGTGCCAGAGGGATGTCCAAAACAAACTGGCATTCAAATGTTTAACCCTTTGACTGCCTGAGCGGTACACAACGCATTGCTTTGCTCTTGCTCTCAAAGGGTTAAGCAAATTAAGTGCCAGGTTCTTAGAGTAATAGTTTTCCTCTATAAGATTTAATGTTATAGTTCAGTCAGCTGGAACAGGAGTACAGATTACCATGGCATTCATTACGTACTGCAGACCAGACTGTGAAGGAGGTAAAGATATAGTTACATATATAATAGATATATATAAAAGGATTTCAGATCCTTCTTTCCACCATTTATGGATTAGATCAGGTATAGGCAATGATGCCCCTGAAGTGCTGCTAACAATGCATGTTCTCAGGATATCCCTACTTGAGTATAGGTAGATCAAAGATAATGACTGAACCATTGAATGATCCACCTGTGCTCAAACAGAGATATCCTGAAAATATATACTGCTAGTGATCCTTCCCACTCTACACACATCCAAGACACTTATGACTGTGTGGGAAATATGCGTAATTCTGTTGCCTTAACCCCTTGGATACTTGAAAGGTTCCCAATTCATTGAGAAATAATGAGCAGAGATCCCTGTAACATTCACTGATTTAAAAGCTCCTTCTAAATCAATGTATAAATGTGTCATTTTTATTTGTCCATTATGGTCACACCAGGGGATCTCTCATAGTTTAACCCCACGACTCAGGGTTTTGACCCATATCTCAGGGTGAGAAAATCCTGTGTTTCCTATTCTATGATCTGCCCCAATTAACTGCTTTTTTAGGGAGAGGTGTTCAGAAAAGGTAACAGAAATTGTCTGTAATCAGAATAAAAAAGTTCTTACACCCTGATCCGTCAATTCTCAGACATGTTTACGTCATTTTTTGTATCCAGTTCCGCCATCTCCGTCAAAGGGAAAAAGCAGTCTAAAAAGTGGGTGCAGTTTAATCTTCAGTCATAATGTAAGGTATTTTCAGAAAAAATATTAGTTTGAACGTCATTTTTTGTGTCTGATTAACTTCATTTGTTCCTGACATAATAAAAATGGTCTAAACTTGGAGAAGAAAAATTAAAGTACTGAGAAACAATTTTTCATTTCAAAGACAAAAAAAAAAAAATCAAAGACATTTTTATCATCAGAATTTTTAAAAACAATGTTCATCAAGATTTTCTTACCATCATTTTTAAGTCTTTAGATGCATTTTCAAACGTGACGGATTTATTTTTGAAAATATTCTCCTTCTTTTACCACCAACTCATGATCCGACAAGTTTTTCATTATGACGACTTTTTGAACATCTCGCCCTTAGTCTCTGAATTAGAGCCATTTCTACCAGACAGGCAGAAAGAGAAATCCTACTCCTCTAGTATATGTTTAAACAGTGAGCTCTTTAACCCTTTGACTGCCAGAGGGGTATGCAATGCATTGCAGAGAAATGTAGTGCATACCTCTCTGGCACTCAAAGAGTTAAGATATAGCATATTAAGGGTTCCTTGTTGAACAAAAGGAGTATCTCTGGTATAAAGTAAGTAATGGCAATAATCTACATTTTGGTAACATTAGCAGGCTGGTGAGATGGCTCAGTTGGTTAAGGCACCAGCTGTAGAATCTGTTCTTAACCGCAAGGTCACAGGATCTAGTCCCTGCAGGGTCAACTCTGCCTTTTATCCTTCCAAGGTAGATAAAATGAGTACCATTACATCGGATAATAATATCTATACCCCCAGGGCATCCTTGAAAATGAGAAACAATCTCAATGTATCCTTCCTGGTAAAATACATTGATAATATTGTTAACGTTTCAAAGATCTCATTGTCACCCAATGGTAAAAGTTTGCAGGTATGACTATGGAACAGGGGGTTTGCTTCACTTGCCATGTGTATTTGTCCCTGTGTTTGGCACTGTTTTGCCTTTAATCACTGTGGATTTAAGGCCACACCCTAGTGCGTCACCCTGTAGTGCACTAGTATAATAAAGTGGGTGGTGTACTAAGAAAATGGAGCAATTAGCCATGTGGCTGATGTAGTAATAGAAGTGGTACAATTCTGGTGCAAACCAACTGCCCCATAAGGAACAACAATAATGGGCCTTACATATAAATTGGACTAAAGCTTCTGTAACATGGGGGACAAAGAAAAATTCCTGTTGATTAAAATGGGGTTTTAATCCAAATATTATAGAGGTTTCCAACACATTGCAAAGCACTGCACTGGAGACCTCTATAGCATTCAAGACGTTAAAAGCCCGGTTTGAATCAATGGGGATTTTGGATATTTTTATTTATCCCCCACAGCTCCAAAATTGTTCCATTTAGCTTTTATACACAAGGCCTTATATCCCATTGTTTTCAATTGGGTTTTAACTCCTGGTAAAGTGGTAAAGACTTCTCCAGTGATATCACTTCTCCAGTTCCTATGTTAGTCTATGGAGCCTATGCACTAAGATTTCTACAACTCTGGAGAAATTAGTGAATAGGTTCTATAATAACATAGGAACTGGAGAAGTGATAAACTGGAGAAGCCATCACCACTTTATCATCTATTTATCACTTCGTTATCACCTCTTAGTGAATCCCCACCCCCCTTGAATGCTAGAGAGGCCTCCAAAGCATCAATGTGCAATGTATTGGAGACCTATCTAGCATACAAGGAGTTACAAGCTCCATTTAAAGCAGTGATTCACAACCAGCGTTCCGTGGCACTTTGGTGTGCCATGGACATCAACTTAGGATGCCCCATGTTTTCTATGAAGACTAACAAAAATGGACTTTTAAATAAAGATTTATAGAAATTGTTATGCACATTATGTTTCCTTTTGTTATAATGATTGTAAGACCTAATAATAACTGTATATTTATGTATGCATTATACCTTCATTATGCCCTTGATAAAGTACATTAAATATGTTAGGGGTGCCCCGAATGTTCTATATTATGTGTTAGGGGTGCCCCAAACAAAAAAGATTGAGAACCACTGATTTAAAGTGATAGTAATGTTACATAAAAAAAGCAGCTCCAATTAATCTTCATAGTATTTGGGCGGTGGAAAGCTTTATTTCAATACTGTTAAAGTTGTATTTCAAGAGTAGTTGAATGATAAACTATCCCCCTCCTGACATTTTTACCTAGTGTAAGCCACCTCCCCTCAGATGTGGAATCTGGTCTCTTGACCAGATAGACCACAGCAAGGGATAATCTTCTTACTGTGAGCATAAGGAAATCCCTGCCCCCCTTGACATGTTTTTCCTTATGCTCAATGAATATTGTCCCTCTCTGAGATCCATCCAGACAGTCTTGCTACTCTGAGGTGAACAGTAAAAGGAGCAGGAGGAGGAGGATATTTTATCATTCAATTACTCTTGAACTACAACTCTGACAGTATTGAAATAACACTCTCCATGCCCAAATACTATGAAGGTTAATTGGAGCTGCTTTTTCTGTGAAACATTACTATACCTTTAAATAAGTTGGAACTTGGGGAAGTTTTATTTGTTGCCCATGGTGCAGGTGGTTTACCTCAGAATTGCAATACTTCCTTAGTACATCAACCTCCATGGCTCTAGACCTGTATAGCGCTGTGTGGACTTGTGACTATATAAATAAACATACTGCACTCATTTCAGTTCATTCATTCAGTGGATGTTTTTACTTTTTTCACCTGAATGAAGAAGCACAGAGGTGAGTTCCAGGCCTGCAAACAGAAGTCTGTAAATAGTGCAATTAACTATGTCAGTACCAGTAGGGAACAATTAAAAATTCCATAAATCCCTATTGATTTAGATGGCGATTTAACCCCCTTGAATGCAAGAGAGCATTGCTTTACCCCATTCAACCCTTTGAGTACCAGGTGTATTGCCTTATTTCAAAGGGTGAAATAAATGGAAAGCTGTGGAATTTTTATTTGTCCCCTTGAATGCAAAATCCATTGCTTCACTCTTTGAGTGCCAGAGCAGTGTCCATTGTATTGAAAGCAATGTGTTAGACAGCCTCCATCCCACTCAAAGGGGAACATATCTGGAATTTGTGGAAGTTTTATTTGTCACCTATGGTGCAGTTCTTTTGCTCCACATTTTTGAGTACGGGGTGGATTTCTTTGCAGGCGATAAACATTATCAATGGCGTTATCGCATAGAAAATACAAATGTGGGATATAGGTTGGAACTCCTCAATAACTGTGCCTCTTGCCAAAGTATATATCCAATATAAACACAAAAGATCAAATACAGTGAATTCACATAAACAAGTTGTAAAAAATAGGAATGGAAGTAAAAAACCAAAAGAAATATTCACAAAGCAAATACAAATACTTACATTTTCTTCTTATTTGATGCTATTTAAAGTCCAATGTTGCATGCTCACCATGGTTTTGGGTCCCCACTCAAAGAACGTGAACTACAAAAAAAGATAAAGAGCAGCACAAAAAGTCTCTCTAAGAGTAGTATATTTGATCACCAGGATAGTCCTTCACCAAAACACAGTGGAAGATGTTATCAGAATATAACTCAAATTTTTCAGAGGCACACAACTTGCCTCATGGTATCTACACCTTCACTGGCTTACACCCCAGTATAGTGATCTCCTCTGGTATGGATCAAACGTGGGGACGGCTCCATATGATATTCCAAGATGGAGTGAAACGTTTTTAGTGTGGAATCAGCCACTTGAGTAGAGGATGATATCAAATCCAATACCACTTCGGGCCGAAGCTATTTTATTTTCTTAATGAATCGACTCCTATTTCTGAGTATAATGGAGCTTCTCATCCAAAAAGGTAAATAAAAAGCCAGTGAAAAAATATGAGCAAATATAATCATATATAAACTTTATTCCTTCAAAAGAAGGCAAAAGTAAAATATATATAAATCAATGGCTCTCAAGACGAAAAAGACAAACAAGATATTAAAACAATATGCGCATATAATTTTACAAATAAAAATAAAAATAAAATATATACATAATTAAAATCAATATGCACAATATAAGAAAATGGCTGATGCCGGCTGGGCTTTGGAAAAAGTTACATTTAGTGACGAAACGCGTCAGCCATTTTCTTATATTGTGCATATTGATTTTAATTATATATATTTTATTTTTATTTGTAAGATTATATGTGCATATTGCTTTAATATCTTAAAATATGGATATTGTGTGGAAAAATATGACATAAATTCTTTGTCATAGTTCAGGCAACAGTTCAGAGAGTTAAACTTGGTTGGCCTGTAGCAACTACATATAATCCTGTGTTGGGATATTTCACAAACATGATGAGGCAGAAAACAACTCATCTGCAGGAGAATTTGCCCTTGATATTGTGGTTTTGGTGGGAATATGGTATGGGCATTTAACCAGTTTTGCAAAAATGTTGACACACCGGGGCGTCTCCTTTCTTGTTCACACTGAACCTATGGGAGTTCATCCATTTTCTTACAGCCTGTCCTGTCTCACCAACAAGTAATCCTGTGTTGGAACATTTCACACACATGGTGAAGTAGACAACATTAGTTATCTTTAAAAGAATTTGCTTTCGATGTTGTGATTTAGTGGGAATGTGGTATGGCCACCTAATCTGTGGTACACGTCTGCACAGGTTCCACCTATCTTTTTTACACAAGGAGAAGTAGCATTTTATATTGCATTCTTAAGGGGGCTCTTCATCAACAGTTATTTCAGGTTAGGGAGCTGTTTAAAAAGAACAGATGTTTTGTGAATATTGTTTTTAATCTGCCATCCATATGTAGTATTGTTTTGAGCTTTTGCACAGTACTTCAAGTGGGGGTTGTAGGTGACTTCTAATGGCATTCTGTTCTCGTCCTGCGGTTGTTTGTATTCCAGGAAATTTCTACCGGGTACACTGGTGGCTCTCTGAATTTGGATGTCTGTATCCTGGGAATTATATCTGTGAATGATAAAATCTCTCTGGAGATTTTTTATAGCGGTCAGAGGTCTCCAAGTAAATGAGGTTATACTTTAAGGCCTAGCTTAAACAACAGAGTTGCTTGCATGTCTGGGATGAAAACTGTTATTTCTGAGATAATTAGGCCTGCCTGTTGGTTTGCAGTACAGAAATGTCTGGTTGGAGTTGTTTCTGATACTGACTATAGTATACAGAAAGTTATTTTATGTGGCTGAATGACTGTATCTGAGGTTAATGGTGGAAAGCATTGTCATTTTCTTGAAATGACAATAGCTAATCTATGAAGCCAGTCCAAATGATTGGGATATCATGTATTTAACGGATGTAGATTAGAGGGTTTATTTGGCATGTGGACAAGAACTCCTCCTCCCATTTTGCTGTGAACAGTTTGGCTTACTGTGGCACCATTTGCATTACCACATTAGTTCCCGTCTTTTGTACAGATATAGATATATATAATAGTTCTTGCCCAAATGTGAAATAATTATGCGTTATTATAGAGTATATTAGCTGCATGACAAGTTCTGTGGATATGAGCTCTCTTGCTCTAGGACATCTTTGCAGGCTGCGATGCCATCTTCATATGGAATGTTAGTGTACAGTGACTCCACATCCATAGGGAAAAAATGGTTTCCCATGGGATGGAGCCAAGGTCAGATAGTTTGTTTTAAGAGATTGGTTGTGTCCTGTATGTAGCTTGGTTGTCCAATGGTTTCAGAATATTCTCCACCCAGCCAGATATATTCTCAGTGAGTGTACCAGTTCCACATATTATTGGTCTTCCAGGATGTAATTCTTGTGCATTTTAGGAAGCATATAGAAGCATCCCACTCTTTGGTCTTCCAGAATGAAGGCCTCCAGGTAGTCTCTAGAATTAAAGGGTTGCCCTTTTATGATTTTTTAAGATATTTTGTGTAGTCAGATGTGGCATCTTCTTGTAGTTTGATGTAGTGTCTTTCATCCTTAAGTTGCCTATGTGCGTTGTGCACCCCTCTGGAACTCGGAGGGTTAACCCATACATTTGATATACTTAGCCATCACTGGCTGCAGTCACAAACTTTCTATGTACTAAATCTACTGACGCAATTCAGAATTTGGAGAAAGACGCTGGGGTGGACTCATGTAGGACTGTAAGTTTATATGGTTTTTACTGACTGAAATGGAAGTAAAGGCAATGAACTAGTTGAAAGCTGAGATGTTTTTTATATATATATTTTTCAAATCAGTTGCATTTTAAATCTTTAACTCCTTAACGACCGGCCGATCATCGCGGCGACGTGACTGAAAGACCACGGAGCATTTTTTTTTTCTTTTTCTGGTTCCGGACTCCCCGAATGGCGTGCATCCGCGGGGGGAGCCTGGAACTTCATGACGGTCATAGTACGTCATGGGTCATTCAGTCAGATCGACCCTTGACGTACTATGACCATCAAGGGTCGTTAAGGGGTTAAGGGCCAGTGGGGTGTGTAACACATTGCAAAACAGTATTTTGCATACTTATCTGGTTCTTAAGGGGTTGAAATGCAGATGGTGTTGCAAAGCCAACAGGAAAAGCACATTTTATGGTTACTTTATTCAGACAGATGATTATGAGTTACAGGTTTCCTCACCTCTGTTTTAAACAGTCAAAGGAAATTTGGCATTACAAAAAATTATAATTATTTACCAAACAGGACAATGTAGAGGTATGCTGTGCAAATTCCAGATTATTGCGAGAACCAGCTGTTTTCAAACAAGCATTTCAAAGCAAAACAAAAATTGCCCCAAAGGCTGTTAGATGCTTTGTGTTCTGGAGAAAACGCAGGGCTGTCTGGCTTGGGGCTGTTTACAGAAATCAACAAAACTTCCACAAAGAAAGCTGGTCCCGTGCTGTTGGCAGTTGGTAGGGACTGTAACAGCTCAGAGAGAGGTCTGTATGTATGCAATGCATTGTGTACCCCTTGACGCTCAAAGGGTTGACTGCCCCTTTTAAATCAACTGGAATCTTTACTTCCCTGTGGTACTGTTGGAGTGCTTCAATTCAGTTATTTTTAAAGGGACGCTGTCAACTGCAACTTTTGTGATTTTGAGAGTTTAAAAATCCCCTATATGTTTTATTAGTTATTTTTATTTAGAAAACTAGTTTTTAAGTTATTTCAATATATAGATCATGGTAATTAAGGTGTGCTATGTAGGTGCTTCCTGTCTGAGTCCTACATTACTCTATTCACTGGCGCATAACCCTTTCAGTGCTAGGGGAGGTAAGAAATGCAGTGCAGAGCAGTGTGAGTAGGAGAGATAATTTAAGGCTAATACAGAAATAGCCTGTACACCATGCCTCAATTAGCACATAGTTTATTCATTTAAATAACTTAAAAACTACTATTTAAATTTTTAAAAATGGTTAATGCAACATGGAAGTGATCTTCAAATTCACAAAAGTAAATTTTACGTAATAGGGTATCTTTAACCCTTGAGTGCCCAAAGAGGAAAGTTATTTAAATAACAGTTTTCTAAAACAAAAAAAAATAACCCAATGAATGCTAGAAACTTCTCCAAAGCATTGCTTCACAATGTATTGAAGGCATCTTTAGCATCCAAAGGGTTAAATAGGGTTACTGACATTAGTAACCTCTTCATAGAAAACCTTTGAAAGACTTTTATGGTTTGATTCAATTGAGCCCGGTAAAAAAAATCTGATAGGGCAAAATGGATACCGACCAACAAAAGAAAATGTGTAAGTCGGTATTCAGTTGCCCTCCTTTATGTCTTCTCTCTTGTGTCTTCTTCTCTCTCTTCTTGTATCTTCTTGTCTTGTAGCTGTAAAAATAAAAAGAAGCATAAATACATGTTTGCATAAAATTGCCCTCACATTTATACATAGTTTTTAACCCCTTGATTGCCAGAAGGGTACACAACGCACTGCAGAGCAATGCATTGCGTACCTCTCTGGGGCTCAAAGGGTTAAACTATATATGAGTGTGCAAGTGAACTTTATATATGGGCAGTCTCTGTTCCAGTTCCCTCAAAGCCATTGGCTGGGATGTGTGCTTACACACCTCCCAGCCAATCCGCTTCAAGCAAGTGTGTGTGTATTATTACAATAAGAAGAGGATAAAGGAACAAAAACAGCGAGAATGTATACAATTTAGTTATTTTATCTTACACCTATATATATAAACACACTCAGGGTCAGCACACACACACGCCCAGGGGCAGCAGTAAGGAGGAGTTATTCAAATCTCCTCCATACTTCCTGACCAGGAGATACGGGGAGGTGGGGTGATTTTGACAGGAGTGGCCAGGAGTTTGCTTGCCCTCAACTTCTGTCTGAAGCAAAAGAAAAAAAAAACATGGCTGACACACACACACACACACACACACACACACAATGCCCTCCCCTGGACCTCTCCTATGACCAGCAGCTGCTGTGGAATGTAATAGCTAGGTTTCTTTTTCTATTCAGCACTGCCATGTCCACAGCACACCGCAGTCATACACTTTACTTCCCTGGGCCTCCATCAGTTGCTGCTAACTCTCTCTCAATCTCTTTCCCTGGGCCGACATCGATGGGGGGAAGGGTGCCTGTCCACTTCTGCGATCATCCATGTTGACAGTTAACCTTTTGAGTGCCATAGGGGTATGAAATGCATTGGCCTCGGAGTCATTCATGTAAACATCGCACTGACTGACCTGTTGTTATCACTGCTGTAATCTCACCCTGCACATGTTGGATGGAGCCAAGAGAATGGTACAGAGGGCAGGGAGTGTGAGTTTTCAGCAGACTTCAGGTGTACAGGTAATTATTCACTCACAACATTTTCTTTAACACTTTGAATGCCAGATGGGTACTGCCATACAAAGTGTTATACCTTACTATACCTTATTGCATGGAAGCTGTCTTATAGGTTTGCTGATGCATAATGCAAAACCTCTGGGAGAGAGTGCAATGGTAGCTAACATATTGCAATCTGGTGTTCATAGTTCATGTGTATACATTTTTCTAAAACACACTCAAATAAACTGTGCACCTTTAACACAATTTGAGTGACAGAGAGGTAGCCAACACATTGTAACACAATGGATACCTTACTGCCACTCAAATGGTTCAAAACAAAAAAAAATTGTGTGTGGGGTTCAGAGATGCACACAAACATTAGCCCTTTTACTGCCATAGATATGCAATGCATTGCAAGGTGCTGGATACCTGTCTTACACTGAAAGGGTTAAAAACCAACACATCACATTCACCAGTTGCATTTCTGTGCTGGGACGTGCACAGACATTTTGGGGGGCAGAGGCTCAAATAAAAAATAGGGCACGTCTCATAATTATTTATTTATTTGTTAAAAGGGCACAAGGTGACTTTGGACAAAAAGGGCAGGTGCTCAAGCCCCCCTTGGTGTCTATGTGTGCACGTGCCTATTTCTGTGTGTGTGCCTGTGTGGCTCTCTCACTTTCTTCTATTCAGAAAATGTTATTACCTTACCTCAGCTAATATAAAGACAATGCAGCACATTCAGTTCTGAGACTGGTTGGGGGGTCCCAGAAAAGAAAGAAATAGCTATTCCCACAGAGCATATATGTAAGCTTTTAGGCCTCAGAAAGCATATAGAGATTTTACAGATCCTAGCATGGAATACAGGATACATAAGTGTTTATAGATGTTAGTGGCCTTTAACATTTTGATTCTACTCCACCCTTAAGCAGAGGTAGTCAACCGTGGGACCTCTGACAAGACAAGAGAATGGTACAGAAGATCTTTCTAAGTATAGTAATTCAAAATTGCACAGTCCTTTACCAACACCAGATAAAACAACTTTTGGGAATCTAATCACAATCTTCAGAGGGTATATCCTGCCTCTAGGTAAATGGGCCTTCACCCCATTATGGTGTCTTGTATCTTCACCTGGATTGATCTTCCAACTTGTCAGTTAGCCAAATGGAATGTATGGTAAATGCCAGCTAACCCTGGGAATCAACACACCTAGTGTTATTTAGTGGCTATACCTGTTTTAATAGTACCCTTGGGGGTAAAGTTTGGATGTTAGCTGAAAGCCAGTGACACCCAGCACCAAGATATATAGATGTAAAAATAATAATAATATTAGCAGGATACTAGGAACAAGTGCTTGAAATTATTTAAAACTAATCCACATATGAAAAATAAATAAAATGCATATAACTCTTAGAGCCAGATTAAAAAAATGTATATGAATAAAACAATGCTTAACACATTTTGTGACGTGTCACTTTTTCAGCAGCCCATATGAAAACTACCAACCTATTTTGACATATCTCATATGCATTTGTTAAATTGACCAAATAATTTCAGTTGATTAGCTCAACTCATCCATCCAGTTGGTCCGTGCCACGCCATGGTGCCACCACGCATGCTTCCTTGCGTCCATCCAACTATGAAATCAACATTCTTCCTGTTTGAGTATGTGTGGCAACCTCGAAAAACAAATAAGCTAGCACAGAGTTGACTTGCCAGGTACACTAGTGGACTAAGAGAAGCACCAGTCCGTACCTTCTCACACATTGCATTCAATGAACCCGACAAGACAAACATCCACATTACGACAATACAGATATTCATATTACCAAACATTATTATATCTATGCATCAAGAGTCTAACATCCCACTGCTGAATCAGGGGACATAATAAAGTTAATACACTAGCTCCTCAGACCGACAGAGGGCTCAAACCCCTATCCAGGATACTATCCACATCAATATTTTATGGGGCCTCCAGCTGTTGAGACAACAATTCATATAATCTCCAACAAGCCTTAATGTCACTGAAGCTGATGTACTAAGAGGAACTGAAGCAATTGTGGAAGACACCAACCACATGGAACTATTTAAAATTCCCAAATAAGTGCATGGAATCCACTCCTAAATTCAAGGAGTTAAAGATCCTAATTTAAATAAATGTAGATTTTTATTTTAACCCTTGTGGTGCAGTCATCTTGCCCCAGAGGTACACCAGTTCCTCTTAATATATCAGCCCCAGTTCCAGTTGAACCCTATGAACTATCTGCAACAGAGAAGTCAATTTTGATAATGATTCCAGCTCTGGAGAAAAACAACTGCACCGTAAAGGGTAAATAAAATTTCCCATTGATCTAAAAGGTAGTTTATGAGCCCTTGAATGCTAGAAAGGTCTCCAGTGTAATTTCTTCTCATTCAAAGAGTTACAAAATGCCCTATAAATCAAGTTGAAATTGGTGACATTTTGGTTCTGTAGCTTTTGGTTCGATCCAGAATTCTTACTACATCATCCTCACTATTTTGGGGTTTATTTAATTTTTCATCCAGTAACAAACAGGGGAGGGCTGGTCTGGAGGGCAGGGGGGCAATTGTCCCCTGGGCTGGTCATATATCTGGGCTGGTAGGCCACTGCACCTCACTTAATCTCCCAATTGCTGCTGTAAATGGAGTTACACTAGTGATACCACAGAGCTTACAATTGAAATGGAGCTACATAAATGATACCACAGAGGTACAATCCAAATGGAGCTAAACTAGTAGCATAAACCATTTCCTTTGTAAGCTCTATAGCATCACTAGGTAAGCTTTACTTAAATTGTAAGCTTTGTAGTAGTGCACTAGTGAAGCCCCATTTCAGCTGTAAGCTATGTGGTATCACTTGACTTATGTCACAAAATGAATGCCAATTTTAAAATTAACAAAAGGGGGTGGGCTGGAACAGTGGGCTATAATGATAATAGAAATGGGCCACTTGAATGTATTTTCCTCCTGGGCCACAAATTGCCAGCCCTCCACTGGTAACAAAAGGTAATATGAGCACATCAGAGGCTGGAGCTAATTAACTGCCACCACTAAGCACTGTTTATGTTCAGATTGTTATAAACTGAAATTACAACTCTTTAGCATATGTGGACGAGTGCACATTTTATAATTCTCTGTCCTATGTTTAAAAACATTCATCAGAGTAGCTTACTGGAATAAACTGTGCATTTTGATGAATAATGAGCTGAGAGCCCAAGCTGGTTCTTTTATATATATATCCATTAATCAAAAGATCTCATATATAAATTAAGATAAGAATGACATTTTTAGATTATGTAATATTTAAAAGCAGTGGAGCTATAGATTAAAATCCACAGACATTGGGCTATGAATGCTGTTTCTTTTTTCTTTGTTCCTTCTAAGATTCTGCCAGCTCTGAAACATTAGAATGTTTGGGTGATATGTTCACTGGCCAACATATAAAACTGTCAAGTAAACCTTGGTTGCTATAGCAACAAAAAAAGTCTGTATTTATTGCACGTGTTCACAGACGCAGGAATTTACTCTTTCTTGCAAAGGTGCCACCATGCAGTTTTATATGTCATTAGTATTCACCTCATGCTAAGAGGTTAAAATGCTATAAAATAAAAATGTGAGAAGTACAGAGAAGACAAGTAAATCATGTGTATGGGGCTTATCTTAAAGGGGAAGTAACACCTCCCAGTAATAACCCTCTACTTACCTAACCATGGCCAATAAGTCCTAATGAGCTCTCTGAATTATTTCATCGGACCCTGATTCAAGAGATAAAATTGTCATTCAGTCCTGGATGTCACATCCATGAAGGGATGAGAGTTGCTAGCAGGACCTCAAGACACAAATTCTTCCAACTGCACATGGTGATCTTTAACTCTTTAAGGACCAGAGAGATGAACAATGCATTTCATACCATCTTTGGTTCTTAAAGTGTAAAATAGGGTCATTTACTCTACCTACTTCAGTTTGAAATAACTTACACCAACTGCCATGTCTGCCCCTGTGGACATAGGCACAAGGGCAATTAAAACTGTATGACCATTGTAAGGTAAGTAGGGGTTATTATTATGAGGTCTTATTTCCCTTTTAATGTATAAGCAATTTCCAGACTGAGAAAACTGTATCAGATAGCGGCAGGGTTGTATTTCCCAATAGGCAGAAAAGGTAACTGCCCAGAGCTCCATATTTTGAGGGGTGCCTCAGCTGTTCTGGTCACACCCACATCCTGAATTGTGGGTGTGGCCAGAGAAGTCTCAATGTCCCTGCACCAGTTTTATACCCCTTTACAGGATATTATTTAGCCATTTGGATTCCAGAGAGCTCTCCAATGCATTGCTCTGCAATGTGTTATTTATCTCTCAGGCAACCAAGGAGTTAAAGTTGTTTGCTTCCTTACTTGTTATAGGCCAAGAGGATTTCCTGTGCCAGGAAACAGTGGGTGGAACTGGGGGTGGGGTCATGTTAGGTGTGGGGATTGGCCATGGGAGGAGCAGAGGGCACCTAGAGTGCACAGTGGAGCCTGGGATATAAATCTAGTCCTGTATAGTTGCCATAGTATCATTTTAATATATTCAGTGTGATCCACTAATTCTATGCTAGACTAGGCAGTGAAAAAATTTTTACAAAGCTGTACTGTGGGATTCGTGCATTCCCTTCATTAAGGCTGATTTACTAAGGAGAAATGGCAAAATCTGTAACAAATCAAATTGCAACAAAGAAGGCAAAGCTAAATTCACCCCATAAATCATTGATTCGAGGCTTTTAACCACTTGATTGCTAATGAGTTCTCCAGTACATTATTTTGAAATGCATTGGAGACCTCTCTAGAATTGAATGGGTTAAAAGCCCCATTTACCTTAATAGGATTGTTTCCTTGTCCTCTGTAGTGCCGTTGGTTAGCCACAGAATAGCTCTACATTATAGAACATCAGCCTAGGTGAAGGGAATGTACTGAGAACAACTGGGGTTTACGTAGTTCGATAAAGATTTGATAAATAAGTGATAACCTGATCTTCTTGGATCCTATGCCCTGAGATCTCTCAAGCTGGGCAAATCATAATGTATTGATTCTATAAAATAATATAGTAATTGATTCTCTTCTTTATCATCTGTATAGCACACTTTAGTGGATCCCACCCCCCCCTACCACCACCACCACTAGCACCACTTAACCTATGCACTAAGACTGTTTAGGCTGGAGAAATGTTGGTACCTAGGGTCCATAGAATAACACATGAACTGGAGACTTTATCACCCTGGAGAATTTATCACCTCTTTATTCCAGCTAAGTGTACCACCCCCCCACCCCGAATAATTTGGACCAAACCAACTGCACCATAGGGGACAAATTAACATTCCCATTTATTGAAAGGTCACCAATGCATTGCTTTGGGGATTATTTTTATAATCGTGCAGTTGGATTGTCCTAGAATTACTCCAGTACTGCTTCATACATCAGCCTCAAACTGTGGTCAGGATAGTTCAGTCAAGATATCCACCCTACAAATCACATTCTGCCCTGGGTGGTGCAGTGAAAGCCATATTACAATGGAAACACCCATTAATTTGTTTTACTGCCATTTCTAATATTTTCCAGTTTAAAAAAATGGATATACTGATTTTTGCCAAGAAAATGTAGTATTTGTTCCAATTCAAAGGCTAAGAAATGCCTTGAAAATAGATTTTTCTTTCACTTTCTGTGGGAGCTTGCTGTTTATTTGGAATTATACCAAAGCAAATCATTTGAACAATGCAAGGTAATAATTAGAATTTCAGGCCCGTTTCTTGATAGCATATGATAAAATCTATTGAAGATTTAAAACAAACATCCATCAAGTGTGAGTTATTTGAAAGGGTAAGAAACAAACAATGGAAATACTGAAGCTTATCAACTGCTGCATGATGACAGCTTTCCTTTTGCCATTTAGCAAATGTAATTAGACACATATAAACTTTGCATTCCAGACACATTTTTGTCATTAGTTGGTCCATACAGTAGAACAGTTTTCTTGCTTTGGGCAATAGGCACAAATCATAGTGGAGTATCTCTGGAGAAAACCAATTGGCCCATAGGGGACTGTTCCTAGGTATTTACTTGCCTGAAACTAATCAGAAAACCTGTCTCCAGCAAAGAATCCAAAGACTACAATGTTTCCCAGTATTTCGCATGGCAACATACAAATGGAAGCACACATTCCACGCCCATATCCCGTATTTGCTCCTGCCTCTTTTTCTTTCCCCCTCGATCTTTCTCTTTTCCTCACTCCCTTTACCTCCAGGATGCAGCCTTGTTGAAGATGCATCCAGCATCTTCGGAATATTTAAAATTATAGTAACACTTAATTTGAAAAAAAAAAATAATAAATAAATATATATATATATATATATATATATATATATATATATATGGTAGGGCCTATCCTCCAATAAATTATGCACTGAGGTATGGTAAAGGTGTGAGGAGATAACTTCTCCAGTGTGATTAATTCTCCAATTCTTATATTATTCTGTGGGTCCAAGGTACTCAAATGTATCCAAGTTGTGGGATCTTAGAGCATAGTCACCATAGAATAACATAGGAATTAGAACATTTATAACACTGGATAAATTTTCGCCTCTTCATCACCTCTTTATCATACCTTAGCATCCCCCCTTGGTGTCACAGAGTACATATTTAAAGGGACAGGGACAAACTTAAATGTATATCCCATATTAAGGGGGCAAGCTGTTGTTTGCAGACTGTACCACTTGAAATAGTTAAACAAAATACAAATATAAAATTTTAATGCTTTATTTAGGAACAAGAAATGGCTCTCTGGGAGGAGATGCAATACAGTGTGATAAAAACGTCATACATTGGAGATAACTTCCCCAATGTGATAAACTCTTTTTAAATGATTCATTTATTAACATGAAATGGCACCCTGTCCCTTTAATTTCATATTTTAAAAATTATACAGAACAGCAATACATATACAGTGTTTCTTCTAAATGGCAGACATAGTAGAATTTAATTAGGGCCATTCTGTGCTAACTGTGCAAAAACAATCAGGGGCAGATTCCCCCCAAAAAATATTTTAGTGTTTTTGGTATATTTCTGTATATTACCTTTATATAAATGGGGGGTATATATTTATATATGGTACCAAATAAAAAATTGCATGGGTACACTTAATAATAAAATGGTGAAAACCATGTGCACTTGAGGACCATGGGGCATTTTTTTTTCAGTTCCGGTTCAGGGCTCCCGAGTGGTGTGGAGCCGCGTGGGGAGCCCTGAACTCCATGACGTGCCAGGACAGTCACTGATCCTTAAGTGCCGGTATTAAAGGGAGAAATGTCATGGATACCCAGAAAACTTCAGGAGTCTGTACGGTATAGTTAATGCAATTTTATTGACAAAATGAACATAGAAAATATATACATATATACCTAGAAAGGAACAGGCAATGGGTTAAAGCCAGCAACCCTGCTATCAGAAATAATAGGATACAAGGCTAAACCTCAGTGCTAGAGACTAGGCCTTAGCCACTGGTAGTCTCAGCAGGAGCCAGGAACAGGAGCAGGAACACAGGATCTTGATCCGACGTAGCGGGCGTACCGCCTGCAGTCATTAGGGAGCAATATCTGACTCATGCCTGCAGTCAGAATGGAGCGAACTCAGACTCACGTCTGCAGTCAGAATGGAGCGAACTCTGACTCATGCCTTCAGTCAGAATCAGAGCTGGTCTACCAGAACCCCAGGTCCGCACTAGATTGGGTGTCTGCTAGGTACAAGGAACAAACATAAGAGTAGTCAGACAGAGCCACAAGTCAGCACCAGAGGTGGTAGTCAGACAAGCCAGGCCATACACAGTTCAGGTAGTCAGCCAGAGCCACAAGTCTGCACCAGGTTGGGTGTCCACTATAGGGATAAACAAAAGAATAGCCAGACAGAGCCACAGGTCAGCACCAGGTTGGTTGCAAGACTAGCCAGGTCATACACAGAGCCCAATGTAATAGAACTGCTATGAACAACAACGCATGGGCAACTGAGTCAGTACTCAGACTGCCCTTTAAACCCCTCCACAGGAAGTAGGTAGGAGGACAGCTCAGAGGGAGGAAGTAGATAGGAGGAAGTAGGTAGGAGGAGACTACAGGAAGCAAACACATAAAACAGAGGCCTGCTGCATGTTTAAAGCCTCGCGCCTGTAGATGACGCTGAAACCAAGCCACTTCAAAATCCCTAACCTATGGAAGCAGACATTTTCCCAATCGAGAGCTTATGTGACATCAGAAATTCTAATCAGCTGCAATGTAATGTCTGAACTTATTATTTCCAATCAGGTTTCATGGGTCATTTTAGTGGCTTCTGATGTGCCCTGGAATGAATCCATGAAGACACTGAATCATAGTAAAGTGATGGCACAACTGAAAAAAATGTCTCTGATGAGTGTTTTTTCAGGGAATTTAGCTCTGAATGTCGATTCAGTTGCAATGTAATGGAGCCCTTTATGTATAACTTTCTTTTTTCAGTTCACATAGGGGCTATGTTATAGTGTTTATTACAAGATTAATCTTAAAAAAAATGAAACTGCAATGTTGCTGTCTTTTACACATCCACTGCTAGTCACATAACTAAGCTTACACTATTATTATTTACATTTGTTCCATGGAAGCCCAGGTATATCTTCAGGGAAAGCTGATGTCCCAATAAATCCAGTTTCAGACATACTGCACTATTTTGGTATGTAACCGGTATGTGACTAGTGAAATTGTATTATTTTTGTTCCAAAAGCACTTTCACCTGGGAACTGATGACTTTAAACTGTACTGAAACAATATTTTTAAGGCGTAATTTTTGCCAATTCTTTAAATAAAACTGTCTAATGTCTATTTAACCACAACTTATTTTAATCATCAAAATTGACTAAGCTTTCTCCTATGGGGAGTTGCTATGGTGTACATAATAAAGATGATGTCAGATAGCACTGGACCTAAGGTGGTGTGGTCTTATGCAGCTCCAAGCTTCAAGGTCTAAAACCACATTCTTTAATCCCTTGAAAATATAAAAAGAAGTCATCGTTGAACTCGAACTTCAAAGTTGTTGGAAATGTGTGGTTGTTTAATTTTCATTAAGTGAATTTCATGTGCTTTTTGTGATTTATTTTTCTTTCAAATTTAGTTTTACATTCAATTTTTTAGCTTTATAATATCGGTGCCAATAATTTGTGAATCATATACGAAGTTAAGAAATGTTGGTAAAGTCATACTTAATATGCCAAGAAAACAAACATTAGCTAAATTCTAACACAGTGATATTTAACCAGAACTTTGTAAAATAAAAGTTGCAGGAAACATACAGAGATAATGTACAGAGGTAGATAGAATGCTGTTGCATACAAAAGGATTATGAAGTTATGAACAGAAAAGTGAGAAATAATATATGCTATTAATCTGTGAATAATAGGCACACCTGTGATATCCTTGAGCCAAGCCCCCAGAGTACCATGAAAGGCTTTGGTGAAAGTGTAAAAATTAAGTGATTCACATTACAATTAGGATGGATGGGATTAGAGAAGATAGTAGATGGAGCTTGCTCCTAAAGATGGTGGGACACAGTGAGCAGTATGCAGTAATCAGAAAATGCACACGCAAGCTCAAGTGGAGTCGTGATAATCAGGCAAAGGTCAAGAGGAAGGGTAAGACTAAAGAAGCAGACAGAACCAATCAGCAGACAGGACACAAATTGTCTCAAATGGCATGCAAAACACATCAAAGACATGGGTAAGCACACGTTGAGAAGAACTCATGCAGACCAGAGAAAAAAAGATACTCTCAACCCAACAGAAAAGGACACACAAAGCACTAGTGGAGAGGTAAGAGACACCATACAGGAATCACAGATCTTACGAAACAAGTATTATTCTTGACCACAGACTTTAAGAGAGAGAGGCATGGAAAGAGTTATGCATTTATTGTCAACAGCTATAATCTACAGAGAGACAGCTATTTCAATGATAACTCAGATTCAGGACTAGTGTTGAAGAAGATGATCTACTCAGGAAGATGCTGGAAATAGTTTCAAAGAAGATCAGGGTATAGTATCCTAATGCATAGAAGCATTTAATGATGGTGATTGTTGATGCATAGATCAGATAAAGGCAGATCAGAACAATGAGCATTGAGAGTAACACAAAAAAGCAGATACATTGTTCTATTAACTGGTTTAGTTTGTGCCCTCTTGTGTGAGGATGATAGGCTGATTTCCAGCCTCATTAAATAAACTGAGAATCCTTGTTGTCCATTAAGCTGTAATATTTATTTAGAAAAGATTCCAAAAAGTTTTCATTAGGTGGGAAAATATAAAAACTAGATCAAAAGGGCTTGCTTAGAAAATTGATCCTCCAATCTAAGGATGATTGTGTGCTTCTTAGAAGGCAGCAAATCTACTAAAAATGCCATTGCCAAGTGGGTCCTTTGAGTAAAAGGAATATGAAGAGGTTCAAGAAGACCAGTTGGTTTGGGGTGTGAAGTCTTATTTTTGATCAAGAAGTACAAGATGAAACCAAATCTTTGTCTTGTTTGACAGATGACCATCATAAGTGTCATTCCAGAAAGTCAAAGGTTTTCTTGACCCCATCATGTATGGAGGTGGGAGTACTATGAAACCAATGAAGAACCTTCAAGCAAAAACATGGTGAAACATAGAGGAAATTGAAAAGTAAGGTGATGCAGTTCAGTAAATGCTTAAGCATAATGAATACTAGACAGAATTGCAGGTGACAGAGCAGAAATTATTCAGCTGGGTGAAACTATGGCTGCCAGGAAAGAGTGATATGTTTGGGCCCAGGGTGAAAAGAAATGTATAATTATATTCGGTGAAAAAGAGAGCCCACCTGGCTGATTCCAGAAAGAGCAGATTTTGTGGTCAGTGAGTATTGTGACAGGAGTAGTGGAGCCTTCAATTAGGTGATGCCTTTTCTTCAAGGTCATTTTTATGGAGAGAAGTTTCCAGTTAACAACCAACATTGTAGGGATTTTCTTTGAAAAGAAGGAACCGGAATGAACTTAGATAGTCCATGGGTCTCATTGAGAGAGTATGGATCAGGCTCCTACCCCAGATTAATTTACCTCCACTATGAAAGGCCAAGAGGGGCCCAGGTACTTCAGAACAGGAGCTGAGGTGAAAGACTTTTTGAGCTCCTCAAGGGTATCAAGAACACTGGTAATCCAGGAATGAGGTTTGGTCCATTACAAGTTAGGGCAGTAATAAAAGAGGCAATATCACAAAAGTTCCTGATAAACTGTAATAGCTGGTAGAGCCCAAAAATTTCTGGACTGCCTTGAGATCCTTCTGCGGAGGCTACTAAGCAACATCAGAGACATTTGCTGGATCCATCTCCAGACCTGAACTGTATATCATTTATCCCAGGAAAGGCAATATGGGCTATTCAGACTCATACTTTTCTACTTTAGCAGAGGAGTGAGTCATTGGACAACAGAACAGACAACATGTTCTCAATGAATTGTGAGATTTGAAGAGTAGATCAAAATATAATCAAGATATTCCATAAATTAAGAAAGAAGCATCTTTCAGAATATATCTTTCTCAAAAACCTGGAGCATTTCAAAGTCCAAAGAGCATAACAATACTCATATTAAAGGTGGTCTTCCATTCATCTCCTTTTCTGTCGTGAAAGCAGGAAGATTCTGCACTTAGATGGAATGGCTTCTGGCAAGAGATGTAAAAGGGAGTCAAAATACCTGTGAGGCATTCTTCTTGGAAAAGATATCCTGAAAACCCCAGTATGTCTATGGAACTGCAGATTTAAGAGACTCCAGTCAGTGATCCAGCAGAGCAGTTAATGGAGTCACTTTGGTAAACAGTTCTGGCAAAAATCTGACCCCAAAGCTAGAATTTAACCTGGAGCCCAGATAACTCTTCAGTTGTGTCTCCTTAGTTACAGCAGACCCAAAATGACAGGAGCATGAGGGGACCGAAAAACATTACCGGATAATCTTCTTCATGAAGAACCCCAATTGAAGCTTTGGCTTAGCATTCTTGCATTCTGGTGCAACCTGTATAGTTTTCTTTAAATCCTTGTCACCAAGTCTGGTATCTCAGTTTGTCACCTAGAGGGAAAAATCCCAGTTTACTGAGAGATTATGCTTGAATTTTTAGAGAAGAAGTAAGATACAAAAATAAAAAGTATATAGCATGTAATGGCACCGCTTGAACTTTAGCATAACTGAGACAGAAATACCAGTGAAAAACAATCAAGTATTTGCCCTAC
This sequence comes from Rhinophrynus dorsalis, assembly GCA_037306005.1. Classification (NCBI taxonomy): domain Eukaryota; kingdom Metazoa; phylum Chordata; class Amphibia; order Anura; family Rhinophrynidae; genus Rhinophrynus; species Rhinophrynus dorsalis. The sequence continues at coordinate 91,103,687 of CM074720.1, read as the reverse complement.
ATGCCTAGAGAATATATGCAAACTAGAACGTTTTCCAATTAGCCTCACTAATTTTTCTTTCCATGTTGGACAATAGTATCAGACATACATTCTCATTGGTATGCCCAAGACTTGGTTTACATCCCAGGTGTAAGAAAGCAAGGCATTCTGGGTGCTATAAGCCATACCTATTATGACCACACCCTTATCTCGATTCATTGCTGCCTTTCACAAAAAACCCTTAACCCACAGCATGCAGAAACAAAAACATTAAACCTCATGATTGCTTCATAATACATTGGAGACCTCTTTAAAATCCAGGGCTTAATATTATGTTTTAAAGTATTGTGCAAGTGCCTAATGTGTAAAATCAAATTGTATTATTTATTGTTTCATCTACACCTACTCTTTTATAATTGTATGTCCTTTAGAGTAAAAGCCCTTTTATTTCTTTTAACAGTGAGCTTTCCATCAAGGACTGTAATAGCAGATATAGAGATACAATGTACAGGCTTTTCTACACTGTACAATGTACAATGTAGAAAAGCCTGGCAGCTATAAGCACTGACTGAAGCTTACTGTCAAGCACATAAAAGTGTAAATAAATAGGTGAAAATTAAAAAAGATAATATTACAAAGAATAGGCAATGAGACTTTACATATTATGCACATGCAGAATATGTTAGATCAAAGAGGATTGACTGTTACTTTAAATAGCCAGTGAAACAGTATATAAACAGGTAAATAAAGCAACCACTATAAACCAGGAGTCTGCAGGGACATCAGGATTTGTCTGGCTACACCTATAACTCAGACTAGAGGAAAGGAGTTTTCACCTTCTGCAAAGAAAATACTTGTCGTTACGTAAGAGCAGTAAAAATATGAAAATTACTAACAAGAGAAGAAACGCTGGCAGCTACAATTGAAATATTCAAGAAAGGCTTAGACTTCTCTTTAGTAAATAAGAACCTGCAAAAACAAACAAGTGGGGGTTATTTGTTAACTAATTTGATAAACACAGCAAAGTTATTTATTTCAGCTTTTTTGGAAACGAATCTCCCCGCCTTTCATTCTGCCACATTATGATCATGGAGAAAATTACGTACAAAATTAAGAAACATACATGTGAGCAAGAAAAAAAGGGGGAAGGGAAAGTGGAGCCCCCTGTGCGGGATCAAAGGATACTCAAATGGCCACCACCAACACCTATGGGTGTATACTCACAAAGTATATTTGCTAGAGCAAGGCATACGCCAGTTCCAGCAAACAGGCAACTGAGGATGTTAACTGCCCTCAGACACTGTCACGATAATGTTGCTCCACAAAATCTTGGTCTGCTGTCATGTGATGCACTCCCCCAGAGTGTCTCAGAAATCCAAAAGAAACATAGAAAGAAAACAGAAAGCGTCCTATAGTGTACAAAGTCACTATAAACATCAATAATCTGTTTAATAGAATACACTCACATTTACTGGTGGTCAGAGAGCTGGTATCAGCTAATCTGACATCAAAGCTTGTGGAGAAGTTGCTTCTGTCTCCACTCGGAGGCAATTAGCTGGAAACTCACTTTAAACAAACAAAATGACGAGATGGCTGCTCCCAAAGAAGTATAAAACTTTTAATATATAATCAATTAAAACAATTAAAAGCGTGACTTAAACGCTTAAGCGTTTCGCAGCAAAGATGCTGTTTTATTAAAGCATAAAACAAGCTCACAAAACAAAGGAAAAAAAAGCCGTCTGACATGTTACAATAAATAACCTAACTTTCCATTGTGATTGGTAAATTCGAAATGACAAAAACCAATCACCACAGTGAATGCAAATACAGTAATAAATAACATGTAACAAATATATACATCAAATGGTTTGGTACAGCAGACAGACGTGTGCGGCTCTGGGTAAATATTGGATGGCTGGACAACTGTTATCGCAATACAATGGCATCGCCCCAGAATCAAAATACGATAAAATGGAGCAATACCCAAAAATAAACAATGGTCTCTCCAGCCTCCGCCAAACCCCCTGCCGCACACTACCTGGAGCACCACAAAATCACAAGAAGTAAACCAAATGAATCACTGAATCATAGCCTATATAAAAAATTTCACTCACATTCTAAAATGCAGTTATAATAGACAACAAGAACATTACTACTGATGTCAAAATACAACCAAAATGCAATGACTTACAATTGACTCATAAATAATATATAAACAATACATATTCACGATGACTGAATATGGCAAACAAAAGATAAAAATATAATGTACAAACCTTGGAAGGCTGGATAGACCACATCGTAATACAAGGGCATCGCTTCAAGATCTCCATACGATACTACTGAATAACAATCAAAAGTAAATGATGAGCTCTTCAGCCTCCAACCAGTCCACAGCACCAAGTGAAGTGAATGAACCTTATAACACAGTAAAGCAATAATGTAAACATGGACAGTAACAACAGTCAATATAAATCCAAAAACAAACTAAAAAAATATATGATAAAAACAATAATAAAAAATTATAATAAAAAATAAAAATGAAATAAAAATAAAAAATAAAAATAGATATAAAAATAAAAATAAATAAAAAATAAAGAAACAAAAAGTAAGAAATAATGAATAATAAATAATAGATAATAAATAATTAATAAACAAGGAAAATGAAATTGAAATCATAAACAATCATGTGTAAAGATATAAATATACAATTAATCCACAAAAAATCAGTATTCCCCATATAAATGTACATAAACCAATATATTCCTAAAACTACAATAATACTCAACCAACCATATATACTTATATTACCACTAAATGACTAAAAGATACAACCCATGTGAATCATACAACATGATCCTACTAAAATATGCCTGTCATCGAAAATTGCTGATAAATGAATACTACCAACATTGGTGGGATCAACAAAGATCCAGTGAACTATATGTATATGTATAGGCCCTGAAGAGTGTTATATCAATACTGTCAGAGCTGTAGTTCAAGAGTAATTAAATGATTAAGTATACCCCCACCCCTTTTATCTAGTGTAAGCCACCTCCCCTCAGATGTGGAATCTGGTCTCTTGACCAGACAGATCACAGCAAGGGATAATGTTCTTACTGTGAGTATAAGGAAAACCTTGTCCCCCTTGACCAATTTTTCAGGTTTTTCCTTATGCTCACTGAAGATTGTCCCTCTCTGCGATCCATCCGGACAGTCTTGCTGCTCTGAGGTGAGCAGTGTTACATCAGTAAAAGGGACAGGAGGGGGATACTTTATCATTCAATTGTTCTTGAGCTATAACTCTGACAGTATTAAAATAGCACTCTCCATGGCCTAAATACAATGAAGATTAATTGGAGCTGCTTTTATTGTGAAACATTACTATCCCTTTAAGACAGGCGTGTTTGAATCTTGGAGAGATTGACAGCCATTGATCTGACACTTCCTTTCTTTTTTAAATCTTTTCTTTCATCATCTATATTTCACTTACTGTTTTTCTTCCCCCACTTCTTTTTACCTGAACTTTCCCCTTTATTAGTTACCTCTCCAAACATGGTAAACTCATTTGATAATGATTTGTGATCTATGATATTCTCTGTAACATTAGATAATTCCTTGTGATCAGTGTTGCTGAATACTGTTGAAAACCTGCATTACCTAATTTACTTCTATGGCGATTTTGGCTCCGCTGAAAAGCCGCAGGATGGTCTGCGGACCAGGATCTCCATCTGTAAGATAGAAAGCTGACATTGGTGCAAAGGGAGGGAAGGGGGAACTTTGTAAACTGATATCTCTCAAACCATAAAGGTTTCAGAGATTTGACATGGCACAATTAATTCATTTTTCTTACTAAGTACATTATTAAATGGAATTATATTGATGTATTACTATCCCTTTAATGACCACCGTACAGACCAGCATAGCATGTGTCTATAAAGCACAATTGTTTTTCGATAATGAGAGCAGCAAGGTTAGCATATTGCCAAAGTTCCATGGAAGGGGTCTCAAGAAATTAACCCTTTGAATGCTAGAGATGTCTCCAACATGATGCTTTGCAATGTGTTGGTGACTGCTCTAATATTCAGGGTGTTAAGTATCAAACCTGCCTCGATTTGGGGCATTATTTAATGCAGTAGTTTCCAGCTCCAGTCCTCTGGGCACACCAGCAGGTCATGTATTAACCCTTTGAGTGCCAGAGGGGTATGCAACACATTGCATGCATTTTGTACCGCTCTGGCACTCAAAGGGTTAAGGATATTGTTAATTAAGCACAGGAAGAAAAATCCCACTGACTAACCCTACCTATGTGTGATAAAGCAGGGACATCGTGAATAGTCGGTGTGCTTTGAAGACTATAATGCTACATTCAAGACTTCTTTATAGACTAGTTTATGCAACATATACTCAGATGAGCCGGGAAGGGCTAAACTTCAGCTTCAGGTCAGTTAAATTTATCCATTTCAATCAATGGGAATTTATAATTGTCTGCTATGGTGCAGCTGGTTTGTTCAAGAATTACTCTACATCTTCTTAGTACTTCAGCCTCTTATAGCTGTAGCTTTACCTCTGATTCCAGAAAGCCCATAAAAACTCTAACGTCCATACAACCAATAAAAGTGAAAATAGGTCAAAACAGCAGCACAAAGCTATGAGGTAGTCCCATAGGTAAAATAACATATGGCCAGGCAGCATACCTCGAAAGGGACTTTCTCTAACCATGTTTGTGCACAAGCAAAAAGCTGACCCTTTTGTAATGGGTTGAAGTTAATTAACAGAAGAATGTAAACTAAAGTAATCCAGTAATCCAGGGCCGTGTCAAGTCAGCCTCCTGTACCTTTTTTTGCCAATCACAATTGTGCAGGATTTCTGTTAATTAGCTCCCTTAAGAAAGCTAACTTTTGCTTGATATTCTCCACATCCCTGGAACAACATATCAACCTCAGAATTAGACAAATGAAATTTTACTGCAACATGTAGTGAAATGTGTCATTCTATCAAAGACTTGACTAGCTGTCAATACAACTATTTCCTTCACATAGGGTCTTTTTACCATAAGGGCAGGAGCAAAACATATCAGGCAGTATCGTAACTGGTCATTAAAAGGCCCCGGTGGAAACATTTCTTTGGCCCGTCTACCACAAAAAATATTTTCACAGAGGCATAACAAAAATCTCTTGGTTCTTGGGGCAGATGGACCCCCCTTAGATGCTAGACCCCAGTGCAACTACACCCTCCGCATTCCCTTTAGTTATGCTCCTGATATCAAGAAAGACTTCCAAACTTTAATATATAGAAGAGAGAAGATGATATGACTGAAACCTTCAATTATATTTAATGGTTTACTAAAGTTCAGGAAGGATCCATTTTTAAAGGAATACTAGAATACAACAGCATGCCCTAAAATTAAAAAATTCCGGAAAATGTGGTTGGGGCTAAAACAGTAAATGAATATAAAAACTTGTGATAGAAACAAGGCTACTGTAAGAATAGCATAGGTCTGAGCAAACTGGATAGGGAAATGGACAGTCTAGACGGAGCAGCTGGTTCTTTCTTGCCATCAAATTCTAAGTTTCTGTTTATGTATTTTTGTCCAAAGCTTGCAGGTTGAAGTGGCCTCCCACAGTCAAGAACAACTTTTACTGTCATTCAACAGTCGTCTGCATTTTATGTATAAAGGCAAAGAGGAACAATTCTGAATCAAACCAAGTGCAGCATGGGGATCAAATAGAAGTAACCATTGACTGAAATGAGACTTTCACCCCTTTGAATGCTAGAGAGGTATCCAACCAATTTCTTTGCAAAGCATTGGATATTTCTCTAAGATTCACATGCTTAAAGGTTCTGTTAAATCAATGGTAATTTGTTGACGTTTTATTTGTTCTCAACAGTGCAGTTAGTTTCCCAGAATTGCTCCACTTTGCTTTTACATATAAGGGCCACTTAATCTTCCCCTTCCTGGTTATCTGGAGTACACAATGATATCTGCTCATGTAAAACTAGGTGTGAAATCTCATTGCTGTGTGAAAACAGGTAAGAAAAACTCAATAGTTTGTCAAGCTAGAGTAAGTGCTCAGCATTGTGTAAACTTAGGTGTGAGCATTCATGAAGTTAACTTAAAGTAAGATAAAAAGGGGGTGTATCTAATATACTATAAGTACATACTCACTTTCATTAGGAGAAGGTAACAGGTATAGTTATTTAACTCTTAGGATACTAGAAAACGTTTTCAACACAGTGAGAAACATTGTTCTGGAAACATCTTTAGCATCCAGTTTGTAAAAGGGCCCATTAAACTTTTCTTTTCCCAGGGGCCAGCTTTGGCTGAAGGGGGGCCTCTTACTTTAAGTCAAGTTTCACAATCTGAAATCCTTCTTATTATCATTATTAACATTAGTGCTGCCAGTCTATGATGTGTGATGTTCATATAAAATTGTGTAAATGTTGTATTATTCATATGAGGATTCTGCAATGCAGTGAACCAGAGACCCATTTAGCATTCAAAGATTTAAAAACCCATTTAAATCAATTGGATTTTTATTTGTCCCCTATGGTGCAGTTTTTGAGCCCTAGAATGGTTCCTCTTTTCTTTCGTGAATAATAGAGTTTACCGAATGTGAGTTTACTTTGCCTAAATACACCTGCCAGTTCAAGATGTTCATTTCATGCTTGTCAATTTTATCTGTTTAAATCAAAAACTCTTTAAGAAATAGCACATGGGCAGATTTAGAGTAATATCCCTTCATTCAATAGACATCATCAATGGCACAAATGCACTGTGTGACAAAGCTACTGAATGCTTATTTCTGTGCACTGTGACTAAATGCACTGTCTGTAATGAGCACTAATGAATGCCCTAGTATTTGAACTGTTTTCCTCAGCAAAGGAAGAATCACCTGGCAATCCTCAGTGACTAATGTCATTGTGTTCATATCAGGACGATAATGGCACACTTTTAATCAGATTATGAATATAGAGGCAGAGCCTTGGCAGCTGCAAGCAGAATACACCAAACAATGGAATTAAAGAACAACATGAATGGCCACAAAATATTGTTCCATGCTTTAGATGTTTCTGAATAACAGGATTAGGAGTCTGCTTGAGAGTACATTAAACTGTGTTTGTCTCTAAATAGCTCTAAAGTCTGTACCTGTTGTAATGATCAAATATAGCTTTTTAAAATCTAGTTAAAGAACACTCCAGATTGATTTATATTTGAAAAATATGATGTGCCTGTGACCACACAAACTAGGAGGCTACTTTTCATGGCAGGCCAAGTTGTCATAGCCTGTTCCAATTCTTTATTTACTTTTACCTTTTTTCTACTTAAACTTGTCCAGCTTTTTGTTGGTCTATCAGAACCAATAAAGATTAGTTTTCTCTTGGTGCTCTTTCACACAGGCATCATAACGGTAGCAGGTTCTGCTACAATTATTTCTCCCATCATGTTCTTCACCCCTTTTTTCCAGTAATCAGTCACTGACACAGGATTGAAGTGTATGATGGCCAGCCCACGTGAGTGCCAGTTAATAACATTGGCTGGCACCCATGTGGGTCAGCCATTTATTGGATGTTGCGATGAGCACAGCCTCCAACAACACTTGTGTGAAAAGTCTTCCTAGAGCCCTACAGGCTACATAGCAAACCTCCTTTACTGCTAAGTTGCAGTATACTGGTCTTTGCATGTGAGGTGATATGTCATACGTGTTAAAGGCACCATAGACCAGAATAGTACCTTTCACCTTGGACAACATGCATGCAGCATCACTGTGTGTGAAAGGGGCCTTCAAGATAGTCTATTCGCTGAATTCAGAATTTGGAAGGCAGAATCAAGCATTTTTTTAGATGGGATTTAAATTAGTTTGAAAACACAGGATTTTGTAAGCTAAATACACAGCCTTACTGTGCCAATCACAGATGATCTGAATACTGATGTTCCTGGAAATATTAATTTATTAGTGAATTACATTATAATATAATTCAAGTTTTCTACATTTTGGCCAATCCTTTTTCCAGGAATTAGTATACAGGCAATTCTGAAAGCACTGTATCCCTAAAAAATTTAATATATCAAATGCACTGAAAGTTCTAGGGTCAAAATAGAAAAAAACAGAATCTTCAGGTTGACTCGTGTAGCCCCACAATGGCACCTAAAAGCCATTTTGGATCCAAAAACTGACCCCAGATATGGCAAGGGTATTTGCTTCACAAATTAAGTCACCTTTTTTATTAACAATTGGTCAGTATGATATGATAGTTGAGATTTCCCACTTAGGTGGTTTGCATTGCATTGAATACATCTGTAAGATCCAAAGGTCTAACAATTTCACTGCGAGGAACAACATGTTTAACAATAGGGTGAAGTGAAAAAAATATTTGTAAAGAACTAGAGAAAATTTAAATAGTAGCAGTCAAAAACTAAAAAATGTAATATTTTTCTTTCTTTAAAGTTTTAAACTATAAAGAGGTTGGCTTTTCAAATCTGTCAGAAGCTGTGTTATTTTCCTTTTTGGCAAAACACAATTAGACTGTGGTGAAAGTCAGCATAAAACACACTTAGAAGAGTTACTAAGGGGAGACCACCAAGGAGGAAAAATATATTTAACCTGTTTTAAATTCTGTATTTCTGATAATATACGATGGAATCAATTTTATATACTAGAAAGATACCACTCTAGATTTACAGAGATAATGTATCACTTTAGGTAAGTATTAATCCCAACAGCCTCTTTGGGTTACTTTAAGAGGTACATCAATCAGGCATTAGAACTATCTGAAGTTATTGCAAGAAAAGCCTGGAACCAATTTGCATGCTTTCAAGCTGCGTCTAGACTTTAATAAGTGCTTTAAAAACTAGACTTTTCCATGCCAGTATCAAACTAAATCCCGTTCAGAGAGAGAAACTACTAACAAAATCTTCTACACATATTTTATGGTGACATTTTAGTAGTAAATATGAGAAAATTTGTATCCGTATGTTAAAAATAGTTATGAAACACACATTTGTTTCATTTGACACGTTGCTTATTTTATATAGTGGAATATGAACATTTGCACAATTATTGCTTTCCAAACAAATGAATGCTTGGCTGGTGAAAGAGCCTGTGACTGAGACATTATATACATTCTCTTCAATGCTTTGCAAAGTAAGGCACTGACAGTGTCTAGCAGGCATATGCACACATAGACACCAAGGGGAGCTTGAGCACCTGCACTTTTTGTCCAAAGTGCCCTTGTGCCCTTTGCCTCGCCACCTGCACTAACCCACCCCCCACCGCCCAGTCAGGTCTGTGCTTCCTTCAGGACAGACCTGCAGATGCTGCGCTCCCTCACCGGCTGTTTATTATTACAGAGCGCTGGGAGATGACATCATCTCCCAGCGCTCTGCATGAAGAGAAGACCACGCGGGAGCTCCAGCAGCTACTGGTCTTTGCCAAAGAAGGCACATACAGACCTCTCCTGCCGCTGGACCACCAGGGAAGAGGTAGGAAACTGAGGGGCAATGTGGAAATGATGGGGCAATATGGATCTGATGGGGGGCAAGATGTAGATGATGGCAATGTAGAGATGATGGGGCAATGTATGTGAGGGTAAGTTGGAGCCAATGGCAATATGGAGCTGATGGGGGGCAAAATGGAGATGAAGCGGGCAATGTGAGGGTAAGTTGGAGCTGATGGGGCAATATGAAGCTGATGGGGGCAATATGGAGATGATGGGGGTAATGTTAGGGTAAGTCGGAACTGATGGGGCAATATGGAGCTGATGGGGGCAATATGGAGCTGATGGGAGTAATGTTAGGGTAAGTTGGAACTGATGGGGCAATATGGAGCTGATGGGGCAATGTGAGGGTAAGTTGGAGCTGATGGGAGCAATATTGAGATGAAGTGGCAATGTTAGGGTAAGTTGGAACTGATGGGGCAATATGGAGCTGATGGGGGCAATGTGAGGGTAAGTCGAAGCTGATGGGGCAATATGGAGATGATGGGGGCAATGTTAGGGTAAGTTGGAACTGATGGGGCAATAAGGAGCTGATGGGGGCAATGTGAGGGTAAGTCGGAGCTGATAGGGTCAATATGGAGATGATGGGGTCAATATGGAGATGATGGGGGCAATATGGAGCTGACAGGGGACAATGTAAGGGCAATATGGAGATGATGGGGCAATGTGGAGATTAGGAGCATTGTGGAGGTGTCCAGTGGAGATGGCCAATGGGGGGGAGGGTGCTTTAGATTTCTGTGCCTACAGGCTCCTGAGATGTAAATTCTTTCCTTTTTTTTAAATATATATTTTGAATAAATAATTATGAGAAGTGCCTTTTTTTAATTTGAGCCCCTGCCCCCCAAAATGTCTGTGCACGTCCCTGGTGTCTAGCATCCAAGGATTTAAAAGGATAGTAATTATGAAAAACATATATTTTGACTGAATTTCCCTGTTGAATCAAATGAAGATGATGGGCCTTCCCATTCCATGGTGCTGCTGTTGCTAATGATATGTTTCAAACAGATTTAGTCAGTGACCATGTAGTCAGGAGGACCATAGACTCTGGAAAGGGATAAGCCTCCAAATAATTTTATGACCCACTCAAAACTAATATTTCCTCTGATCTGTTGTATATTTATACATTTATAATATCCTAAATAGATGTAAGAAACAATAAAAGTTGTGCAAACTTAAATCAGAAATCTGAAGTGGGAGTGGGGATTGTTTGAATTGTTGCACTTCTTAAAGCGGAACTACCACCCGACACAATCTTTAGCTTCACTAAGTCCTCATCTGGCGACTAGCTGCTTGGTAGGGCTAGTAGCCAGAATAATTACCTTATTTAATACAGTTCTGCTCTCTTCCTCAACTGACATGCAGGACGGAGAGCGGACATCCATTTGGCTTCGGCTGGGACTGACAGCGCAGGTGCACGGACGTCACAATGGCAAGATGTCCGCGCTCCGTCCTGCCTGTCAGCCGGGGAAGAGAGCAGAAATCTATTAAATAAGGTAATTATTCTGGCGACTAGTGCTACTAAGCAGCTAGTCGCCAGATGGGGACTTTGTGAAGCTAAAGATTGTGTCAGGTGGTAGTTCCGCTTTAACTAAAAAGGCACTCCTTGGACTGAGGTCCAGATTATCTAATTTAAAAAAGCAAAATGTGTCACTGTATGCTGTGTGTATAAATAATATCTTTATACATATGTAGCTCCACAAATCTGTTTTTTTAATGGAAATGACACACTCAATAAAGCAGTGTTTTCAGCTGTGAAATGAGTAGAGCTTGTAGCATTTTTAAAAATGTTTTAATAAATACTTTATTACATTGTACTTATATCTTACAATGTAAGTGTTCGTACCTGAGGTAATAAAGTGACAAGAATCTGACCTGATAATTGAACCAGCTTTTCCCTTGGTTTGCATCCATTATCTTAGGCCTCTTTCAAATGGGCAATGCCATCAGAGTGATACTACATTGGTGATGTTACTGTAGTGAAAGGGAAAATGCTGGATAATGGTGACTTTCACACAGGCAACCATTGCCTCACGTGAATACACCAAAGTCCAGTTTATTTGTCAATGTTTCCTCAGGAACAGGGTAAAGATACAGCAATTAAAGTCTGTCTTATGGTTTATGGGGCTGCCTCAGACCTTTCACTTGAGCAGTGTTAGAGGATGAGATTGATATCACACCCTCCAATGAATGGCTAACACATGCAGATGTCAGTTAATATTGGCTGACACGGGGCAGCCATCAGACATACCACTAATGTGTTCCGACTGGCAGTGGAATGCAGGAGAAAATGAGTGAATTAACACTGACAACAAGACTGTAACAGGGGGCCACTACAGTACATGTGAAGGAGCACTTAGCTTTAGTCAGTCAATAAACCAACTGACCCACTCCTTCTCCTTCTGCTGTTATGATAAGACATGAATATCCCATCTCTCCTTACAGCCTTTCCTATTAATAAAGATATATTTGGCATGTGAGGTCTTTTGTGAAAATACATATGTTAATTCTAGATTCTGTATATTTGGCTCTGTTCCAACCAATCCTTCTTCTTAATCAACCACTTGAGTGTAAAAATGGTGTCCAATGCATTGCAAAGCAATGTGTTGAGAACACCTTTGGCAATCAAATGGTTAAGGGGATTTTTATTTAAAGTGATAAAATCTTTAAAAGGAATGGGTTTCCTAAAGGAGAAATGCGTCTTTGTTATGATTTGAATACATACTTGTAAATCTTTATCATACCTTGAAAAGTGTGTACCTAAAGTGAAGAGGAGACTTTGAATAAAATTCACTCCTTGGGGTCCTACATTCAAAAACAATTGGAGTAATATGGGGCAAACCAACTGCACATAAGGGAAAATATAAACTCTTCATCTGATTTAAATTACAGTTTTAACCTTTTGACTGCTAGAGAGGTTTCCAAAGCAATGCATTGGACGTCTATCTATCATTTAAATGGTTAAAGTTAAATGGAGGCTTTTATTTTCTCCATTATGTTTTAGTTGATTTGCCCCAGAATTACAACAGTTTTCTGTTGAATATAAGAAGGCGCACAATGTGCAGTTCTGGGGAAAACTAATTGTACCATAGAGTAGGCTGACCAGATTGAGGCTGTAACCAGAGAATCATATGAAAAAATGCATTCTACAGTGATTTTGCTGCAGCCCTGACACATGCATGTTTCAACTGAAATTCCCATTGGTTTAAATAAGGCTTTTGAATGCCAGAGAATTCTCAATTGCATTGTTTCCCAACTCATTTTAGACTAGGCTGACCAGACCTCACCTTAACCAGGGACGCATAGGAAAAATGCATACTGCAGGACTGCTTTGGTTTCAGTGAAATACTGAAAAATGACTATTTCCTCTGTGCCCCCGGATACAGGTGAGATCTGATCAGCCTATTTTAGACCTCTTTAGCATTCAAGGTGTTAACCTTTTGAGTGTCAGAGAGGTAGGCAATGCATTTCTATGCAATTCGTTGTGTACCGCTTGGGCACTCAAGGGGTTAAAGTCCCATTTAAATCAATGGTCTTTTTTTATTGTATTCCTACAGTGCAATTAGTTTTCCATGGAATGACATTAGTTTTCATTATGAGGCCTTTAGTTTTTGAATTACACAGACCTGAAATAGAGTGATACCTAACATGTACATTCATTACTTAACTAGCTCAGTAGGTATGCAGGACAGTATACAATGAAAAAGGTTGCACCTGACACATTCAGAATAACCTGCCACCTGGCCACTGTATTGTTTAAAACATGTAGATTTGATTGCAGCTCATTGTATGTTTATTGTTGCCCTGAAATTGCTCCTAAACAAAGTTGTTTCCTTTGATCCATGCTGGGGGTCCATTCATGTCTGGCAAAGTCTTTTCTTCCTGGTTCTGAAAATATAATTGTTTGCAAGTTTCCTGTTTTAAGGAATAAGTTCATTGACACCAAGCAATTAATATCATTGCTAGGCTGTTAAAAGGATGTGACACAGGAGATTAAGGGAAACCTCTAGGATGACCTTCTAGTGAGAACTCCCTCAGCTGAGATCAAGTATCACATCACAGAGTTATTACTCTCAGCCAGTGGATCCTGTGTGCTTTAACCCTTTGAGTGCCAGAGGGGTTTTGCAATGCCTACCCCTCTGGCACTCAAAGGGTTAAAGGGAACATATAATGGAAAATGTTTTTATGTATGCTTGTAAGCCTAGTGTAGGTTAAAATAGTGTAGTGTTTAAAAACAATGGGGGGATGTATGAATCTACAGACATGCCTCATTTTCTGCACATCTATGTTAGCCATTTGCATGCTATGCATTGCACACCCTTCAGAAACTCAAAAGGTTAGTCTAAAACGCATGTACTTGCTCTTTGGGGTATCTATCTACTAGGTGCTCAATCTCTTTAATGCATACATATACACACCCACACTCCACCAGTGTTTAATATGAACAAATCCCGAATGACTCTTCTATCAGAGACAAACCCATGAATTCTGCAGAGAATATTCAGAAATGTGGGAAGTATTGAATAACAATGCCAATGTTTTTCATAATCCTGCCTCCAAACCCTTATGAAGTTGCTTTGGCATAAATCAGGGTTGGGTTACTTGAGTCCCCTCCGCTGTTGCTGTACTACAACTTCTGCTATCCTCAGACATCTGAGGATAATGGGAGGAACTGTAGTCCAACGACAACTGGGGAAAAAACAAATAAAGGTAGGGCTCGCACCAGCAAAATATACTATCCCCTTAAATAATAAAGACCTAATGGTCCAGGTGCACGCCAGGTACAGACCTCATATCTAAATTCAAACAGGGTAAAAAAAAGTGCGGCAAAGACACCACACAAAGAAATACCCCTCAAACAGTAACCCGTTAAACAAAGGCACTCTGCCAGGGAACAGAAAAATAACAAATATGTTTATTAATAAATTCAATACATGCATTAGAATGGCAGCATAAAAAAATTAAAAACAAAAGGACAGATGAACCTGGAAATTATCAGGATAATATCATTGGTGAAGCCTATTCAAAAACATAATGGACAGGAAAAAATAAGCTTTAAAAAGTACAAGTGACAATCATCATAATTAAAGGAAGCGTGTATACAATATCAAAAAAAAGTGTAAAAACTTATCATAAAAGGTGAATAACCATGATAAAGTCCAAGTCCATCTGCCAACCCAGCGACCCAACGCGTATCACCGCGACCAAAAATGAATTCAGTGAAAACTAGGACAACAACCAAATGCATATGACCCAGTATATCCAATCAACAAAAAGTACACTCTAATGTTTAATAAACACGCACGAGACTGAATAGACTCAATCTGATTGTGAATGGCCTCTTGAGCCAAACAGTCTATAATAAAAGTGCACTATCTACATCAAAACCATCCATCCTCCACAACTAACTAAGCAAATATACACACTACCAGGTAATCCATGATCTTCAATCTCATCCATAGGACATCAATACCAGACAAAAGTCCTTCTAAATCCTATCTCTAAACTCAAGATATATTACCAGTGATCATAATTGGGGAGAATAGCAGTAAAATAGTGATTCAGACAAATATAAGTCCATACACTATTTATACGGTGCACCTTACATGTAGAACCACATTATGAGAGATAATAGACATACCGGTTTTTATAAATCCAGTCATTCCTATAATTATGGTCACAACCAATGATCCATCAGACAGGCACCATAAATACACAGGCAAAGTGTTAATGAACACTTTTAAAGACATACAATGTCAATAAAAAATATATACATGGCATGTAGCACAAGACAGAAAAAAATCAACAAAACAAATATGAAAATATAAATAAATAAATGAGGACAATCCAATGCAAAGACAGTGATCATGGAACATGGATACGCCTACATTCCACAGACTATTAACCCCGGTCCAATCACTGCCCTTGCAGCGGAGTCCACATATAAATACAGTTAAATTCTAGTTCCAAATAACCCATACATTAAACATAAAATAAACTTCCTTAATACATGTCAGTAATTTTTAAAGGAGAATGAGGTATTAAAACTAAGTCCAATATCTGAAAATACTGTCCACATAGCACGTCTCACAAGAGACTGGGAAGAATATCTATAGATGTCTATTTTCATAAGGTTTCTAGGCTCAAGAATCATCGCCCAGCATCATAAGGAACCACGCTGAGATATATAATATATCAACTGTCGTCAGATTTCATAGGAAACCACGCTGTAAATTGCACTAGGAAGGAAAAAAGAGAAGAAGAAAAGATATATAAGAATAAAAAAAAACACAAAAAAAGGTAACATTACAAATAAGAGGTAAATAACATGTCCTCATTCATACCCTTTGGATGACATGACTGAAGGACAAAAATCCACCACGTTTCTCTTTGTACCAGTTTTTTCACAACATTTCCCCTACGTACCCCCAGTACCACTTTTTCTAGCCCCAAAATTTGGGCATCTTCAGTGGAACTCTTGTGACAAGTGAGAAAATGTGCTGCCACAGTAGAAAGAGTATCTCCTCTGTCCTTATCTCTTTGAGAATTCCTTATAAGAGAAAAGTGCTTTTGAATGCAAGTCTTAAGAAATTGGGTGGTTTGACGTACATAAATCAAATTGCAAGGACAGCAAATAGTGCATATACAATTCTGCATACGACAATTAATAAAGTCTCGAAATCTCAGTTCTTTATTATAAAACAAACTATAAATACTTTTCCGCTTCGATATATAACTGCAGATATTGCAACGTCCACAGGGAAAAGACCCCACCACCCTAGTACCTCCTGTATTAGCACTGGGGGCACTAAAGTGGCTGTGAACAAAAATATCTGACAATTCTTGTTCCGTTTAGCTGTAATTTTTGGTGTAGCAGGCAAAATAGCACCCAATACACTATCCGTCATAAGTAAATGCCAGTGCCTCTGCAAAATGAGACATACCTGATTCCATTGGGCATTAGACGGAGTAATGATTAGAAACTCCTCATTCCTCTCCCCCTCAGACTCATTATTTAAAGGGATAGTAATGTTTCATAATAAAAGCAGCTCTAATTAATCAGCATAGTATTTGGTCTTTGGAGAGTGTTATTTCAATTCTGTCAGAGTTGTAGTTCAAGAGTAATTCAATGACAAAGTATCCCCCTCCCGCCCCTTTAACTGATCTAACACTGCTTAGCCAGACTGCAGAGAGGGAGAATCTTCAATTAAGATAAGGGAAAAAGCTGAAAAGCTTGTCAAGGGGGGCAGGGCTTTCATTGTTCTGATAGGAAGAATATTGTCCCCTGCTGTTATCTGTCTGGTCTATGGACTGCATTCCACATCTGAGAAGAGATGACTTACACTAGGTAAAAGGGGTGGAAGGGGAAACTTTGCTTGTGAATATCTCATAAACCATAAATGTTTGAGAGATAAGACTTATATCATTCTTCATGTTTTTATAATGCCTACAAAATAAAATAAAGTTAAAACGAAGTATTACTATCCCTTTAAGCCTGTATTCAGAAGGGAATTTTGTGTCATTGTACATGCCCTATGAAATCCCTTCCTTAAGAAAGCACCAGGATATCCCTTGGCTTTAAGTCTTTGTTGTAATTCCTTAGAGCGTTTCAAAAAAACTCTCTCTTCTGAACAATTATGTTTAACCCGTAGGTATTGAGATACCAGAATACCCTTTTTACAACGTTCTGTATGTGTGCTTGTATAATGAAGTAAGGAATTAACAGCAGTCGACTTTCGATATAGGTCAGTTTGTAAAGCCCCATTCTTATCAATAGAGATTGTTATGTCCAAGAAGTCCACTTTACATTCTGAAAAGAAAGAAGTAAGATGTATGTTTAAGGAATTCTGATTTAGAATGTCAATTAATTCATGACACAAAGAAACTGGACCCGACCATAAGAACAGAACATCATCGATATAATGAAACCAATATAAAATATATTGGGTATAATTGTCCATGTTCTCATTAAATGCTATTTCCTGCTCCCACCAACCTAAAAACAGGTTGGCATGCGATGGGGCGCATTTGGCCCCCATAGCTGTCCCTGAAAGCTGCAAAAAGTATTGTGAGTCAAAAATAAAAAAATTATGTGTCAAAACAAAAGATAACATATCCATTAAGAACTTGCAAAAATCAACATCAGTAGCCAAATTGCTCTGTTGTAAAAAATAAGAAACCGCTTTAATACCAAATTGGTGCAGAATGTTATAATACAACACCTCTGCATCACATGTAACCAATAAAGTACCCTCTTCCACTGTAACCTCTTGTAATTTTGTAAGGAGGTCTGCTGAATTACGCAAGAATGAATTGAGTTCAAAGACCAAAGGTTGTAAAAAATGGTCTAAAAAAGACAAACTTTTTCACATAATGAGCCAATACCTGCCACAATTGGTCGTCCAGATGGTTTAAACATATTTTTGTGAACCTTAGGTAAGGCATAAAAAGTTGGTACTGCTGGAAATGTTACAGTCAGTAAATCCAATTCCCATTTAGTAATGACCCCACAATCAAAAGTTCCTTTCAGTTTAAGATCCAACTTATTTTTAAACATGTCCTTTGGATCAGATAATAGACGTTTATATATGTTCTTATTATTAAGTTGTCTATAAAACTCTGCTACATACATGTCAATGGGCCAGATTACAACATTACCCCCCCCCTTGTCTGCTTCTTTGATGACCACATCTTTCCAATTTCTAATTTCTCTCAACGCCCTATTTTCAGCATTCATAAGATTATAAGGAAGACTAATATCTGTTTTTAACTCTAAAACATCAGAATAGACAAGTTGAAAGAAGATCTTTACCTGGGGACAAATCCCAAATGATGGAAAAAATTCACTTGTAGGTCGAAAAGTAGTTTTCCTGCAGGAGGAATCCATAAGAGGATTTTCATTCTCCTGTAATAGCTCTAACATATCTTGAAAAAGATGATCATCAGTTGGTACCCTGTCTGTAGAACAAAAAAAAAAAAAATTAACAAAAGTTTTCTACAGAAAAGAGAGCAATCTTTGATGAATTCAAATTTATTAAGTGATTGACATGGAAAGAAAGATAATCCTTTACCCAGTACTGATCTTTGAACCTCCGTCAACACATGGGTAGAGAGGTTAATAATATTCAAATCTGTTTCGTTTGAGTTTTGGCTTGTGAAGAAGCTGATGAGGAGGCATATAGGTCTTATATCCTCACTGTAATCAGTTTCTTAGTTCTCTTGTGTTTGCCTCTCTGGATACGCTTGAAAATGTAAGGCCTAAAAAAGGATTCACATTCACAAGGTCATCATAACTGTGAAGATCACTTTCTGATTCAGAGGAGCTGACAATGTCAGTAGGTTCATTTACAGCATCTCTAGTCCTTTCCGTACCGTCATGAGAGGCAGAAAGCACATGAGTAGTAGGGACATTTGTAGTTATAGAATGAGTCTTAACTCATCTACTATTACCCCTGTGCCTCCATTTATAAATAAGATTATTTCGAAAGTCCTTACTATCCCTTACAAACTTATTCTTTTTTTGTCAACAATAATTTTCTCCACCTTATCTACCTCCACCTTCAATTGTAATTCAAATGGTCTTACTTGAACATTCAGATCATATTCCATTAATTTAGTATGTAACACTTGAATTTCCTGGCGTACTTGCATCATCAGAGTGGGATCATGTTCAATAAGCAATTGCATAAGACTAAAGGAACATGAGGATAGTGCTCCTCCCGCTTGGTTTTTAACACAGATTCTGCCTCCCAAGACGGTAAGATTTGTATACGCAACCCTTGTGGGATAATCTGAAGTTTTAAATATTGTTCCAGGCTATTAACATTCCACCAGTGTGGTAAATTGGTAATGTAAGCGAATTAAATTATTACAAATTGATACAAACATATCATTGCCTGAGAGGCAGAGGGAGTAGGAAAAATAGAAGCCAGTTTGGAATTCCATATTTCCTCCAAACTGTCAATATTACATGCCATGATACAACTAAAACCAAGCGCCAAACTAAACTAAAGTGAATAATGAAAAGTATATAGGCTGTGCAGTAGCCCCAGGAAAGGTATATATCATACCAAAATACTACAAAAAACAAACAAAAGTAGGGCTCGCACCAGCAAAATATATTATCCCCTTAAATAATAAAGACCTAATGGTCCAGGTGCACGCCAGGTACAGACCTCATACCTAAATTCGAACAGGGTAAAAAAAAAAGTGCGGCAAAGACACCACACAAAGAAATACCCCTCAAACAATAACCCGTTAAAAAAAGGCACTCTGCCAGGGAATAGAAAAATAACAAATATGTTTATTAATAAATTCAATACAACTGGGGGGCTACAGGCTGTGCACCTTTGGAATTATCATATGTGCAACAGCAGCAAACCTCTCATTACTGAGGTGCTAAAACTTTGTCTCTCTCTAATCTCAAAGGAGCAGCAGAGTTCAAAGGAGATTTCAGGGCTAGAAACCCCTCTGTTTGCCCTTGCCTATTACATGCACAAGAAAATTGACACATTTTACTTCAGTGTCCTCAGCACCTCGTTAATACACAGCGGGGGGAAAATGTCCATACACTCCCTCACTGCCCACTTCTTGGTGGCCCCAGAGTAAAAAAGAGCAATCAGGTTTCAGGCAAATGCAGTACTAAATGATGAGTGCCAGAGCATATTTTAGCACACAGTCATATTGGTTCATCCTTCTAATATAGTTTATTTAAAAAAAAACATTAAACTATGTTAAGGGTTTTAATGAAGTTCAGGCTGTATTAATTTTTCATAGTAATGGGAATCCTACAATTAGAACACATGCCCTAAAGTTGGAGGGTAGAATATAAGAGGGAATGTAAGAAAAAATAGTTTACAGAAAGTGCAGTTGATATATGCAGATGTGTTTGAGGTTAAAATAGTAAAGGAATTTAAGATAGATGAATATTCTAAGAATAAAATAAGTGTGAACTAGTAGCTAGGGAAATGGGCAAACTGGTTGGCCAGTTAGTTCTTATCTCTACCAGCCCTTCCTTAAAACATACACAATCTGTGGCCCTGCATAACAGATGATTCAAATACTCACAGAATGGGCAGATAAGCTGTTACACATAACAGGCAGCTTCTGTGCTGGATCAATGTATACTTGAACCAGCTGATCAACTATCTGCCAATCAGGTGATTCATGTAAACATAAGACTTTGCTACACCCCGCAAGGGAGTACCGCAGGGGTATGAAAAGTAAGGACAGCTATTGGAGCTTAATGCATGTAGCAAATAGCCACATTAACATATAAACACAGCCTCAAGAATGGCTTATTACTCTGCATTTCAATGTGCCATTATCATAGTAGATACTGTAACATCATATTCTGGCAACTCATGGTGAAAACATAGCAATGTCTGCATAACAGAGGAGTATTTAAAGGAATATGCCTGTGAAAACATCTTAGTGCATAGGACTAGATGGAACTGTTGCAAATACTCCGGTTTCCTCGCACAGTGGCTCAGTGGTTAGCACTGTTGCCTTGCAGCGCTGGGGTCCTGGGTTCAAATCCCGCCAAGGACAACATTTGCAATGAGTTTGTATGTTCTCACTGTGTTTGCGAGGGTTTCCTCCAGGTACTCCGGTTTCCTCCCACACTCCAAAAACATACTGATAGGTGAATTTAGATTGTGAGCCCCAATGGGGACAGGGACCAATATGTGTGTAAAGCGCTGCGTAATCTGTGTGCGCTATATAAATAAAGGATTATTATTATTACTCCACAATAATTACAGCCTGGACCTTATCAAACCTTAGTGTATCTCTCTCAAGCAGGTTGTTGATGTTTCTTAGCAGAACTTTCTTTATAGAGCCCCATTATCCCTATTGTAACTTGAAGTCAATGGAACTCAGAGTATAATTTTCTTAACACTAGGGAGACAATCATTAGCTCATGATTTTGAATGAACAACTTGTTCAAAAGGAGAGATAGCCCAAAAACCTGCACTGTTTTGGACCTCTATGAATGCAGGCTGAGATTCGACAACTAGGACACTTGTGGACTTTACATTTAACTGGCTCAGACATTTTTTTTATTTCCAGTCCAGCAACTCTGCCTTGGAGTGTCCATTGAATGAATGAATGAATGAATGAATGAATGTGTTTTATATATAACGCCACAAGTGTACTCAGCATTTTACAATTTAAGGGTTAAGATAATACAGTGTTGCAAATGCTTTGCAAAGTGAAACACTGGTAGTGAGGTCAAGTGTAGAATACAGTGCTAGAGTCCTAGTCATGATAGGGGACACATAAATAAAGTAAGCATATTATAGGAGCCTTGGATGTACAAAGTCAGAGTCCATTAGCTTGTTGAAGGTTTGTTGAGGAGGTGTAATTTTACATGAGACTTGAAGACCGCAAGAGAGGAGTAAGGGTTCAGTCTGGGAGACGGAGCATTACACTGATAAGGAGCAAAGAGAGAAAATGGTATGATATGTGAGTGGGCTGTAGACACTGAGAGAAGAATGGCATTGTATGACCATAAGTGATGAAATGCGGTATAGAGGGAGATCAGCACTGTGGAATAAGTTGGTGTTATATATAAATAAAGAATAAAAATAATTATCATAGTGGAAATGTAGGAAGAGGTAGCAGAGAGAAGGGTCTTGAATGAGAGAAGCAGTATTTTTGTAAGATATATGGAGTTTGGTAGGCAGCCATTGGAGAGGTTGGAGATGGAGTGGGCAGGGACAAACCTTGGTGACTTTAAGGTAACTTGTACGGCAGCATCCTGTATGGTGTTGGAAGGCACAAAGGACAAAGATAAGAAGGTTACAGTAGTGCATGCAGGAGAGGTTGAGTGCTTGTGTAAAAATTCTTGCTATGAAGTAGCAGAGGAAGGGATGGATTTTTGCTATGTTACCCAAGACAAAATGGCAGGATTTAGTGATGGTGTTAATATGAGGAGAGAATGAGAGAGCAGGGTCAATTATTAGCCCTTAGGCACTGTGTGTCTGATACTGGATTTATAGTAGTGCCATTTATAATTAACTGGAAAGGCACTACTGGGTCAGGCCTACGTGGGATGAGGATTAGCTCGGTTTTAGACAGGTTGAGCTTGAAATGCCTATGATCCATCCAGTTTGAGACAGCCAACAGGTTGAATATCAGAAGTCAATCAAGGTGCAGATAAATAAAGCTGTGTGTCATCTGCACAGAGGTGATATCTGAGTCCTAATTAGTTAATAAGATCACCAATTGTTATTGTATAACATGAGAACAGAAATGGTCTTATAAGAGAACCTTGAGAAACACCAACAGAGAAATGGATGGGAGAGGATGAAGAGGTGGAAGTGTAGACACTGAAGGATTGGTTAGATAAGAGGACAGCCTGATCAATGCCAAGCTAGGGTTGCCTAGGGATTGAAACATCTGGAGAAGGAGAGTATGAACAACAGTGTCAAATGCAACTGAGAGATCAAGCAGGATAAGTATTGAATAGTGACCTTGTGATCTGTAAATTTCATTGACCACTTTTGTGAATGCAGTTTTTGTGGCGTGAGCAGTGCTAAAGCCAGATTGTAATAGGTCGAGCAGGTAGTGCATGTCAAGCAGGAAGGTGTAGGCTAGGTGTTCCAAGAGATTAGAGACAAAAGGCAAGAGAGAAACTTGTTGATGGCTTGAGGGTGTGCTGCTGTCAGGGGAATTGTTTTTGAGGATGGATGTTAAAAATCTGTAATGATATATGGATTAGTGTGGTTAAAAGGAATGGATGAGGTGAGAAGGAAGCCGATCGAGCGTATATTTAGTGGAGGGAGAGGAGGATGGTAGGTTAGTCAATTCCTCCTCCATTACTAATAAAAAAAGAGTCCAGCATGGCAGAAGGAGAATGATGGAGGACAGGAGGATATTTACAGGGAATATTTTTTCCAAAATGGAGTACAATTTGGTTTTAAAGAAGTTGGTAAAGTCTTATGGTTTATAGAGTTCGAGTGGGAGGTAGATGGATGGCAGAGGAGGGAGACAAAGGTAGAAAAGAGGTGGCAGAGGTTGGATTTATTAGTGTTAATTAGTTGTGAAAACTATTGTTCTTTTAGCCAAGGACAGAGCAGAGTTAATTTAGCAAAGGAGGAATCTGTATTGGAGAAAGTCTGCCAGAGAGCATGACTTTCTCCAGAGTCATTCAGCTTAACAGTGTCACGGAGTGACTATGAAATTTACACACTGACAAGTACAGATGAACTTAAATAAAACTTTATTAAGGACAATAAGACAGGTAGTAATGAAACAGACTGGTGGCAACAAATAACAACAGTAGTTAAGTAATGACACAAAGTGGCAGTAGAGGGTAACACCTTTACGAGACCAGGGAGGAACAGTGAACTCACTTTCCTCACCCTTCAACAGGCAGGTGAGTAGAATGGAATGGCCCGTGGACTACCAGGTATATGTGAGGATAGTGCGAGTACACCGCATACACAGAATGAATGGCACACCTTCACGAGACCAGGGAGGACTAGTGAACTCACTATCCTCACCCTACACTAGGCGGATGAGTGAAAATGGAAAGGCCCAGGGGCTCACACAGGTAGATGGAATAACAGTGTGAGCATACAATGCTTATGTCTGGATAGTACACCTTCACGAGACCTGGGAGGAACAGTGGACTCACTTTCCTCACCCTTCACCAGGCAGGTGAACAGTAATGGAATGGCCCTTGGACTTACACGGTGGATGTGAGAGCAGTGCAGAGCACTCCCACACACACAGTCGACAAGAAAAGAAAATAGAGAACCAATACCCAGGCAGGGTATAATGCTAGTAGTAACTGAGGCTCGATAAGGCAGCACGCAAAACCAGGATGGCCACTGAAGGTCAAACACACAGTGTGCCTGACAAGCGCCACTAATGGAAGCGGGGGCAGAGCGGAAGGCACAGGCAACACAGAAACCAAACCGAGGCACGGAATGGTAACGGAGCGCAACAAAGGAGAGAGTAACCCAAGAGGCAACCAATGGTCAGAACCGGATCGGGTAGTCAGATGTCACCAGTGGTCATAGCCGGAGTGGGTAGTCAGACGTAGCCAGGGGTCAGAGCCGGAACGGGATAGTCAGACGTAGCCAAGAGTCAAAACCGGAACGGGTAGTCAGACATAGACTGGAGTCAGAACTGGAACGGGTAGTCAGACGTAGCCAGGTAATGCACAGGAAGAGTAATGGACCAACACAGCAATAAGCTCAGGTACACCACGAAAGGGCAAAGGTAATGACACAGGTTGAGGTTGAAAAACCCTGACAGGTGGGTGGAGCGATGACCTCACCAACAAGTAGACCTATAAGAATAGCGACTCAGCGAGAGCGACAGTTCAGGAAGTAAACAATGTCGCACATAGGCAATAATGCGAGAGGCAATCATGGGCACCATGCTAGTCAGGAACAGGAGCAGAGGAAGCTGGTGTCCTTATTAAGCCATGGCCATGGATTATCTTTACAGGTTTGTCGGAGAGAGGAGCGTGCAGGCTCAAAGAGAAAGACAGAACTGAGTCATAGGTTTTGATAAGGCTGTTATTGTCAGGATTAGTGGGCAGTGGTGTAACTATAGGGGTTGCAGGGGTCGCACCTGCGACCAGGCCCATCACTCCAGGGGCCCGGTCACCCCCTGCGACCACTCTGCCTGGCACCCGCAATCTCCCTCCGTCGCTCTTGTAATGCAGCGCGAGCTCTGGACGATTACATCATCTCCCAGCGCTCTGCATTACTAAGAGGACCGCATGGGAGCTCCAGGGAGTTAGGAGATGGGGGCATTGTGAAGATTGAGGGGCATTGTAGAGGGGATCAGTGTGGTCGAGGGGGGCCAATGTGGTGGTGGTGGGGCCCATTGCAATTCTTGCACCAGGGCCCGAAGGCTTCTAGTTACGCCTCTGTTAGTGGGAATGGATGAAAGTCCAGTAGCCAGGGAGGACTGGAGAGCAGTGGTAAGCAGGGAATGGAAGAAGAAATTATGGAAGAATATAAGCAATACTAAATGTTACAAAATGGTAAATGGATAGTAGAAAAGGGGAGGTATTAAAATCAAAAAGTGCACAGCCTCTATTGAGACGCAGCCATCCTTATGAGTACTAGCAGCTGTCCACTGGTATAGTCTAAAAGCAGATGTTAGAGCAAGATTGTACTCAGCAAGGATTTTTAACCCTTTGGATAATTATATTGCTTGATAAAATCATTAGATAAATCATTGGAATCCAAAGGACTAATAAATATATGACAAGGCAATTAAGTGTACTAAGCAAATTTTGCAAATAATAATATCTGATATTTTTCTCAAGAAGAACAAGAAATATATAGCCCATAGTGCAGAGTAACTCTGCAAACAGATTATCACTAATTGCATACTATGTAATACCTATTTATGTAGCATGTCTATACACCCTGATTGTTATCTGATTTCTTCCTGCTTTCTTTCCTTAACTGATCTCACATTCGTAATTTAAAGAAACACTAACCCCAACCCCTCCCAATCAGGGGCATAACTAAAGGGGGGTGCAGGGGTTGCAGTTGTGACAGCTCCCCACATCCAAGAGGGCACCATCTTCTCCAGGATCCAACAGTTTCTAGTTATGCATCTGTGAAACTATTTTTTGTTAGGGGCCCCAAAACATTTTTTGAAATAATGAACTCCCAACTTAGCAGAGAATCCAAATGGCCACCATGAATTGGTTCTGAGTGGAAGTCTTCAGTGGAAGGAGTTTGGGTTCCTTGAGTCCTACAAAAAGAACCAAGTCCTCCTCTAAGTATACTATAGCCTAATTTTGGAGCGCAAATGTACTCAAAACTGATTCATAGAGGCCAATATGATTTTCTTTTCAGATTAAGGTAAGCGGGGGTTTATTATTAGGAGTTATTTGTTTTTCTTTAACCCAGCAGTGGCTAAATCTTGCCACCCAAGTGACTCATTCACACACACACACACACTCTCTCTCTCCCCCTCTCTCTCTCTCTCTCATACGCACACACACAGACTCTCTCACTCCCACACAAACACACACTCTCACACATGCACATATGCACACACAAAATCTCAAACATTTTTTCAAACATCCTCTCACATAAACACTCATACTCTAACACACACACACACACATACTTTCACACACACACATTTTTTTTTTATTTTTATTAGCAAATGTAGATTGTACCTTAGAACTAGGAGCTGGTGGGGTTCCCCCCATGTCAGTACAGTTTCTGTGTTTCTGCATGCCGTGCCCTGACCTTACCAGGACGTGATGATGTCATTGGATCAATCTGACCCTATTGAGGTCAAGATGTGAAAGACAGAAGCCAGTCTGTGATTTGGGAGACAATTTCTGTGTTCCTGCATGCCATGCCCTGACCTTGACAGTACATGATGATGTTATTGCATCTACCTGACCCTACTGAGGTCAGGATGTGAAAGACAGAAGTCAGTCAGTGATTTGGGAAACACTGCCAGCTTCAATTCTAAAGTATACATTTGTCTTTGAAGTAAAAGATCCATAGGCTGGATCAGGTTGGAGAGTGGGCTGGATTCATCCTTGAGGCCATATTTGCCCATCTTCAATGCTAAATTATACATTTGTCTTTGAAATAAAAGATCCATAGGCTGAATCAGGTTGGAGAGTGGGCTGGATTCATCCATGGGGCCATATTTTGCCCACAACATTCTTTCTATGACTAATGAAAATGAATTGCATTTCCAATAAACTATTTGCATGATAAAATGTCAAATGTCATGTTAAATATCTGCACTCACCAGCACTTCTCACTCCCACCTACTGACCGACAGTTCATGTGACAGGAATCACTTACACACACTCCTTCTGTATCCAACCTACCTTCCTCTAGACTGTAAGTTCTGTATGTCTATTCCTAATTGTACAGCACCACAGAATTAGTTAGCGCTATATAAATAAAGAATAAGAGTAAGAATAATATTTAGTAACACCTTTGATGCTAAAGAAATCTCCAGTGCATTGTGAGAAGTTAAGCCACTTACAAGAATCCTGGGTGGAAGAGTCAAATAACAGCCAGCATTTCCAGTTAATTATGCAGATTCCATTCAGAGTGTGTAGTCTTATTTGGCTAACCTTGGGTCAAGACAGATTCTGTGTCAGAAGACACACTCAGCTGGTTTATCATCCTGAATTTATTGGTGTGAATTTGGCCGCTGTTTCTGCATTGCAAACATAGTTCTAACAAAATGAACTGTCCCTTGTAAAGAAATTAGTTGGCCTAACTTTCTTATTTGAACTGTCTACTTGTGCAAACAGAGGAACAGATCCACCTGTCTTGTTATCTATTCTAAGATCACAAGACGACTTACAATTTGTTTGCAAACATTATTGTAGCCACAGAGAAAAGCAATACACCTATTTACAACAATGAATACTTTGAGAATTGTCTCACTAGATGCACAACCTGGAGCATTCAGCAAGAGGATGCAAACATGCTGAGTTAGTTTATGAGATTCATCAAAAAAAACACTAATGCTTAAAGAAGCAGTAAAGTTTTATGTTGAAACAATAGAGTAAAAATGGTACTATCAAAGCTGGGAAATGTTTTATTCAAAATTTATTGTAGATCAAACTTAGTGTTGAATCTTATAAAAATCTATATAAAGTGATGGCAACAACATCATCAGGTCACCACAATAGAAAATCAAAGTTTAATAAAATAATAATAAAAAAAAATGCTTGAAGAGGAATAACTTTTGAATGAAGCACCTCCCAGTTGTGGAAATACCACTTTTTACTTAGCAGGAAAATCCCTACAAGATAATGTTTCATAGTGAATATATATATATATATAAATATAACTTTCTATCATTATGAACATGTTGTACCAATTACACATATATATATATATATATATATATATGCAAATTTTCCCCTACCTTGATAGAAATAAAAATATCTTCTATTCTATGTGCTGTTTTCCAGCCGTTAGGGGGAAGTGATTTCCCATTTCACTCCACACTGGCTGATCAGGAGGCTGCGCTCTAAGTGCTGGATTTACATCCCAGGTGCCCCAGGCAAGGCACTATCACCCCCATTCCTCACATGACCCCTCTCCCAGTCAAATCCCCTGTTTCCTGGCACAGAAAATACCCTTGGCCTATAACAAGCAAGGAAGGAAAAAACTTTAACCCCTTGATTGCTGGGGAGATATCCAATGCATTGCATATCTAGTGCCTATAAAGCAGTATTAAACTGGTATAGGGACATTGAGAATTTTTTGGCAACACCCAAAATTCAGAATGTGGATGTGGCCAACTCAAATTTTAGAGCTTTCGGCAGTTGTCTACTCTGCCTATTGGGAAATCTGTCCCTGCATCTCTTGTCTGTAAGACAAAACAGGAACTGATGACTCCAAAGAAATAATGCTACCCCCAACTGCAATATCATATCTCTTAAAGCATGGCTGGTCAGTTGTTTTGAATCTAGCTTTCGGAACTACAACTTCCATCATCCCCAACCAGAAAAGAGCTGGTTGGGGATGATGGAATTTGTAGTTTTCAAGCAGCTGACAAACCAGCAATTGACTACCTTCGGCTTAAAGTAACACTAACTCCACTCGATAATAGACCTCTATTTACCTTAATATGAATGCAAACATTTAATGGCCTTTCTGAGCCAATTCTGTAGGGGCTGGTACTCTGACATAAATCTTTAATTAGTACTGGATATAGCATGATTCATTTTGTGGTAATAAAAGACCCCAAACTCCTCCCACTGGACGCCTGGGAGTTTGGTAGGAGTTTGAGGACCAGGAGTCCAACAACAGAGAGTCATGTCTGCCTCCATGGATATGATACATCCACTACTAATTATAGATCTGTTTTGGAAACCTAATTCAAGATCTTTCTGCCCTGGTTTTGGTAAGGTTATCATTAGGTATTATAGTCACTTTGATTTCCTTCTATAAAACCATGTACATATATATGTGATAATGGTACATTTTGTACCTGTCTACAAATGCAATATGTATTTTAATAATAATTTTCTATTAACCCTTTGAGTGCCCATTGCAATGCACCGCGTTGGATACCTCTCTGGCACTCATAGGGTTACGTCTGTTAAACATCATTGGGAGCTAACATTTGTTTTTCTTCTCATATATAATTTGGGGCCATAGTCATGAGGTTAACCTCTTAAAGACCCATGACGTGTCAGGACTATCATGAGTAAACTTATGTTAAAGACCTATGACAGTCCTGGCACATCATGGAATTCATTTTTAAAAAAAAAAAAAAAAAGCTCTATGGTCCTTAACCACTGGCCGCGCAGTTAAAGAGGAGCAATTCTAGAGCAATCTAACTGTGCCATAGGGAAAAAATAACAAATCCCATTTGTTTAAATGCTGCTTGTAACCCACTGAATGCAAGAGAGCACTCCAAGACGTAAATCAATATGATTGAAACATTTCTGTAATTCAAGGGGTTAAAAGCCCCATTTAAGGTCCATTTAAAACAACTGAAATGTTTGTTCCCTTGTGTTACACCTGTTTTTCTCCAGATCTGGTCCTATTTAGCTTACTGAATGATGCCCCATAAATAAATAATAAAGTCATAAAACAGACTAAAATGTAAGGTTTATTTGCATTAAAACATTACACTTCCAGCTGTATATTAAAATAATAATCAAATTAATCATTGAAAGAACAAAAGATTTCATTTGGCTGAGGTCCAACCTATTGCTTAATATGGATAATTACATCCTTTACGCATTTTTAACAAACTATATGTACAGATGTAGCATGCATTATTGCACCTTTTTCACCTTATTGGGGAACTCTGCCCTAAGAATATGTCACTTTTAATTTGATTAGAAGAAAACTATTTTTTTTAATAATGACCCCGCCACATGTACACTTACCATACTGTGACCACTATGAATTCCCAACTTTGGGCCATATATTCAAAGAAGTACCGAAATAGCTTTTGTCGTTTGTAACCACTTTTCAAAGTACAGTGTCGTTGGGATCATTAATATTTTCAGAGAGTGTCTGTTGTGATTGGAAATATGTCGTTTGTCCTGACTGAAATTGTCTTAACTAAAGACAAAAATGTCTTAAAAAATGTCTTAACAAAAATGTCTTTAAAAATGTCTTAACTAACGACAAAAATGTCTTAACTAAAGACAAAAATTCTCACATTCAGAACACATTACCTCCACTTTTTTCTTAACGTTCAAATTTTGTCTTTTGTAAGACATTTTTTTGTCGTTAGTTACGACAAATTTTCTTTTCCTCTATACGACACTGGAGAATAGTTTAGCCACGCCCTAGCCACGCCCTTTTGCCCGTCAGTTCTGGAGTTGTGTCGTACACAACGGACATTACTAGTTTTTTGTTGTATACTGTATAGAAAATGTGGCGTTCATGCATTCAGTTACTTATTTTTTGTCTTTAATACAACAATTTTTTGTTGTTATCCCTTTGAACATACGGCCCTTTGTCTCTGTTTAAGCTGTACTATCTTCAATAGGTCCTTGATGTTCTATCCATGGGGAGGGAGACACGAGAGTTGCTTGCAGGCAGAGAACAAAAATCCTGCTTAACCCTTTAAGGACCAGCATGGTGCGTAATGCTTTGTGAAATCTAAAACTTAAGTAGGCACACCCCTTGGGTTACTAAGGTATTATGTTTACCACGTGCAATGGGTAGGGTTTGTGCCCAGTAGGCCTACTATCAACTGTCATGTCTGGCTCCAAGAACATGAAATCC
Organism: Rhinophrynus dorsalis; assembly: GCA_037306005.1. Taxonomy (NCBI): domain Eukaryota; kingdom Metazoa; phylum Chordata; class Amphibia; order Anura; family Rhinophrynidae; genus Rhinophrynus; species Rhinophrynus dorsalis. The sequence goes on along the minus strand of CM074720.1, from coordinate 91,072,485 downwards.
AGCACTGATTAATGAGGTTATCTTGAATTCAGAACAATGAAAAAAATCATAAGGGACATTAGGATTTTCTGTCTACAATAAGGTAATTTGAAGGGTTATTATTTGGAGCTGTTACTTTCCTTATCTAAGTAGTTGTCTTTTATACAACAGTCAAGTACAGACAGAGAGAGTGAGAGTGTGTTTGAGAGAGAGAGAGAGTTGGGTTGTTGGAAGCACCCACAGTAAGTTATAGTTAATGCCCAGGTGCACAAACCTCTATGACAATGTGGTGCTGCCATTTTTTTTGTATGTATGTATATATATCCATATTAGTCCAATGGGGTTGATGCAACATGAATGAGTATCGCCATATGTAATAATACCTTTTTTTACTGAACTAACATTCCATTTTCAGTACAAGCTTTTAAAAGCTACAGCCTCACTTTATCAAATCAAAAGCACATTAAATATTAAAATTAAGCATCCAAGTCAAATACTTGGCTTAAGAAAACACAAACTGATAAGCTACACATCACATTAGTTTCATTGTGAGAGGAATGGCAACCTACAATCATCTGTATACAAAAAAAAAAACATGGACAGGTACAGTTATCTTCATAGCTCCAGGTTTCACCCATCTCACACAAAAGAAGGCATCATTCATACCTAAGCTACCAGATGCTATCACAATAATCATATAAACATTTTCTGAATCATTCAAACACAATGGATACAAAACAAGGACAGTCACAAAGAAACTAACATCTGCATTCAGAACACCCAGTGGACATCTGCTACAATACAAAGAGAAGGAAGGCACTACACTTATACCACTAGTGACTGCACTAGGAGAAATACTCAAAGTCATCAAAGAGATACAGCCTCTTCTAACAGAGAGTGCAGTGCTAAAAGACACATTCCCCCAAACTCCTATTCTTGCATTCAGGCAACCACCAAATCTGAAACCAAAATTGGTTAATAGAAAGCTAATTAATAAATGGATAAACACTGATAAGGGGATGCAGTCTTGCAAGAGATCTCGCTGAAAACTATGTCAGCACATTTGGGAAAATAATACTACGCAACACATCAACAAGCTATACAACATAAAAGGATTATATTCATGTACATCAGCAACTGTTGTATATATGATTTAAGGCACTGAATGTGAAACTTGAAGATACTTTGGTGAATCCAGCCTAAAACTTACTCTAAGTATGAATTCATACAGACAATCAATTGAGAAATACAATAAAAAACTAGCCATACCCCACTTGGTCATCATTTCACCCAGAGAAAACACTCCATCCATAACCTTAAAATCAAAATAGTTGGGGAGATACCCAAGGGAGAAAGACATTTGAAATAAAGATTATCATTTTTTTAGCCCCAACACACTGGACTAACTAAGGACTTGGGATTCCTCTCACATAACGAAAACTTCATATAACATTTATTTCCTTTTATTGTCATTTAGTTCATATTCTTCACGCAATTTTTCCATTTTTTTTATTTTACATTTGTACCTGTGTATAATGGATTTGTCTCTTACAAACACACACACACAAACTCTGTTTATCTCTCTCTCTCTCTCTCTCTCTCTCTCTCACACACTCACACACACACACACACACTCTCTCTCCTTGCCTGTTATTCACCCCCTTCTTAACATTCTTCTCACAATGAAACTGGTGTGATTTGTAGATTAGATTAGTTTTCTTAAACCAAGCATTTAACTTGTATTTTTCATTCTGTTATTTAGCATGCTTTTGGCTTGATAAAGGGAACCTGTTTCTCTAAAAAGCTTCATTTCATGAAAAAAAATGTTAGTCCAATAAAAAAGGTATTATTACATGCTGAGATACTCATTCATTTTGCATATATACACATATACACATTTATTTATTTTGGTATTGCATTATATCTGCAGTTTCCTGTACATATTTTTCTGCTCCTAGATCACTTCAACAACAAACATGATAAATTATTATTAATCTCTACAAGTGTATTAAAGGAAAAATATCATGTTTTAATAAAGTTGCTCTGATGGGAGCAGTCTTAATAAAAAGCCCAGATCTTCACTGTGCTGCACCAAAATTGCTCCTACTAGCCATTTAGGGATTAAGAATACTGACCTCTCCACTGGAATGCAAAACAGAAGCATGTATACAGTCTTCACTCATCCTCTGTGTCTGGATTTCAATCCAAATACAGAGAGTCTATGGCAATGGTTCTCAACCAGGGTGCAATGGCACTTTTCCTTGCCTTGGGCACCAGCTTACGGTGCCACGTTTTCCATGAAGACTTTTAGAAAAATGTGAATGTTGACTTAAACATGTATATGTAATATATTGTTATGCACAATATGTTTGTTTTCGTCATTTTGATTTTGAGACCTAAGAAGAACTTTAGTTTAATTAATTTGTTCATTTATTGCCTACTTGATACATGACCTATAAAATGTTAGAAAAACCAGTCGTGTTAGGTATTTCTTGAGCAAAAAAGATTGAGAACTACTGGTCTAAAGGGACAGCCTTGTATAGGTCAAAGAGGCTGAAATGCAAAACTTCAATCTCATAGTTCAGTTTCTTTTCATGGGGCAATGAAGGAGTCACAAGTAGTGATGAGCGAGCGTGCTCGGCCGATGCTCGGATCGGCTCGAGCATCGCTCTGCTCGGCACATGGCGGTACTCGTCGAGTACCGCCATGTGCTCGCCCGCCATGTTCGGGTGGCGGGGATCTGTGCCGGAAGAGGCACAGATCCGAAGACGCTCCGCTGGACCACCAGGGACTGGAGGTACGGGGGCATTGCGGAGATGAAGGGGGCATTGCGGAGATGAAGGGGGACATTGTGGAAGAGGGGCATAGACTCTATGCCCCTCTTCCACAATGTCCCCCTTCATCTCCGCTATGCCCGTCTTCCACAATGTCCCCCTTCATCTCCGCTATGCCCCTCTTCCACAATGTGCCCCTTCATCTCCGCTATGCCCCTCTTCCACAATGTCCCCCTTCATCTCCTCTATGCCATAGAGGAGATGAAGGGGGACATTGTGGAAGAGGGGCATAGCGGAGATGAAGGGGCACATTGTGGAAGAGGGGCATAGCGGAGATGAAGGGGCACATTGTGGAAGAGGGGCATAGCGGAGATGAAGGGGGACATTGTGGAAGACGGGCATAGCGGAGATGAAGGGGGCATAGCGGAGATGAAGGGGGACATTGCGGAGATGAAGGGGGCATAGCGGAGATGAAGGGGGCATTGACCAGGCACCCTCCCCTCATCAGAGCAGGGGGTGCCTGGTGTAATGCTCGTGTCGCCCCATTGAAGTCAATGGGGCTTGGGTGCTCGGCCGAGCACTCGAGCATCAGGGGGTGCTCGGTCAGAGCACCCGAGCACCCGAGCATCGGGGTGCTCGCTCAACACTAGTCACAAGGTATCTTTTCAGACTTCCATTCTGCCACATTGTTTGTCTCCTGTAGCTTGCAATGCATCCCCAGCATCATCAGCAGATATGTTTCCAAGTGAACAGATCTATATCTGAGTGTGCAACATATAGAAAATACTTTATATTAGCGCTAAAACATACCATGCATGAATTCTTATACATGCAAAACTAATTGCATAAGGCAACCAATAAAACTGTGATGCATATATGTAAATATCAAAAAGCACATGCTACTCACAATCTAAGCATTCCAATGATGGTTCATCAAGCACGTAAATAAGGACAGAAACTGAGACAATATGAAGATGGAGGTGTGATGAAATGAATGCATAAGACATATGGATATAAAAAACAAATAATACCCAATAGTATAATTTGCTATTTAGAATGTGTATAAACATCTATGAAATGATGATGAATTTAGTCTCAAACCGTTCATAAGTTCAATGGCTTGAATCCCATTTCAATGTAAATATCCGGTCTATTGATAGAAGACTTGCTTAAATCAGGTATCTTGGAGGAGATTCACTAAGCAGTGAAAAAGAGGTGATAAAACGGAGAAGACTTTTCCAGTAATATCACTTTTCCAATTCCTATTTTATTCTATGAAGCCAATGCACTAAGATTTCTCCATCTTTGGAGATCTCAGTGCATAGGCTCCATAGAATAGCATAGGAATTTGAGAAGTTAGCTCAATGGAGACATCATCTCCACTTTATCACCTCTTTATCATGCCATAGTGCATAATTCCCATTATGTAGATAAACATAAACATGAACTCTTAAAGATATACTGTATGCTTGGCTGGAATAGCCAGATAAACTATAACGCATATGAGGGATATGTAAACTGCCCCCACTAATTAATCACTCAGGAAGCATGTAATACTTCAAGGTTCAATATATCACAAAACATATGCAAACGGTACTCACAATTTTTATTTTACCCAATAGGTAACAAGCCAATCCAGAATTAAAGCTTGTGGGGGTAATTTGTAACCGCCCCCACTCTGTCCAAACTGAAGCTCTTGTTTCTTCTTATCCAAAAGATTTTTGAAGTCCAATAAAGGAAAAACAAACTCAAATGTTAAACTTAATGGAAAGATCCAAAGATTTGGACTATCTCAGTGAAATATTAATATATGGAAAAAAAATAATTGAGAAAATCACAGTATTTGTTATAAAAATAAATGGTTAACCATTAAAAAGATAAACAAAAAAGATAGCTCCTGGTTATTTCATTAGAAAGTAAGTGGAGGTGGAGGGTGGATCAGCGCAATCGAAGAAAAGAAGGAAAAAAAAAGAAAAAAGGGAAACAAAAGGAGAGATAATAATCACGTACTAAGTGTAGTATGTAGAAAAAAAATATATATATTTGGTACAAATGCAACACAAAAGTGGATAATAGTATAGGTGGGAAATGTGGACACATGACTGGGTAATTTACTAATTGGGAGCCCAGGATAGCAAAAATAAAAACAGTGGACAAATGGTCATAAGATCTGAAAATAATGATGTGAAATAGAATAAATATGCCCTTACTAGAGATGCATATGTATCGGTGCAGCCAAATAGTATATAGATCAGCAGTACAACAATCGTGAAAATAGTATCGAGTGGTACAGATGTGCCCTTACTTGATATCTTCTTTATGTGAAGCCCGTAGTGTAGAGGCAGTAGGACCGGTGGTCGGCAGAAGCTTCTAATGGGATCTTCCGTCCAATGGATGGTCTATACCGCCCTTTGCCTCCTAGATCAATCGATCAGGATTCGGATTGATGAATGCTGAGTGGCTGTCGCTTCAATGAACTCCACGCTGCAGTAAGCCGTGCGGAGCAAAGCTTCGCGATGTCCTGGAGATTCCGGGATGCCGAAAGTCAAGCTGAAGTATGAGTCTCGAATGAATAGTTGTCCGCAATGTGCAGCAGCACTATTGGGCGTATCAAGTGAACAAACTCAGTGTCAAAGTTAGAAGTGGACAAAATGTATCTATATCCTCGAATGAATAGTTGTCCGCAATGTGCAGCAGCACTATTGGGCGTATCAAGTGAACAAACTCAGTGTCAAAGTTAGAAGTGGACAAAATGTATCTATATCCTCGAATGAATAGTTGTCCGCAATGTGCAGCAGCACTATTGGGCGTATCAAGTGAACAAACTCAGTGTCAAAGTTAGAAGTGGACAAAATGTATCTATATCCTCGAATGAATAGTTGTCCGCAATGTGCAGCAGCACTACTGGGCGTATCAAGTGAACAAACTCAGTGTCAAAGTTAGAAGTGGACAAAATGTATCTATATCCTCGAATGAATAGTTGTCCGCAATGTGCAGCAGCACTATTGGGCGTATCAAGTGAACAAACTCAGTGTCAAAGTTAGAAGTGGACAAAATGTATCTATATCCACGAATGAATAGTTGTCCGCAATGTGCAGCAGCACTATTGGGCGTATCAAGTGAACAAACTCAGTGTCAAAGTTAGAAGTGGACAAAATGTATCTATATCCGGATATAGATACATTTTGTCCACTTCTAACTTTGACACTGAGTTTGTTCACTTGATACGCCCAATAGTGCTGCTGCACATTGCGGACAACTATTCATTCGAGACTCATACTTCAGCCTGACTTTCGGCATCCCGGAATCTCCAGGACATCGCGAAGCTTTGCTCCGCACGGCTTACTGCAGAGTGGAGTTCATTGAAGCGACAGCCACTCAGCATTCATCAATCCGAATCCTGATCGATTGATCTAGGAGGCAAAGGGCGGTATAGACCATCCATTGGACGGAAGATCCCATTAGAAGCTTCTGCCGACCACCGGTCCTACTGCCTCTACACTACGGGCTTCACATAAAGAAGATATCAAGTAAGGGCACATCTGTACCACTCGATACTATTTTCACGATTGTTGTACTGCTGATCTATATACTATTTGGCTGCACCGATACATATGCATCTCTAGTAAGGGCATATTTATTCTATTTCACATCATTATTTTCAGATCTTATGACCATTTGTCCACTGTTTTTATTTTTGCTATCCTGGGCTCCCAATTAGTAAATTACCCAGTCCTGTGTCCCCATTTCCCACCTATACTATTATCCACTTTTGTGTTGCATTTGTACCAAATATATATATTTTTTTTCTACATACTACACTTAGTACGTGATTATTATCTCTCCTTTTGTTTCCCTTTTTTCTTTTTTTTGTTCCTTCTTTTCTTCGATTGCGCTGATCCACCCTCCACCTCCACTTACTTACTGAACTCATCGACGGATCTGAGTCCCTTGGGATTAGCAGCAGCGATCAAAAGAACACTATATTTCTCTCCTGATTTCAAACAGGGTGCTTCTATCACTCCCTTTTTTTCTCCCCTTTTCATATATAGGCACATGGTTATATAGGAGTTGTGCGCAGGCTATTATACACCTATTTCATTAGAAGCAAACTGTAACCAAACTTTGTTTGAAAAAAAAATGTTGGTCGCTTTAGTGTACAATACAACCCCAGTTTCACCAGCAGATCTGTTCCCAAGTGAACAGGTCAAAATCTGATTGTGCTAATTTTCCTTTAATACTGGATAGATTACTACCTTAAACCTTTGAGTGCCAGAGGGGAATGCAATGCATTGCTTTACAATGAGTTGCGTACCCTTCTGGCACTAAAAGGCTTAAACAAAAAGTAAAAATAATTGCTGACTGAGAATTCTAAAAGCTATCAAGTTTATGTCTCCCAAACTCACAGCCAGCCAAAAACTGGTTCAGCGCTGTTAGTACTCCCTGCTTGATATCCCTTGAAGAAGCCGCCATAAGTAGTGGCAAAACGCATGGTGCACTTCAAAGGTTAATTTTGGCACCACAACTTTTTTTATTCACAATATTATAATAGATTGTAATGTCTACGCAGCAGGGACCTCTTATCCTAATGTGCTCACCTAATGTGCTCCCCTTACTATAATTGTCTGTATAACCATTTTACTGCTTCATATCTGTTTCCTCTCTATACTAAATGTAAATTATAAAGCACTAAGTTCACCTGTTGGTGCTATATAAATAAAAATATACATGCAACTATACACAAGTACATACATTCTCTGACGAAGTGCTCTTAGCACGAAATGCGTCAGAATTATTATTTCTTTTATCAGAAAGAGACATTGTATTTTAGCTGTTACTATAAGCATATTGAGAATACATATTATTATTATTATTCTTTATTTATATAGCGCCAACTAATTCCGCAGCGCTGTACAATTGGGAATAGACATACAGAAGTATTAAATAGTACAATCAGATGTGGAGAACAGGAGGATCAGAGGGCCCAGCTCGTGAGAGCTTACATAGAATTGTGCTGGTGAAAAAACTTTGAAATCACTTTCTAAAAGGGAAAATTAGCCAGATCCATTGCTAAGCAAGGAGAACTAGTTGCTACCTGAACATTACATATCACCTGACTACTAATAATCTAATTTGAAAACAGAGCGAAAGACTCTACAAAATCCACTCAAGAGACGAGGGGGAAAGAAATCCTGCCCGCATGAAAGGAGTAGAGGAAAAATAAAGTTGAGAGGAAAGCTTTACCGGAAAAAGTCTACAAGACCAAAAAATTGGGATTTCAAGCAACATGCACACGTCAACACAGTGAGTCAAGTATCAGAAAGGATAAACATTCGGCTCGCACCCGTTTACTACATCTAGTTGGTGTAACAAATTGTTTGTATCCATATTGCTTAGATACGATATGTTACAAAGGAACCAGCTTATTAAGCATATAACAATAGATACCAACTAATACGGAATATATATACCTCCATGCTATAGACAGTTCCCTAATTGAAGGTTGGAGATCACAGCATATTTTTCAATATATATTTTGGTGAACAAGGACATTTTATTTTGTCAGATTTCTGATAGATATGAATAAATCATATGTATAATATAGTGCTGATTTATTGCCATTTTAGATTGTTGAATAAATATATATTTTTATTTTTATTATCTTTGTGCCATTCCTATATTTATTTTAGATCCAAGCGCTCCTTCCCATATTTTTTCTTCCTTTATATATACAAGCAGGGCTCAAAATTTCCCCTCGTCACTAGCCAATGGAGAGTGAAAATTTAGCCCTGGTGAGTAGAAATTCAGCCCTGGTGGGTATGTTTTGGCTTGCAGTGGCGAGTAACGTTTCAGGTCTGGCTAGTAGCAAAGGACGTAAACTTTTAAGCCCTGCATACAAGTATACCATCTTTTCTTAATTTCAAAACAGTGAATCGATAAATCACTAGAATCTGAGGCGGTTTTACTGGTGTGGTAGTCACAACCTGTCGAATATTATAACTAAGAGCTCACTAGGCCTGAATGGAGCTTAATAACTTTCAGTTTAGGTATGCATTATAATTGAGTACTCATTTCTTCCCACAAGGAGCTAAGGGCCATGCAAATGCATGGATACAAAAGATATATGTATATTTGGGACTCTAACAGAACCAGCTTGGGTTCCATGCCATTTGAATGGCTTATTAGAGGCCTTGTTCAACTATATCTAAGCTATAGAATTTCAGATATTACGAGTGTAGTTTATATCAACAGAACCTTTTATTACTAATCGTTTCTAATGCAGTGAACATGCAGTTATTGTATTATTTTTAATATTAGTCTCCTTTGACACTGAAAAAATGGAAAATCAATAAATCAAAGGGTTAAGGTTTTAAATTAATTAATAAAGGTTGAGTTTTAACACTTATTAATAAACTTGTAAATAATGCTGTAATAGAGAATGCTGACACAGCACTGAACTGGTTTAAGGCTGGCTGTGGGTTTGGAAAACATAAACTTTTAGAACTCTGTCAGCAATTCATTTTCTTTTTGTTGTTGTTGTTTTTTTTCTTTTAAACCTTTTGCATAAAGAGAAATATACAATCATACATACATCACAGGGTACAGATTACTACCTTATTTATGCTGTGGGTCTGCATATATTTCATAATGTGGATGATGTACCAAAACATCATAGGAAACTATCAGGTATTTTAGTCCATAGAATGACAGAGAAGTCTCTATTGCATTGCAAAGGGTGTTAGAAACCCTCAAGTATTCAAGGGGTTAAAGTGGTTCTAATTAAGAGCTTAGTTTTATACAAGAAAGAACAGTGGAGCAGTTATTGTCCTTATCAGAAGTTGGACCACATATGACACATATGTCTTAGCAGTAAATCTAGGTTATTCACTTTTTAGGAGGGATAGGGTTAATAAAAGGGGATAGGGGTGTGCCTATATGTATAGCATGCATTAAAACCTAGTATATGGGAAGATATAAATGAAACGTCCAATGAAAATGTAGAGGCCCTGTGTGTTGAAATACACACAGGGGGCACACACAATAAAAAGATTAAAAAGACGTTAATGGGGGATTTGCTACAAGCCACATAATATTGGGGCGTTTGAGGAAGCCCAGCTGTTACTGCAAATGGAAAAGACTTCTAGGTCAGGAAATGTAATCATAATAGGAGATTTCAACTACCCTGAAATTGATTGGAGCAATATGATTAATGACAATTTTATGTCTCAACTAGTAGAGAAGCCAACTAGAAAAGAGGCCTTGCTTGACCTAGTGCTCCCAAACAATTCTGACATGATAAACAGTATTCAGCAAAGGAACATTTAAGAAGTAGTGACCAAAATATGGTATAATTTGAAAGGTGTTATAAGAAACCCAAAAGCAAGGGTTTAACAAAAACACTACAATTTATAAAGGCTAATTTTACAAAGCTAAAGGCAGTATTAATGTATATTCAGCGGGATGTAATCTTCAAAGAAAATGCACAAAAACAATGGGATTTGTTTAAAATGCTCTTAGACAAATATCCACATCAGTATATAAGATTGAGGCATAAGAACAAGTAAATTGAGTAAATTGAGACCAGTGTGGATAATAATGAGATTTGCAGGGAAATGTGAAATATATCAAGCAGGCTTTTAAAGTATTTAAGTGAGATGGGTCAGATGCATCCTTTCAAAATTATTAAATAACGTAATTAGATTGTAAATTTTACGGGGCAGGGACCTTTTATCCTTAATTTATACTTACCTGGTGCTCCCCTTATGATTGTCTATATAAGCACTTAATCACTGCACTTTTTGTACCCCTTCTATATTAATGTAAATTGTCAAGTGCCAAGTACACAGGATGATGCTATATAAATAAAAATATACAATACAATACAATACAATACAGTAATAAAATCTGCAAACAAGCAATTGGGCTAGCTATACTTTTAAATGAAAGAAGTATTAAAAAAGAGAACAAGAAAAATCCCAAACAATTATACAAGTATATTAACCCCTTAAGGACTGGCCACGCACTCACTGTGCGGTCACTTAAGGACCAGGATGTAACGGTTTGTTTGACACACAGACACAGTGGTTTAGGATAAAACACAGTTTTACTGAAAAAACAGTAATACAACAACCCTCACAGGTCCTGAAGTATTTTATCAGAATAATACAGACACAAGACAGGTTACATATACATATGCCTACACAGGTCCAGTATAACCATAGAGTCCATAACAAAATATACCGACACAGGTCAGGCAGGATATGAAGGATTACCAGGGTATCTGTACTGCATGGGTTAATGGCCTTCAGCGAGTGTAAACAGTCCCATGTGAAGAGAGGTCTCTGAAGGAGCTCACTTAGGATAGAGAGCTTAAGGATGAGTGATGCACAGTAATAGGTTAGCAGGCAAACGTGAAATGCCAGAGCAGTATCAGAGACTGAGCAACAAAGAACACTGCCGTAGCAGTAACGGAGACCAGGCAACTTGTATTCTGCCGTAGCAGTAAACGGAGAGCCCACTAGCACTCTGCAGGAGCAGTAAAGTAGACTAGGCCACTTACACACTGCTGTAGCAGTAAACGGAGACTAGGCCACTTGCATTCTGCAGGAGCAGTAACGGAGACTAGGCCACTAGCACACTGCCATAGCAGTAACGGAGACAAGGCCACTTGCACATTGCCGTAGCAGTAATGGAGACTAGGCCACTTGCACTCTGCAGGAGCAGTAATGGAGACTAGGCCACTTGCACACTGCCGTAGCAGTAACGGAAACAAGGCCGTTTGCACACTGCCGTAGCAGTAACGGAGACTAGGCCACTTGCACTCTGCAGGAGCAGTAACGGAGACTAGGCCACTTGCACACTGTCGTAGCAGTAATGGAAACTAGGCCACTTGCACTCTGCAGGAGCAGTAACGGAGACTAGGCCACTTGCATACTGATGTAGCAGAAACGGAGGCACACAACTGAGCACTGCTGTGACAGGAACGGACTAAGCAACTGAGCAACTCGCCTTGAGGTCGCAACCACCCGGGAGCGTCACAAATGCCTAACCAATAGGAATATCGCTAAGGCGACACAGAGGCAGCCAGAGCAGGAACGTCAGCCAAGCTGGGTCGATTCACAGAGCAGAAACATCAGCCAAACTGGGTTGATACACGGAGCCGGAATGTCAGCCAAGCCGGGTCGGTACAAGGAGCAGGAACGTCAGCCAAGCTGGGTCAGTACACAGAGCAGGAACATCAGCCAAGCCGGGTCGGTGCACAGGAGCAGGAGAAGAAGAATGGTCAGGCGGTCCGGGTTGGTTCACAGGCAGGAGACGAGATGCAGAGAAGTCAGGCAGGCGGGGTCGATACACTGGGAATACTGAGAGCAGGAACAAGCACTGGTACAGGAACACCACGAAAGGGCAGAGGAGAGGTGCCAGAACCCAGCATATAAAGGCTTTACTGGGCGGGACAAGCACAGTATAGCCAATAGGAGTGAAGTAGTGTGTAGACTGACAGAATGTCGCAAGAGGAGCATGGGCACCGTGATACAGGGACCATCTTTTTTTTTTTCACTATCCGATTCTGGATTCCCAGAACAGCGTGCAGTCACGCGGGGAGCCATCGGTCCTTAACTGAAAACAAGTCATGGGTCCATAAGGGGTTAAGAACAAAAAGATTAAGGTTGATATTGGTCCTCTTAAGGCTGAGACGTGAATTGATTAGTGAGGATAAGGCTATGGCTAACACCCTAGATACATTCTTTGTTTCTATATATACCAGAGAATTTCCTCCATCATGTATATGGCTTTCAGAGGACAAAGTCCAAAAGAGACTGGAAAATGTTATGGTAAATAAAGCACCTGAACCTGATGGTATACACCCAAGGGTACTTAAGGAACTTAGTTCAGTAATAGCAAGACCATTATACTTAATATTTATTGATTCAGTTTCATCTGACATTGTGTCCTGTGATTGGAGGAACATTTGTTCAAAAAGGGGGCAAGATCCAAACCAGGAAATTACAGACCTGTGAGCTTGACTTCAATAGTGGGTAAAATATCACAAGGCTTACTAACTGACAGTATTCAGAATCAGAACTATGTGAAAACAAACAGTATTATTATTAGTTTTATGCCTCCAGTACAGGTACCCGAACAATGAGAAACCAGGACATGCCAGGCACGGCACAAAACACCACCACACAGGCGTAGACACCCGGCAAAGTCCCAGTTAGTTGCTGCAGTGATGTCACGATTCCCACAGTTCACAGAGTTGTACTTTAATGGCATTCATGCCTCATTTTCTTCCCTCTCTATCATCTCATCTGGACCAAGTCAACTAACTTCTGTTTTAGATTTGTCTACAAGATGTTTTTTTCTTATTCTTTCCTGTCAACAATTGGGGAAGCAAATTGCTGCCCCTGTCAAAGTGCCGCCTGGGTCCCATTGATCCACTGGGACCCACGTAAGGGCCAGCTCTGATGCTACATATGCACTAAATGGGAAACAAACTGGGGAATCCTCATTAGAAAAAAGATTTAGGAGTACTGATAGGCATTAGAATTCACAGCTGTGTGCAGGGTCACTCAGCTGCTACAAGAGCAAATAGGGTACTAGTCTGCATAAAAGAGACATAGATGCACGGAATGCTAATATAATTCTACCTCCATATAAATACCTGGTAAGGCCTCATCTAGAATTTGAAGTATGGTTTTGGGCACCAGCTCTTAAAAATACATTATTGAACTGGCAAAAGTACAGAGATGTGCATCAAAACTGATAATGGTATTGGAGGATCTGAGTTATAAAGGCAGACTAGCCAAACTGGGTTTATTTACATTAGAGAAGAGATGTCTAAGGGGTGATATGATTACCATTTACAAACATACTCACGGTCAATACAACGAATTATGCAATGAATTATTTATACAAAGACCTGAGTTAAGAATGAGAGGTCATCCATTAAGACTAGAGGACAAGGCGCTTTAGTCTAAAACAAAGGCAGGAATGTTTTATAGGAAGGGAAGCAAATCTATGGAATTCTTTGCCCTGGGATCTTGTGCTTGCAGATACTGTAACTGCTTTAAAAAAAGCAATGGATACATATCTAGCACAGAACAATATTGAGAATTATGACAGATGCTTCAATGCAGATACATTAACTATGATACTATATTACTACATTACAGAGCAACAAGGCTACCACAAAAGACTGAACTCTTGCAATTTATCCTTGCAAAGTGGGTAGCTGTCTAAGATTCATTGATGTGTCATTCCCCAGCCCTAATCTATTATAGATCCCATCCTTCCACGCAATGGTGCTGACCATGAGCCCTTACACTTGGCTCACAGTGAAGATCTAGAACACTATTAAGAGTTGTTAAAGTCTATTATGCTTCCCCAGACTCCTCAAGCCCATTGGATTTAACCCTTTGTTTGACACCACTACAAATAGAGCCCTCTGGAACAAGAAGACAATGTTGAAAAAACTACAACTTATTGAGAAGTGGTGACTTTATCCCCTCAAACAACATGGCCAAGAACTATGGCCTGGATTTAATTTGTTTGTTGCAATATAAGACATCAAACAACTCAATACCTTACAGTCATACCAGTGCAGTCTGAAAGATGGTCCGAAGGCATTCAAGGCCAACTAGCCTCATCTCAAAAATATATATATGACTTGTGTTTTATCCCCAGAGCCTACAGTTCAGAAAGGAAGAGCTTGGGGAGGTGCTGTCCAAAGAGGAGGGACATAGGATCATGTTTACCCTGCACAGGTACTTCCTCAGTGTGACACTAAAAGAACAGTATTATGGGATACTGCAAGACATTTGCTTGGTACTACAGTGCATGAACAGGATCTACCATAAAATTCAGATATCTGCTTCCATGAATGTGGGGGCAGTAGGAACATCAATACACACTTTGTGGTCCTTCCAAATAGCCTTGGGAGTCTGGTCTCAGGGGGAAATAATTTTAAGAGACTTTCTTTATACAGCAGCCTTCAAACTTGTCATCTGGATGGATCTGTTAGGATGGCTAGTTGAGACCCTGAGTTACACAGACATGAGGTTGGTTAACCACATTTGCATTTCAGTCAGAATGGCCATCACATGGGGTGGCTGTAACTAAGCATCAATTGTAGGGCTCTCATCACACTAATAACGAAGGAATTTCAAATGGAAAACAAGCTTGTGGCATTTTCAGACATCTGCCATTCCTGGGTAAAACCAATGATGGCAATGAGACTCCATCACATGAGCTGACCATCTTCCCCTACCTGCACATTTACAAACTCTCATCTCTTTACATTTATGTGAGGGCATCATACTTACTTACCTTTCTATTATTGTTGGTTTTCACACCACTGTTGCTATTCACTTTGTTACTATGCATAGAGCAGGTCATACTATATTGTTTATGCAGGGACAGATTTCCCAATAGGCAGAGTAGGCAACTGCTTAGAGCTCCAGATTTTGAGGGGTTCCTCAACTGTACCAGCCACACCCATATTCTCTGCTGTGGGAGTGGCCAGAGCAACGTCAGTGTCCAGTTTTATACACTATTATCTAGCCCCTTGGTTGTTAGAGATTGCCAACTAATTTTTTTTGTTTGCTTGTTTTTGCTTGTTACAGGAAAGGGTATTTTCTGTTCCAGGAAACAGTGGATGGAACAGGGGCTGAAGTCATGTGAAGAGTGGAGGGTGGCCATGGGTGGAGCTCAGGACACCTAGAGTGCTTTGCCTAGGGGAGCCTGGGATGTAAATCCGATCCCATTTTTATGCCTTGATATATGCATTTTAATCTTAATAAACTATATTTCAAACATGAAAAAAAGATCCATTTAATTCAGTAGGAATTTTATTTGTCACTATGGTGCAGTTGGTTTACCCAAGAACTGCTCCAATTCAGCCTCAGTATTTCACACATTATGCACAGTTAGGAATCTTCCTGCATGGTCCATAGAATCCAAACTTTCTAATCCCTTTCTTTGTATGGCAAAGTAAGCTGAAAAGAACAGAACTTCTTGCTAATACCAGAAGGCTCCACAACCCCTTTTTTTCTTTTCCACTGTGTTCTATGCCTTACAATAAATCAGGGTTACTGCGATGTGGCAGGTCTCTGTTATCCTTAATGCTCAAGCAAACAGCTTGTCTGTCAGGGCCTATTGAATGGGTTGCTAGAGGAAGCAAGGGACTGCAGGCAGGAAAATCAGTCACCCAGTCTGAAATACAAGTAAATCAATTAGAAAAGCAAGCATGAAGTCAATATTCATTGCGGCAGGCAAGGATTGTGCCAACAATGAAATGATAATGAGGAGGTTCACAAAGGCAGCACGTTTAATGATACGTTTTTAAAAGAGCCAATGCAGTCCATGTGTATAGATGTGCCTGGCAAACATGCATAGGCCATATGGGGGTGTTCAGCCTTTTGGGATTTGAATTCTTCCCCCACCATCTGTGCAGGGGACAGGAGGATCAGCAACAATCTAAGGGAATCTTTTCATCAATGCCATGTAAAAATCTGATCAATGTAATTTAATTCCAATTAATCAGGGCAAGCTAATTTAAAAATAATTTATATTATGAATGCACACAGAGAGAAATAACCACATAAAAGGTTTATGGTTATGTGATGTAGACAACAATTCCCATAATTCTCAGCTGGCCTGATACTTAGGTTGGTATACTAAGAGGCACTGGAGTAATTGTGGGCCAGACCAACTGAGAAAAAGGGACAAATAAAACTGTAACACAATGTACCCCTCTGGCACTCAAAGGGTTAAAATTAAATGGGGATTTTAACCACTTGAAAGCTAGAGCAGTCTCCAAATAATTGCTTAACATTAGTCTCTAGCATTCATGAGATTAACCCTTTGAGTGCCAGAGAGGTATCCAACGCATTGCAAAGGGTTAAAAGCCTTATTTAGATTTGGGGGACCTTTTATTTATCCCCTATGGTGCAGATAATTTGCCCCAGAATTACCTCAGTTCCTCTTAGTACATCAGCCTCACAGGATACTATTTCTATAAAGAAACCAAAGGAAATCTGGGGCTAATCGATGGTATCACAGTCAGCAAGTAAAATATCCTTAGACTCCCATTGACTTAAACGTAAATAGCTTTTTTTAAACCCTTTAATGCTAGAGATGTCTCCAGTTAATAGTAAATCATGCACTGAAGATCTCTCTAGCATTCAAAGGGTTAAAATCCTCATATAGTCTAGAAATGCTCCACTTTTATTTTACACATGTGGGTCACTGAATCAAGATTGCCACAGTCACAAACATTTCAACCAAAATCTAAATAAAACAAACACCAGTTATGCAACTGACAAAAGATATACCAAGGACATGCCACCTGCAGTCCTCCATCTGTTATAGGTCTCCCAGAGCCTGTCACCATGGGAATGGTAGTCTAACAACAGCTGGAAGGTCTCACCTTGCCCATAGATGCTTTAGTTAATGTTCCATTTTTGGTTTTGTGTATATGGCACTTGGCAGTGCAGCACTAGTCATCCGTTCACCTGAAATAAGACAAATACCAGTCCTAGGGTTCGATACTATTACCCACGGCAAAACTGGTGTTACAGTAAAAACAAGCAACGTGTATTTTGCAAACATGTGTTTTACTGGTGTTCTGTTGTAGAACCAGTAAAACAAAACTGGCGTAGACAGCACATTTATATGTACTAACAAAAATGGAGTTGTCTGCTTTTACCCCACAACGCCTTAAAGGGATAGTATTACTTAAAAATTACTATCCCTCATATTGTAGCCCTTAATAAACTGAGTTAAATGACACCAGCGGCATCTCTCATGGTTTAAGAGATAGCCGCTTTCAAAGTTTCCTCTCCCCTGCTGTCAGCGTTCTGCTGCCAGCAGGAGAATCCGGTCTCTGAATCAAGCGGAGGCTCTTCAGCAGATCCAATATCTCGTTATGGAAGGAAAAATGATTAATTGAAACAGTCTTCTACGTGTGCTTGGTAACTATAACGAGATATCGGCTCTGTTTAAGAGCCTCCGCCTGTCCCGGGACCGGATTCTCCTGCTGGCAGCAGAACGCTGACAGCAGGGGAGAGGAAACTTTGAAAGCGGCTATCTCTTAAACCATAAAGGTTTGAGAGATGCCGCTGATATCATTTAACTCAGTTTATTAAGGGCTACAATATGAGGTATAGTAATTTTGAAGTAATACTATCCCTTTAAACTACCATCTAAAAAAACGTGCAAAATGTCAAAGTCTAAGGAAATAGGCGTACGTTTGATGACAGGAAGGTCAAGTTAAGCATTAGATGGCCTAGATTCGCTAACGGTCGATGCTGTGGCAATATGATTTTGTCGATGTATTCAAAACACTTCTACATTTCATATACATGGAGGGCAGTGTATGTTGAATAAAAACTGGAGAAAGAAGAATGTTGAATGGGAGCAATATTTGTTGAATTAAAATGGAAATAAAAGGTCGGATGGAAGCACTATATGGAGATTTTCAAAGGGGGAGTTAATATGTCGAAGGGGGAAATATTTGTTGAATTAAAATGGAGAAAGAAGGTCATGCGAGCACTATATGACGTAATTCAAAACGGGGGTTCATATGTCAAAGGGGGGCAGTATTTGTCAAATTAAAATGGAGAAAGAAGGTTAATTTCAAAGGGGGAGGGTTACTATGTCAAAGGGAGCACTCTATGTTGGATTTCTATAATGTATACTGTATTCTGAACTGCTTTTGTTTAAACAACGATTGTTTTGAAACCATCATTGTGGATTCTACACCTCAACTCTGAGGGTCAGGATTCCCGACAGAAAACGTAACCACAAAACACATGGTATCACATAGGTGATAGTATGCTACTTGCACATTGTTTTTAGTTGTTTCTTATGTACTTTTTTTTTGACTGGTGGTGTGTATAATTATCGCTGGTTTTGTTTTCACAACTGAGATACTAGGGAAAAAAAGCCTTTCTTAAAAACACACGTCTGGTTTTTTTAGCGGTGATAATAGTATTGAGCCCCTAGTCTAATGTATCACTTGTAAAAATAGTCTAAAATAAATGCTTGTTTTGGGCAGTGACTACTACAAAGAGAGAAATCAGCACTGCACTATAGTCTGATGTCCAGCTCTTTGTTCACAGCTCATTGTGAAGTTGATGTGCGTAGAGCAAATCTGTCAAAGCAAAGGGGGCAAATAAACATTCCATTGAGTTAAACTGAGATTTTTACCCCTTGAATGTTAGAGAGGTGCCAATGCATTAATTATAATGCATTGGAGACCTATCTAACATTTGTGGAATTAAAAGCCCCATCTGAATCAATTAGGGATTTGGAGAATTATTTGTTCCTTAAGGTGCCAAAGAATTACTCCTGTCCTTCTTAGTAAATTAGCGTCCAATTCAATGATGGTTAGCCACCTTTCCACTGGTCAGCAGTCCTAAGTATACAAGAGATAAAATTACAACATACTGTAGTATAGTACTGCTGTAAAAGGTGAAGTAAAGATTATGTTATAGGGCTTTTCATGCTAAGTAAAACAAGGCTACTCCCACTGCTGTCAGTTGTTTTACTCATTGTTTTATCAGGTGAAATTGTCAGGAAGTAAGCGACAGAGTGTTTACTTCCTGAAAGTTCAAATTGTCAGGAAGTGGCTCTGCAATTTCTATCACTTTCTATGGAAAACTGTTTGTCAGTGGCTTGCCTCCCCCATAGAATGCAACACAATAACTAATCAGACTCTAACCACTAGATGGGACTGATAATGTACAAAAACAAGAGTTTAAACTGCAATCAATCAGGAAATATGATCTCTCAGCAATGCATATACTACTGTATTACTCAGCATCATACATTATACAATGTTTTTTTTCCATTATCAAAAGTACTGCTCCTTTAATAAAATATTAAAATTAAAGTTTTAGGAAGCTGCTCATCACTAGGAGTGGTAATATGAAGGATAACTGTCTGGATAAGTACCAGTGTTTAATACACTAAGAACCATTTATTTCAATAGGTAAAGTTTACCTTCAACCATCAGAAACTACTTAGTTATTCAAGGTATTACACAGTGGACAACTCTAGCTGCTGCTAGGCTACAACTCCCATCATTCCCAGTCAGCCAATGATAGGAGTTTTTGGCAGCAGCTGGGAGGCCTCATGTTATCCATCCCTGGATTAAGGCAGCATTAGTGCTCACACAGTCTGCTCAACCTGTGAGTTAGAATGCTGTGGAGTACAACAGGGTTTGATATGAAGAATACTGAACTATGAGCCATTCAGAGACAAACAAAGTGAAACAATTCTGAGGTAAACCAATTGTAGTATAGAGGACAAAATAAAATTACATTGAATGGGGCTTTAACTAATACACGTTGGACACCTCTCTAGCACTCAAGTGGTTAAAAGTCTCAGTTAATCTATTGAATGCCAAAGGTGTATGCAATGCATTGCAAAAGCCCCCCTATTTCTCCCCAGACCCCTTTCTATTAAAATATTCAATAGATGACCATGTTGAGTCTTCCCACGGGGCAAGTATTCCCAGGGGGCATAACCTAAGGTCCTCATTCAAACCCTTCGAAGGATTAATAGCAGCACAAGCACAAATACATAAAGAAATGCTCAAGTTGCTCCAAAAAACAAAGGCAGTTTTAGTGGTTAAATCTTTATGCCAGGTAAAATATATAGTGATAGTGAATAAGCAAAAAAATTCTCATTAGCAAATTTTCTCAGGTACTAGAGACACATTTATAAACTTGATTTTGCTTCCTCATAACTATTACCCGTTGTTCTAAATTTTAAGACAAAACATATACTAAGAATGGCTTTATACATCCCCCTTTGTGTTTAGCATATCTCCCAAGTGTCCATCTTTACTCAGGACAGTCCCTCTTTGAGACCCAAATCCCTCTGTCCCTCTTTCCCACCCTGATGTCCCTGTGTTTAGGAGATCAGACTGTGTGGTGTGTATATAAGTGTATCACATCACTCCACTGCAATAAAACTCACATTAATGTTTGTTTAAACTTCAGTATATGTGTTTATAAATTAGTCTGTGTAAATAAAATACTATGGTCTTGTCCTAAATCATTTATTCAGTTACACTGCTTATGCCTGTTGAGATCGTTAGAACCATGAGGTATGTGCTACTTTAAAGGAGAGAAGGTAAATGCTCCAGAAAAGCTGTTGCAGAATTATTAATGAAAGCCATTCACAGGCAATTAAACTTGTATCATCCCTATGATTTATTTATATTTCTCTGTGCAGGACAATATGTGCCCCATGATATTATATCAGAGACATTTTCTAAGTCCCGTGGCAATTTGTGGTCTTCAGAAATGGCCAATGTGTCCCTTCATACCAATCCTATGAAATATTAACATGTGACCTGCAAGAAATTGTAATACTCTTTACATGATACTTTGCAGTGAGGCAGAGAATTAATATTTCACAAAGCTTTAGATACCCCTCTGGCACTCAAAGGTTTAAACTCACATTTTTACATGCTTGTCTTTTATTCCATTACATTATTTAGTAGTCACTGGCCCTCAATTCATTGTTCTCTTCTTAGACTGGCCCGTGACTAAAAAAAGTTTGGATACGTCCTTATTACACCCTTTTCAACATACCTGTGGTGCACACTAAAGTCCTACACCTCCTCTTCTATTAGAAATAGCCCTTCCTATCTATTATCAGCTTTCACATAGTGAGGTAGATGTATTAAGAGCAAATGGGGCAATTTTCGGGTAAACCAGCTTTACCATAGGGGTCAAATAAGAATTTGCATTGATTTAAAGGGATATTTTAACCCCTTGACTGCTAGATGTCTCCAATGTATCATTTCACAATAACGTGGACATCTTTCTAGCTTTCAAGGGGATAAAACTCCCATTTAAATCTATGGACAATCCAGGAATGTATCACCCATTCAAGGGTGCTAATTAAGTGGAAGTAGGGTGGCTTTAGCATTAATTTAGGTACAAGTAGCTCTAATGCTTCCTAGTATCAGAAGTATTATAGATTGGCTGAAGTTTTAACCCTTTCAGTGCCAGAGGGGTAAGCAACGCATTGGTTTGCACCCCTCTGGCACTAAAAGGGTTAAAGCTAATTATATCCAGTATACCTGTGTTATTTTAGGAGAATCTATGACACTGTACTGTGCCACATGTATGAACCAATTCAATACTTGATCCTCTTATTTAGTATCATATAAATCATTGATATTGTTGATATACTTTATGAGAAAACTGAGACATTAAATGAGTAATGCATACAGGGAATTTATCAAGATGATACATATGGAAAGCTTCTGAGGTATTTCAGATAAGACAAATGGTGAAACGGGCCATGATTGCTTCCTAAATGTCATGAATATGTACTCTGAATGTAACAATAGTGCCAAAGATTCCTTGTGTACTTGTTTGGCTCCCAAACCAGTCACAAATCCACTTTGCTTCATATATGTTATACTAGTTTTAAAGCCCGTGTACACGTGCCAACACAGGTGGCGCTGCAATCATGCTTATTACTGACTGCCCAAACGCGATGCGGCTGATATGGAGCGGGGCTCTCCGAACTCAGACCGTGGGCCTCTCTGCGCAAGGTGAGCAGAGAGGGCCACGGTCTGAATTCAGAGCACCCCGCTCCGTATCAGCTGAGGTGCAGGCAGTCTCTACTGTGCATGATGGCTTCTGACAAACATCCTTAGCGAATTATAATATAGGATAATGTAGCACATTTGATAGCAAATAAGAAGCCATCTATTCTGCCCACGTTTCCTACTGTAAAAACCTCAGGTCTTCTCTGGTCCTTGGTCTTGTCTTATGTTCCGTACAGTCATACCTATCCCACGCATGCTTAAATTCCCTCACTGTATTAACCTCTATCACTTATGCTAGTAGGCTATTCCATGGATCTACCACTTATCTAAAAATGTTCTGACCCTATTTTTATTGACTGGGCAATGCTCTCCTATGTGTGCTTTGGCACATCTAATAATGCATTTAGCCTCCTTCAGCCTAGTCTTGTACTGATCTTCCTCATTCTGAGTTTGCTTGTATTTCCTAAATGCTACTTTTTTCTTCTTTACTATATTTGCCACTTCTGCAGTGTACCGCAGTAGTTTCCTTTTTATCTTACCATTACTGACAAGTCTAATTCAATGCTCTGCTGCCTTTAATAAAACACATTTCAGATAACCCTATTTCTCCTGGACTCCATCTAAAGGATCTCCATTCTGTTAAAGGCTGACATAAATCTGTTTCCCTTTTAGAAAAATCAGCCTTTCTAAAATCTAGAACCTTTGTTTTAATGTGTTGCAACTCAGCCTCAGTCCTTAAATGAAACCTCTCAGATTGATAATCACACAAATTGATAGACAGTTTCTATTTATTGTCGTAAATCACATATAAATCTGATGTGGCCTCTATGCACATTTACATTGTTTGAAAAATTAAACTGCACTTTATTTACCGAAAAATGTAGCAAATAACAGCAAATCTTTTACCTTTGTACCTTGATTTTAGCCCCTCATATAAATTTCACTTAATTAAAACATTGCTGAGCACAACATGTTTTCACTTAATTATATATCATCTTAAAGTAAACTAAGTGAAACAAAAACAGTGTTATCCTGTCACATACAAAACTGTTATGTCCATTGAACAGCTGTGCAGTAGATTTACCTGACAGCAGCAAGTATGCAAATAATCAGTTGGACAAAATAAACATATATGATGATCGTTTTCCTTTATCTGTTGGACAACTAGGAATTGTGAAATCCAAGTAAGAATAATAATAACACACTTCTATCAGATCCCCTGCTATTTTGAGCTTTTTTCCAGCTTATTTTATTGGCAATGTGCTGCCAGTTTGCTGTTATCGAAAAAGTGATCCTTTGAAGGATTCCTGTTCAGTGTCACTTAAGCTACCTAGTCTGGGAGGCCATCAAGGTCAAGGCACTATCAGGAGTAAGGTTTCTTAAGTGCCATGTGTGAGACACCATCTGACACTGTTTATAGATAATGCCAATCCCTTATTGACCAAAGGATATAAGTTAAAAGCATTTCTTATTGAGTTCAAAAATGTTAACCTTTAAGGTGATGCTTGGATTTGCTTTACAGAGGCCCCAATGATTTAGTCTAGGAGACTTTTTCTATGTTTTGCATGGTACCAGAGTTTACCCATTTATACATCGTTGATTCAGTACTCTATTATTATATATATTTTATGTGTCACTTTGGTGCAGTTGATTTTATCCAGAATTGTTTAATTTCTTCTTAAATCAACCGCTTGAAACCCAAACAATTACATAAAAATAATTGACCCTCACTGCAATGAGCCATGTGTATTCTACAAAGTGGACAGTTCATAGATGTTCCCTTATACCCTGAATCCTATTAGTCTTAACTGTGAACAGGCAGGATGTTGCAGTCATTGTTGCAGATGGTCAAGGGGCCGGTAACAGCACCTGATTTCTTAGAGGAAAGTTTAACCTTATCAACATAGACCTTAAGCTGGTTATGTTGCATATGCTTAATAATAACAGACATATCAAGGTGTGGTCCCCCCATCCTTCTTCATAAGTTTTCAAATATTGTTCATATTGCAGTCATTAATAACTGTACAGTCCCTGCTTTCAACGGAAATATTCCTACACGCATGATTTCAAGGACTAGCTACCAACAATACTTCATAATGCAAGCAACTCCTGCTAGGGCCAAACTTACGTCCCAGGCACCCTTAGGAAAGACACTCTAGGTGCCCTTACACCACCCATGGCCACACTCCCACTCCTCACAAACATCATCCCAGTCCCATCCACCGTTTGCTGGCACATAAAATAATTTTGGACTATAACAAGCAAGTGTAAAAAAAACTTTTACCCCTTGGTTGCTAGAGAGATCTCCAACACATTGTGGAGCATAGCTTGTTAAGGGGTAAAAACTGGTCCAGAGAGATTGAGATTCATCTGCCCACTCCCACAAGTCAGAATGTGGTCTGGACATCAAAGAGGAGGCTCCCCTGGGAATCTGGAGCTCTATGCAACTGCCTACTCTGCTTATTGAAGAACCTGGCCCTGACTCCAGCTCCCTCTGTTTGCCTGTTTGCCTACACTAGCTAACGGAATAATTTCATCAGTTTTTGTATCTGTCTCCCAAACACAGACTAACGTGATAAACTGACACCTCATGTTATACTGATGAGTTAAAACAGAGGAAACTCATTGTGTGTGGGGGGAGTAGAATAACATTATTATCATTGATTTCAATGCAATGAAAGAAATCTGGAAAAAATAGAAGAATGTACTTCCTGCAGAAAGTTGGAAGTGCTGTTTTTTTTGTATATTTTGATTTTGTGGTGAAAACTTTCCCCCATCCCTAGTGCAGTCATAGCATTGGCTTATTAAATGGATCCCTAAGTCATGATTGAAAAAACTTGCACAGGCAACTGGACCAAATAATTATTTTATTTTAGTGTAACTAAATATATATTTTTCTTTTATATTGTGATATTAGTTCAGCTGACAAAATACAGCTGATGTATTCTAATGTAATTGTATGTCTGTAAAGCAGTCCATTGCATAACATGTTGGCTGTTTTAAAGATCAATCGCGGGAAGGGCAGTGTACTTTGGATTAGCTCCCAAACAATTAAGTACTTGCCAATGTAAAGCAAAAGAGTGTGGACAGTTATGCCAAAAAGCTTGTTCACTCTTTGGCAATCTTCGCCAAACAATTATTGATGAAAAGTCACATAACATGTACAGAATAGCCCCAATAGATATTTAGGGCTTGAATATTTTTGATGAACTTGCTTGGTACATTATAAGTGTTCACTGAATTATCACACATATTGCTTAGGACTTTAAATACCGGGGGTAAATAACACATTGCTCTGCACTGTGTTTCAAACCCTCTGGTTCTAATGTCAAAATCTCCAATATGTTGTATTAGCTATTTTTTATGTAGGAACCCAGTTTTGAGCTATAATGGTTATTATGCTATTTAACCCCTTAATGACAGTGTACATGCCAGGACCGTCACGACTGCCTTAAGGCAGAGCTGTCCAAGTTAAGTCCTCAAGGGCCACCAACATGCCGGGATTTAAGTATTTCCCTGATTAGGCACAGGTAAGTTAGTCAGTGTCTCATTAATATAATGGACTCACCTGTGCTTAACCCCTTAGTGACGGCCGCGTGCAGACTCGGCCGTCACTTAACGCCCGTCTAACAATTTTTTTTTTTTTTGTAAAAGAATCCGGAGTCCCCGAACGGCGTGCAGCCGCGCGGGGAGCCGGATTTCCGGGACGTACATGTACGTCCTCTGTCACTAAGTGACAGCCACACAGGACGTACATGTACGTCCTGTGTCACAAAGGGGTTAAAGGGATAGTAATACTTCGTTTTAACTTTATTTTATTTTGTAGGCATTAAAAAAAACATGAAGAATTATATAAGTCTTATCTCTCAAACCTTTATGGTTTATGAGATATTCACAAGCAAAGTTTCCCCCTCCCGCCCCTTTTACCTAGTGTAAGCAATCTCTTCTCAGATGTGGAATGCAGTCTATAGACCAGACAGATAACAGAAGGGGACACTCTTATTCCTTTGAAAACAATGAAATCCCTGCCCCCCTTGACAAGCTTTTCAGGTTTTTCCCTTATCTTAATTGAAGATTGTCCCTCTCTGCAGTCTACCTGGGCACCTCCCTTCTGCTGTGGCTGAACAGTGTGACATCAGTAAAAGGGGCGGGAGGGGGACACTCTGTCACTGAATTACTCTGGAACTACAACGGAACTACAACTCTGACAGAATTGAAATAACACTCTCCAAAGTCCAAATACTATGATGATTAATTAGAGCTGCTTTTATTATGAAACATTACTATCACTTTAAGGAAAAGTGACAGTGCTGGTGAGTTTCAGCCAGCTTCAGCCTCTCCCATGGTGAGCTGGTACGTGTGATTGCTCATCTGTGCTGCATCTCAAAAACAAAATGGCCTTGGTGCTCTGATGCACACAACCACTGGTCTGCCTAGTCCTTAAAGGGTTAAGGCTTGCCATGTAACACTTCCTGTCTTAGCAAGGCATTACCTACCCCACTCACTCACATTGTTCCACCTTCATAAACAATGAAATAGTTAAGTTTATAGATTAAAAATGGCTAATGTAACAGGATGAAAAAGCTTTCAGAATCAGGTGACATGACCTCGTAAATCCTTGGAGTACCAGAGGGGCGTCCAACTCATTGTGAAGTGGTTCACTTAACACCCCTCTGGCTCTCACAGGGTTAAAGGGTTAAAACATAAAAATGTGTGTCTGCTTCATCTTGTGGTTACTGCCTCCCAGAAATTCCATTCCATAAAAGCACAATGGGAACAATATATTGTGATACAATGTCAGCTTGAACCCTTGGCTGTTAGATTTGTTTCCAAAGCATTGCAAAGCATTGCACTGGAGACTGCTCTAGCATTCAAGAGGTTAAATACATTTCCACAAGTAATGCCAGTTATAGGTAGATAATGTTATCTCTGTGTGACGCAGCAGCTATGAAGATAAGGATTGTAACTTCATGAAGTCGGTTACACTTTATCTATCCATCATCCTACTCTATACATTCCATTAAAATATGACCCTGTTTTAACAATAGCAACCTATGTGTCTTTCCTCTTTCAGTAACTGTGAATGAGTGACACGTGAGTCAGTGGACGAATGAGTCAGGAGGCATGGTGGTCAGGGAGAAGGGGTTACATGAAAAAGGAGACTTCTTTATGGAGAGGACATTTTTTTCTTTCAAAATGAAGTAAAAGTTACAAAGTTTAGCCATTTTTATCAGGCCATTTAAACCTTTGAGTGCCAGAGGGGTATGCAACGCCTTGCAAAGCAACGTGTTGCATAGCCCTCTGGCACTCAAAGGGTTAGAAAAACTGATAAAACTGCATACAGTGATTATTGTCTGGCACTCAGACAGTTAAAATTTATTTCTTCTTTGTTTACGTGAATAATGCCATAAATTGGCCCTTTGTATCATTTGTATCAATGAACCGGGGTCAAATGGTCATGCACATTGTCACCAAATGAATAGAAAAAGCATGATAATATATTTGGGAGCTTATGCATTTAAGAAATTCTTTCTAGGAGAAGTACATAATATTTAAAAGTGTGTGAACCTTATCCTTTTTTAGATGATAATGTCCCTTTAACAACATCGGTGACATTGAGTGAGTATGTTAGCTCTAAAAGGGGTGTGCAACAAAGAAACAGAGGGAGGAAGGGCTGAATCTACATCTCAGACACATCTACCTTAGTCTCACTTATGGCCACACCCTCACACTGTATATGACTCCATCCACTGTTGCATGGCACAGAAAATACTCTTAACCTGTAATATAGAACCACAAAAATGTCTTTATCCACTGGCCCACCATAAAACATGTGAGTTAGGATCATTCTCAGAATGTGGGTGTCTCCAGTACAGCTAAAGCTCCCTTAAAAAAACTGGCATTCTGGGTAACTGCCTGCACTAATGGAAGATCAAGCCTTGGAGGGAGTGGAGTTTGGAATGAAAGTACAAGATAGGGGAGAGAGAGACTGGAATCCCAGGTGGTATGATTACAGGAAAGCGGATAAGGAGTGAAGGAAAATGAGAGAAATGAGAATTGTGGACAATAAGCCTGGTTTGATTCCCATGTCACTTCCTTGGGTCCTTAGACAAGTTACTTTGCAGAAAGTTGTTCAGATTATCCTTATAACATAATTTGCTAAAATGCGAAGCTCCCTGTGTACATAACACGCATTTGCACAGTAGAGACTGCCCGAACTATGCAGTTATACGCAGTAGTCATGCGCAGTAAAGTCTGCCCGAATGCGCCAGCCTCCAGTAGGAGGCACAGCTGATCTGGAGCAGGGAGCTCAGAACGGCCTATCACCTGTCTCTGCTCCTGGCTCCGGGACAGTAGCCGAGGTCGCTGGTTAGAACTTTGGCCCATGTACACAGGCCTTCAATACTAGTTAAAGTGACTCAGTTTGTTTAACAGAAGAATGAAGTCAACAAATAGATAGTACAGGGCTTAAAATTTGAAGTCCTTTGCTACTAGCCAGACCTGAAAAGTTACTCTCCACTGCAAGCCATAACATACCCACTAGAGCTGAATTTCTACTCTCCAGGGCTAAATTTTCACTCACCATTGGCTAGTGGAGACTGGAAATTTTGAGCCCTGAGATAGTGGATCTTCACTAACTGAAATACCTAAGTAATTCAACAGGTTGTGAGTGGGGCTTTTATGCATTATATTTTATCTCATTCAGACTATTAAGGACTGTTGTCACTGCGCATTGTCAGGAATTATGAACTGAATAGACATGAAAATAAATTACTAATTTAATGGAACTATTACTACTATACAAAAATAATATAGATGGTAGTGTAACTAGTCAATGGAGGTCCCTGGTACAAAGATTTGTATGGGCCCCTAAGAAAATATTTTCACAGATGCATAACTAAAACCTTTTATACCCTTGGACATATGGGGTTCCCTTAGATGCTGGCCCTGGAATAGCTGCAACCTCTGCACCCCTGGTATTTATACCCCCTGATACAGATATAGATATAGACAGATATATTGATTATATATATAGACTAGTTGAAGAGCCCGTGTACACGGGCCACAGTGCCACCCAGCAATGGCCGCGGTGCAGTCATGCACAGTAGAGACTGCCTGCACTGCAGCTGATACAGAGCGGGGCGCTCCGCATTCAGACTGTAGTCCTCTCTGCTCACTGAAGGATTACGGTCTGAATTCGGAGCGTCCTGCTCCGTTATCAGCCGCAGCATGGGCAGTCTGTACTGAGCATGACTGCAGCGCGCGCAGCCGACTGTACTGCGCATGACAGCTTCTGAAGACGCTCATGTGTTGGGCGAAACGCGTTAGGCGTTAGTCTCTACATCTAATTATGCTACACTATATGGTATAAGAGAAAGATAATGTTGTATTAATATACTTAGTGTTACTCTAGTTGGATTAGCTCTCCATTCAAGCGTTAACATTTTATTTAACATCAGGCAGATTATCAAGCGCCATAGACGTGAGTTCTTTAGGTGAAGTAGCTTTGTGGTTTATTAAGAAATATTGAAGGAGGATATAACATCTTACAGATACTGATAGTGACAATTCGATATATTTGGGAATGCTGCAGGAGGAGATGATATTTCTTAAATACCGATAAGAAGTAGATGGTTTATATGTATCTGAATTTTATTTTCCTCTAGCAAGCTACTCTAGTAACGTCACAAAGACGGAAATAGTACTTTTTATCTGCTGAGTGGAGAATCCTACTTTGAGTTATTTATATTCTTGAATAAATAACCTTAGGTATATGTAGTGGATTTACAATTATATACATATACTATATTGTGTCAGTCGAATACTGGATCTCTTTCCATTCACAATAGATTAGTTGGGAAACTTTAGCATTTCATTGGATCTGTGTGGAACGATCCACTGTGATGTCAACCAAGATATTTTAACCGTCATTTTTTTAATTAGTATGTCTATTTATATTTGTTAATAAAGATAGAATTTGTGCCTATTTGTGTTTTTTTTGTTACTATGCTATAATTGTAAGTGCCTGCAAAATACTTCTTTTTTCTTTTGTTTAGTATGGATATATAGTATTATGGCACCCTTATCCCCACTGTAATTTTCAGAGGGAATTAGGTACAATTTAGTTCACTTAGTTGTGGTGCGGGAATTATCTTTAGTATTTGAATAACTTCTGACAAACATACATTTAGCAAATTATTATATAGGATACTAGCAGAAATACATCTCCCATCACTCTCAGCCAGCCAACATGTAGCTGAGTATAATAGGAACTGTATATAGGGTCATAAACTCACTATCTTTGCTGGTCAGGTGTTTTGCTATGCGACTCTGGTGTCCCAGGGTGCAGAGTTGCTGCCTGTCTGTATTATCACAACACTCTGGTATAGAGGCTCCAAGGTGCTGCCTTGCTCATGCTTACTTGCTGGGAAGCACAGGCATGTGTGCCTCCACATTGCTCAGTGATAGCAATTGAGTGGAGAACTCTGATAATAAAGACAGACAGTAGCTATTCACACTGGGGTACTAAAGTTGCCATAACACAACACCTTGACTAGCTCGGTCCTCCATCCAGCTGCCATCATCCTCACCTGTATGCTGGCACAGAACCAGCCACAACATAAGAGTAAGGCATCTGGGGACAGAGTGGTGAAAGGGAAAATAGGAGGTACGAGGAGAAGGAATGGTGAGTCCCAGTTGGCAGCAGACCACGATAACAGTGGCCATGTTAAAGGAGTGATTTTGTCAGGAGTGGGCAGGGGGTTTTGCTCCCTGCACAGTCCAGTCAAAATCACTGCCCTCAGCAATCTCTACCTCTGGCTATATTCCTTCAGTAATTTGTACAAGACTGAGCGGGAGGGCTTCACCTTCCTGACCAATCCTGCCCAACTAACTGAACCCAGCCATTTATATCTCTGGCTATGTTTCTGCAGTGATTTGTGCAGGAATGTGCAGGGGAGTTTGCCTCCTGCCCAGTCCTATCTGAATCACTACTCCCAGCCCCTGGATGTGTGGCGTGTATGCAGGTTACCAGCATGTAACTTTCTCTTTGATATATACAGATGTAGAGATACCTGATGACTATAATAAGGACACCAAGACAAGTCATTCTGCTAATCAAGAGACACTTGTATATAGTTTCCCTTTAGATTTAATTTCAATAGAGGCATTAACGAGTCCCAACCTTCCCTTTAATTATGCATAGTTGTATCTTGTAACTCTCCATGGTAAGTTTTATTTGCTCCAAGTCCTGATTTAAAAATATTTCCTTTACCCCCTTTTAAAATGAGGTTTCCTTTTTGAATAAAATCCTTCTGTGCATTTGACACGAAAAACCAGATTGCAGCCTCTTTGACATGTGAAAATGAATAACATTATAAATAAGGATAAACATATAACATTATTATTCAAACTGAAATACATACTTTAGATGCCAGTCTTGCTAATGAAGCTATGATTATGCATGATTCAGTTGCAACTGCCCAAAAACTTGGCAACCTGCACAATCGATTGAAGAGCCGGGCCTTTAATCTGGGTCTGTATACAAACAGATGCACTTATTGTTTGTTACTAAGTCAGCTACAACACAAGACACCTTTTGTCTCATTTCCTGAAAATGTAATTATGAGGCTTTATTATCTGCAGTATGACTGTGTATTCATCCATCGTGAAGATAATGGGCAGGGAACTGAAGGATGGGAACTACATGAAGCACAAGTGTGTGACTGATGACTCAGTCATATGCAGTTGGCTGTAGGTCTGATGATCTTGTATTTTGATTATCGGGAACTGATTTTCCTTAGTGAGAGTGAAGAGGCCAACTTAACATTACTCCAAGGGTCTCATCCACTTGTTAAAAAAGCAGCAATTCAGAAGATGCTGCACAGGGGAAATAACAATTTCCCAAACCTCATTGTTCTAAATGAGGCTTTTAACCTTTTGAAGGGGTTAAAAGCTCCATTTCAAATAAAGGTGGAGCTTTATTATGTCAGGAGTGTCTGATTATAAATCATAAATAACGTATACTCACAGGACTCACAAATAGTGTCGGCAGACCACTCACCTGTGTTTGAGCTACCAATGGTATATCCAATAACTAATCCATTGCACAACAAGTCATAGATTTAATAGAAAAGAAAACATATGAAACATATGTCAAAATCAAGTCAGTTTTAACGACCAACGCGTTTCAATGTCAACAACACTTCATTTAATTAAAAAAAAAATACATTCTATTCACTGGGAATTTCCATTTCTCTTCTATGATGCAGTTGGTTTGCTCCAGAATTTCACCTCTTTCTTTTACTGAATAGTATCTTGAAGGATTTTAGAACAGTGATTTTAGGGCAAACTAATTCCATAATGTTTCGATGATGCTTTTGAATCCCTTGAAGTATACAACTTAAAATAAGTTTAGTTCATTCTAAAGATAATTAAGAACTGCTTACATGTCATGCTAGCCATTTGTTGTAAAATATATAGTGTTAGATTAACCATTTTTGGGGGGTGGCACAATGAGGCACTTTATGCTAATTAGTGGGGATGGGAGAAACTTTCCGTCTCAAACTGAATTCGGCAAA
This sequence comes from Rhinophrynus dorsalis, assembly GCA_037306005.1. NCBI lineage: Eukaryota > Metazoa > Chordata > Amphibia > Anura > Rhinophrynidae > Rhinophrynus > Rhinophrynus dorsalis. The sequence goes on along the minus strand of CM074720.1, from coordinate 91,039,576 downwards.
AAATGGGACTTTCTGCTTGGTGAAAAATTTACAGTGAAAAGTGCAGATTTTCCAATTTTTTCTGCTTTTTTCGCCCATTGAAATCAATGGGAACATAGAAGTTGTGGTAGGGGCTAACGGTTATTGATAAGGAAGCGTTGTGGCATATCCTAGGTCCCTATGGACCCAGGACTGATGACGACGACCGGCCTGATTAGAGGGCTGGTCCGATTAAATGAAATGAAACTGGGAGGGAGAGGAGGGGACAGAGAGCGGACGTCTCACGAAGGGGCGGCAGAGGGGCGTTAAATACCCTACCGCCCCTCCCACAAATGCAGGCACAGCCTGTATACTTGTGGTAGGGGCTAACGGTTATTGATAAGGAAGCGTTGTGGCATATCCTAGGTCCCTATGGACCCAGGACTGATGACGACGACCGGCCTGATTAGAGGCCAAAAAGAGGAGACCAGGTCTTGATGACAAACTTTATTGAATACTTAAGAGGTTAAAGAAGACAAAGCCAAACGGATTTCATCTTTAGGATTAGGAATATAACGTGTAAAACATTGCGACCTCCATCTACCCAGTTTTTTAATTATGTGAGGCGGGGTATTATTGCGGGAGGCTGCTGAGGCGGCTCCAATTCGAAAGGAATGGCCGGAATATGATTCGGGATCTTCTCCTATTTGAGGCAGAATAATGCGGATCAATCTGATGAATTCTAATGAGGAAAGAGGCCCTTTGGGAGTAGGGAGCAATGGACTATTATCAGGGTGCTGCTCCAGGAGAGACCTGAGGTTGGAAAGGGCTTTGAAAGGACACCAGGGATCGTGGGTAAGAAAGAATGGAATACTGGCGCCTTTACCAACTTGATCGGTTTTTGATTTGTTTAGTCGGAAGAGGAGGTGATCTTCTTTAACTTGAAGATCTGACTTTTTTGGAAAGGAAGGATTGGATGAGGATTTCAGGAATTCGCTTGGTCTAAGGAAGCCAAAAAATCCCATATTAATGGCGGCTAAGAGTACTATGCTAAGATCATTACCAAAAGGATTGGCTGCAATTTTGTCATATAGCTTTCGAAATATTTCGCCTGTGATTGGAAGTCTTTTCATAGGTTGGCAGGGTGAAATTTTTTCTAGACCTTTAAGAAATAACTTGACTTGATATAAGCTTAAGATGGAGGGACGTTCAGGATGTATGAAGGCTAGATAATGACGTATACCTGCTAGATGGAGTTTGATAGAATGGAGTGATAGTTTTAGTGCGTGGTGGCAATAGGTAGCGTACTCTAAGATTGCTGTAGTGGAGTAATTGTGAGGCATACTGTGAAGAAGCAAAAATTTTTGAAATGATGACCATGCTCTAGCATAATTCCTTTTTGAATTGGGAGCTAGCGCCATGTTCATGATATCCTTGGCCGACTTCTTGAGGATCATATGAGAGTCATGACGTGCAAGGCGGGTGGTGTAGTGGGTTGAAGATCCAGATGGGGAGCGATCTTGAATGAATCCTGTAAATTAAATATAGAAAGCTTATTAGCTGCTTGGGAATTGGGAGAAGGGGTGAAAGAGCTGGAGACTGAAAATTTATGGTATAGAGATAGCCATGTCAGTTTCCTAAGGAAAGACATGGTTAGCTGGGAGGGAGATCTACCTTTAATTAATAATTCTGGTATGGTTAAGTCGGAGGAGGAGAAGTTGACGGATTGACCTGACCTCCTGTGCCCCCATAGATATGCCGCTGCTACAATGGGAACTAGCTGCATAGCGGACTGAGATTTCTTAATGTGGTTAGTAAGATCTACGTGTGGCCATGGCACCGCGAACCATTCCGAACCGTGAATTGCGGCATACCCAAAAGCTAATGACGCATCGGAAAATACTACAGGGGAATCTGTGGAGAGAGGCTTAGTGAAAAGAGACTGCCCGTTCCAATTACGTAGGAAGTTGTCCCACATAGCTAAGTCTGATCTGGCTGATTCGCTAATGGTGATACTTAACGAGTCGTCTGTTGAAGCGAAGAGGGATAGGAGGTAGGAAATAAAGGATTTTCCTTGCGGGATGATTCTAGTTGCAAAGTTTAGGTAACCTAGTAGAGATTGGAGCTCCTTCCTAGAACAGATTGTTTTGGTTCGAAATTTTTTAACTATAGACTGTATCTGCAAGATTTTTTCTGCTGGCAAACTTGCTTCCATTTTGTTGGAGTCTAGAGTGATACCAAGAAATTCTACTACGGTAGCTGGGCCTACTGTTTTACTGGGTGCTAAGGGGATGTTGAGATCTTTGAACAGATTAATAAGGCTTGACAGGGCAGCAGGTTCTAAACTAGCTGGTTCTATCATGAGGAAGTCATCTAAGTAATGCAACACCATAGGGTGTCTGCAATGGTTGAGGAGGAGCCAACAGAGGGCTTCGGCGAAGTAGTTAAAAATCTTAGGGCTGCTCCTAGAACCAAATACCAGACGGGTCGCAAAGTAGTACTTGCTTTGCCATTTGATACCCTGCAAGTGCCAGAAGGATGGATGGACAGGTAGTAGCTTGAAGGCATCTTCTATGTCAATCTTGCTGAGCCAGCAGCTGGGGCCTGCCTGCTGAATCAAGGATATGGCGTTCTCGATATTGTGGTACTCTAATGAGTATTCCTCTGCTGGTATTAGAGAATTTAAACTGGGAGTGAATGATGAGTGGGGGGCTGAGAAATCTATGATTAATCTTTTCTTCTGTGAAAATTTCCTGGTAGCTATGCCGATGGGATTGGTACGCCATATAGGAAACGGAGGAGACTGAAAAGGCCCTATGACGAAGCCCTTTGAGATTTCTTTGGCTAATAAGGTATCAACTGAGGAAGGGTCAGCGAGGGCGGATTGGAGGTTAGGGCACTCGGTTGAATGAGATGGCGTAGCTAAGATTCCTATGTGAAAACCTTCTTTGAAACCTGTGGTGATAAAGGAAACAAAATGCTGGTTTGGATGACTAGACAGCAGAAAGGCCAGGAGACTAATATTTAAGGTACCTAGTCATTTATTTTTTTCGAACATTGCGTGGACAAATGGGGCGGGCATGGGACTGATGACATAGGGAGCACATGTGAGTCATGCGGCAGTTATGGAAAAAACATCCTTTATCGTTAAAATTGTTGCATATTGGAGATGACCCAATATAGTGAATGGTGCGCCCAAGTTTGTCCACTGTGGGACGTGGTCTGGATGCGGCAGTAGGATCAATAGGAGGCACCATAGGGGCGGAGGCTGAACTGGAGGATGGACTTGGCCATGCTGACGGGCATAAACTGAGAGTGTGATTAGCTGACTGGCATGATGGACAGACTGGGGTCTTTAGACCGGCGAAGTAACGACAGAAAAGCTCGTGGTCCAAGGAACCCCAGTCTGATACGTAACCTAATTGCTCCAAAGCTGCTGCTGCCTTGGCTGAGAATGCGCGATGGTAATCGTAGAAACTAAAATCGCCATAGCGGTATCCCAAATCAACAAGAAGATAGAGATACTGATCTAATTCTTGCCTCCTGGAGGGGAAAGATGAGCACAAAATATCCCTATAAATACTGAAGGCTAGGACAAACTCCGGAATCGACAATTTCTTGGAGAGCCTAGGATCTTTGGCCTTCAGAGTGACCGCTATGTCGCCGCATTGCACGGTACGACTTTCGGCTAAGTCTTGAGTAGCGATCAACAGGGATACCAGGTTTACGTCCTTCCCCTCCAGGATGGCCTTACGAATGTGAGCGGGGACCATATGGGCAGGTGTAATTTGAGGACTGTGAGAAATATTTGGCGTACCTAGATTAGACGGTGGCGTCATGGAAGTAGAAGCTTGGTTACTCTCGAGTGACGTGATACGGGCTTGCATATCGGACATTACTTCTGACATGTTAGTAAGAAGTTGAGTAATGTGATTCAACTGGTGAGAATGATCTTCATGCTGGGGGGGATTGAGGGAAGATGGTGACGAAATAGGGGGCTGCTGAACGCGAGGTGTCAATGGAGTGGTTGGATATTGGACTGGAAACAGGAGACGAAAAAGTTCTGGTTTCCTTGCTGAGGGAGCGTATTGGATGTTCCTGCGGGACAGTTCAGCCGTAATACGTGGTATAGTCCAATCTTTGTAAAGTTGGCTGTTGGACCATAACCGATGGAGGGTCTGGCCGGGGACCGCTTTCACTGCTTGAGTCTTGAAGATTCTCATTTTCCATAACTGTAGAGAAAGAGATTGGAATCTAATTAATGCATGGAGCTATCTGAAACCTACTGGCAAATTTTTTGACCTTGAAAACCAGCTGGAAGGCTCGGCCCCTTGCTCCGGCTTGCTCGGCAGACTCAAATCTGGAGAGGTGGAGACAAGGAGATTGCCGGCGGACCAGCTCTTATGGTGTGGTCATGACGAAGGACACTTCCCACAGCAAGACATCCAGGCTGCCTGTTCACCATCCGGCAGATGCGGATATCTTCGCCGAGAGGAATAGTGAGGGGATACACAGGAGTGAACTATGAACTTTGGAAATTGGAGTGCGCGTGAAAGGATGGTGAAGGCTTGTGCTCTAGCATGCGCGGAAAGACTATTGACGTGAAACTAGGAAGGGAAGTTTGTAGGAGGAATGGAACCTCTGACGGGAGGTAACAGGTAACTGAGGTCAGAGAGAAAAAGGAACCTCTGACGGGAGGCACATGAGAGAAACCAACCTCTGACGGGAGGTGGCTTAGGTTAGTACAAGAAACCTCTGACGAGAGGTGAGCTAGAAATTTGAATTGATTTAAAGAACCTCTGACGGAGATTAGCTTGATGTAAATGAATGAACCTCTGACGAGAGGCGGCAGGACCTGGAGACAGGCGTTTTAGGATATGACGATATCCTGTTGTGATATGATGGGTATACTTACCCTGGGAGGGATCCATAGATGCTGAAAAGGAAATGAGCAGATCAAATTGGTTCTTTGGGAATACGTCAGCTTGTTTAAAATACTCGGAGAAATACATATTACATGACTGAACCTTATCGGACTGCAGTTGTCGTTGAACTTGAGTACTTTCAGTGGATTATGAATAGCTTCTGTTGACAGGATGTTCCTCCTGTAATTACCAACTGTAAGGTGAATAGGAAACTAACTTCTGAATGCTAAGGACCTACTGGAAGTCGAGAAATTAACCCCTGGCGGGACCAAGAGTTAATCTGCTGGTTTGATAAATGCAGATTGCGGCAACTATGGATGAAATTAAAGTAACATAAGTTTAAAGGCATGGTGAGACCCAGCAAATCTGACTTGTATAATCTGGAAGAATAACATTAAATTAGCCTACGCAAAGATGCGGTACCTAATTGAAAAATTTGATTTTTTTTTTTTTTTTTTTTTTTTTTTATCAACAGGACTTGGAGATCTTACACCAACAATGCCTAAGTTCATAGATACAAGTCTGATGCAACTAAAATTCAGAAAATCCAAACAACAGCTAACAAAAATGGCAGAGGTTTAGTTGCCCAATGAAAGATCACACCAAGGAGCCGGATTGCCTCTACCAAAAGTGGGTTCAACATTTATTACCCCTCCAGGTGCTATCTACAGAGAGGGAGGTGATGAAAGAACAGTGACTTGTTTGTAGTCTATAAACAGAATGCACCAAAATACTTAAATCAGGACTAACTGAAAGATCGCACCAAGAGGCTGGATTGCCTCTATAAAATTGGTTCAACATTTATTTTCCCTCCAAGTGCTATCCACAATGAAAGAGGTGAGGAATATAAAATTTTTTATTTGAGAAGGGTTCATGAGAGAACAATGATTTATTTGCAGTCTACAAACAGAATGCTCCAAAATACTTAAATCAGGGACTTTCTGACAAGATCGCACCAAGAGGCTGGATTGCTTCTACAAGGTGGGTCAACATTTATATCCTGCGGAACATAGAGTTTAGCACTATAACTATTTGCAGCCAAATGCTTTAAAAAATCAGGGACTTACGATTTGCCGAATCCGCCCTGTTGATCCTGTCTACTGAAGCGGCTTGATGGTGGAAGCTTGCTGGGAGCGTGGCTGACGGGCCGTCGCGACCCGATGACGTCACGGCTGGCAAAATGACAGACGCGCCGAGACTAGAGAGGCATGCGCGTATGTGATTGCCACCAGAGAGCGGACGTGCAGACAGAGAGCGGACGTCTCACGAAGGGGCGGCAGAGGGGCGTTAAATACCCTACCGCCCCTCCCACAAATGCAGGCACAGCCTGTATACTTATACACAACATATTACAAGTATACTTATACACAACATATTACAAATAATATTTTATTTCCTAAAGGCATTGTATAAAAGAGGTATGCGGATGCCTGTGCTGGTGGGGTGTGGGGAAAGAAACAGTTGAACAGGGAATGTTTTTTTGGGGGGTTGTTTATTGGGATTGGGGGCACTTAATAAAAAAGAAATCGTAAATAAAAAAATAAAAACCATAAGACGTGGTACAAAGGGGTCTGAGGAGGGTGCCTGTGTTGGTGAATGAATGAATCATTTGAACAGGGAATTTGTTTTGGGGGGCTTTCTTGACTGCTATCGGGTGGACAGTTAATAAAAAAATAAATCAATAAAATAAAACATTTGTATTTAAAGTGACAGAGACAGGAAACCCCTGACATAAACTGCCACTGGGGTAGACTGATACTTGATTTGTAGAGGATGATTTGTTTGATTTGTTGTTAGAGGCCTTTGTAGGACTTAGACTTATTAGTGGCCCAATCCCTGAAGAAAGATTTATTTGTAGGACTTAAGCTAGTTTGGCACAAGCCCTAAAGAAACATTGATTTGTAGGACTTAGGCTTGTTAGAAACAACCCCCCCAAAAATTGTTTATTTTTTTGTAAGACTATTGTTTTTTTTTCTTTTTTTCAAAACGCAAGCCCTGGGAAAAAAATAAAAATGCCCTACTGGCTTAATGCCAGCATGTCATGTTGGCCAGTGGCCACTGTCAAATGTCCTCCTGAGTTGCAACTGTTGTTCGTACTGCTGCTGCTGAGTTGTTTAAGCAGCAGGATGATTAAGCAGCTGAAAGGGAATGGGATCAACAATAGCAGTAACATGGAAGATGGATGATGAAGGTATCACAGTGCCTGTGATTGCTGCCTTTCTCTGTCAGTTACATGAAGGAGCTTTCCATTGGCTGCCTGCCTACAGCCCTCCCTGTATTGCCTATTTAGACTGAGCTTGGGCACCCTTTGGTTGCCCTTTCGTGTTGTCTCTATGTCGCCTGCACCTGCATTGTGTTCCTGAGCTTCCTGGGCCGTGTTTCCTTTTTGGCTCTCCTGTGATCACCTGAGTTCCTGCCTGACAGCTTCCTCGGTTCCAGCTTCCGTTCCTGATACGGTTGGGGTTGCTGTTTCTGCTGCTGCTCCTGCTGCCGTTCCTGATCCAGTTGCCTGCCATGGTGATTCAGTTCCTGTCCTGATCGGCTGTGTTCCTGCTCCTGGATTGCCAGCAGAGCGTCTCTCTCTCCTCCTGTCGCTGAGGAGACATTTTCACTCTCTTGTATGTTACTCCAGTACGCGGGTACTGGTTCGCTCCATCTACAGCCGGCTGCTTGTTTCACCGGTAAAGGTCATGTTACCTCAGTAAGCGGGTACTGGTTCGCTCCAAGTTAACTGGCTGCTTGCTCAGTCCTAATCAGCACCGGTAGAGATTGTGTCACTCCAGTACGCGAGTACTGGTTCACTCCACGTTAACCGGCTGCTTACTCAGACCTTTACAGCACCGGTAGAGATTGTGTTACTCCAGTACGTGGGTACTGGTTTGCTCCACGTTAACCGGCTGCTTGGTCAGTCCTAATCAACACCGGTAGAGAATGTGTCACTCCAGTATGCGGGTACTGGTTCGCTCCACGTTAACCGACTGCTTACTCAGACCTTAAACAGCACCGGTAGAGATTGTGTTACTCCAGTGTGCGGGTACTGGTTCGCTCCGCGTTAACCGGCTGCTTGTTCAGTCCTAGACAGCACCGGTAGTGTTTGTGTTACTCCAGTATGCGGGTACTGGTTCGCTCCATGTACGTCCGGCTGCTGTTGCACCAGTAGAGGTTATGTCACTCCAGTACGCGGGTACTGGTTCGCTCCACTTAAACCGGCTGCTTGTTCAATCCTAGACAGCACCGGCAGAGATATTCTGTCACTCCAGTACGCGGGTACTGGTTTGTTCCATATTGAACCGGCTGCCTGTTCAGTCCTAGACAGCACCGGTGGTGTTGGTATCTCTCCAGTACGCGGGTACTGGTTCGCTCCTAGTACACTGGCTGCTTATTGCACCGGTAGAGGTTGTCACTCCCGTACGTTGGTACTGGTTCGCTCCTTTGTTGCATTGGGAGCTTATTACAGCTTGACAGACCAGCAGGCCTCTGTTGTCCATCATATGCGACTGGTTGTTACATATTTGGCCAGTCACTGAGGTCAGCTCTGCCTGTGTTCCAGTCTTACAGTCTAAGACTGCCTTGCCCAGTATATTGGTAAGGCCAGTAGAACCTATCCTGTCCTGTGCTAACTAAGGTTGCCTTACCCGGTATTGGCAAGGCCGGTAGAGACTCTATACTCGTTGTCCAGTGCCTAGGCTGCTTTGCCCGGTATATTGGCAGGGCTGGTAGAGCCTCACTATTCGGTGTATCAGTCTCAAGGCTGTCCTGCCCGGTATATTGGCAGGACCGGTAGAGCCTTTTCTCCTCTTGATACTAGCCTCCTAGGCTGCCTTGCCCGCTATATTGGTAAGGCCGGTAGAACCTATTCCATCCTGTACCAACCTATGGTTGCCTTACCCGGTATTGGCAAGGCCGGTAGAGCCTGCCCTACATTCTGCTACCATTACGCTCTATTATTGTATATTGTGTTTAAATGTTGAATGTGAATGCTACCCGCAAGGGTTCCCTTTAAACTTTTCAATAAAGTTGTGTTTTTATCTTACTCTGTGTCTGAGAGTCATAACAAACCGTGACAGAAGGTTCCACTTGCCACGACTGGCTCCAAGGCAGTAGCAGAAGAATAAATAGCCCCCAGTATATGTGGAGAAAATAACAAATTGACGATTAAATCTTTTCCACCTGCCCCTCCTCCAAAATCATTAGTGCGTTGTTATTAGAATATATATTTTTCACTTGAGAACAGGAACTGTGGCTTCCAACAGCAACTGCAGTGTGCACAGTGTGTGTGGTAAATAACATATGGGGGCGCAACTGTATCCAAACACCCTAACACCCGAAACCAAGTACTGCCACTGTCACTGTACCCCTTGTCCAGACCCCGATAAGGACACATGACAACTTGCTGACAGTTTAATAGTAATGATGAACCCTCCCTGCCAGAATCCTAGCATATTCTGCGGGATGGAATATCCTCAGATGCCACCTGATGACCTGGTATTGATTCTCCTCCACCACACTGGTCAGTGCACCACACAGTGTGCAATGGGTAGAGATGAACTGCCTTATCCTAACATTAACAGAGTGGCTATCATGGCAGGAGATGTACTTGTAACCCTAGAGGAAGAAGGTGATGTTGATGGTGAGCTAGTTGTTTTGCTCGTCATGGAACTTCCAGTATCTGTCTGGATTTCTTTATTCTTCCTCCTTTTTGATCTCCACCTTTCTGGAGAGTCAGGGGTGTAGTAACAGCGGTGCTAGATTTCTGTAACGGGTGTTTGGCTTTAACATGTTTATAGTAAATGTCATGGTGTTTGTTTCATGTGTGTTATCAGGGTGGTTGTGCCATGGTGTGTTCCCTCCTTTCCCTTTCTCACTAACTTGTCACAAATTTTTCACTGTACCATTGTTGACGATGACTGCACTGTGCCTGCCGGAAGAGAATAATAGTCCCACACCCATGACTTCTGGGGGGAGGGATAGGGAACAGGTGAAGAAGAATGGCCTCTTTCTTCTTGTCCTCCACATTCCCCTTCACTTTCTGTGGTAGCAGATAATATTGCTGCTGTTGCTGCTACTGCCTCAGATTTAGCACTGCAACTAGGATCAGGAGGAGTATTGCTACTGCTGGCAAGTGGAACCTGTCCTAGTCCCGCATTACTTGTTGACCCCATTCCCACTGTGTCCACTGTGGTCTGTGGCACACTAGCCTGTTCCTCAGCACCCTGCTGCCCTTTCATCTCAGCAACAGCAGAAGTTAGAGCAGTTGAAATTTCCGCTAATTTCAAAAGCTGATTGCTAGTGGTGGTGGTTGTGATGCTCATCCTTATCCCTGTCTCCCATTCATTCTCAGTTTCTGATAAAAAGGCCATCAATGTCTCTTCCACCCCAGCTTCTCCAATACCACCACCACCACTAATCCCTACGTGCTGCTGCTGCTCTATTCCAGACATCTCACTGCTGCTTGGAGGAGGTAATGAGCAATGTGATAGAGGTCCTCTGCTGTCACACATGGCATCATTTTCTCCTCCCCCCCGAGTACTACAAGAAACACTAGCAGCAGGCAAAGTATTGGTGGCAGCAGGTTCAGCACTGGCAGCAGGTTTAGCACTGGCAGAAGATTCAGCACTGGCAGCAGGTTCAACACTAGTGGCTGCAGGTACAGCAATGGTGGCACTTGCAGCAGGGGCAGCACGTCTTGCACAGGCAGCTGACCTGTCCTGCTCTCACTAGTACTACCCTCTTCTCCCTCCCTTCCCATTCCCTTTATTCCCTTCCTTCCCATTTCCTTTTCTCCCTCCCTTCCCATTAAATTCCCCAAGATCCCTTGGGGTGATTTAGGGGGACTGGACAGCATTGGTACAGTAGTGGTCCCTTCCTCCTCAGACTCAGTGGACACATAATGGTCCTTCCAGCTCCTCCATTGATTATTTTTTACCCTGCTCATAGTGATAGGAGTCACTATGAGCATCTCCTGCCTCACTTTTTGCAAACTATCACAAGAGAACAGCACAGAACGTCTATCTAGCTCTGTAGCTGCTCCTATTGTGTCTGCCTTCAGCGAAAATGTCACGTTTTTATAGCAGAAGTGCGAAAACAACGTAAATCAATGGGCGTAAACTTTCTAGCCATTGAAAAATGGCAAAAAATTTTGTCCAATGGGCGAAAAATGCAAAACTTTTAACCGCTAGTTTTAAAGTGGAATTCCCGAGAAAAAGCGGATAACAACGTGGTTTTTGCAAAATTTCCCGCAGGAATACAGCGACAACTTTTGCCCACCCCTACTAATTAGCTTATGTACTTGGCCAATAGTACCTCATTCTGTGCTGTGAATGAATCTACACAGAGCCCACACAGTGTGGTCATTTCTCATAGCAAGGTTGAGTGATGGGTTTGGTATCAAATAGAAAGCAATAGCATAGCGTGTAAATAATTAGCATTATGTGCCACACTGTTCCATAAAAAATGAAAGTTAATCTCTAAAAAATATATATATATTTTAACGAAAAAACATTAGTACAACATATTGGCCAATTTAGTTTCTCTGTAAAACAAAGTAAACTAGTTTTAAAATGAGAAATCCACTTTGTATGCTAAAAAGTATCTTCGTCAGCTGAGGTGAGATCGCCATTGGAAGGAAGAGTTGGCAATCAATCTGTTTTGCCCACTTCCACAGGCAGCTTCCCATGGCAAAGTGAGGTGAATGAGTGAGCTCATGCTTTCTCATTCATATGTGTCTGTACATGAATGCATGTGTGTGTGCCATAAAGTTAAGCCCATCAAAATCAAAGAAATGCATTAGAGACCTCACTAGAGTTGGTTCGCTCTGCAATTGCTTCTCTAGGGATTTTTAGTCTGAAAGCAGCTGGACGGCTGCCGGTTACTCACTGCTGATGTAAGTGTACCTGTACCATCCCCATTATTATTTCCGCACACACACAGCTGAGCACTCTATTGTGTGGGCTGAAGGAGAGAATTAATAATACTGAAACAATCTCTTTAGTTTTAGCCATTCAATGAGTAATGGGTAATTATGCTACAGGGATCCTCACCAGATGTATGGAGTGCCTTTCCGAGAGTCACATAAAGAACAGGAGGAGTATAGACAAATAAGGGCCATATTCACCAAGTCAAAGAGGTCAACTCCAAGACAGGGCGACGAATGAAAATTCCCAAGTATCCACTTATTTTAAAGGTCATTTTAACCTCATGAATGCTAGAGAGATCTCCAGTGCATTGCAAAGTTCTAAGGGTGTGAGTGTGTCTGTGTGTGTGTTTATGGTGTGTGTACGTGTGTTAATGGTGTGTGTGTATGTGTGTTTATGGTGTGTGTGGTGTGTGTACACATGATTATGGTGTGTGTGTCTGTGTGTGGTGTGTGTACGTCTGTTTATGGTGTGTGTGTGTGTGTGGTGTGTGTACGTCTGTTTATGGCGTGTGTGTTTATGGTGTGTGTTTATGGGGTGTTGGGGGTGTACGTGTGTTTATGGTGTGTGTGTCTGTGTGTGGTGTGTGTACGTCTGTTTATGGTGTGCATACGTGTGTTTATGGTGTGTGTGTCTGTGTGTGGTGCGTGTACGTCTGTTTATGGTGTGCATACGTGTGTTTATGGTGTGTGTGTTTATGGGGTGTGTTTATGGGGTGTGGGGGGTGTACGTGTGTTTATGGTGTGTGTGTGTGTGTGTGGTGTGTGTACGTGTGTTTATGGTGTGCATACATGTGTTTATGGTGTGTGTATGCATGTTTATGGTGTGTGTGTTTATGGTGTGTGTACATGTGTTTATGGTGTGTGTGTGTTTATGGGGTGTGGGGCTGTACGTGTGTTTATGGTGTGTGTGTGTGTGTGAGGGGGGTGTTAGTGTGTTTATGGTGTGTGTGTGTTTATGGTGTGTGTGTGTGTGTGAAATCTTTGGAATAGTAACCCTTAACACTATGAGTGCCAGATAGGTATCCAACGCATTGGATACATTTCTGGCACTCAAAGGGTCAAAGTTTTCCATAATGTACATTTTATGCAATATGGACCTGATTGCTCTAACCCAGAGGTGTTCCAGTTGGTCTGAAAGGGGCCTTTAACATGTTACAACTTAGAGTGCTCACTGCCTAAACACAAACAAGACAAGCAGGACATCTCCCCCTGCTTTTCTGGTACATATGGCACAAATTTAAAGACTAAAGAAATATTTAATTGGGACAAATTATACAGTAGGTAAAAGAGAACTCACTCACCCTGAGGATTTGTCCCCTCACCCTGAAACCCAGAGATTTGGGTCTAAACCCTGAGCCACAAGGTTAAACCCTGAGAGTTCCAATACATGTGTTTGTATTTTCCATTTTATGGAACATTATTTTGTCATTTCGTCATCTTGACAAAGGGAAATGGAGAAAAGTTACACCATTTCCTGTGTGCTTTTTTAACACGTTGAAGACCTATGTTTCTCAAGGCGATGATGCAAGGAGTTAAACAAGATATATAGGAAAGGTATACCAAAAAACTCCCACAGAGTCCAATCAGCGTTAAAGGGATAGTAATACTTTGTTTTATCTTTTATTTTGTAGGCATTAAAAAAACATGAAGAACGATATAAGTCTTATCTCTCAGACCTTTATGGTTTAAGAGATATTCACAAGCAAAGTATCCCCCCTGTTCAGCCAGACCAGAAGGGAGGTGCCCAGGTAGACTGCAGAGAGGGACAATCTTCAATTAAGATAAGGGAAAAAGCTGAAAAACTTATCAAGGGGGGAAGGGCTTTCATTCTTTTCATACAAAGAAGATTGTCCCCTGCTGTTATCTGTCTGGTCTTACAACCAGATTCACATCTGAGAAGAGATGGCTTACAATAGGAAAAAGGGGCGGGAGGGGGAAACTTTGCTTGTGAATATCTCTTAAACCATAAAGGTTTGAGAGATAAGACTTATATCATTCTTCATGTTTTTTAATGCCTACAAAATAAAATAAAGTTAAAACGAAGTATTACTATACCTTTAAGGAGAGATTTTGAGGCATAGCAGCTTTGTAAACTGGTGTTAGGCAGATCTAGAGGGAGATGCACTAAGGTCTGATAAAGAGGTGATAAAGCTGAGATAACTTCTCCAGTGATATCACTTCTCCAATTCCTATGTTATTCTACATAGCCAGTGCACTAACATTTCTTCAGCCTTGGAGATCTTAGTGAATAGGTTCTATAGAATAACATAGAAACTGGAGAAGTGATATCACTGGAGAAGTCATCTCCACTTTATCACCTCCTTATCACCCCTTAGTGCACAATCCCCATAGGGTTAGACAGTCAATTACAGCACTTAGTATTAGAGAGGAATCATATTAGTACATTTTCTCCACAAACACTCACTGACTCTGATGTATTAAGAAAAACTAGAGCCATTCTGGAGCAAACTAAATAGACCACGAGGGACTAATAAAAATGACCTACATTTCTATTGTTTTAATTAGGCTTTTTATCCCTTGAATCCTAGGAAGGTCTTCAATGCATCTCGAATTAGTATTACATTTGTAACCACGTTGTGTAAATTGTTTCTTATGTGAACCTCAATTATAACGTTTTATGTTATCTTCTTATCTTAAATTATCATGCTATGAATCATGTTATAATGTATAATTTTCTTTTCACTAAATGTTATCTGTTTTTACTATGTCACTGCAATGAAATGCTATGAATTCATGGGAATACAACAAATGATTTATTGAAATGGAACAAATCACAGCCTATATAAATAGGGCTGTTTATTTATGTGTGTCTGATTTGATTGCCTTGTAATAAACCATGCCAACAAACTATTTAGTATAAAGATAAGCTTTTTTTCTTCCTTATTTCTAAAATGTATTAAAATTAGCATAAAAGGGAAGGTGCTAAAATGAGGAGTTGGCAAATACTCTGACAAGGTTAACCCAAGGTTAACAAATTCAAGGACAGGAGTTAAGTGCTTTAATGTGAAAGACTGTCCTTAAAGGTTACATTGAACAAAAGAAAAAAAGAAAGTGACAACAATCCACAGGGCTATAAGGGCACAAATACCTGTTTTTGGGTAAGACCCAAAGGCTGAGGTGTAATGAACCTGTAGGACAATTTGAACCTAACAGGAGAGGATAGAGAGCAAAGAGTAGGAAATATGCTGGGGATCATAGTCAACAGTAACTGTATCTTTGATCCTGCTACCAACTAATGGTAGGGCTTGACAGCAAGGTTGAATTGTCAGCTTCAGTTGAAATGGATTCAGATCAGAATGGACATACTTAGTAACTGAGGGTAGCAAAAAGCGACAAGGATCAACAACAGTTAGCAAAGGTACAAAATCGGAAAGCAGGAAGTATAGACTAATTACAGCCAATGGACAGTGCAGGGGTTCAGGTTCTATAGTGGAGGTCTAGCCAAAGGTCTGTGCAAGTGGATATGGTTCACAAACAAGCACCAAGCTCAACTTATAGTAAACTGGAAGTCTGATACAGATACAAAAAGCAAGCTCATTGCATGGCAAAGACTAAGTGAAGGCCATACAATTAAACAGGGATTAACAATTTCTCTACAAAAAATTAGGGGAAGCGTGAAAAAGATAAAAATGTTGGCCCAGCTGAAATATTGATCCAGATACAGGGTGGGGGACAGGATTACTCATGTTGGTTGCGTTGGTGATATATCAGAATATTCAAATAGTGATTAGCATTTTTCTTACTATACAGAACTGTGGAAAATGTACTGTAGGTGCTCTGTCCTACCCTGAACCAGTTTATCTCTGGATGTACCCTGCTTTCATCAAAGGCCTAACTTTGAGCTCCCATTTGTCCCAGGTTTTGAGCAAGTAATCAATTAAATCCTGTGGTCATGTGGTCAGAGAGTAGAGACGGTGACCTTGGTGCACAGTAACAGCATGTTAATGTTACTGCTTTTCTGTCAAATATTAACTGGCCTAATGAAGGAGACTAAAGGAATCCTAAAATATTTCTGTATAAGGGGCCTCATTTTACAATTTCAACAGTGGCCTCAGAAGATCAATAAGGGACCAGTCCATGTTATATTAAACTATGTTTTATCTTCTGGCACAAGACAGGTCTTCATTGCAATCATTTAAATATCTGTCTTGGCACTAAAGGGGCTTAAAGGAGCAGTAAACTTCTTTATGAGAAAACATGTATTGTAGAATGTTTCCTGTTAAATAAAACAAGGGAAATCCAATTGCTGTGAGATTAATATTTTCAGAGTCATTACAGTTTAAACTTTTGTTTGTTTTTAATTAACAGTGCCCTCTAGTCCTTAGATCTCATATAGTTATTCTGTTGCATTTTATGGTTGAGGTGAGTCACTGACAAACAGTTCTGCTGAGTCCTTCCTGGCAGCTTGAACTTACAGGAAGTAATAAAGTTGGTTCGTACTTCTGGACAGTTTGAACTGTTCTAACTTTTGAATAAAACAAGTGCCAGATGTGCAAGTACCCTTGTTTTACTCAGGGTGAAAAACCCTATAACATACATATATTTTATGTAAAATATATATATGAATATATAAAACAAATGCAGATCGGTGGCACTCACTGTTGAAGGTCACATTAATGCCTGGGTGCAGATCAAGCGAAGAGTTAAATCCAAAGTTTAAAAGTAATAGACCGCACTCACAGGAACTTGAAGCGAAAAAATCAAATGGTGTTTATTGTAATCGACGTTTCGGCTATATTACATAGCCTTTATCAAGATGATATATATCTTTACTGCTCCTTTTACAACTTGTTGGTTGTTGTTGGTAAAAGAAAAAATACATTAAAATCAATCAAAGAACAATTTATAGGCAATGATAATGTTTTATTATTAAAGGGATAGTAATACTTTAAAATTACAAATTGCAATATTGTAGGTGTTAAAAAGTGCCAGAGAGTTAACATCACCTGGACTTTGGCCCTGGCTTTTACACTAGTTAAAGAGATACTAATACTTTAAAATTACTAATCCCAATATTGTAGGAGTAAAAAAAAATAAAATTATTTGCTCCCAGTGATATCTCTCAAACCTTTATGGTTTGAGAGATATTCACTTTCAAGGTTCCCCCCTCCCTCCCCTTTCCCTGAAGTCAGAGTTGTAACTGACTGCAGGGGAAGTATGTCATACGACCGTCCGGCGGCTCTGCAGCTGAGCCGCGATCTCATTAATAAAAACGAAATCATTCACTTAAATGACCAAGCACACGTAGAAGACCTTTTAAGTGAATAATTTCTTTTTTATTATCGCGACTTCAGGGAAAGGGGAGGGAGGGGGGAATTTTGCGAGTGAATATCTCTCAAACCATAAAGGTTTGAGAGATATCACAGGGAGCAAATAATTTTAAAGTATTACTATCCCTTTAACTAGTGTAAAAGCCAGTGTACACGGGCCAAGGTCTGGGTGATGTTAACCCTCTGGCACTCAAAGGGTTAAGAGGTGGTCCTGCTCTGTGTCCTGCCGCTGATGCAGAGAGTGGCCAAAAGCACAGAGGGAGCATTCTGTGTGTTCGGGCAATCTCTACTGCGCATGACGGCTTCTGACAAACATCCTAGCGAATTATTATATAATTTACTGGCAAAAGTTCTTTTCAAGTGACAGGTCTATTTTAACCCCTTGGAAGCTAGAGATATCTCCGTTACATTGACAAGCAATTTGATAGGGCTGTCTCTAATACCCAAGTGGTTCTTACAGCTTGTTCTATAAAGTGCAACAATAAGGCACATGTACAAAATGCCTATATCAGTAAGGAATGTTTCTTAACGCTTTGCAATGCGTTCCGTACCCCTCTGGTACTTAAAGGGTTAAACACTAATGGGTCTGTGCCTGCTTAGGGTCCATGTAAAATGCTCTCTTGATGCAGAAATATCAGTCGGCAGACAATGTGAATGTGTTAGGTGTTCTATTGAATGATGTTCCTCTACATCCAGGCTCAGTCTGTGATGGAGTTTGGAGTAAAGAAACAAGGTGAAAAAAACATACTTCTGCCCCTAAGGATGCTTAAAGGGATAGTAATACTTTGTTTTAACTTTATTTTATCTTGTAGGCATTAAAAAAACATGAAGAATGATATAAGTCTTATCTCTCAAACCTTTATGGTTTAAGAGATATTCACAAGCAAAGTGTCCCCCTCCTGCCCCTTTTACTGATGTAACACTTTTCAGCCAGGGCAGAAGGGAGCTGCCCAGGTAGACTGCAGAGAGGGACAATCTTCAATTAAGATAAGGGAAAAACCTGAAAAGCTTGTCAAGGAGGGCAGGGCTTTCATTGTTTTCATAGGAATAAGAGTGTCCCCTTCTGTTATCTGTCCAGTCTATGGACTGGATTCCACATCTGAGAAGAGATTGTTTACAGTAGGTAAAAGGGGCGGGAGGGGGAAACTTTGCTTGTGAATATCTCATAAACCATAAAGGTTTGAGAGATAAGACATATCATTCTTCATGTTTTTTTTAATGCCTACAAAATAAAATAAAGTTAAAACGAGGTATTACTATCCCTTTAAAAGAGACACACACTGAAATGTTCTGCGTTAGTGTTACTGTTAGTGCTATACCTCTACATAAGCACATTGAATGCTTTGACCAGTGTTTCATACATCACCCTCATTTGTGTTCATTTTCACTTGCATGTAATCATAAATACTCATGTGTCCTTGTCTTTTTCACTAAAAGATTAAAAGGACAGTCCTTATATTAAGAAAGAAAACACTGTTCTTAAAGGGATAGTAATGTCAGAAAAAAAATATTACCTATATGGTAGATACAATTAAAAGAGAGCACTTACACTTATTTGTATCTCTCAAACTGTTATGGTTTGAGAGATATAGAAAAATAAAGTTCTCCACTCCCTCCCCTTTCTGCTTGACGAGCTGTAAAGCTGTCAGAAGCAGATTCTGGTTCCTGGATCAGATGGCGACTCTTCAGCAGCGCAGTCATAGCGATACCTAAAAATAAATACTTCATCTGAACGGTCTACAACTTGTGCCTGGTTTGCAAGCACACTTTGTAGACCATTCCGATGAAGTATTTGTCTTGAGATATCGTTATATCGGAGCTGCTGGTCAAGCAACCAGAATCTGCTTCTGACAACTCATCAAGCAGAAAGGGGAGGGAGCGGAAAACTTTATTTTCCTATATCTCTCAAACCATAACAGTTTGAGAGATAAGAATAAGTGCAAGTACTCTCTCTTAATTGTATCTACCAAATAGTTATTTTTCTCTGACATTACTATCCCTTTAATAAATGCAGCACTGTGCAGTCTATCCCTGACACTCCTAAGCATCCTCACTCACAAACGTATAAAAAGTTCAATTTGTTTTTTGATGTTTTCATCATTATCCTAATTTTCTTGAAATTACTAGGCCTTTTACCTTTCTTAGGCCTTTTACCCTATAACCCCCATTGATATTATTATTATTATTGTTATCAATATAATTTAGCTGATCATTATATATTTCTTTTATTATTTTTTGATTTGGAGTAAAGAGAATGGATAAGGTACAATAGTGGGATCTTGATTCAGTGATCTTAGAGTAGATGATATTTATGGAGGGTTTAATGACAGCTGCTTTCCTTTATATTTGAGGCCACATACTTTGATAAAGGGGAAGCAAGCTGTGAAACTTGTAAGAGGGCCATTTTGATTGTTTCATTAATTTTTTGTTTTAAATAAATTGAGTTATTTTCCTTCTTTAGTGTTTGATGATCTCGAATGGAGATGGGCAAATCTATGAATGTTTTCATTGTTGGTGAATTGAGAGGACTCTCACACCAACCACTGATACATGTGAGTTGATTACCTTAGGATTTATATTGTTTATGGTGGATATTATTACCATTGGCACCCATTTGTTTGTTCTTCTTTTTCTACAATTCACTGAGGGAAATGTGAAGAAAGAGCATTAGCCAAGAGGACTAGTTTGGAATTGAGCTGCTAACATCACTAGAGTAAGACAAATAGAGAGCAAATATTCTGCCCATTGCCATAGCAAAGCAATGTTTTTGTTAAACTTTTTTAAATATTTAATGTACAGAAGGGATATTAGGACAAAAATAAGAATACAGTTCTAATTTACTTTTCCTCTTAAAATGCTACTGTAATTATCACAATTTTGCTCTGGGAGACACTTTGCCTATAACTCCTTGGATGCAGAGCAGATACAGCCAAGTGATGCCAAGTCATTGACCTTGTTCTTTTTGACATTGACCTGGTACTCTTAATCAGTGACTCATTATATTTTATAGTCGCTTTGTATTCCAAGAAAAAGGTGACTTGGTACCTTTATTTTTATAAAATCACCCTTGCTTGGATACTAGGGATGGCACCAAGGAATCAAGAAGAAAAGCATTGGAGATGTCTCTAGAATCCAAGAGATATAGCCCTGAATGCTAAAATGTTAACATCTTGCATACTAGAGAGAACCCCTAGCATCCAAGAGGTTAAGCAGAATCAATAGTTTCAGGAACTCAACCATCAAAGCCCTTATGGAACAAGAAAAGCTTACAACAGTCATTGATTTCTTTCCAACAATCTCTGAGCTCTATCACTTGAAGTCTTTATTGTTGTTTTAAGATTTGGCCTTCTCTTGAAACCATCTAATAATAATGATGTCCAGATCTAAGCATGGGAACATTTTGGAATAATGTGCAGCATGTATTTAGTATGATTTATTACTGAGATATTATCACTAAAAGAGGCTAGGCTTGGTTAAAATCCCTAGTATATTCCTAATGTCTCACCAGAAACACTAATGTATTGTAGTAAATTACAAGTGCCTCATGACAAGAAAAAAATCTGAAAAATAAGGGATTTTCAGCAGATTTAATTCATATGAGACTGTAACGGTTTGTTTGACTCACAGACACAGAGTTAGGATGAAAAACACAGTTTTATTGAATACAATAATACAATAAGAACCCTCACAGGTCCTGTAGTATGCAATGTATAGTACAGACACACGACAGGTAATATTTAGGCCCACACAGGTCCAGCACAAATATAGGAGACAAACAGTTTATGCTGACACGGGTCAGGCAGACGATTAGGTTTCCAGGTTTCAGCAATGTAAGAGTTAAAGTTCATCAAGGCAGGAAAACAGTCCCATATGTGAAGGTATTGAACAGATTCTTAAACACGCCAAAGTCTGCATCCACTTAGAGTTACCAGTCCACTGAAGTAAAGAGAGCGCACCGGTGCAGACACAGAGGAAACACTTGCAACCGGTTGACAGAGTGGAGCGTAAGCCAAAGGTGATGTACTGGAGCAATCACGGAGGCAACACTTGCAACCGGTTTGACTGGGTGGAGCATAAGCCAGTGCAATGTACCGGTGCAATCACGGAGGCAACTCTTACAACCGGTTTGACAGAGTGGAGCGTGAACCAAAGGCAATGTACCGGAGCAATCACTGAGGCAACACTTGCAACCGGTTAGACTGAATGGAGCGTAGCCAATGGCAATGTACCGGTGCAATCATGGAGGCAACACTTGCAACCGGTTAGACTGAATGGAACGTAGCCAAAGGCAATGTACCGGTGCAATCACGGAGGCAACACTTGCAACCGGTTAGACTGAATGGAGCGTAGCCAATGGCAATGTACCGGTGCAATCACGGAGGCAACACTTGCAACCGGCTAACTGAAACTGAGGACTAGGCCAGAGGTGCTCGTAGAGCCTAAATGGGACAACACTTGGAAAGCCTGCTGGTGCAGAGGTGCCAGACAATCAAGGCACCGGAAATCAGAATGTTGCCGAGGTGACAAGGACCCAAACGGAGATCAGCCGAGTCGGAGCACAGGAACAGGAAAGTCAGCCAGGCCGGATCAGAACACAGGAGCAGGAACGTCAGCAGGTCTGGGTCGGTACACAGGAGCAGGAACGTCAGCCAGTATGGGTCGGTACACAGGAGCAGGAACGTCAGCCAGGCCGGGTTGATACACAGGAGCGGACACTGAAGAATAGTCAGGCAATCCGGGTCGGTACACAGGCGCAGGCGCTGGAGAGTAGTCAGGCAAGCCAAGTCGGTACACTGGAAACTTCTTGAGCAAACGTAGCACTGGCACAGGAACACCACGAAAGGGCAATGTGTGGGTGCAGGAGCCCAGTATATAATAAATTGGGTCTCTAAATCAATATTTGTGTATAGATACATACTTTTTAATACCATCTGTTTTAAGTAGCATTTGAATTTGTCTAGATAGTCTATCAGTGTTTTTAAGATCAGAACACTGTATCTGCCTGATTGTATCCTTTTTTAACTTCAAGGTCGGGTCCTTTTGGAGAGGGGTCAGCGCCAAGCTTTTGGTTACATAATGTAAGTTAACCTTTTAAGGATCAGATGGGTAGACCACACATTGCAAAGGCATATGCAGAGAGATACAAATGGTGAAATTGTGAATGGAAACAACTGCACCATAGCAAACAAGTAAAAAGTCCCAGTCATTTAAATGAGGCCTTTAACGCTTTGAACATTTATTTTCATTTTATTTATTTATTTACGTATGTATTTATTTATTTATTTACTTATGTATTTATTCAGTGTTTTATCAGGAAGAATTAACTAAAATTTCATTATTTTTCAAGAGTGTTACAAGAATACAAGAAAGTTCTTCAATTCATTGAGAGCTCCAAAGGTATGAAATCTAAAATAAGCAATAAAATGAGCTTTCCTAAAAAGCAAGAACAATAGAATATGTCTTACATAATAAAAATGAGGTTTCACAATTAGGACTATATGCACAACAAAGGAGGAGCCACGAAGGTGCAAGACAACTGCAACATAGCTGATAACTAAAAAAAATTACCAAATCCCCACAGATTTAAGTGAGATTTTAGACCCTGAATGCTAGGAGTTATAAATATAGGAATAGCTGAATTAAAATGTTTATTACTTGACATTTAAGACAGTTATATAATTTTTATTATCCCCCTTTTCTCCTCTTCTTTTATGAAGGTCCTGACTCAATCCACCAACCTCTGTAGCTGAGTTTGCTATGGCAACCCTAACCGGTGATTTTATGAGGGAGACATCCCTCATAGTGAAAGTGTTTTCAACAGGTCATGAGCAATAACTACAAAATAGGCAGTGTTTGGAACTTGTTGAAAGCTTTCAGAAACAGGGAAATCTCAGTCTCATATGATCACTCTGTAAGGTAGCCAATAGTGTTGAGCGAGCATGCTCGGCCGATGCTCGGATCGGCTCGAGCATCGGTCTGCTCGGCACATGGCGGTACTCGTACAAGTACCGCCATGTGCTCACCCGCCATGTTCGGGTGGCAGGGATCTGTGCCGAAGGAGGCACAGATCTTACAGACGCTCCGCTGGACCACCAGGGACTGGAGGTAGGGGGCATTGCGGAGATGAAGGGGGCATTGCGGAGATGAAGGGGGACATTTTGGAGATGAAGGGGGACATTGTGGAAGGGGGACATTGTGGAAGGGGGGCATTGCGGAGATGAAGGGGGCATTGCGGAGATGAAGGGGGACATTGTGGAAGGGGGACATTGTGGAAGGGGGGCATTGCGGAGATGAAGGGGGCATTGCGGAGATGAAGGGGGACATTGTGGAAGGGGGACATTGTGGAAGGGGGACATTGCGGAGATGAAGGGGGCATTGCGGAGATGAAGGGGGACATTGTGGAAGGGGGACATTGTGGAAGGGGGACATTGTGGAAGAGGGGCATTGTGGAGATGAAGGGGGGCATTGACCAGGCACCCTCCCCTCATCAGAGCAGGGGGTGCCTGGTGTAATGCTCGTGTCGCCCCATTGAATTCAATGGGGCTCGGGTGCTCGGCCGAGCACTCGAGCCTCCGGCGGTGCTCGGTCAGAGCACCCGAGCACCCGAGCATCGGGGTGCTCGCTCAACACTAGTAGCCAAGGTAACCCAAGCGCTGATGATCAGTCTTTCATGCCAGCTCCTTCACAGTAGAATGGACTGATGTCAGGCAAACAGGAGGGGATAATAAAACTTAAATAACTCTCCAAAAAAAATGTTAAGAGTGTGACTGAGTTTAAGCTACACTAAGGAAGCCATCGCTGTCTCTTTAAAATACCATAAATGACAATTATACCCTATGGTGTAGTTGTGCAGTTACATTACTCCAGAATTGCTGCACTTATGTCTTTGTTCGTATGACCCTTAGGTTGCAAATTCTCAAACGTTGGGTCATCTCTAACTTTTGTTAGTGTATGTCACTGTCTGCTACATCTCTCCTCTGCCTTAACTGCCGGAATTTAATCAATAAAGAACAATAAATTGCTTAGTGACATAGCTTGTAGAACAGTAGCTTGTATTGCTATTTCTATTGCAGTAATTGAAATGGGATAGGAAATATAATTGTTGTTCAATTTCAAGGGAGAAAAAAAATCTACTTTAGCCGTTTGAGTACAGAGCAGTGTCTCAACAAAAGTCTGTAGTAATGAAGCTATCTTAACCCCTTGCATGCTAGAACTGCCTCTAAAGCATTACTTTGTGTTGGAGGCATATCTAATAAACAAGGAGTTAAAGGCATTTCCATTGTAACCTTGGATGGAAATAACCCACCCACATAATATCTGACCTGGTACACAAACTCTCTTATGGCATATGTTTGGTCCTTGTTCACAGAGTGGAAAGAAAGGGAGCAAAGATATAGGGGTAAAAAAAAGAAAATAAAAAAGTATAGATTTTTTTGGGCATTTTGTTTGATTTTTGTTTTGTATACTTTGTGTGTGCGTGAGTGTGTGCATGAGTGTTTGTGTGTGTGTATGTGTGTGTGTGTGTGTGTGTGTGTGTGTGTGTGTGTGTGTGTGTGTGTGTGAAATAAAGTTGCTGAACTTTGAAGCAAAGATCAGGTTTCATATTGGCCATAAGTACAAGTCACATCATTTTACCACCCTGAAATGATTCACAGTAATAAAGCAAAAACAAAAAAAGTTCTTCAAGGACTGGAAGCATTGCAGCAGATAATAATATTTAACACTGTGACAACTATAGGGATACATGCTGATTTTCACAGATGCTTAAGTTGGCTGAGAATTTCTTGAAGGAAACACATTAAAGGTCAACATTCTGTAAGGTCAAAGGAATTGTAATCCTCCCAACATAAACTCATCATGTCTCCAAATAAATGTAAAAAAAATCACTGAAAATGATGGGTGTGAAGACCAAATAGTCTCCTTCTTCTATTTGGCACCGTAAACCTAGTTCTAAATAAGAGGAAAAGGGATAATCATGATTATATATGTAGGAGCAGTTCTTTGAAACTGAGATTGTAAATGACATTCTAGAGATGTTTAAAGACATTTTACAATACATAACAATCTCATTTGTGAGCCTTTACTCTTGTCATCAACAATGTTTCAGAGAGCAAGATTGCAATTCACCCTCCCGTGTCTAGTAATTAGGTTAGGTAATAACCATTAGTGTTTCAGTCACTACAAAGTGAAGGGAGTGACAAAGTGCAGGTAGCATTTAACTTATTCTTAGAGAACATGCACAGTGTTCCATATCCACAAAAATAGAACAAAAGAAAAAGTAGCTTCTAAGTTATGTGTTGCTTTATTTTTTAAATATTGGAGGCAATGTACTAAGAAGAACAGGAGATATTTTGGAGCAACTCAACTGCATAATAGGGGTCAGATATGAATCTCCCTCTTGATCTAAAATGAAATGCATCCATTGCAAAGGGGAAATGTATCTATGGGACTACATGACTCTTAACACTTTGATTTTCTTCTTTTTTTTCTAATATCATCAAGTTATATCAGTTTTGAGGGTAGAGAAAACACATAGGAAAATATAGAATTTAATTAATTGACCTTGAAATTTAAAAAGCTGTCTAAATTTTTAAGCCTGTTTCAGAAATTGTTTAGGGACATTTGAATTAAAGTGAACACATATCAGAGACTGTTAGGAGCACAGATTACTAACTGCTCTTCTGTAAAACCGAGTCCACAAATAGAATCTTGTCCGTAAACTATAAAATACGGAGTAAATGTTTGAACCACTATGAATATTCCAGGTTGAAAAAATAGGGATTGAACCCCTCTGGTAGTATGATTTCTTTGTGTAATACTAAGGACTTGTGAAACTGCTTATGAATGGTACTAAACCTTTCCTTGATTTTTCTGTGTGAACACATTATTATTTTTTAATTAATAACCCTTGTAGCAGGTATAGGATAGCTTTGCCTCTCCAGCTCTTGGGACTCCATTCATCCCCAACCTGTTAAGTGAAGACTTCTGTGCATTCAAACATACTCTGTGAAATATTTGAAGTTATATCTGGTTGTAATGCACCAGTTATGCTTTGGAGATATCTCTCTCAGCCAAGGGATTAAATCAGGGATGCCCAAACTAAGGCTCCTGGTCATTTGTAGTCCCCAGAAATGATCAGTCTGGACCTTCATGCAAATCCAACTACATATTTACATGTTATCCTGCAAAACATAACAATTAGGGATGGGACAAAAATTATCAGAAAATCACAATGCTCACATCTTCCTGGAGCAATATGAGGTGAGTCAATTATTGTGTGCATCATTGTATGTGTGTTTGTGTACATAATGACATGATGATGAAGAAGACAGCCAAGCTTGAAAGGGGTTTCTTGCTCACTGAGCAGAAAGAAGCTGTCATAGGTAGCACTAGTGGAGATTGCACAGGAGGAGCAGGTAGCTAGATGGGTTAGCGTTAGATGTAGCTAGAAGGGACAGTCCTGTATTTACTCACCCTAACAAATATGTTCCATTGAGTAATAATGTTGGGGGTGCTGGCACAGGACTGCCCTTGCTGGAGATGACTGCTTTCTCTCTAACAGCTGAGAGAACATCCCCTCTAGCACTGATGGGACCCAGGACTCAGGCAGACCTAAACAGACAGAGAAGGTAGGGGAGTTCAACATGTAGCAGATCAACATGTAGCAGATCAGATTGATATATTGGATCCTAAACAATTCTCCAAGTATATAAATGGCAAAAAGATTAAGGTTGATATTGGTCTTCTTAAAAGTGAGACAGGAGAATTATGGAGAATAGGGCTATGGCTGACACCTTAGTCACATTATTTTCTTTTGTATTTATAAAGGAAGCAGCTATGGCAGACTAGGGTCGAACACAGAGAATCACAGAATTGACTCCATCATGTACATGGCTTACTGAGGACAAAATCCAAACATGATTGTAAAAGGTTATGGTGAATAAAGCACCTGGACCTGATGGCATACACCCAATGGTATTTAAGGAATTAAACTTAGTAATAGTAATACAACTAATAACATTATTAGTAGGAGCCAGCATGGTTTGAAGACCATTTTATGCATTTTATGAAACGGTAAGTAGCAATTTGGACAAGAGTATTGCTGTTGATGTAGTAGGTTTGCATTTTGCAAAAATCTTTGATACTGTGACTCACAAGGTTACTGCATAGGTTTAAAGGCTTGGCGTTGGGAGGTGAGATCTGTAAATGGATAGAGAACTGGTTAAACAATAGATGGCACAGAGCTGTTAACAACTGAGCATTTTCAGGTTGGTCTAAACTTGTAGGTGGGATGCCAAATGCTGATGACACTAAGCTGTGTAAGGAAATACATACAGAGCAGGATATTTTTTTTCTCTGTAGAAAGTTTTGAATAAACTGAGTGAACGGGTAGAAAGTGAAAGATGAAATTTAAATACATAAATGAAAGTTATTGCATTTGGGCTGCAGAAACACGCATGCTACATATATATACTAAATGGCAAACTGCTTGTGTAATCCTCATTAGAGAAAGATCTAGGGGTACTAATAGAGAAAAGGCTACACAGCAGTGAGCAGTGTTGCTTAGCTGTTTCGAGAGGCAATATGGTACTATGTTGAATAAAAAGAGGTATAGATGCACAGGATAGGAATATTATTCTATCTCTATATAAAATCTTTAAATTAATGTATAGAATACAAAAAAATAAATCAGCTTGTTTGAAAAGTAAAACTACAAAAACCACATCTGAAAATAATGTTATTTATTGCTTGAAAAGTATACTTCAGTTCAGTCTTATTAAGTGATAGTAATGGTTAATTTTAAGTTGATTTAACCCCTTAGTGACGGCCGCGTGCAGACGCGGCCGTCACTTAACGCCCGTCTAACATTTTTTTTTTTTTCATTAGAATCCGGAGTCCCCGAACGGCGTGCAGCCGCGCGGGGATCCGGATTTCCTGGACGTACATGTACGTCCTCTGTCACTAAGTGACAGCCACAGAGGACGTACATGTACGTCCATTGTCGCTAAGGGGTTAATATTGTAGACATTAAATAAAGATTAACAACAATGTGTCTTATCTTTCAAACCTTTATAGTTTGAGAGATATAACTTGCTAAAGTTACCTTTTCCTGGCTGTTTTACTCAAGTCTGCCATCTAGCTGACAGCTGCAGATTCCAGTCATTTTACCAGGCAGAGGCTCTTCAGCAGAGCTAAAATCACGCTATTTAGAAATAAATACTTCACTGGAACAGTCTACAAAGTGCAAGCCAGACAAACTTTGTAGACCATTCCAAATTAAGTATTTATCTTTAGATATTGTTATATCAGCGCTGCTGAAGAGCCACATCTGGTCAAGCGACCAGAATCTGCTTCTGACAGCTTTACAGCTCGTCAAGCAGAAAGGGGAGGGACCAGAGAACTTTATTTTCCTATATCTCTCAAACCATAACGGTCTGAGAGATACAAATAAGTGCAAGTACTCTCTTCCAGTTGTATATAATAATTTTTTCTGACATTACTATCCCTTTAATGAAAAGCAAGGCTGATTTTCTTCTGCATCCTAATTAGTTTCTAGGTTAATTCCTAACCCTTAATACAGCACATACTAATCAAGGGATATTTATGAATGACTATAAGAATGCTTAATCCTTGATTATAGCTCTAATTAATCAAAGGACATTTGTGAATTATCATAAAAGGTTTCACTATTCATTTTTTGCAACAATTAAGCATCATTGATCCTCATTTGCTAATCCCTAGTGGTTCTCTTTTTCAGTTGTTTTCTCATATCTTTGTACACTTATGTGGCAAGCCAGCTAATTTTTTCCCTGGTATACATGCTATGTTACATTTTAATCATGTAGGAGCTCTTGCTTTGAGACTGAGCCTTGCGTGCTTGAGCATCAAGATTATCTTTCTCTCTTTTATGTATATACTCAATATTTCCCCTATAGAACCTTTGTTAGGTCTTTTTTTAATTATGAGAGCAACACATAATCATTGAGAGTTCATTGTAGGTCAAGCTTTTTCTTAATGGTCGGCAGGGGAGGACTGGCAACATTTGGCCTGGGGGGCAAATTTAATCAAGTGGCCCATTTCCACTATTTGTGCCAGTTTCACCCCTTTGTGCCTCTTTCACCCCTTGCACCTCTCTTTCTCGCCCCATGTACTTCTTTCACCCCCTTGTGCCTTCTCCCCCTTGCAATTCTTTCTCCCCTCTGTACCTCTCCCCCTTGCACCTCTTTCTCCCTTATGTACGTCTTTCACCCCATGTACTTATTTCACCCCCTTGTGCCTTCTCCCCCTTGCACCTCTTTCTCCCCTTGTACCTCTTTCTCCACTCTGTACCTCTCCCCCTTGTACCTCTTTCCCCTCCTTGTACCTCTTTCTTCCCCCATGTACTTTTCTCCCCCATCTTGTGCCTCTTTCCCCCCTCTGTACCTCTTCCCCCTCCTTGTACCTCTTTCTTCTTCCCCCATGTACTTCTTTCTCCCCCCCGTTCCCCATTGTGCCTCTTTCTCACCTCTGTACCTCTCCCCCCCGCACCTCTCTTTCTCCCCCATGTACGTCTTTCACCCCATGTACTTATTTCACCCCCTTGTGCCTTCTCCCCCTTGCACCTCTCTTTCTCCCTCATGTACGTCTTTCACCCCATGTACTTATTTCACCCCCTTGCACCTCTCTTTCTCCCCTCTGTACCTCTCCTCTCCTTGTACCTCTTCCTCCCCCTTGCACCTTCCCCCGTACCTCTTTCCCCCTTGTACCTCTTTCCCCTCCTTGTACCTCTCTTTCTTCCCCCATGTACTTCTTTCTTCCCCATCTTGTGCCTCTTTACCCCTTCTGTACCTCTTCCCTCTCCTTGTACCTCTCTTTCTTCCCCCATGTACTTCTTTCTTCCCCCCTTCCCCATTGTGCCTCTTTCTCTCCTCTGTACCTCTCTTTCTTCCCCTTGTATACTTCTTTCTCTCCAACCCCCAGTACCTCCTTATGCCTCGTTGTCTTCTTCTCCACACTGCCCGCACTGATGACGGTCAGGACCGAGCCACGCTTAGACGCTGCGTGGTGCATGCTGGGGTTTTCTTCCTCAGTCTGGGCGCCAGTTTTAAACTTGCACTGGCCTCAGAACAGAGAAAAGAAAACACCAGCTTGCACCAAGCGGCGTCTCCGCTTATGACACTGTCCCGGCTGTCATCATTGCGGAGTGGGGAGAAGAGAACATAAAAAAGTAACAATTCCCCCTCCGCTGCGGCCCTGCATGTCTACTGATTTTTTTTTTTCTTTTAACATGGCGGCCCGCTACACGCGCTGGCCCTGCGGCCCGGGGGGCAATTGCCCCCCTGCCCCCCGGGCCAGCCCGCCCCTGATGGTCGGTCTCCAAAGGGTTAAAGAGTTTGGTTGTTAGGGTCCATCAATATTACAAATCAACTACTGCAACAAATGTGAGAATCACTGCATTATACTTATTGGATCTGACTTTCCATCTGGTGTCCCTTTCTCTGTCTAGCCCTTGGGAAAAAGTTTGCACAGCCTTGGGTTAAATTGTCCAGAATATTAAAATGCTGCTCCCTCCTCCAGCAGTTTTTAATTTCAGTGATACAAAAAGCTTGGGTCTACAATTACATGTGCATTCCATATACTATGTATTGAATGAGAAACCACCACAAAGGATAAATTCATCAAAGGCTAGGTTGTAGATATCATCACATTGTGCTGACTTTAAAGGAAGTTCATAATATATTTTTGTTATATACCTTCAAATATATGGTATTGTTGTGTGGTCAGTGAAATAGCACAGAAAAGTGCACATTATGAAGTTATTCTTAAAGGGAACCTACAAAAACAACATTGTTGAATGTGAATGAATCTCACTGACTGATTCACATAGGAAAACTGACACAAAAAGCCCAATTGACAGCAAAACACAGCCACACTAGCCCAGAGACACAGATAGCAAAACTCAGCAACACTGATACAAACACAGATACACAGACATATAGACACAACATAAAGACATAGGGCTATATGTTCAAAGAAGTAGCGAAATAACTTTTGTCGTTTGTAACGACTTTTCAGAGTCAGTGTTGTTGGGATCATTAATATTTTCAGAGAGTGTCGGTTGTGATTGGAAATATGTCGTTTGTCCTGACTGAAATTGTCGTATGGAACGACAAAAAAATGTCTTAAGACAAAAATGTCTTTAAAAATGTCTTAACTAACGACAAAAATGTCTTAACTAAAGACAAAAATTCACTTTTTTCTTAACGTACAAATGTTGTCTTTTGAAAGACATTTTTTTGTCGTTAGTTACAACAAATTTTCTTTTCCTCTATACGACACTGGAGAATAGTTCAGCCACGCCCCTTTGCCCGTCAATTCTGGAGTTGTGTCGTACAGAATGGACATTACTAGCTTTTTGTCGTGTACTCTATAGAAAATATGTCATTCATGCATTTAATGACTTATTTTTATCTTTCATACGCCAATTTTTTGTCGTTATCCCTTTGAACATAGGGCCCATAGTCTTACTGTGCTACCTAGACACAAAAATAAAGACAGGGCTGAAGAATGGGAGCAATCCTGGAGCAAAGCAACTGCACCATTGGGACCAAGTAAAAATTACCTAAATTCACAGTTACATAAATTGGGCTTTTAATCCCTTCTATAATGGAGAAGTCTCCACATATTATTATTATTATTATTATTATTAATAATATTCTGCAGAGCTGTACAATACGCAGGGCTTATAATTTGAAGTCCCTTGCTACTAGCCAGACCTGAAAAGTTACTCGCCACTGCAAGCCAAAACATACCCACCAGGGCTGAATTTCTACTCGCCAGGGCTGAATTTTCACTCGCCATTGGCTAGTGGCGAGTGGAAATTTTGAGCCCTGCGCTACGTATTGCTTCACAATGCATAATGCATACAATGCATAAAAACAGCTTTTAAATCAATGGGGATTTTGTCATGTTTTTATTGGTTTGTCCCAGAATTGGTCCACTTTCTTAGTACATCAGCAACATAGACATTAACTGCCTGAATCTGGGTTTCTTCTTTCCAAGATGTGTTATTCTCATGCCATTGGTAGGAGGAAGAAACCGTGTGGTGGTGGTTCTGTGGGGTGTTGATCTATCTTGAGTTTAAGGAGTTACAAGCCCCCATGTAATCAAAGTGAACTGTTATTTGTCCCCTATGGAATAGTTGGGTTTCTGGCCTGCTCCAAATTTACTCCAGGGGGCAGATGCACCAAAGAGTGATGAAGAGGTAATAAAGTGGATATAATATCTCTTGTTATATTGCTTCTCCAATTCACATGTTATTCTATGGAGCCTATGCACTAAGATCTCCAAAGCTGGAAAAATCTTAGTGCATTGGCTACATAGAATAACACAGGAAATGAAGAAGTGAAATGACCGGAGAAGTCATCTCCACTTTATCACCTTCCTTTCACTCCTTAGTGCATAACACCCAATGTCTTCTTAGTACATTAGCATCAACATGTGTTCCATTATGTAGGTCTAGTGGGAGGGGGCTTGGTACTGAAGCCTGGTTCCCTGCTGTGCTGATACAAGCTTGAATTCCCACTAGGCATTGTGAGGATCCCCTCAGCTCTGCAATGCGTTGGACATCATTCCAGCATTCAAGGGAAAAGAAACCATATGTAAAATAAGGAACATTTTTATCTAAAAAAACCCATGTAATTGTATACAGATTTTTGCATGTATGTTTGCGTATGTATAATGTTTTTTGATTTGTGTAAATATGTAACTCGTTACTGTAGAAGCTCTCTAGGATTTACTTGAAAACAAAAGCAATCTCAATGTATTCTACCTGGTACAACATTTCTGAATAAATAAATATTACTACCCTATAGTGCAGTTGGTTTTACCTAGAAATGCATCAGTTCTTTGTACATCAGCTTAATTTGTTGAACATTTGCCATCTTAAAGTACAAGAACACTTGTAAGCATTCAACATTTCATCTATAAAATATTCTATGATAGAGCTAATATAATATATCATACTAGTTGAACAGCCCGTTATACGGGCCACAGTGCCACTGCCACCCGGTAGCGGGGCAGTCATGCGCAGTAGAGACTGCCCGCGCCGCAGCTCTATATCAGCCGCGGCGCGGGCAGTCTCTACTGCGCATGTCGCGGCGTTACACACGAATTAGCGAATTATTATATAGGAGATTATTTTTATGCATGGATTAGAAAAGAAAATAACAATGCAATCAAAAAATATAAAATGGGCACTAACAATTTTCTAGTAGCCCAAAAAATGGCATAGCAGAATGTCTGCAAAACTTATTGTTTTGGTAATATTGTATGTACATGATGTGAAAAATGATTAACTCATGTACATTTTTTGCATAGTGGTGTCAACCAGTTTTGGTCCCCATGCAATTACAGGGATGTAATAATTACCGCCAGCATTTTGTTTAAGATAGTCATATTCCTAGCTGTTGTAACCAGGAGCCTTCATATAAATACACCACTGCAGACACAGCACCATTCTGCATTTATGCTTACATCTATTAATTATATGCCTGAATCACCAGGTATATATAATCTCTTTAGTGTATGATGGCATATACCACCAAAGTGCAACCACATTATTAGTAAACCAACGTCGAAGCTCAGAAACTGAGCTGCACTTACAGATTTACACTGTCCCCTTACTATCTAAAAAGCAGATAAGCTCCCTGTATGCTGTGAAACAGAGAAACAAAATCTGAAATTGCTTGAGACCGCACAAATGTAACTATAATGCAACAAAATGAAATCCTTGCAGCCCATCAATGAGTGAAATGACACTGCAGGTCCTCAATCCTATGTAATAAAATGCTAGGATATTTGTCAGAAGCCGTCATGCGCAGTAGAGACTGTGAGCACTGCAGTCATGCACAGTACAGACTGCCCGAACATGCCGCATCTGATACTGAGCAGGATCCTCCGAATATGGACTGGAGTCCTCTCTGCGCACCTTTCTGGGACTGCTTGTTGAGCAGAGAGGCTCTGTGCACCAGCCGAGGCTGCTGGGTGGCACTGTGGCCTGTGTACAGCCTGTGTACAAGCTTTTAAACTAGTCATAAATAAAGCCTTAAAGGGATAGTAATACTTCATTTTAACTTTATTTTATTTTGTAGGCATTAAAAAAACATGAAGAATGATATAAGTCTTATCTCTCAATCCTTTATGGTTTAAGAGATATTCACAAGCAAAGTTCCCCTCCCCGCCCCTTTTACCTAGTGTAAGCCATCTCTTCTCAGATGTGAGTCTGGTTGTATGACAGGACAGATAACAGAAGGGGACAATTTTCTTTGTATGAAAACAATGAAAGCCCTTTCCCCCTTGACAAGTTTTTCAGCTTTTTCCCTTATCTTAATAGAAGATTGTCCCTCTCTGCAGTCTACCTGGGCACCTCCCTTCTGATCTGGTTGAACAGGGAAGGGATACTTTGTGAATATCTCTTAAACCATAAAGGTTTGAGAGATAAGACTTATATCATTCTTCATGTTTTTTTAATGCCTACAAAATAAAATAAAGTTAAAACGAAGTATTACTATCCCTTTAATGTCCAATGTCATGGAATTCAGGGCTCCGCACGCGGATGCACGCCTCTCAGGGAGCCCTGAATCGGACACAACAACAACAAAAAAAAGCTCTGTGGTCCTTAAGTGCCGGCCACACATGCGTGTGCCGGTCCTTAAGGGGTTAATGCTTGGTTTGTTGTTGATGATCAAGGCTGCCATTCTATATTACATTAACAGATAAATGTCTGAGGCAGAAGACCCCATTTTAAATAAGCAGTTGATGTCTACTGTTTTCATATGTAAAGTGATATATTGTTGATGTCGTAACATCACACTTCTTTACAAAATACCTTTTCTTTTTTTTTTTAACCTTTTAAAACCAGAATGGTGTGCAATGCATTGCACACTCCTTTGGTCCTTAAGGAGTTAACCTTGTGGATACTACAGAGGTCTCTCCAACACAATGCACTGGATACTTATCTATCATCCAAGAGGATAAGTATGTGGTGTGCAAGACCTCACACCATTATATGAGAACTCTCCAGAGACTTTTGCAGGCAGAGACCCAGACATTACCTGTGAATTCCAGAGTGACTGAGACAAATTCATTTACCTTTTATATACTTAGCAGCCTAATCTGAGAGACAAGGAATCAAAGGCTCAAAGAAAAGAGTGTAGACTTTCTAGAACAAACCAATGGGTTAAAGACTTTGCTAGTATTCAAGGGGATAAAAGCCACATTTTAATGAGTGTGAATTTTTTTGTTCCCTATGGTGCAGCTGGTTTGCCCCAGAATGTATTCATTTTTGTATTCCTAAGGCTTCCTAAAAAGATGGGTGTGAGAAACACGGGGTACAAAAGTCCTTCAAAAAGAACTGTGTGTGCCTCCATGGACATGATACTTTGTGTTAATTAAATATTCCTTCTAGGGAACAACCCAAACAGAATTAATTCTTGCTATAAGTGACCAATAGGATTTCCTGTCCGATTAACGCTTTGAGTGCCAGAGAGATATCCAATGCATTGTGTTGCAATGCGTTGGATACCTCTCTGGAACTCAAAGGGTTAAGGTAAGTGAAGGCTTCTTTTTAGTGGAAGTTAGAATTCCCCATAATCTCTGGAACAAAATCCACTATCATATTATCTATTCATCTGTCTGTCTGTCTATCTGTCTATCCCAGGCAGGGTTGGCAGGAGACTCTAGGTGCTAAGCTCCACCCACCGTCACACTCCCATTCTTCACATGGCCCCACCCCTATGGCCTCCCATTCTTAAAGGGATAGTAATACTTAAAATGTAAAAAAACATATGTTGTAGAGTTTATCCCCCTGAGTAAAACAAGGACACTCCCACTGCTGAAAGGTGTTTCATTCAAAAGTTATTAATTTTCAAAGTTGAATTTTTTAGGTGCAATATCACAGTGGCCTGAAATTGTACAGTGGCGCTGTTGCTACACCATCCTATGGTGATTTATGGTCAACTGACCAGAGCTGTCCATAGGATCGTGTAGCAACAGCGCCACTGTACAATTTCAGGCCACTGTGATATTGCACCTAAAAAATTCAACTTTGAAAATTAATAACTTTTGAATGAAACACCTTTCAGCAGTGGGAGTACTCTTGTTTTACTCAGGGGGATAAACCCTACAACATATTATTTTTTACATTTTAAGTATTACTATCCCTTTAACATGGCCCTACCACCAGTCCCATCCACTATTTCCTGGAAGAAAAAATACCTTTGGCCTATAACAAGCAAGGACAAAACAAAAGCTTTAACCCTTTGGTTGATAAAGAGTTCTCCAATGCATTGCTCCGCATCCAAGGCTTTAAATAATAACTTGTAAGGGGGTATATAAACTGGTGCAGAGACACTGGGATTGTTTTGTCCATACCCACAATTCAGGATGTGGATGTGGTCAGCACAGTTGAGGTACCCCTCAAAATGTTGAGCTCTAGGGAGTTGCCTAGTTTTCATATTGGGAATTCCAGCCCTGTATCTATCTATTATAAAATCTCAGGTATAATCATGTTTTTGCCCATTTCCACCTTAAGTGTTCCCACATTCCCTCCCTCTACCTACCTCAAAATGTGCCTACCACATCACATTGACCCCCTCCTGAGGCAGCTGGGAGATTTGGGCAGAATGCTTGCGTTTGCCACCTACTTCCTGCTTCTCGGTGTGAGGACATATTTTAATTGAAGCTAATTCAAGCTAACGCCCTGTGCAGACTTAAGCTATTCTAATTGAAGCTATGGTCATTATCGTTACCTTGTATTAGCTCATTGAAACTCACAGGGGTCTAGAGTTAGCTTGAATTAACTTCAATTACAATAGGTCCTCACATGGCGACTCATGCTTACATTTTCCGCCCACTGCACAGCCCTCTCGGCTACATCCAAAGGGGGTCAGCTTGTGGATTTAGGCACGTATTAAGGTGGGTGGAGGGAGGGGGAGGGTGGAATCAAATTTGTATATTATACACATATAATTATTTTTCTTCCTAGAAGCTTGGGTATAATTTACATTTGAGTATTGTACACAGGTGTGCATTATACCTCAGATTTTTTGGTATCTATCTATCTATCTATCTCTATCTATCTATCTGTTTATTCTGTTCTATTACACAGAAAAGTTCTAAGCAAGCATCTTGATTACTGAAACATGCAGAGATTTTGACAAATAGGCTATAAATCCCTGTGAATCCTGTTGATGTTCATTTGTGTCAAAAAGAAAGAACCTTTGGCTTGTTGGATTACTGCAGACAAATAACTTGAAGCCTCATTCAAACACATCTCATGCATCCCACTGACTAATTTTCAGAGAGCTAAAAATTAATTACTTATTGAGAAAAAAAACAGACTTGAGGGACAGTAATACTGTAGATAGTGGACAAAACTCCCTGCCAAAAAGTATTGACCCTTTGAGTGTCAGACGGGTATACAACGCATTGCTTTGCAATGCATTGCGTACTACACTGGCATTCAAAGAGTTAAGGAAATCTGAGTACTATATAAAGTGGATAAACTGACCATTTTATTTAGTCCAAAAAAAAAAGTGCCAAATGATTAGCAGTCCTGGTGCAAACTACTACCAGAGGGGACAAATATACATTCTCATTGATTTAAAAGGGGATATTAAAGGCAAACTAACACCTCTTAATAATACCAAACCCCCCGCTTACCTTAGTATGGTCAGAAAATCATAATGGCCTCTATGACTTTTGTCCTTGCGGATATTGTTCAATAGATAGCATCTTCAGTCAGTCATACATGCCATACTCATTGAGGCAGACATGACAGTGGCTGGCAGTTTTTTAAACTGAAGCAGACATAAGCTTACTTAAAACTTTAAAGGGATAGTAATGTTTCACAAAAAGCAGTGCCAATTAATCTTCATAGTATTTGGGTAATGGAGAGTGTTATTTCAGTACTGTCACAGTTGTAGTTCAAGAGTAATTCAAGAATATAGTATTCCTCTCTCACCCCTTTTACCTAGTGTAACCCACCTCCCCTCAGATGTGGAATCTGGTGTTAAGACCAGACAGCTCACAGCAAGGGACAATCTTCTTACTGATGGCATTTGCCCTTAAAGAGATAGTAATACTTAAAAATTACTAATTCCTATATTGCAGTCATGTTAAAAAGAAATTAATTGCCCCCAGTATCATCTCTCAAACCTTTATGGTTTGAGAGATAATCGCTCCTAAAGTTCTCCCCTCCCTTTCCTTTCCCCGAAGTCAGCATTCTAGCTGACTGCAGGGAAGAGAGTCGTTACGACCGTCAGGCGGCTCTGCAGCACAGCCAAGTTCGCATTAATAAAAAATAAATCTTTCACTGAAACGGTCTTCTACGTGTGCTTGGTTTGCAAGCACACGTAGAAGACCGTTTTAGTGAAAGATTTTTTTTTATTAACGTGATCTCGGCTCTGCTGCAGAGCCGCCTGTTGATCATAAGACCAGATTTCCCTGCAGTCAGCTACAACGCTGACTTCGGGGAAAGGAGAGGGAGGGGGAACTTTAGGAGCGATTATCTCTCAAACCATAAAGGTTTGAGAGATGACACTGGTGGCAATTCTTTTCTTTTTAACATGACTGCAATATAGGGATTAGTAATTTTTAAGTATTACTATCCATTTAAAATGGAGAGAAAATGGAAAGAACTGGTAGTGAAGTGGGTGGAGTTACAAGGGAATCAGAGAGCCTTGTGAATCACAGAAACCCTAATTAAGTGTAAAAACCAGAGTCTTATGGTCAGATCCAGAGAGTTATCATGTATGCCTATGGACAAATTGTGGGGAAAGTATGATTCCACCAGGACCATGCCTGCTCTGCCCTTATATATACTTAATAATCCAGCATCTATACCTGTTCTTATAGAGATAGTAATGTTTCACAAAACAGCAGCTCCAATTAATCTTCATAGTATTTGAGCCATGGTGAGTTTTATATCAATACTGTCAGAGTTGTAGTTCAAGAGTAATTGAATGATAAAGTATCCCCCCACACACACTTTTACCTAGTGTAAGCCACCTCCACTCAGATGTGGAATCTGGTCCACAGACCAGACAGCTTGATGTGAGCATAAGGAAAACCCTGCCCCCCTTTACAGGTTTTTCAGGTTTTCCCTTATGCTCACTGAAGATTGTCTCTCTCTGTGATCCATCTGGACAGTCTTGCTGCTCTGGGGTGAGCAGTGTTACATCAATAAAAGTGGAGGGAGGGGGACACTTTATCATTCAATTACTCTTGAACTACAACTGTGACAGTACTGAAATAACACTCTCCACTAACCAAATACTATGAAGATTAATCGGAACTGCTTTTTTGTGAAACATTACTATCTCTTTAATGTCTAGTGTAATGCTTTACACTCCCCTCTGGCCCTTAAAGGGTTAGGATTACCATATGCAGAGAGCAGTGGTTGAGGCCCTGTGGTTCTCCTAGTAGCAACTGTCCTGTCCCTCTCCATGGACATGACATCCAGGACTAGTTGAAGATCTTATCTCCTGAACTAAGGAGAAAGGGGAAAAATCATAATGGCCATTAGGAATTTCAGGCCATAGTACGGCAAGTGGGGAAGTTATTATTAGGAGCTGTTAGTGTTTCTTTAACCTTTTGAGTGCCATAGAGGTAGGCAACGCATTGCACCTAAAAAAAAACAAGTTCCAGCAGCAATAACTTTTGATCAAACATCTCTCAGCAGTGGGAGCACTCAGGAGGATTCAACCTACAATATAGATTTTGTACATTTAAGTGTTACTATGCATTTAACCCCTTGAATGCCAAAGAGAGATACAATGCATTTTCATACCCCCTCTGGCACTTAAATGGTTAAATAAAAATGGCTAACAAATATAAATGGGTTTGAAGTCTCTTTCAAATACAGTGACAGTTCAACTTTAACAGTATGCTAAATGTATTGCCCTACCTGGGGGCTCCAATCACTATCATCTAAAGCAGTGATTCTCAATCAGGGTGCCGTGGCACTTTGGTGTGACACAGACATCAACTTAGGGTGCCCTGTGTTTTCTATAAAGGCTAACAAAAACTGATTTTTAAATAAAGATTTATAGAAATTGTTATGCACAATATGTTTAGTTATGGTATTATGATTATAAGACCTAATAATACTGCATATTTATGTATTGTACTCTTCATTTTGCCCTTGATAAAGTCCATTAAATATGTTAGGGGTGCCCCGAATGTTTAAGATTACGTGTTAGGGGTGTCCCGAGCAAAAAAAGATTGAGAACCACTGATCTAAAGCAAACATCTCTAAAACAAAATGATTGGATAAAAAATATGTGGTATATGAAGTTTGAACAGATGCATTTAATGAGACTAAAAGCTGGAAGGTGAAATAGCCATTTTAAAGGGATAGTAATACTTTGTTTTATCTTTATTTTATTTTGTAGGCATTAAAAAAACATGAATAATGATCTAAGTCTTATCTCTCAAACCTTTATGGTTTGAGAGATATTCACAAGCAAAGTTTCCCCCTCCCACCCCTTTTACCTAGTGTAAGCCATCTCTTCTCAGATGTGGAATGCAGTCCATAGACCAGACAGATAACAGCAGGGGACAATCTTCTTCCTATGAGAACAATGAAAGCCCTGCCCCCCTTGACAAGTTTTTCAGGTTTTTCCCTTATCTTAATTGAAGATTGTCCCTCTGTGCAATCGACCTGGACACTCCCTGCTGCTCTAAGCTGAGCAGTGTTACATCCGTAAAAGGGGCGGGATGGGGAAACTTTGTCATTGAAGTACTCTTGAACTACAACTCTGACAGAATTGAAATAACACTCTCCAAAGTCCATATACTATGGTGATTAATTAGAGCTGCTTTTATTATGAAACATTACTATCCCTTTATCTGATTTCAGTGTTTGTTTCTAATATAGTAAATAGTTACCTAGTAAATTTGGCTGAAAAAAAGACACGTCCATCAGTTTCATCCTTTGCCACAGTATAACTCAGAAAATTACACTATTGAGAACTATAGCTGGCAGGGGATGATGGTGTAGTTCACAATGGCTGGAGACCCTTAAGTTAGACACTCGTGTTAGTCTGTTTACCAGAACGTTTTGTAACCTACTAATACATAATATAACCCTGTGTGTTCCTTTTTGATAGACATGTATGTAATCTTCTATTAAACCTTTGAGTGCCAGAAGGGTACACAACTCACCCCTCTGGCACTCAAAGGGTTAATTGTACATGAATATGAAGATTTGAATATAGGATACAACATCCTGTTTGATTGTGTGACATTATCATGATGTAACATGCAGCTGACTTGATTCCCATCAGCTATTTTCTTTGAGTATGAAACATAATAAAAACACGTT
Organism: Rhinophrynus dorsalis; assembly: GCA_037306005.1. Lineage (NCBI taxonomy): Eukaryota > Metazoa > Chordata > Amphibia > Anura > Rhinophrynidae > Rhinophrynus > Rhinophrynus dorsalis. Next base: position 90,998,119 of record CM074720.1, on the reverse strand, counting down.
GCCAGAGAATGACATTCTGCCTTCTTTGTTAGCTTAACTGTGAGAAATATTTTAAGAGCTTCAATAAAAAAGTGTGTCTTTTTTATTTGAGTATAGTTTGTAAAGAAAATGTACTGACATCTGTTATTTGTAATAGTTCTAATGGACTAAAATATTTGCTTGACCTCAGAAAGAGATCGGGAAACATACAGGAGAGAAACTTATGATAAACTGTTTTTCATTCGTACTTGTAAATTGAGTAAAGTAGTATAGAGTTGTAAAATAAGTTTCTTTTTTTTTCGATTATAGAATGGGTTTTTATTTAAAGTGCTAATCTCTTATTTTTTTTTAAGCTGCAAGAAATATATATATTCACAGTAAAGTACATGTTATTGCCTCTAAAAATAACCTCTCTTTAGCCTCTTCTTAAAAGCTGGAAGTTGTTAACTTTTTAATATAATACGCTTCATGGGGCAATATGCCCAAGGGAAAATGTGGAGGAATTCAAAACAAAATACATATTATTATTAGTAGCAGCAACAACAACAACATCATTATTCAGCATTGTACAATATCATAGGGAACATATAAAAATCCAAAAGTTTTAACTGATTTAAATGGACTTTTAAAACCCTCGAGTGATTGAGAGGACTCCAAAGCATTGCTTTACAGTGTGATAGAGACCCCTAACATTCAGGAGTTTAAAAGACCATTTGATTCACTGGGTTCAGTTAACTCATCCCAGAAATGTTCCACTTTTGTGTTTAACCCACAGTCACATTTGGTAATCATGTGATTTGCATCTGCTTTGCAGTGTTTAAAGGGACAGTAATGTCCCCCAAAAAAAAGAAAGTCCCATTTTGTAGTGTTTAAAATATTAACCAATACGCTCCAAACCCTGTCTCTCAAACTACTATGGTTTGAGAGATATAGGGATTCAAAATTCCCCCCTCCCTCCTCTTCTCCTGATGTCAGCGTCTAGCTGAGAGCAAGAGATTCCCGTCCAGGGATCATCAGGAGGCTCTGCAGCAGAGCCAGAATCGCGATACTTAAAAATAATTAATTCATTGGAAAGGTCTACAAAGTGTGCTTGCAAACCAGGCACACTTTTTAGAACTTTCCAGTGAATGAATTCTTTAGCAATAACGCAATTTTGGCTCTGCTGCAGATCCTCCTGGAGTTGTACGACTCGATTCTCCTGCTGTCAGCTTTACAGGTGACATCAGGAGAAGGGGGGGGGGCTTTGAATCCCTATATCTCTCAAACTGTAAAAAATGGGAATTGTTTTTTTGGGGACATTACTGTCCCTTTAAATAAAAGTAGTATGATTATGTTTTATGGCAAACCTTTCCCAATGATCATTGTCAATGGATTTGTAAGGAAAAGTCTTAGGCATTTTATTATTACATGAATAAAGTAAATAATGCCTTCAGAGTTGTTTTAGCAGAAATGGGGAAGAAGAATTTTACATAAGTGCAAGTCAACCAAGAATACAGCAATCAAAAAAAATAGAATAGTAGTCTGCACTCTGCTTACAAGAAAAGCAGAAGAAAGGGACTAGTAAGGTATTATATCTAGTGATTTAAAGGTAGGCAAAAAATACAGCAAAGCATTGGGTAAACCCATCTGGATACTAGGTTGCATAGGAGAATGCAGTAGATAAAGAGGTCCTAATCCCACTTCATAGATCACTAATTTGACATCATCTAGAGTATGTTGTACAGTTCTGGAGACAATAGTTCCAGAAGAACATCAGTAAATTAGAGACTTTTTAATGAACTCTCAATGAAAAATTAAATGGTCTATGAGCTCTTTTACAGGGGCAACATTTATAATGTGACTTTTTTAAGCAAATTGTTTGTGGTGTTTTAGTGCTACAGAAGTGATAAAACTGAAAGTAAAACACAGCTACCCATGTGATTTCAATGCAATTTCATTGAAATTGTGCTCTAAATTTGTAACTGCATTATTACACCATCAAGGGAAACTCACAACGTGCTGTCTCTCTGCGACAATCATAGTTTATGTGCCCTTTGTGAAATGCCCAATATGACACACTGATTTAAAACTAAATAGCAAAACATATCAGGAATTCTAAAGCAAGAGGACGGACCCTAGCATTGGAGGATATAGAGCAGAGGTTCTCAACTCGTGCCTTCAGTGGCCACTAACAGGCCAGGACTCAGGAATTTCCCTGCTAGAACATGTGTATTGATCAGAGGCTCATTCATATTGATTAACTCACCTGTGCTCTTAAAAGGAAATTCTCAAATCCTGGCCTGTTAGTAGCCACTGAGGGCACGGGTTGAGAACCACTGATATAGAGATAAGAGACACTGTAAGAAAAAACTACTTTACAGAAAGGGTGATACACAAGGACTAGACTCCCTGCAGGTATGGTAGAGCTTAAAACAGTAAGTGAATCTGAAAACTCTTTGAGTTGATATAAGACTATTCTAAGAGAACTAAATCTTTTTTTTTTTTTTTTTTTTAAAGGTAGGTAATTGGGCAGACAAGATGGACCAGTTGGTTCATATCTGTTGTAAGTCTCCAACACAGTAAATATATACTTTTTTGGCAAATTGAATAACTTTAAAGTGCTTTAAAGGGCAGTAACATACCTGCCAAGTGGTCTTAAAGTTTCACTCTAAAGCTACTCAGCCAGTAAAGGCATCACTTGTACTCTACCAGTCTTTCACGTTATCCACGCTAGCACAGTATCACCCTTTACCTCTGTCAAATTTTATGTACTCCTACTTCAAATTGCACAGTTAGGAAACTGCAAATAGCAATATACTGTTTAAAGCTATATTTAAAGTCAAATAAGATCATAAAAGCATGCAATGACAGTTTCCTTTTAAAGCAGCATTCTTAGACTGCAAGGAACCTTGTTATGCTATAAGATACCTTACAAGTCTGCAATCTTCCCCGCTCAGTGCTAGAAGTTATTATGCCTGTAGGGACATAATGACTATCTCTTCTGTAATGATACCTTGTGATTAGCTGGTGAGAAAACTGGCTGCACTATGGACCTTATTTATCAAGATAGAGAAGAGCTGTTCTGGACGAAATCAACAGCACCATTGGGAGAAATTAAAATTCCCATGGATTTAAATGGGCTTTTAAAGGGATAGTAATGTTTCATAATAAAAGCAGCTCTAATTAATCATCATAGTATTTGGACTTTGGAGAGTGTTATTTCAATACTGTCAGAGTTATAGTTCAAGAATAATTCAAAGACAAAGTATCCCCCTCCTGCCCCTTTTACTGATGTAACACTGCTCAGCCAGAGCAGAAGGGAGGTGCCCAGGTAGACTGCAGAGAGGGACAATCTTCAATTAAGATAAGGGAAAAAGCTGAAAAGCTTGTCAAGGGGGGCAGGGCTTTCATTGATTGTCCCCTTCTGGTATCTGTCTGATCTATGGACTGCATTCCACATCTGAGAAGAGATGGCTTACACTAGGTAAAAGGGGTGGGAGGGGGAAACTTTTCTTGTGAATATCTCTCAAACCATAAAGGTTTGAGAGATAAGACTTATATCATTATTCATGTTTTTTTAATGTCTACAAAATAAAATAAAGATAAAACTAAGTATTACTATCCCTTTAACCCACTGATGCTTGAGATGTCTCCAATGTATTGCATTGGACAGGCTATTGACTAGATCGTGGCTGTGCACAGTACAACAATTCAATTGTCTGTGTAAACACTCTGCACAATGACCCCAAAGACTGCTATGAGCAACCACTCTGCTCAAACTTTCCTACTTTCCATAAGCTGCGTTTGAACTGAACGATGCGTGGCAAAATCTCTCATGTGAACTACTTAATGCTCAACAATGCTATTTAATTTCAAGCATCTTTAAATTCTACCCAGAACCTGCTTATGTGAACTCAGCCTAGCTCTACTTGTGTGTTATCGAAATCATTTTATTACTTAGATTGCTGCAGACCATAAGGCTTCATTATTCTTGTTTAGGTTTATATATTGTCTGAAATGTAAAAATCAAAAATATTAGTTATGTTATAAAAAAAAAATCAACATTTTTACTATTATGGCTCAGCTGGTTAAGGCACCAGCTGTAGAATCTATGTAAACCACAAGATTGCAGGTTCAAGTCCCAGCAGGGTCAACTCATCCTTCTGAGGTAGACAAAATGAGTACCATTAAATTGGGTAATAATATCTATACCTCCAGGACATACTTAAAAATGAGGAACAATCTCAGTGTATCCTTCCCGGTATGATACTTTGACATTATTATATTTTTAAATTACTAGACTTAAAGGAGAATTTTCTAGGAATAGTATAAATTAGTTGTAACTTTGTTAGTCAGTTTTAATGACCCTTTGGGTGCCAGAATGGGGCTCAATGCATTGCTTTACAGTACCTTCAACAAGCCTACCTGTAACAATGACAACACTGTACCTTTATATGTGCTGAAATGCTGGTAGTACCTATTAAATTGCTGTCTGACTCTTTGTCAGTGGTGACGAGGGGACATAGGGAGACTGATGTACTAAGGGGAACTGCAACAATTCTGGTGCATACCAACTACACCATAGGGAACAAATAATAACCTCACATTTTACTCCCTTGAGTTCTACAAAGTTATCTAACGTATTGCAAAGCAAACTGCTGGATACCTCTCTAGCACTCAGTGGGTTAAAAGCCCCATGTAGACCAATGGAAATTTTAGGAACATTTATTTGTGACACAGTAAGATTGCCTTAACCATCTGAGTGCCAGAGAGGTACAAAACACATTGCTGTGTGTTGCATACCCCTCTGGCATTCAAAGGGTTAAAAATCCTCCAGTTCTTAACACATCAGCCTCACTATATATACTTTTGGATATGTAGGTTTCCATACTGAGCAAAGACTTTTTCTTTGAATGTGCTTGTATGGACACATCTCCCCTGGTGGCTGCAATAAGATCACTTAGCGCTCCTGTTCTAATAGTAAGTGACAAAGGCCTGTGATCATGTGCTCTCCGGCTAAAAGTACACAAAGCCTGGCCGAGGCCCAGCATGACTCCTTGCATATTACTGCATCAGCCCCATGTAACAAGTAATATCGATCAGGAAATTGAGTATTATATTCTAATCAACATTTAACACAGCTAATTGAGCAGTACACTTTTATTATGAAATAAAAACACATTCTGTAGGTTTTCCTGAGTAAAACAAGGGGACTCGGGCTGTTGAGCTCTGCTTCATTCAAAAGTCATTACAGTTCAAATGATTGTTTTGTATATTGAACCGTTAGTAATTGTTACACCAGGTATCCACACAGTTATTCCTTTGTAGTCCATGGGAAAGATGAGACACTGACTACAGGTCTCCATATAATGTCATAATGACAGCTCTACCACTTTGTCAGCCTGAACATTAACCCTTTGAGTGCCAGAGGGGTAAGCAAAGCATTCCAGAGCAAATCGTTGCGTACCCCTCTGGTACCAAAGGTTTATATGACTTTTGAATAAAACTACAAATAGACTTGTTTTACTCATAAGGAAAATCCATATAATAAATATGTTTTCATTATAAAAGTTTAATGAACCTATACATGTAAATAACAGATGTTTTGTGTGTGTTGATTTTATTTTAAGACACCATTTTTCCATCATAAGAGATTGCACCCCACCCCTCCTGTATCTGTCTCCTTTCACACCACTGTATTGCTCCTGCTAAACAGGTGCATGGCATTACAGGATTGTCAACGAACAACTTGTTGGTAATCCTTAGTAGAGTTTCTGTCTCTTTCCCTATCTCTTTACCCTAGAGGAAATTTTTCTCCTATCACACTATTGTTTATCATCTCTAAGTAGTACAATGAAAGTAGCATGCACAAAGGCAGATAGATAGATAGATAGATAGATAGATAGATAGATAGATAGATAGATAGATAATAGATAGATAGATAGATAGATAGATAGATAGATAGATAGATCAATAGATAGATATATTTAAACCACATGTATCCAAGCTATTACCTATGAAAATATATTTTTTAACATATTAAAATGTAATTATATTGCATGTGTAGAAACTGGTTATCTATAGATCCACCAATTGATTACTTCTGCCCTTTTCAGCTTTTAATGTGACAAGAACTACCGCAGTTACATTTTTGGAATTAGTGCTCACCTCTCTTCTATTTCAAAAAGCTGCTATCTCTGTCAGTTTACAGACATTATCGTATTATCGTCATTACTGTGATCCATCAAGAGTGATTAAACAATGACTTAGACCCCTTCAAAAGGCATATTTAAGACTATAACTTGGACTGTGTGCCACAAAAATAATTTAAACAGCTGGTAGCACAGAGTACATGGTATATAACTACATTTTTTAGGTGCTCATGTTCATTTTTTCTTTAAAAACTATTTTTATTAGATATAAGACTACCTGATACAAAGAAATAATATAAAAAATAGCAATGTACATGTTTCTATCATATTAGGAGATCATATTGAAAATATGGAGCATGCGATAAAAGCAAAGAAATATATATTTTGATGAGAAAGAGGTTATATCTGGTTGTAATCTCATTGGGAATCTAAGTAAAGTTAGCCTTGTCTCCGGAATAGAAGGCAAACAATTGACTGCATTTCTAAATACCTGTTTAGTTCAGTAATGGGTCAACAGTCCTAGGAAAGCTGTCAATGACCCTGTGATATCAGTTTTAGTTGTGCAATACACAGTGAACATTCCCTATAAATCCATTAATAACCTGGCACCCATATCATAGAACAGTGACTCTATACAGCTATTGTCTCATCATGAAGGTCAGACACATCTAGGTGCCATATAGTTTTAACCCCTTGGATGTTAGAGTGCATCCCTATATTAAATAAGTAAAACCGTCTAATAATAACGCCCACTTATCTTATTCTGGACCAAAAATCTAAATGGCCCCTACGAATTTTGCCTGTGTATCTTTGTTCAGTCAGTCCTGAATGCTAAGTCCGTACATGTAATCTTTACCCTTTAAGGGCCAGAAGGATGTGCAAAGCCTGTGTTGGGCACCCCACTGGTCCCAATGGATCTGACTGCTTCAGACTGAGAAAACTGCCAGCAGCTGTCATGTCCGCCTCCTTGGATGTGACACCCAGGACAAATTTAACCTGTTATCTCTTGAACAATGACACAATTACAAAATTATAGAAATAAAATTTATGGTAAGGAAAGTGGGGATTTATTGTTAGGACGTGATATTTATCCTTTAAATTAATCCTAATAGTAAAATACAAGCTGCTATGTGACGGAGCATTTTGGAACAGTTAAAGATGTGTAACCCTTTGAGTTCCATACAGGTCGCAACGCATTGCTCTGCAATGAGTTGTGTTGCCCCCTGGCACTCTAAGGGTTAATGTATGTACACCGAAGAAGTGCAATTCTGGGGCAGCAAGTGCATCACAGATCCCAAATAAAAATTCCTATTCATTTAAATGGGGGTTTAATCTCTTGAATGGTAGAGGGGGCTCCGATGCATTGCAAAGCAAGTTGACAGATTCCTCTTACATTCAAGAGGTTAAAGCTCCATTTAAATCAATGTGACTTTTGAGAGTTATAATTAGTCCCCTTTGGTGCAATTGGTTTACTCCAGAATTGCACATCTTTTTTTTCCTGAATATGACCTTATGAGGCTGATTTACTAAGAAGAACTGAAGTAATTCCAGAACAAACCAAATCCACCAAATCAGAAATTCCCCAAATTTACATGGTTTTCATTGGGAATTTTAACCCCGTGAATGCTAAAGAAGTTTCCAGTGCATAGAAAAGTAATATTTTGGAGAAGGTCCTAAGAAATCAAATCCCTATGTAAGTGAATGGTTATTTTTTATTGCCCTGTGGAGCAGATGGTTTGTCACAGAATTGCTAATGTTCTTCATAAGAAGGGTTGATTCCCCTGCAGGTGATAAAGGTTATTGCAGGTTTTATCTTGAAGACGTCTACTGAAATCTACAGGGAAATGTATAGTTAAAACCATTGATAAAGGTATTATCTGTAAATGAAACCATCCCTTAATCAGCTTCTTTATATGGAACTAGAGTAAAAGCCTGTGGACACGGGCCAAGGTCCGAGTAATGTTAACCCTTTGAGCACCAGAGGGGTACGCAATGCATTGCTTTGCAATGTGTTGCATACCCCTCTGGCACTCATAGGGTTAAGCGGCCGCTATCTCACTGCTCCACGTGATGCAGTCTTGCGTCACCTCACTCACGTGATGCAATCATGAGTGGTAGAGACTAGCCAAAAGCGGGCAGTCTCTACTGCACATGACGGCTTCAGACAAACATCCTAGCAAATTATTATATAGGATAATTGGGATGTACTTTGCATACCACTATGACACTCTTGTGGTATGGCACTGCAAGAGTTATAAAATTCCCCCCTTTACAGCTTATACTGAATTGAGAGAATGAGCAGAGGAACTGTAAATAAATAACCGGTTCTGTACTTATAGAAACAGCTAATAAGCAGACTACCTGCCGATCAGCTTATTCATGTAAACAGAGGACCCGCAGGGCACTTTGTCTGTCTTTCAGTGTGCCTTGAGAGTCCTCTGTTTGCATGCAGTAACTGGTCCTTGGATCGTCTGCTGATCAGCTGTTTCAGTATGTATAAAACCAGCTGATAAGCTGCTATATGTCTCTCAGTTTCTGTATCAATTTTGAAGGGGTCAATAGATTTTTATGGTTAGAACCCTTACAGCGCCACAGTGGTGTGCAATGCAAATCTGTAAGGCATTCAAAGGGTCAAAAGAGATGTGTGAAGATCTTGGTGCTGATGTATGTGTGTGTGTCCTCTCTAACAGATCTCCACATTATGCCTACCCTACATGCTAATAATTAAACAGTCTCTCCCTTCTCTTGCATACATAATAGTACATGGTGAAGTTTGTTGTATTTTTCATAGTGAAGTGACTGTCACACATCACCAGACGCATTTCCCCATACCACAGCATCACCCCTTAGTCCATCTCTACCCATTTGTTGGGTGCTGGGGATGCTGGGAGTTGCAGGCCTCAACAGGGTGGTGCCAAGACTTACCCCCCCACACACACATATACTTTGGAATAGGCAATATGTAAGAAGGGCCCATTATAAGGTGTAGTTAGATGTGTGATCCCTAACTGTTGTAGCCAATAACTCCATTATCTAACAAATACAAAAAACAAAAGTGCAACCACAACCCTTCTAAGTGTAGTATTTGTGATGTTTGGAGTAAAATATCAAATGTTCCCCATCCTACTGGGTTTTACTCACATGGTTGAGAGGCTTCTCCTGCCTCTCAGTATAATTTGCCTGCCTGGAAACACTGAGCATCAGTCCAGGTTGATGACTTCTCCGCTGGCTCAAATGGTGATGTGAAATGAATTTTTTGTTGTTCCCAGTGTTTTACCTCATATACAGGTCTAACATGTAGACCACACTGGGAACTGTTTAATCACACAACGTTTCAATATTTAAAACCATCGAGTATACCCTAACATATGTATTTGGGGGTTATGGGAACAAATTTATATAAATTAATAGTTTTGTTATAAATGATGTATTTATTTAATAAGAACCCCTCAAAGATTAGGATATCAAGTCTCACAGCGCTGGAAAGACTACAGTGGCCTATATACCAGCTCTTATAAGAACCAGATTCCAACTTTGAATATTAAAAACAAAAAAGAGATAGTATATTGTGAACCACGAAATGTGTAGAGCAAGTACCTATTGTGGGTAATATTTTCAATCTTAAGAATTTGATTTTAGCAATATAGATTGCGTTTTTTTATATATTATCTCTTTTTTAAAATATTGAAACATTGTGTGATTAAACAGTTCCCAGTGTGGTCTACATATTAGAGCTGTATATGAGGTGAAACACTGGGAAGAACCAAAAATTCATTTCACATCACAGCACCATTTGAGCCAGCGGAGAAATCATCACTGACACTCAGTGTTTCCAGGCAGGCAAATTATACTGAGAGGCAGGAGAAGGAAACATTTGATATTTTACTCCGAACATCACAAATACTACACTTAGAAGGGATGTGGTTGCACTTTTGTTTTTTTGTATTTTTTTTAGATTACTATTGTGCCTTAGATTGCGATTTGTGAAATCCTTTGATTTAAAGCAGCACCCTACACAGGGTAAGTGTAAGTGAACTATAGTGATACTTAAATAGTTTAGCACATAATACTGTTTCCTTTTTTGGAACATTTCCTAACAACCCCATTATCTACAACTAGGCATTGGCTAGCTGAAGATGCTGGGAGATGTGGCCCCCAACAGCTGGAGAGCACACAGCTGAAATCTCCCCTCTCACCTTCGACCCTTAGGTATAGGTTATTTGAACTAAGTCAGAAAGGAATTAGTCTTGTGCTCTGTGGCTGTTGGGGCCTACGAATCCCAACATCTTAAACTAGTCAATGGCTAGTTGGGATTATTGTGCATTTTAGGCCCCAAAAGAGTGAGATCACATAGCAGACTAACTTAGGAATGTGCCATATATACAAAGGGCCAAAACTACCAATACCACAGTGCCCAAAGGTGAGTTTTTATTACTGTATAGAATATTGAGGTGTATAATGCATTGCCTCCCAATTAGAGGTCACACAAGCCACATTTACAGTACTGAGTAATTCTCCTGATTCACAACAGTTCATTTGTGGTTTCTAATTGCTTCCCTATTTTTCTTGCAGATGGAAGATGTTCATTTGCAACCATTTTGGTCAGTATAAATTATTTTATTGTGTGTGTGTGTGTGTGTGTGTGTGTGTGTGTGTGTGTGTGTGTGTGTGTGTGTGTGGTATATGTGTTTTAGAGCCCTTCTTTTTATACAATTCCCAAGTATGAATACGTATACAAAGTTGTCCAGCGTATGCTGTTGCTGGGGTATTTTTTTTATTCGCTTTGAATTCAATGTGTAGTTTAAACCCTTGAATTCTGTATAAGACATTGCAGAGAAATTACAGGTCTCTAGCACTTAAAGCGATAGTAATACTTCATTTTAACTTTATTTTATTTTGTAGGCATTAAAAAAACATGAAGAACGATATAAGTCTTATCTCTCAAACCTTTATGGTTTGAGAGATATTCACAAGCAAAGTTTCCCCTCCCTCCCCTTTTACCTAGTGTAAGCCATCTCTTCTCAGATGTGGAATGCAGTCCATAGACCAGACAGATAACAGCAGGGGACAATCTTCTTTCTGTGAGAACAATGAAAACCCTGCCCCCCTTGACAAGTTTTTTAGGTTTTTCCCTTATCTTAATTGAAGATTATCCCTCTCTGCAGTCTACCTGGGCACCTCCCTTCTGCTCTGGCTGAGCACTGTTACATTAGTAAAAGGGGCGGGAAGGGGATACTTTGTCATTGAATTACTCATGGACTACAACTCTGACAGAATTGAAATAACACTCTCCAAAGTCCAAATACTATGAAGATTAATTAGAGCTGATTTTATTATGAAACATTACTATGCCTTTTATATGTTAAAACTAGGGATGAGCGAGCACCCCGATGCTCGGGTGCTCGGGTGCTCTGACCGAGCACCCCCTGATGCTCGAGTGCTCGGCCGAGCACCCGAGCCCCATTCAAATGAATGGGAGCACTCGAGCATTAAACCAGGCACCCCCTGCTCTGATGAGCGGAGGGTGCCTGGTCAATGTCCCCCTTCATCTCCGCTATGCCCCTCTTCCACAATGTCCCCCTTCATCTCCTATGCCATAGCGGAGATGAAGGGGGACATTGTGGAAGAGGGGCATAGCGGAGATGAAGGGGGACATTGTGGAAGAGGGGCATAGAGTCTATGCCCCTCTTCCACAATGTCCCCCTTCATCTCCGCTATGCCCCTCTTCCACAATGTCCCCCTTCATCTCCTCTATGGCATAGGAGATGAAGGGGGACATTGTGGAAGAGGGGCATAGCGGAGATGAAGGGGCACATTGTGGAAGACGGGCATAGCGGAGATGAAGGGGGACATTGTGGAAGAGGGGCATAGAGTCTATGCCCCTCTTCCACAATGTCCCCCTTCATCTCCGCAATGCCCCCTTCATCTCCGCAATGCCCCCGTACCTCCATTCCCTGGTGGTCCAGCGGAGCGTCTTCGGATCTGTGCCTCTTCCGGCACAGATCCTCTTCACCCGAACATGTCGGGCGAGCACATGGCGGTACTCGTACGAGTACCGCCATGTGCCGAGCAGAGCGATGCTCGAGCCGATCCGAGCATCGGCCGAGCACGCTCGCTCAACACTAGTTAAAACCATACTTGGGAACCAAGCCTCCTGAGGTCCACTAAGGTTAGGAGGTGGGTATCCAAATTACATAGCTAGATAGCTTAATTTGGGGTGGGTGGGATTGGGAGGCCTGAATCAGCATCTGTTCCCGGAGACCCAGTGATTAAGTAGAAAAAAACAGAGTCTCCAAGTCAGATGTACAGAGTTCCCAGGTATGGTCAAAAGCCCCATTGAAATGATTAGGAATCTGATGTTTGAATGTATCTTGCATTGCTTCCCATAGAGATGTATAGATTTTCAACAGGATGGAGGTGTCAAATGCAAAAATGACTATATGATTGTAAAATCCTGTTGGATAAATGTCTCTTAGTGTAATGTAATGGAGGACTGTGAACCTTTTCCTCGAAGCCATAGGTGTTTGATTTAACCCTTCCTTTTCACAAAGTCCTGTACACCGCATCCAAAGGGTTAAAATCAATGCCATTTTGATCAGCCTCCGAAATATGGCCGGGGTTGGTTAATTAGATGCTAAGCAGAAATGGCTCTTGCAATCTCAAAGAGCTAATCAGCTTTAATGGAATCCTGTACTTAATCTTTAATTAGTACTGAATATCGTCCATGGAGGCAGACATGATTCTTTTGCAGGACTCAAGGAACCCAATGTTTCGCCACAGAAGTTATCTTGGGAAGCAATCAGTGGGAGGAGTTTGAGGTCCTAAAGGCATGCAACAAGGAATCATGCACCTTTCCATAGACATGATATATAGTAAAAATTAAGGAATACTTTTAGAGAACTATTAAGCACATTTATATTGACATTAGGATTTTCTGCCCAGATTAAGATAAGTGGAGGATTATTATTCACCAAAAAATAAACTAGGGTGAATCACAACATCACGTACTTACAGCCAGTCTGTGTAAACACTAATTATTCATATGTGACATAACTAAACTTGCCTGTGTGTAAATGTGTGTAATGCTGGGTGTGCTGTTTGTACTGAGTAATAAGATCTAGCATCTGTTAATTGATTGTGATTGGTGCCCACTGCTCTTGTATTCAGAAAGGCTAAATCTCAGCCCATTCACAGATAATCCTGGACAATAAATGTGAAACCTGGAAAAGGTAGCAATGTCTGCCCTCAAAACATATGTGATGCTAGATTTTAGGCCTCAGTAGTCAAATAGAATATTTATCCCGAATGAAGTACAGCGTAATTCACTGTATATAACCCCCAGTTCATGTTTAGTTGTTGATGTTCTTTTAAAGGTTGCCATCAATTAGTTTGACTCAAACATTAACTTTTTCATACAGCCAGTTCCTGTCATTGCAGAGAAGTTCAAGCACATAGACAATGAAAAACATTGTGAAAATATGATGATCACATTCCTCTGTCATTTCATTGCTGTCCTAAAAACACAGTATTATTAACCAGAAAGGTAGACTGACTCCAAAAGCTTCCATATTAACAGAATATGCATTCCATGTATCAGTGGGTCATATGCACTAAGACATTCTGGAATTCTGGAGCAGACCAACTGCATGATAGGAAGGGATGGCAAACTTGTTTGCCACTAGAAGAAATCATTGGCACACGATATGTGCCACCTTTAAGAAGCCCATTAACACCAATACCATCCCACAATGACATGATGTGAGTGAGTGTATGTGTGTGTTCATGTGTGTGTGTGTGTGTGTGGTATTTATGTGTGTGTGTGGGGTATGTGTTTGTATTTGTATGCATGTGCGTATGTGCATGCACGTGTGTGTAGTATGTGCGTGTGTCTGTGTGCAGGGCATGTGTGAGTGTGTGTGGTATTTGTGTATGTGCATGTGCGTGTGTATAGTATGTGTGTGAGATATGTGTGCGTGGTATGTGCTTGTGTGTGTGTGGTATGTATGTGAGATATGTGCATGGTATGTGCTTGTGTGTGTGTGTGTGGTATGTATGTGAGTTATGTGCGTGGTATGTGCTTGTGTGTGTGTGGTATGTATGTGAGATATGTGTGTGGTATGTGCTTGTGTGCGTGTGGTATGTATGTGAGATATGTGCATGGTATGTGCTTGTGTGTGTGTGTGTGGTATGTATGTGAGTTATGTGCGTGGTATGTGCTTGTGTGTGTGTGGTATGTATGTGAGATATGTGTGTGGTATGTGCTTGTGTGCGTATGGTATGTATGTGAGATATGTGCATGGTATGTGCTTGTGTGTGTGTGGTATGTATGTGAGATATGTGCGTGGTATGTGCTTGTGTTTGTGTGGTATGTATGTGAGATATGTGCATGGTATGTGCTTGTGTGTGTGTGGTATGTATGTGAGATATGTGCGTGGTATTTGCTTGTGTGTGTGTTGTATGTATGTGAGATATGTGTGTCGTATATTCTTGTATGTGTGTCCTTTTCCTCTGTCTTTTCTGATCCAAACTGATCCATGAAATAAAACTTAAATGTTTCGCTCATCTCTAAATGCAACTGGTTTGCCCCAGATTGTTCCATATCTTTGAGCATATGACCCAGTATATTTTCCTCTGATTCAAATACTGATAATACCACAATTCTCCAATACCGATAGATCTGACAACTTATTGGGTCAGAGGACCCGGTAACTGTGCATGGCATTGCGATGCAATGAGTTGCTATACCTCTGGCCCTCAAAGGGTTAATAATAACAGTTAAAGGTTCTGCAATTCATTGCAGGCCACTGTAGCCTTCAAGGAGTTAAATGCCAAATTGAAGCCATAGAGAATATTGTTTGCTCCAGAATTTCTCCCATATGGCTTGCTGAATACGTCCCTCTGAAGTGACACATTACAGGCATTATTGCCTAAAGAGATGAGCACTAATCTGTCATACACAAGTTTCCTAAGTGAGAGCTAATCCCTTGTTCAGTGTCATCAGCTTTTGTATTCTGTCTGACCTCTTTCATTATTGGCTTTTCTGGATTCATATTCTCCATTCCCTTGAGTGATTTTAAGTAGTAGTGGCAATTTCAGTTGCACTGTGTGACCTGTTTGGTCTTCATATTGTGTTCTCGTGTCTTTATCTTAAAGGGATAGTAATACTTAAAATGTAAAAAATATGTGTTGTAGGGTTTATCCCCCTGAGTAAAACAAGGGCACTCCCACTGATGAGAGATATTTTATTAAAAAATTATAAAAGCTCAAAGTTAAATTTTTTAGGTGCAAAATCACAGTGGCCTGAAAATTTACAGTGGCGCTGTTGCTACACCATCCTATGGAGATTTATGGTCTACAGACCAGAGCAGTCCATAGGATGGTGTAGCAACAGCACCACTGTAAATTTTCAGGCCACTGTGATATTGCACCTAAAAAATTCAAGTTTGAGCTGTTACAATTTTTTAATACAATATCTCTCAGCAGTATGAGTACCCTTGTTTTACTCAGGGGATAAACCCTACAACAAATATTTTTTTACATTTTAAGTATTACTATCCCTTTAAGTACAAGTATCACAGTGATTAAGATAATGTTCAGTAAGGGCTTCTTTTGTACAAAGCTTTTTATGCACAAATGTTGCTGCATGACCCAAGGGGTGAGCATTATGGGAGTGTATTGGTATTCTGGAGAATGTCATTCCTGTGCTCAAGTTCATGATATGCACTAAGAGGGTGCAGAGGGAATCACTGCAAAATGTATTATTTTTCTTACCCCTTGAAAACCAGGGGGTGAGCAACAATTTGCTTCACAATGCATTGCACGGCCGTCTTGTCCTGAAGGGGCTAAGCCTGTTTTAGGAGTTGCTTAAAGGGATAGTAATGTTTCATAATAAAAGCAGCTCTAATTAATCATCATAGTATTTGGACTTTGGAGAGTGTTATTTCAATTCTGTCAGAGTTGTAGTTCCAGAGTAATTCAATGACAAAGTGTCCCTCTCCCGCCCATTTTACTGATGTAACACTTCTCAGCCAGATCAGAAGGGAGGTGCCCAGGAAGTCTGCAGAGAGGGACAATCTTCAATTAAGATAAGGGAAAAACCTGAAAAACTTGTCAAGGGGGCAGTGTTTTCATTGTTCTCATAGGAAGAAGATTGTCCCCTCCTGTTATCTGTCTGGTCTATGGACTGCATTCCACATCTGAGAAGAGATGGCTTACACTAAGTCAAAGGGGCAGGAGGGGAAACTTTTCTTGTGAATATCTCATAAATGTTTGAGAGATAAGACTTATATCATTATACACGTTTTTTTAATGCCTACAAAATAAAATAAAGTTAAAACGAAGTATTACTATCCCTTTAAGTACCTGTTCAAATAGAAGTTGAGAGATGGTGGAATAAAGTGCCTGTATTTAAGAACGGGTAGAGATGTTGGATTACCAAAATTAAATATAAGGTCAGAGAAGGCATGGTCCTGGTGGAATCATACTTTCCCCACAATGAGCTTATGTTTGTCCATAGAACTCTCTGGATCTGACCATAAGACTCTGGGTTTTACACTTCATTAGGGTCTCCAGAGATTGGTTCTCAAGGCTCACTGATTCCCATTTAATTCCTCCCACTTCACTACTAGTTTGTCCATGTTCTCTCTATTTTAAAGGCAAAGGCCATCTTCTCTCCTCCCAATCCAACCCACTCCAGTCAAGCCCAGACCAGTTTATGACACAAATTATGTTATTTGAACACTCCCACCCCAGGCCTTAGTGGACCTCCATAGTCACCTTATTTATGCTTAGTTAGCTGTCACCTCAGCTCAGGTTTTCAAGATAGTAACCATTTAAGGACCAGAGTGGGTGAGCAAAACATTGTGAACCAGTGCATTGCACACCCCTCTTGTTGCTAACCCTTTCAGTGTCAGAGATGTATCCAAACATTGCAAAGCAAAGCGCTGGGCACCCCTCTGGCGCTAAAACGGTTAACGATTTAAAGAGAGGCAGCTAAACTATTTAGTGGAAGGGGGTTCCGTTTGGCACAAATGGACCTGATTCCATTTGCAGGATTCAAGTACTCGAAACTCCTCCCAATGGAGTATTTTAGGAAATATTCAGTAGGAGGATTTTAGGGTCCTGGAGTCCTACAACAAATAATTATGTCTGCCTCTGTGTCCATGATAATTAAAGAGTCATTTTGTTGAAATAATCCACTCAAAACTGATTCATAATAGTAATTTTTTTCTTGTGCACAGATTAAGAAAAGAGGAGGCTTATTGTCAGAAGTTGTTGGTGTTTCATTAATGTTAAAGGGATAGTAATACTTAAGTATTACTAATCCCTATAGTAAAGCCCTAGTAAAAAAAACATATTGCCCCCAGTGTCATCTCTCAAACATTTATGGTTTGAGAGATGAACGCTTCTAAAGTTGTCCTCTCCCTCCGTCTTCCCCAAAGTCAGCTTTGTAGCTGACTGAAGGGAAATCCGGTCACAGATCAACAGACGGCTCTGCAGCAGAGCCGGGATCGCGTTAACTAAAAAAAAAACTTTCACTAAAACGGTCTTCGACGTGTGCTTGCAAACCAAGCACACGTAGAAGACCTTTTTAGTGAAAGTTTTCTTTTTAATTAACGATGATCTCTGATCGGATTTCCCTTCAGTCAGCTAGAATGCTGACTACAGGGAAGGGGGAGGGAGAGGGCAACTTTAGAAGCGATCATCTCTCAAACCATAAATGTTTGAGAGATGACACTGGGGACAATACGTTTTTTTTTTACTAGAGCTTTACTATAGGGATTAGTAATACTTAAGTTATTACTATCCCTTTAATGATAAATGCGTATACTGAATCAATAAATTCAACTTCTGTATATTGGTCTGGGGAATGACAGGATCATCCTTTCATTTACATTGATGCACAGCTCAAATCCCCCTGGACTGCTAAAATGACACATTATAAGGCTATCACTTGCTTGACCAAAGGAGTGGTCTGTTAGTTGGCCCCGAGGGCTGGTATTATATGTTCATTATTCCAGAATCCTTTCTCGGGTATTCCATTTAACAGATGATTGACATTTTGGTCCTTCTGCGAGACCAGCTGGGTCAGTTTTAACCCATGACAAGCATTTATTGCATTTTCAACTGTGTTGTGCAACTGCCAATTGTACAGCGCTGCAGAATTAGTTGGCGCTATATAATTAAAGAATAATAGTAATAACTGTTGTCTTAGCAAAGCACTAGAAACACATCCAGAATTCAATGGTAGGTAATATATTCCCAACTGCTCATTGATTTAATTGGGGCTTTAATGTCAGATATGTTCCCTATATATTACCTCACAATGTGTTGGAGTCCTCTTTAGCATTCAAGGAGTTACATTTTAAAGCGGAGCTGCCACCTTAGAATAAGTTTAGATACTGTCATGGAAAAATAGAATCTATCTGTATGTTGCACTAGCCATTTGTTTGTAATATATGTCATTTTTTTTAGAAATTAACTATTATTTGTTGCACTGGTATAACTCAGCATTGGAAGGCCCTGGTGCAAAAACATTTTTGGGCCCTCTATCACAAAAGTAGTTTTACAGAGGCATAACCAGAACCTACTGGACCCTGGGGAAGACAGAGCCCTCTTGGATGCTGGGCCCCAGTGCAACAGCACCTTCTGAACCTCCTGTAGCTATGACCCTGGTATGTTGGTGGCACATTGTGACACATTATGCTAATTTGTTTCCGTACTAGGCCAATATTAGTAAACATTGTGCTATGAATAAATCTGGACAGTCCAAGCTCTGGAATCAATGTTTAGTCCATACGCCTGCATTATACCAATTTACTAGGCTACAGACACAGAAAAGTATTCCCTTAATGCAGATTGCACCAGGGAGAAGGTAATAGGGCAGTCTATGAGCATTTTAGCATGTTCCTTTATTATTTGCCTTGGTTGAAGCTATGTATTATACAAGGAGTAGAGGAAATGCTATGATTTAACATAATTTCCCTTCACATGCTATAGGACAGACATAAAGGATTTGCAGGCATTTAGGTCCCAATATGGTGGAGATTGTCCGATGGTATGCACTACAGCGATCATATCTATTGCATACCCTGAAGTGCAGTTATTGGCATAATAGGCTAATATCAGTGTAGCCGCGCTGGTGAATTCTCACCGTCACCCCAGTCAAACAAAAATAACTAAAATACTATGCAGGAAATGAGCATAAAGTACCACCGAAATATAAAGAATAATTGCTCACAGAAGCAGGGTTAGGACAACATATAGGCATATTTGAATTCTCTATAAAACAAATTAGTGTCCATTTGAAATAATTGGGAATTTGTATTTATCCCTTGTGGTACAGCTGCTTTGCTCTATGATTGATCTACTTTTGACTTTATTAATATGGCACAAAGTGTCCTAGAAGAGCTTCTTTTACTAGGAAGAGTAGAAAATGGTGTTGAGAGAAGATTTGAGATAACATCTGAAGTGCTTGCTGACCACATCTGCTTGACTTCCATTGTGTCTCTACAAATTGTATTGTTAGGATTTAAGTGGCTATCCATGTGTTGAATGGCCTCTGTCAATCTCTTTAAAGGAAAGTTATGCCTCCTAATAACACTCCCATCCCATTTATATTACTATGATCAGAAATGTCCTAACAGTCTTTATGAATTTTGCTCTTGTGCCTTTGTTCACAAGATAACACCTTCATACAGTTCTGAATGACATGTCTATAAAGGAAGACATGACAGTTGTTAGCAGGACCACAAGACACATACTCTTTCCACTGAACATGGTAATGTTAACTCTTGAAAGACTAGAGCAATGTGTGCCACATTGCCTTACAATGCATTGCTCACATTACAGGCTCTTAAATGCTTAGTCTCATGAGATCTGCCTACTTCTGTTTGAAAACATTATCTGCCTCCACGGATGTAAAATACATGGCTTTTTGAATAAAGGCAAAATTAATGGAGGCCATTAGGTTCTAGCCACAGTAAGGTAAGTGTTATTATTAGGTGGTGTTGTGTTCTTTAAAAGTTGCTGATAGATAGATAGATAGATAGATAGATAGATAGATAGATAGATAGATAGATAGATAGATAGCTAAATAGATAGCTAAATAGATAGATAGATAGAATGGTCACTCAACAGGACCAGACTTCCTTGGGGTGGCCAAATATAAGGGGAGTCCCAGCTGTGCTGGCTAAAGTTGTATACATTGCCAGAGCAATCTCAGTGCTCATTCCTTGCGCATCCAGTTTCTGGGGTTTTTTTTTTGGTGGTTTCTTTATATACCACTTCATACACCCATTTACTGGTCAGTAGTGAAGTGAGAGTAGTGAAAACATATATTTCTTCCATAGTATTAATGTCAGAATTACATTAATAAATTGAGGGCAGTTCAAAGTACAACTACTAAAATGGTGCAGGGTACCAAAGTAGGTTCAAAGCAAGTCATACATATAGCTTGGAAACAAGGATGTAGAGGGGTGATGGGATATGATAAAAAACCTTTAAATATATTAAGGGATTTAATAACTTTTAGGCAGAAAGCACTGAGTTAAAGTTAGAGGATGAAAATGCAATGTGTGTAAGTACTAGTTTACTTAAAAGGTGATATACTCAAGGAGTAGCCTTCCAGTAGGGACTAATAATGTAAGGGATAGACAATATTCCATAGTGAAAAGTATATAAGATAGTGTATTTTAAATATATAGGAAAATGGACAGACCGGATGTGCCAGTTGGATCATATTTGCTGTCAAAACACTTGTTTCTATGTTTTATGTTGTTGAATAGGAGGTATATTCTGTGACAGACAGACATCAGTGGATAAGGCCAAGGCTGGATCATGTTATAAACATACCTGGGAACTTGACAGGCAAGGCTACCTGGAGGGTAGCCCTGCCAGCGCCGATCGGGGAGGAAAATGATGCGATTTGTGTCATAAAAGGGGCGGGGCTTAGTTGTGAGGGGGAGAGGAACAAAAAAATCACAAAAAAGGGCAGAATATATGTTGAACAAGGGTAAGAGGGCGGGGAGTGGGAGGAACCGGGGCGGTATGGAGAACAAGTGGGCGACTGAGAGACTGCCCCAAAGACCCGGTAGTTCACTTTGAAATCCGGAATCTCCGGGGCAAACCGGAGAGTTCCCAGGTATGGTTATGAGGGTGTGTGTGGCTATGGTAGGGTTAATGGTGATTAGTGTGTCTTGATTAGGGGAATTGGAACTATAAATCTGGCCCTGCTAGTCATGCTTTCATGGAACCATATGTAACAACCCCATTTATAAATATGTCTATTCTTTATATCGAAGTTTGTGTTTTAAACTGTATTTGAATTTGCTATATGGGACTATAAAGTAATGGCTTGGGCTATTTAGATCTTATAAGGTTAAACATCTTCTACGCCTTTACTTGTAAGGTGAAACACCTTCTACATCTATAGGCAGAAGCTGTTCTATAACAGTTTTCACATCATGGGGCTGGGCTTATACAGAGTCTTTATTTCCTCTTTAGAAAAAGTGTATCAATAGAGGATTCTGAAAGGGGATACCCTTCCCAAATTATTTTAACTTTTTCCTCTTCCAGTGGGAGAATAGAGGAAAGGGTCAAAAGATTCTCCCTTGAGTAGTTTATTTTTTAAATAGATACTACATTAGTTTTTATTACTTATTCCCCCCACTAGTGTGAAAGCAGGAGAGTAGAATTATGGGTCTCCTCCCTTTGGGAAATGTATTTATTAAAATGGGGACTACAGACCCAGTATTAATGATTAACATTAAACTATATTTTGGGGAAATTATACAGAGGGGCCAGAGTGCCCTTGGGTTTTTGAAGTCTATTTACCCCATAATAATTTATTTCATTTGTGGGGGTATAATAATAAATAAATATAATTTCTAAAGGCTATCTATTAATTTATTATTTTTCTTATTAAATCACTGATATGGGTTCCCTCTCTTAATGAAAAACAAATAATATGGAGTCTCTGAGACATATTATTAATTAACACACTATATCCTGTTGACATCAGGATAGAGATAAAGGAGGATAATGCTAACCACCACAAAAAATGTAATGTCATTTTGGCCTTAAATTAAAAACATACGTTTTTTATATAGGTGTAAGCCCTCCATTGCTGGAGAAGCTGTAAAGCATTGTAGTGCAATGCGTTCCAAACCAATACAGCAAGTTGGGGAATTTGTGTAGGGAATTTGTTTCAGGGAACTAGCGGGAAGTCACCGTCACTGCCCCCACCAAATACCCATCCTGATCCAGGCATAAGACAACAGGTGCATGGTCCACCTCATTTTCTTGTGTCTATGCAATAAAGCTAGGCAGGCTGTTTCAGGCCATTAGAGGTTCAAATTTGAGGGCTGAGAACAGATGACCAAAAAGAAAGCAAAAGCAAGTAAACTGTCTATAGGGGCTTTATAATCAGTAAAATATCAGAAAACCACTGATCATGTTATTTTTTTATTTATTTTTTTGGAGCTAATGTATCCAGACCAAATGTATCCAAATGGTGTTTTAATAGGATACGCTATGCATGTATTAGAGAATCAAATTTAGGATTAGTTTATAGAAATTCATCATTACAAATGTTTACAATAGCTGGTTTGGAGTGCATGATGTTTAAATGTATACAATTTCTTCATTTTAGGTGTTATTGTTCATTTATACCTCCTGTTAAAAAACAGGAGTGTTCGGTTTCTGAATAAAATTCCCCACTTATTCTAGCATACAAGGGACATTTTGGCTCGTTATCTAAATCACTTTTCTAAAGTTTGAGACTGAGATACATTTCCAAAGCTATAAACTATGTAAAAATTATATGGATGGATTAAGTAAAATCTATGTTTCACAAGCATATTAATAAAGTCTTTGCTATGTTTGAAGGAAAAGGAAGACATACTGTATAATTTATTAATTTTCTTTTGGTTACCAAGATACATATCATGTGAGCAAATACACAAGATGAATGTTTGTCTTTTAATAGCTATTTGTTAACATGTCCAAATATATAATGCCACAAGTGTTGACACTCATTGTTCCGTGTGACCTATTTGTGCAAGCATTGTATCTATGTACTAAACAGAACTTGCCACATGTCTTCTCCACTGGTAAATTGCAGAATTTATGAATCACGCAGCCCTTCAGTGCACTCTGTCATGAAATGATCTTAGGAAAAATAAATACTTAATAAATTAATAAAAAATGAATATATATATATATATATATATATATATATAATATATATATATATATATATATATATATATATAGTTTAGAAGCAGTGGCACTCAGTGTAACTATTAATTTATTCCAACAAAAATATAGTATAATTTAGCTGATGCACATTCCATACAGAGAAATATACAAGTATACTCAGTCAGGGCAATCTAAAAACGAATTGGACAGAATTCAGTCATCACGGAGTATAGAGGAACAGTGAGCATTGTTAGATCGTTGGGCGTCCCTGAAGGAGAGATCCTCAGGAAGGAGCACCTAGCCACCATGATAATAAAATATTGAAGATTTTTTAACTTTTCATTGGTGAGAGAATTTGGGCATTCTGATGGTCAGATCCTCAGGAAGGAGAGCCTAGCTTCCATTACTGTATTTTGGAACTATACCTAAATTATTTTTTTAATTGGATACAAGTTTCTAAGCAACTCAACAAGTTGTGTAGGACCATTTGGTACTCTGATTAAGCACCTATACAGGAGCATAGTATTGGCTATTTCTTTTGGGCAGACTTGATGTACATTCATAATACTCAGAATAATATTTTCATATAATTAAATTCATTGGATACAATTGTGAGTTCTCTATAAAGATAATCAACACTTTGACTAAACATGGGTATTATTGAACTTTATTTTTTCAAGATTAATAATGAGGCAATAGTCCCAGTTTACTATAACGAGACTGGATGCATCTGAGGACAGCAACTAAATAGACATATGCACTGGGAGTGATTTTGTGTTTCAGTTACTAAGTGATATACGATATGTACACAGTGCCCTAATGTGTCTTTATACATAATCTTTGAGGCAGTTTTAATATAATACACTAGCACATGCTTCTCTCTTTCTTTGTTCTCTCCTTCCCTTAGGTTTGCTACGTTTTTGTTTGTCATATTTCTGTTTTCCTCTATATGACATGAATATGATATTTAGTTTCAGTATAAGTTATGCCAGTACTCATAAGGTGATAGATATGGTAGTGTTTGGGTACCCGTTGTTTGGATATCAGATGTGGTTATAATGACATCACATCACCTCTGCAGAGAATGGAGATGCATGGCTTTAGAGTCCTCATGGACTGCATTGTGGGAATCATGATGCCAACAGTACAATTTTCTTTTGGGTATACATAGATGTAGTATGTTGCTTATCTCCCCTTTTGCCCTGATGAAGGTCCAGATGTGGACTGAAAACATTTGGCAGACATTGAAGATGCAATAAACTCTCTTGTTTGAGCTAAAGTTGACTGTATGCTGTCCCTCATCATTTTGGCTTGTCCAGGCTGACCAGGTTGAGTATACTATAAGTTGGAAATTTCTTCTAGTCCTCTAGTCCATGACTAGTACTAAATTCTCCAGCAGACAGGTAACAAAGACAAGTGATTTTTTTTGCCTCCTAACTAGTGACACGTGTGTGTATTAAGTGGAGTTTGTTATAATTAAACCATATCATTAAGAAAATGTTGCATGCTAATTGTTGCTAGTGGTCCTCATTCTCCTTAATAGCCTACTTTATAGAGCTTTTCTCCCCATGGGAACACAAAGTGCTTTAGCATACAAACTTGAAATTAACCATCTGGCAGCAGCTGATTGATAGCTGTTGCTATTCCCCAACTCAATGAACCCCAGAAAGATGAAAGACTCAGTAGGCTTGGTGGGACTAGAACCTGTGATCCTGAGTTAAAATTAGAGGCTTACTACAGTTCATATATTAAGCAAATTACTATTTAATTCTTAGTGTATTTACCAACTGCTTTAATCACAGAGACATGAACATTTGCTTGAGCACAAGTGAAACACTCAGAAGATTACTCATTCTAATTCACTCACCTGTGTCCAAGCAGAGAAATCCTCAAGTTCTGATCAGTTTATAGTTCCTGTGAGCTTGTTTTAAAAATTACTGTTGCAAGGATATTTTCTAGTGGTCCTTAGTGGTTCATTTATTAAATGTTGTCTGCATTTCAGTGCTAGATAGAGGGACCTGAAGTCTGGCTAGTGATCTGTTTGTGACCAAAAATGAGGACACCAATTTATCATTGAAGTGTGAATTGCATCCCATTGATTAACGAATTGCACCTCAGTGATTAGAGAATCACACTTCAGTGACTAGCAAGGACATTTACTGACACCACATAGGAAATATTTACCAACCTCAACTGCACTGATACCCTAAATATTCAGAAGAATTAATCCTATTTATCAGTTATAAATGACATAAGCAAACACTAATAAAACCACTGATCAGTTGATTAAACCTTTGAGGACCAGTGCTGGGTGCAACACATTGTGAAGCTTCACATTGCATTGGAATCACAGAGTTTAAAAGCCTCGTTTAACTCAATGGGGAAATGTATTTGTTCACCATGGTGAAATGCTCTAGAATTGCTGCTCTGTACTTGTACATATGGCTCACAGAGTCTACTTTATGCCTACACTGTAAAACTCTGCAAACACAGAGAAATTAATATTCATTTATGAAAAGCCAGAATATACCACAGCTGTGTAAAATTAAGAAACACATTACAATCACGTGAACCACTTCATATAGAAATATATATATATATATATATATATATATATATATATATATATATATATATATATATATATATTGCACTCCTTTTGGGGAGAGATGTTTTATTCAAAATGTGTTGCAGTTCAAACGTGCAATTGTTCTAGATGCAGTACTTGCACAACCTGAAATTTATGGAGATGCTGTTGCTACAACAGTCCATGGACAGCTCTGCTCAGGAGAACATAAATCTCCATAGGATGCTGTAATAACAACACCATCATAAACGTTCAGGTCATGGAGATACTGCACCCAAAAAAATGCAAGTTTGAGCTGCAAGAACCTTTGAATAAGACATCTCACAGCAGTGGAAATGCTATTGTTTTATTCACAGGGATAAACCATGCAATTTAATATTTTTCAATATTAAGCATTATTATCAATTTATACAAATGGACACAAATAGTGGAGAAGGCCTTGCTCCCAAGAGCTTACTGTGTAGAGGAAGACAGGCACCAATTCAATGACAAGGTACATTCTGATGAGGTTGCTAGAGAGCTCTCCAGTGCATAGCTTTTTTTTTATGTCCTTACTTGTCATAGACTAAAGGTATTTTCTGTGCCAGGAAAAAGTGGATGTGAATGGGAACAAGGCCTTGTGAGGAATGGGAGTGAAGCATGGGTGGAGGGAAGAGCACTTAGAGTGGCTTGCCTAGCAGCACCTGCAATACAAGTCCAGTCTTAGTATGACCTGAAGCTGTTGGGAACTACAACTCCCATCATCCCCAACCATAAACTGGAGTTGTAGTTCCTAACAGCTGAAGGTCCAGCAATTGACTACCCTTATAACTATGGTGTCATGTCTATGAGTTGAAATTAGAGTCTGCTGGGCTGCCTGAGGCACAGTGCTTTTCATCCAGCTATAGCTTGTTGTTAATTGCCATGCTGAACAAAGCCTCAATTATCTTCAGTGCAATTTTGCCCATCTGTCTGTAATCATTTAATTTGTTAATACCATCAGAATAAAGGATGTGGAAGTGCATTTCTTCATGTATAACAGGAAAGGGGAATAAAAATTATGATAACCCTTTCTGATACAGCCTCTTATTAACTGTATGTCTGGCAGCCATATCAGAGAATAGCTCAATTGCATTTTTAACCTTTTTATTGCCTTTATATATTGTTATATATTTTTAGGGTAAGTTCCCACAGGCAGATTTATTGCACCATTTTGAATGCATGGAAAAAAGCATGAATTTAGCACCTTATAAGGTTTTTACATGGGCAGTTTACCTAACACTTGTCGTATGCTAATGCAGTTTGCTGCAACTTTGTTCCAACAGTGCGTTTGCTCTGTTCATTTTTTTACTATTGTTTTCGGTGGCATTGCAATGACATTATATTAATAACACTAGTATGACACCAGATGCTCCAATTAAAAATGTTGAACATGACTTACTAGACACCAGTGTGACTCTGTAAGATGGGCAAACTAGATATCGGCAAATGAAAGAGATGCAGAGAGGAGGGAGCAACATTTCTTCACCTTCTTTGGGACTGCATAGAGGTTGGCGGGTTTTGCGCGAAGGTGGTGGATACTATTTCTAGGTGGTACACTGGAGAGTCCCCTATGTCCAAAATTGTGTATATTATCCATTTTCTCTCACTAGATGCATCAGACCTCAGACAATGCCGTGACTGGTCATGGAGCAGAAGGTGGTGGCAATAGCATGGATGTCGGAGATGATACAAATTAGTCAACCATAATCTCACCCATTACAATGGCCTCTCTATACACAGAGGTACTCCTAAAAATTCTACCAAATATGGGGGCTTGGTCCTTTCACATTCACTCTAAAAGTCTGTGTGCTTAGGAGAGGGCAAGAAGAGAATTATTCTTACTTGGGGATCTGAATCCTCTGGTGTGTCTGGTTTCCAGAGGGGTACTTTGTCTGCTAGGGTAGGGAGGGTGTTGGCAAAGGGTCATAGTGGGGATAGGTGCTTACTAGTTAGGTTATGAGGTCTCTGTTAGGCCAGTTAGTAGTTAGAGTAGATTTGATAGGTTTGCATTGATCGTAATTAAAAGAAAAAAAAAAGACGGAAATGTAATCCTGAAAAGATACAAATGTTCCAATGTCTGGTAAAATCTTTCAATAAGACTGTTTCTGTATGTAGAATGATCAGGCCTGTATATCTTGCTTGTCCTTATTAATAAAAACATGTAAAAAAATAAAAATAACACTAGTATCTGCATTGTCAGTACATTTTTGATCAGATATTTAAAGAAGTGAAAGAAAATGAGAGCAGGTGAATGGAATAATATAATAATAATAATAATAATAATAATAATAATAAAATACTAAACTGTGAATTAACCCTTTGAGTGCTAGAGATGTATGAAACACATGGCATCACATTCTGTGTTTGTGAGGGGAAGAAAAAGCAGAAGATTTTTAAACCATTGAAGGCAAGCTAATTATCACGGTGCCCGTGATTGCCTCCAATAGGTATTGCTATTCAGTGACATTGTTACTGCCTAGATATGTCGCTCTATGCTGAGCCACTGTTCTTATAGGTCACTATGCTGGTGATGTCATCTCTCCGCCCACCTTCCAGGCCTTTTAAACCTCAGCATGTCTCATTACCTTTTCCCTTTTGTGGTGTACCTGAGCTTAGTGCTGTGTTAGTCCATTGCTGTGCCTGTGTATTACTCCTGCTACGTCTGACTACCCGATCCGGCTCTGACTCCTGCTACGTCTGACTACCCGATCCGGCTCTGACTCCTGGCTACGTCTTTCTACCCAATCCGGCTCTGACTCCTGGCTACGTCTGACTACCCATTCCAGCTCTAACTCCTGGCTACGTCTGACTACCTGATCCGGCTCCGACCACTGGCGACGTCTGACTGACCCTTGGCTGCCTCTGTTTCTCTCTCTCTCTCTAGGAATCCTTGCTGCCTGTGCCTTCCTCTCAGCTCTCGCTTCCACTAGCAGCGCTTGTCGGCCAGTCCCTGTACTGACCTCCCGTGGCCATCCTGGTTTGTGTGTTGCCTCACCTAGCCTCAGTGCCCGTTACCTTGTCGGTTGTATACCTAGCATTTGGGTATTGTTGCGCTTCATATTTCCTGCCAACTGTGTGTGTGGACGTGCTCTGCACTGTCCTCCCACCTAGCCTGTGTGAGTTCCCAGGGGCATTCCGTTACTGCTCGTCTGCCTAGTGAAGGGTGAGGAAAGTGAGTTCACTGTTCCTCACTGGTCTCGTGAAGGTGTGTCACTCATACTGTGTGTGTGGAAGTGCTGTGCACTGTCCTCCCACCTAGCCTGTGAGAGTTCCCAGGGCCATTCCGTTACTGCTCGCCTTCCTAGTGAAGGGTGAGGAAAGTGAGTTCACTGTTCCTCCCTGGTCTCATGAAGGTGTGTCACTCTTTGCTGCCATGTTTGTGTCACTCATTACTGCCACTGTTGTGTCATTTGCTGCTTCCATTATTGTGTCATCATTACTGCCACTGTTGTACTTAAATAAAGTTTTATCTTAAGTTCATCTGTACTTGTCAGTGTTGTTATTTCCTAGTCACTCCATGACACTAATAAAGTGGAGTCTGGGGGTGTGAGAAGGGAGCAAAGGTGTTTTACCCAAAATACCCCCATATTTTTTTGTGATCAAGTAGACACAGGCAGGTGTGATACAAGTTCCTTTTTGATCTGGCTGTTATCTCTGTCAGGGGAGTCTGGGGGTATGAGAAGGGAGCAAAGGAGAGTTACCCCATATAGCCCAACATTTTGATTGGCTGACTGGGAAGACATAGGCAACTGTGATCTATGTTTCTTACTGATCTGGCTGATATATCTGTCCTAGGGGAGTCTGGGGAAAGAAGCAGTTGAACCGGGGGTATGTTTTTTGTTGATAGAGATAGGGGAGACAGTTAATTAAAATAAATGAATATAAAAAACAAACAATTGATAGGTGACAGAGACATGGAACCTGATGTGAGCTGTAATTGAGGTAGACTGATACTAGATGAGACAGACTATTTTGTAGAGATCAGAGGCAAGACACCACACACAATCAGTTGTACTGTGTACTTTACAGTAAAAACACAGACAGTAGTTGAGTAAATTCCAGTAATTGCACAAGGGGTAGGGTGAAACGTTTAGGAGCAGTACAGGTAGGTAGCAGTAAAGTGACCGCGTGTGCAAGTACCATTTATAATCCATCTAAAACACTGAAGTTGACAGGGAGTCGCATTCCAGTGCTGAAGGCTTAATGCAGGAAGGTGTAGCAACTGATGCTGAGGATGACCTATAAATTGATGATGAAGCAGAGTAAAGATATATTCCTATAGCATTCTCCTCTTCTTCAGGTACAGATTAAGTTGAGAGAGATATATAAAAACATGGCTGAAGTTAGCTGAAAGACAAAGGCTCAATCTTCCATTATTGGAGCACTGTGCCTGACTACAAAATGTTTGAGAAAACAATTGGAAAGGCAGACCCTGGACAAGCAAAGATCGCAAAAAGTATACAATCATCCTGTCATCATCAGCACTGTCACTTCCACTCAGCTACACACACACTAATAGTGTTGAGTAACCAGCAACAACATAGGTTATCAGCATCTACAGCCTTAGCTCTGAGTGGCTCTGCTGCTCTTGGAAGTGCAGCACCAGTGGCACCAGTGATAAATTCAGCAACATCTAGCCCCAGTAGTAGTAGTAGTAGCAGGCCCTCAGGAACCTCACAGTCTATGAAGTCCAAAGTATGGAGATACTTCACTCAGGATCCAAAAGCTAAGCATGCTGCCATATGTTGTCTTTTTAAGAAGCATGTGAGCAGAGGGAAAGCAGGCTCTCACCTAGGCACCTACTCAGTGTGTTCTCGCCTGAAGCACAACCACAGGTCTGACTGTGAGACACACACCATCAACAGGGCAGAGGTGCCACAACTAGCAGCAGCAGAAGTACTCCTAAATGTTCCCAGGGTTCTGTGGTATATAATAGAAGTATTGTTGATGTCATAGACAGTGTGCCAAGATTATCTGCAGAGGAGTATAACTCTGAGTTTGTTTTTGGAGAGGACAAGAGTCATAGAGTGCCTACCCTTGTAGTCAACCCACCCTACACACATCAAGTCAGTAAATCAGTAAAGTTATACAGTTCTTCTACTATGTATTGCCATCCCACACTTACTACATTCTTAGAAAGAAGTCAAAGTCTGCACAAAAATAATTCAAAATTATGCCTATGGAATAGTAAACTTGCCAAAATGCTGGTGGTTGACATGCTGCCGCAGCTGCCATTTTCTTTTGTTGAAAATAGAGGCTTTAAAGAACTGATGTCATGTGTTGCACTCTGATTGAATATCCCAAGCCAGAGTTATTTTTCAAGGATTGTTGTGCCAAAGTTACTTAACCCCTTCAGGACCAGTGACATGCCAGGACCATCACCGGTAAACTTGCCTAGAGGACCGGTGGCTGTCCTGGAACGTCACGTAAGTTGTGCTTACAGATCTCCTGCGGGAGTGGTCTCTCTCAGACCCTCATTCGAAGCTCCAGTACACATCATCAGACATGTGTGCCGGTGCGCTGACCAAGGACAAAATGGTCCCTAAAGGAATTTCACTTCCTGGACCGCTGGTCATTAAAGGGGTAAGCAGACAGTTAGTGTTGTGGGACAAAGGCATTCAGCCTGATAACAATTTTTTCAAGGCATATGTTGCTGTAATATGGTGGTGGGAAATGTTGCAGTCATAGAAAGCAAAATATGGCAAAGCTCTTGCAGGAAATATATTGGCAGTGACAAAAAAGGAGAAATTTTATGTATTGTCTATGGTCTAAAACTTTAGCACAAAAAACTAAAAATCTCTGTTTTTGCACAAAACGTCCTGTGGGAATTTCTCTAAATTTTCACCCATCCCTAGCTGGGAGTACGGAAATAGAGTGGGGAAGTGGGAGAGAGCAAAAAGGAAGGAGAGAGCAGATTAAAGTGGGAGAGAAGAGGGAAGAGAGAGCTGAGAAAGGGGGAGAGAGGTTCAGCAGACCCACTATTTAAAGGGACACTATTGTCCCATAAAAAAATCTTCTACATTTATACAGCTTAAAATAATAAACTATGTCCCACAAATCGCTGTGGTTTGAGAGATATTCGCAATAAAAGTTCCCCCTCCCTCCCCTTCTCCCGACGTCAGCGCCGTGCTGACAGCAGGATTTCCTGATCTGGGGACCAGCCGGCGGCTCTCCAGCAGAGCCGAAATTGCGTTATTTAAAAATAATGACTTCATTGGAAAGGTCTACAAAGTGTGCCTAGTTTGCAAGCACAATTTGTAGACCTTTCCAATGAAGTAATTCTTTTTAAATAACATGATTTTGGCTCTGCTGAGGAGCCTCCTTGAGTCGCACAACTTGAATGTCCTGCTGTCAGCTTTACAGCTGACCTCAGGAGAAGGGGAGGGAGGGGGGAACTTTCTGTGTGAATATCTCTCAAATCATAGTGGTTTGAGAGATAGGGTTTGTGGCACATAGTTTATTTTTTTAAGCTCTACAAAACTAGAATATTTTTAATGGGACATTACTGTCCCTTTAAATTGGAAAATGAAAAGAAAAAATAAAACACATAATTTTGGGTTTTGCAAAAACAGCCTGTTTCATACAAAAAAAGAAACCAAAAAACTTGCAGGTTTCTTTTGATCACCCTTTAGTTATTACATCCTTATTAAATCTGTCTCTGATAATCAATGGTATGTGCTTGCTCAACTAGGACTATTCAATTGATGTTTATGTATATTCATGGCATATGCTTGTACTTACACATTCATAATTGAAAGAAAATACAATTTATGCCATGGACATTGATAAATTAGTAAATTTAAATAAGCAATAGTATTACCTTATTTTCTTGTATGTTCTCATACGCCAGTTAGTAAATACACTCCTTAGACATTGTGAGTGTTATATTTACCTTTATAATTGACAAATTAGATGCAAACTAAAAAGAGACAATATTCAGCTTGGCTAGCAGTAACATATAAACGCCCAATGTCCCTGGGCTATGATAAGCTCCTCTGGCTCAGGTTGCACATTAGTGCTAAGTACATGACCTTTTCACAATATGATTTAACCTTTAGGCAGGTCCACCAAACATCAAGTCAGCAGGTTGAACACATTCTCCAAAACAGAATGCATTGTTGTCTTCTATAATAGTTTTAGGTTAGATTTACGCTTTTAATATTGCTTATTTGTAAAGCATTGACAAAGGGAGAGTGTTTGTAGACACAATGTGCATCGCTAACTATAGACTAATTTTGGGGATATGATTACTGTTTACAAATATATTCAAGGCCCATACCAAGAATTGGTTAAAAGAAGCTCCCCAGAAATGCAGAGCTCCTAAAATCAGAAACTATGACTGAAAAGATAAAAATAAGTTAAAGATATATTAAACACCAAAATACTAGAAGTAATCATTAAAATATGATAAATAATGATAATAATAAAATAATCACATATAAACGCTTAATGGTAAAACATTAGATAAAGTATTTTACCAGTTCTTCATATGGATGATTTGAGGATGATGATGAAAAGAAAGATAAGTCAATGGAGATGAAATGTAATGAATGATTAAGTGAAATCTTAGAAATGGTCTACTTGCAGGATGAATTGTACAGTGGGATTTTTCCAGACCCATACCAAGAATTATCTGGAGAACTCTTTACTGAAAGAGCTGAGCACAAATATGGGACATCCTTTAGGTTTAGAAGAAAAGTGCCTTTGACTAAAACAAATGCTTTTTTTTTGTTGTTGTTTTTTTGTTTATAGCAGTAAGGATTTGGAATTGTGTGCTTTGAGGGGCCATGTTTACAGATACTGTAGATGCTTTAAAAAATAGAATTATGACACTTAGTTTCAGAGCAGATATGGTGTTGATCCAGAAAGATATGACTGCCTTTTATAGTAAGGAATTACTTTTTTTACCTGCTTGGTGCATTATTGTAAATGGCTTCAACTCAGTTTTTAACTTCCTCTGGGTCAACAAAAGTTGTATCACAAAGATTGAATGTGATGGACATATGTCTTTTCCTAACTTCACCAACCATGCTACTATGAATCAATGTACTAGACATCAGCTGGAATTTTGGTTATCATGACAAATAGGCAGTTTTGAATGAAGTTTTCAAATATGTAAATAAAATTCAAGGTGATTGGTCCACATTAATGAGTATCGGTATTTTAGGGATATTCATTTGTCCCTTAAGGTACAGTTGGTTTGCACCAGAATGTTACAGTTCTTCATAATACATTAGCTTATCTCTAGATCCATTATCCAATCTCTGAAGTAATATAGCTGTCCTTGTAGATCAGGACTGGGTAAACTGAGGCCCTCCAGCTGTGAAGGACTGAAATTGTAGGGTTTCCCAGCTCTGCTTTAGATCGCAACTACTTCAGGATATTGTAGAGAAAATATTCTTAATATTTTGGTGCTGTGCCATCTGTGGTAGAGACCAGACTGATACAAATATGGAAATGGCACAAGGCAGTGAAACACATGAATGAGCAGCTCCTCACGGGGCTCCATCTCCAAGATATGCACTTGTCACACGTTTTCAACGCCTTAGTCTACCTAAGTGGAAGGGTATCCTAGGCATGGGTCTTTGCACACCTTGTGCCTAGAGGGCTGATCCTCTCAGAGGTGGCCCACAAAAGGAGTTTTTTTTGTTTTCCCAAAGATGTTCCTGAAATTGCGGTACTGGCCTGTATGCAGTTAGGACCAGAATGATATGAACATGGAAATGTCTTCTCTGTAATGGCACAAGTGAATACAAACCATAAGTGAGAAGCTCCTGATGGGGTGCAATCCCTAAGAAAAAAATAACTATATTTTAATTGTTCTTAGTGTGCACTTGCCACACCATTTTTCATTGTCTTGCGTCAGAATAGTAAATGTTAGGAAGAATAGTAGGACTTGTGACTGGTATAGATCTAGATTCCTTTACAGCCAATTATCTCTTTTGGATTCCCAAAAGTAGTTGTGGCTGTATTTTTGACTATTCTGCTTTAAATTGGGACTGATGAGCATCTATTTTACCAAGCTCCTTCCGAATTCCAAAACTGATAAAAACAGTACAGACTCAAAAGTAGGGATAGGTGAAAACTTTTGCATGAAATCAGAAAAGTGCAAAAAAAAGTCATCTTTTGCTTTCCGCTGGAATTCACATGAAAATTTTTTTTTTTTTTGCTTGTTACTGCCATACACATACTGACCTCCAAGCCTTATCCCACTGCACTAGTAGCTGTTGGACTACATATACTGATCCCACAGCCTTGTCCTACAATACTGGTAGATATAGAACCACACATTCTGATCCCCAGCCTTGTCCAACAGTAGCCATAAAGCCACAAATACTGACTACTCAGTCTTGTACCACTTTGCTAGTAGCAGTAAACCACACATACTGACCCCCAGCCTCTCCCATGCTAGCCACAGAACCACACATACAGATCCCCCTGCTTTGTCCCACTTCACTGATATGCACAGAACCACACATACTGATCCCACAGCCTTGTCCCACTATACTAGTAGACGTATAACCTTGAATACTGATCCCCAGTATTGTCCCACAGTAGCAATAAAGCCATACATACTGACTAACCAGCCTTGTACCACTTCACCAGTAGCAATAAAGCACACAAACTGACCCCCAGCCTCTCCCATGGTAGCCATAGAACCACACATACAGATCCCCCAGCTTTGTCCCACTTCACTGATATCCATAGAACCACAGATATATTGACTCCCTCAGCCTTATACCAAGGTAGCCATAGAACCACACATACTGACCCCACAGCCTTGTCCCACTACACTGGAAGCTATAGCACCAAACATACTGCCCCACCAACTTTTCCCCATACATCAGTAGCCATAGAACTACAAGTAACATCACATAACATCATATATCACATATCTCCAGCTAGCCAAAACCAAGTAGAGGATGCTGGTCATCATAGGCCCCAAAAGAGGGGAGACCA
This sequence comes from Rhinophrynus dorsalis, assembly GCA_037306005.1. NCBI lineage: Eukaryota > Metazoa > Chordata > Amphibia > Anura > Rhinophrynidae > Rhinophrynus > Rhinophrynus dorsalis. The sequence goes on along the minus strand of CM074720.1, from coordinate 90,962,242 downwards.
AGGGCGAATAAATCCAAACTCAGGAATATGCCATGTGCAGGACTCAAAATTTCCACTCTCCACTAGCCAATGGCAAGTGAAAATTTAGCCCTGGCGAGTAGAAATTCAGCCCTGGTGGGTATGCTATGGCTTGCAGTGGTGAGCAACTTTTCAGGTCTGGCTAGTAGCAAAGGACTTAAAATTATAAGTCCTGCCATATGTACCAAGGGCCCAGGTGTATTTAGACATCTATTGGGAGTAATGGCTCCTAATTAGTCAATGCCTATAACCCTGGGCTCTCCAGCTGTTGGGAGTAATGGCTCCTAGCGGGGTGCATTCAAACATGTACTCTCCAGTGCTGTGGCCCACAACTTCTGGCATCCTCAGCTAGCCACTGGCTAGTTGCTCATGGGTCACAACAGCTGAAGAGCACACAGTGGAATATATCCTGTATAGGGCCTTTAGTGCATATGTCTTATTCCAAAGTCAGGAATAGACACAATACATTGCTTTGAATGTGCCATTGCACTCACTGAATGATAAAGATATTTCCAAAACAATTAAAAGCAATGGACTGTGGACTGGTCTAACCTGCAAGGGTTTAAAAGACACATTTACAGAAATGACAAGTACATACATATAACTCTGTGAAAAAGATATACAAAGATATTCTGATAATCTTCTGATTATTTTAATTTTCAACTGACAGTCAAGCCTTGGCATGAACACAGCATCTCAATGGTTGCAAGAGGCAGTTGTGGCATTGGCAAGAATGCAACATCTCAGTAAACAGTTACAAGGGGCAGCTGTGGCATTTGTATGAAAGCAGCATATTGGTAGACTTTTGCAAACAACCATTTTGGCATTGGTAATGAAAACAAAATGGTGGAATGTGGCATATATCCTTTTTAGCTTTGTTAAAAATACAGCATTTTGTTGGATAAACATACGTAGCCTGGATTTCACTGCAGTTTATCATTTTATCAAGGGTTACATTTACACATTCCTCCATGGACTTCATTGACAATCTGTGAGATAAGGCTTGGCGAAAAGTTTCCGCTAGAATTTTTTATGGAAAATTAGCAATTTCCAGCATTTCCACTGAAAATTCACTCCCATTGAAAATACATTGAAATACATTTCATTTTCGACACTGCCAATACATTTTCCACAAGAACTTTTGCCATTTATCACCTATGCATTCTATGGCTGCCATATTTCCCACCTCAGTACTACTGCTGCTGAGGGCTGAAGTGGAGAAATAAATAGCTGACAGTAAAAGCTGTGAGCAGGTTGTCCTACAGCAACATATGCCTTGAAAAAATTGTTATCAGAGTGAGTCCCTTTGTCCTCTGTCCACAATAATAACCACCTGCTTGGACTACTCTGGCACATACATTATTGAAAAATAAATGAGGCTTGGGATATGCCAGTAGGGTGCAAAACGATATCAGTTCTTTAAAACCTCTATTTTCAACAAAAGAAAAGGGCTGAATGTCAACCATCAACATCTGGCAAGTTTGCCATTTCACTGGCGTACTTTTGGATGTCCTTTCTGGAATTTATAAGTCCTTTGAAAGGACTAGTGGCCAGTTAACAGGTGGTGGATGTAGTGGGGGACATTTGATTCAGGGGGTCACCCGCACAGATCTCTAACTCATCAGCATCAGTTATAACAATAGGAGGAGGAGAAATGGGTGGCTGTGATAATACTACTCCCTGCAGACAAATCTAAAATGCTAGTACTACCATCACTATGCCTGCCATGGCCACTTTGTGACTTATGAATTATATCAACAAAAACTATGACAAAATAAGAAATATGTTTTTATTTATTTTTGTTTCTGTTTTTTTAAAGAAATCACAGAAGACAATGGGGGTTATGCACTAAGGCATGATAAAGAGAAGATAAAGAGGAGATTACCTCTCCAGTGATATCACTTCTCCCATTCCTGTGTTATTCTGTAGAGCCTATGCACTAAGATCAACATAGAGTGTCACATAACTGACTTAATGTAGCCTAGTATGCAGCACCGGTAAGCAGCACCAGCAAGCAGCACCTAGGAAGCACCTAAGCACTACCTAAGCACCACTTAAAGGGATAGTAATGTTTCACAAAAACAGCAGCTCCAATTAATCTTAATAGTATTTGAGCCATAGAGAGTGTTATTTCAATACTGTCAGAGTTGTAGTTCAAGAGTAATTGAATGATAAAGTATTCCCCCTCCCACCCCTTTTACCTAGTGTAAGCCACCTCCCCTCCGATGTGGAATCTGGTCTTGAGATCAGACAGCTCACAGCAAGTGCCAGTCTTACAGTAAGAACAATGAAAAGCCTAGCCCCCTTGATAGGTTTTTCAGGTTTTTCCCTTATGCTTCTAATACAGTAAGAGCGTAAAAACAGGAGAAAACGATAAATAGTATCTTAGTGTAATATTTCTTTAAAAGGAAACAACATAAAAACAGAGAAATACACTCACATGATGCCCCTCTTGGGATTTATGCATATAAAGGTTTCCAGCCCCTTGCAGTCAACGTGCTGTGTCCAGTACTTGTCTCTATGACCGGTATCCTGGAACGTCCCTGGGTTAGTAAGTCCAGATGTGATGTACCTGTAGTGATCCTCAAGATGATGCGAGGAAAAAGTTCCACAAGTTGTTGTTAAAAAGGGGGTCTCTGAATAGATGTCACAGTGAGAGACTGTGGTAAATAATATAGGAGCGAATAGCTCCACGTGTGTAGGCCAGTGCTCTAGAGATTTGGGATAGTCATGACCGGAAGAGAGAGCGGGTTCTCACAGGGGGCGTGGGAGGGACTCAACTCAAACTGAGTGTGTAGTAATACACTCTAGAGGTTTAAGGATCTTCTAATGCCCAGCTATTGATGAATATCTAACTACGTGGGACACTATCTGGAAAGAATGTTCCTTTAAATTAATTTAATTACTGATTAAATATCATAAAGATAGGATCAATGCTACAAAGAAAGAGACAGAGATACAGAAATCCATCTGATCCATACCATCATCACCTTCATTTCATCATTCATTTCATCATCCTTCATTGCCATTCTCTTCATCCATTTCATCCATAAGGTACTGATTATTGATCCATATATTGGGGACTTATTTTTCCTGGACTACAGCCCAGTACTATAAACATTTGTATTATGGACCTACAATTACAGTATTGCATTTATCTCTGTCTTTTGCACAGGTATTTTTATATTTTGTGATTTCCTTTATGCTAATTGAAGATTGTCCCTCTCTGAGATCCACCTGTACACCACCCTGCTTCTCTGAGCTGAGCAGCGTTACATCAGTAAAAGGGACAAGAGGGGGATATTTTATCATTCAATTACTCTTGAACTACAACTCTGACAGTACTGAAATAACACTCTCCACGGCTCTAATACTATGAAGATTAATTGGAGCCCCTTTTATTGTGAAATATTACTATCCCTTTAAGTAGGCTGTCACATATCTAGCTCTCTCCTCTTCCTAGCGCACACAAACAGTTCAGCCTTCCCGCTACATCCTTTGTGAAGAAATATTAAAAAAAGGCAGAAAAGACACCTTTTTACATGGTTTTATGAATGTTTTCATGTTCTCCCGAAATTATAGCTAGGCAGGAAATAGGCAGGAAAAAGGAACTTTAAAAGTTAGAATTCACACGGAAGGTAAAAATATGCTAATTCCTACCTTTTTTTGTTTTTGGTGAAAAATGTTGCCTATTCGTGGTAACCATATTTGTTAAAAAAGAAAAAAAAAAACATTTGATAGCCAAAGGATCAGGGACTATATAACTTGATCCTTTGAAGAGGAACAATTTACAGACTTGCCAGTTGTAGCATATGGGAAAATGAGACTGTACAAAGCTTAGAATGCTATTAACTGATTTAATATTACTGATTTCCCAAAAGCATTAGAGTACAAGGCAATATGCCATTTGTTTCCTAAGCTTGGTTGTCAGAATTATTGTATATGTTCCAATGAAAATATGGATAAAATATGAATGTATATGTGTGTATATATATATATAAATATATATCCTATATAATAATTCACTAGGATGTTTGTCAGAATGCAGTCATGTGCAGTAGAGACTACCCACATGAGTGAGGCGAGTGATGCATGATTGCATCGTGTGAGTGAGGCAACACAAGACTGTATCACATGGAGCAGTGAGGTAGCGGCCTCTTAAAACTTTGAGTGCCAGAGGGGTACGCATACCCCTCTAGCACTCAAGGGTTAACATTACTCAGACCTTGGCCTGTGTACACAGGCTTTTACTCTTAAAGCCCATGTACACGGGCCAACACTGACGGTGGTGCAGTCATGCACAGTACAGACTGCCCGCGCTGCGGCTAATACGGAGCGGGGCGCTCAGAATTCAGACCGGAGTCCCCTCTGCGCACCTTCCAGAAACCACTTGGTCCCAGGAAGGTGAGCAGAGAGGACTCTGGTCTGAATTCAGAGCGCCCCATTCCGTATCAGCTGCGTCGCGGGCAGTCTGTACTGTGCGTGACGGCTTCTGACAAACATCTTTAGTGAACTATTATATAAGATATATGCGTATTTTATCTATATTTTTATATGGGGTTGAGATCTGCACACATCTTGGGAAAAATTACTACAAGGAGATACACAGGGAGGCAGTTCTCACAAAAAAAAACTCAGAAGCCCTCAATGTCACCTGAACAAGATAGAGAAATGATTGAGCAGGTTGTTGCTAATTATTCTGTGTACACGGACAGACGTCTGCCTTTTTCTCTTTCTATTAATCTCTCTCTTTCCTTATAGATTCATTCCATATTGATTTGGCCAGAATCAGAGTTTTCCCATTATCTACAGAACTGATTTACATCTCTAGTCCCAGGTCAGCATATCGCAGGAAACTTCCATAAGATCCAGTTGGACAGACCAGGATACAGGTCCTTCACAGAATATCTAGGGCAGATTTGGGCAACCTGACAATCACCAGCTGTTGTGTACTACAGTTCCCATCATCCCCAACCTGCTGATAACTGGCTGGACATGATAGCAGTTCTTAACAGATGGAAAGCCTAGTGTTACCCATCTCTGGTTTAGGGGAAATGATTGATGAAGGCTTGCATGGATATTGCCAAGGATCCTATGGATCCTTGAAGAACAAATATATAACCAAATTGCACAGCCCTACAAATAGTTCCAAATAAGCCAAAAATCCTCCCTCATGTGGGTAGCCTATCATGAACAAATTAAAAAAATACAGACTCTTTATAATATGGCAGCTCTGGACACCTCTTCATTTCTGAGAAATACAGGGTAGAATTAAGCTAAATAACTCAATTGACTGCAGTGTGCAGAATTGCAAAAATGTTATTAGATTGCTCAATCTCCATCCTAAGGGTCACAAATGGGCTTCATCCTGCTGCCTTCCTACACATGAAAGACACCACAGGACTTAATAGACTAACTAAATTAAACTATTCCTTGTGAGATGCACTGTAAGCATTAATATTTGTCTGTTTCTCAGCTACCATGGTGCATTACTAATAAAGCCTTCATGTACTTTGGATATGTTCCAAGAGCAACAAGTTAAAAAAAAAAAAAAGAAAAGAAAAGAAAAAAATAAGAATTTCTGTGTTTTTCAAGCCTGACCCATACATTTTTTGCTCAGAAATTAAAATTCCCACGAGTGATGGGTAAAATTCCTCTGATAAAAGATTTGGTATTGGAAGGGCAGGCTGCACACATCACACAAGCTAAAATCCTGTTCCTTTTAGCAAGTGCTCCTAAGTGGAAGTCAAATAATGGGGGGTCAGGATTAGGGATGGGTGAACATTTTCATCTCAAACTGAAATTGGCGAATAATGGCACTTCCCGCTTGGCGAATAATTTCCTGCAAAAAGTGCAGTTTATTCACTTTTTTTTCGCCTACCTCATTCCATTGTAATCAATGGAAACATTGAATGTGCAACCAATACATAACAAATGTTTATTTCCCAAAGGCATAGTATCAAAGGGGTATGAGGGTGTCTGTGTTGGGGGAATGTGGGAAAAGAATCAGTTGAACAGGGAATGTTTGTTGCTGGGGGTTTTTTTACTGGAATTGGGGTCAGTTAATAAAAATAAATCCTAAATACAATTAAAGAAAAAAAAATAAGATGGTATAAAAAGGTCTGAGGAGGGCTCCTGTGCTTGTAGGTGAGAGGGGAGTAGGAGTCTGGGGAATGAATCAGTTGAACAGGGAATTTGTTTGGGGGGGGTTCTTGACTGGTATTGGAGGGACAGTTAATAAAAAATAAATAAATAAAATAAAATAAGAAATTTGTATGTAAATTGATAGAGACAGTAACCCCCTGACATAAGTTGCCACTGGGGTGGACTGATACTTGACTTGATAGAGTATTTTGTAGATGATGATTTGTTATATTTGTTGTTAGAGGCCCAAGCCCTGAGGAAATATTGATTTGTAGGACATAGATTTATTAGAGGCACAAGCCTTGAGGAAACATTGATTTGTAGGACTTACACTTATTAGAGGCACAAGCCCTGAAGAAACATTGAATTGTAGGACTTAAGCTTGTTTGGCACAAGCCCGAAGGAAACAGTGATTTGTAGGACTTAAGCATGTTTGTCACAAGTCCTAAGGAAACATTGATTTGTAGGACTTAGGCTTACTAGAAACAAACCCCCCAAGAATGTTGTTTTTTTTTTAATTATTTATTTTGTATTTTTTTAAAGCACAAGCCATGTGGAAAAAAAATGCACTACTGGCCTAGTGCCAGCAGGTTATTTTTTGTTGGCCAGTGGCCAGTAGCTATTGTCAAATATCCTCCTGAGTCCTGAGTTCAAAATTGCAGAATTTGCAACTGCTGTTCGTACTGCTGCTGCTGAGTTGTTTAAGCAGCAGGATGATTAGGCAGCTGCAAGAGAATGGGATCAACAATAGCAGTAACATGGGTGATGGATCATGAAGCTTCCACTTGCCACAACTAGCTCCAGTGATGCACCTGAGGAAGTAGCAACACAATAAGTAGCCTCCAGTATATTTGGAGAAAAGAAGAAGTTGGTCAATAATTCTTCTCCAACTGCCCCTTCTCCAAAATAATGGTTGTGTTGTTATTAGAATATAAATTTCCCTTGAAAGCAGGAATTGTGCCTCTCATCAGCAACTGCAATGGGCAGAGTGTGTGTGGTAAATAACATCCGGGACACCAGAACCCAAGTACTGCCGTTGTCACTATACTCCCTGTCCACACCCCGCTAAGGACACATGACAACTTGCTGACAGTTTAATAGTAATGATGAATCCTCCTTGCCACCATCTTAGAATATTCTGCGGGATGGAATCTCCTCAGATGCCACTTGATGCCCTGCCTGCGATTCTCCTCCACCACACTGCCATGTGTGGTCAGTGCACCACACAGTGTGCAAATGGGTAGAGACGAACTGCCACATCCTAACATCAACAGAGTGGCTATCATTTGGCGGGAGAGGTAACAATGAATGAGGTGGATTGGCAGAAGATATAGCTACCCTAGAGGAAGAAGGTGATGACGAGCTAGTTGTTTCACTCGTCATGGAACTTCCAGTCTCTGCCTGGGTGTCACAGCTTACCTATATTCAGCACCTCTGCTTTAGCTGGCGCTGGAGTTGTATGATGTAAATGACACTTCTGCGTCATCCCACACTTGGCTTCCAGGACTGGGTCTGGGCGTGCTTGGCATCAGTAGCGGACTCCCGTGTCCTCTGGCTAGACGTTTCGGAGGTTCCACTTGACTCAGTGGTGGTTCAGGCTTACGACGCATCTCGGCTTGTTTGACACTGGCCACCTTTTTATCGTTGGGTTCTGATCCAGCTCCTCCTATCTACTTCCTGTGCCTTGTATTTAAAAGGGAACTGGATTTCTATCCAGTTACCCATTTGATGGTGTTCAGCACAGTGTAGTTTCTTTGCTCCTGATCTTAGTGTATGACCCTGTCTTGTCTGACCATCCATCCTGGTACTGACCTGTGGCTCTGTCTGACTACTCTCTTGTGTTACCCCTTGTAGTAGACACCCAATCTGGTGCAGACCTGTGGCTCTGGCTGACTACCCACTCCGTGTATGACCTAGGCTTGTCTGACCATCCATCCTGCTGCTGACCTGGGGCTCTGTCCAGTTACCTTTTGTGCTACCTTCTGTTTAGTGGACATCTTATCTGGTACAGACCTGTGGCTCTGGCAGACCCTGATCTTACTGACTGCAGGCATGAGTCATTAGTCTCTCTAGTTGCCTTTCCATCAGGAGATGGCCTTCCCCTTTCTGGCTGCAGGCGTGAGCCAGTCGTCTTCCCAGTTATCATCCTCAGGGAAGACCTTTGAGACCTACTTCTCCTTGCTGGCGTATGAGACTACCATTGGCTTCGGCCTAGTCTCTTCAGTCTGGAAACCTGGAGACATATTCCTATTTCTGATAGAGTCCATGCCTCTTTGGTTCCCTTCTGCTACATCCTTAGTATTGCTATATTTATCATACCCTTATTTTAATAAAGGTGAATTTTACTTTACTGTCTGACTCCTGTCTTCGCTTGCAAACCGTGACACTGTGTTTCTCTATTCTTCCTCCTCTTTGATCTCCACCTTGCCTCTAGTTGCCTTTCTGGAGAGTCAGGGGGTACAGCAACAGCAGTGCTAGATTTCTGTGGTGGGTGTTTGGCTTTAACATGTTTGACATAAATGTCATGGTGTCTGTGTTTCATGTGTTTTATCGGGTGGGTTGTGCCAAGGTATGTTAACTCCTTTCCCCTTCTCACTGACTTCTCACAAATTGTACACAGTGCCATTGGTGATAACTGCACTGTGCCTGCCCCAAGAAAAAAATAGACCCACACCCATGACTCCAGGGGACAGGGATAGTGAACAGGTGGAGAAGAATGGCCTCTTTCTTCTTGTCCTCCACATTCCCCTTCACTGTCTGTGGCAGCAGATGATGTTGCTTCTGTTGCTGCTACTGCCTCAGAATCAGCACTGCAACTAGGACCAGGAGTATTGCTGCTGTTGGCAAGTGGAACCTGTCCTAGCCCTGCATCACTTGTTGATCCCATTCCCACTGTGTACACGGTGATCTGTGGCACACTAGCTTGCTCCTCAGCATCTTGCTGCCCTTGCAACTCAGCAGCAGCAGGAATTAGAGCAGTTGCAAATTTCAAACGCTCACTACTGGTGGTGGTGATGGCCATCTTCATGCCTATTTCCCATTCCTTCTCAGTTTCTGCTAAAAAGGCCATCAATGTCTCTTCCACTCCAGCCTCTCCATCATCATCATCACCACCACCACTAGTGCCTACATGCTGCTGCTCTACGTGCTGCTGCTCTGCTGGTGCTCTAATGAACAGGAAAATGTATAAAGGGTGATTGTACTCAGATTCAGACATGGCTTTAACTATATATTCTGTCATAAAAATGAAAAGAAAAATCCAGCACCCATCAGAGCACTTCTCCTGTGATACCTGTATGTCAGTGGCAGTTTCTCTAATGTAATGAGCTGTGAAAGTAAGAACACAACTTAAGAAATCAAAGGAATTAGGATGAAAATATATTTTATGCATCTCTAGTATTGTTTACATGGGTTTTTCAATATAAAATCAAATGGCTTCTTCAATACATCATCATTTCATTTTATTATCAGTTTATCTTAAAGTGATAGTAAATTTGCTTTTGACTTTACATATTCTGCAAGTGTAGAACAAATACATTCAAGTTTGCTATAATTTTTATTAAGATTTGAAAAGGCTCCAGATTGTCAATATGGTGACGAACTGGCACCAAGTCGAGCCTGTGGTATGCACTAAGATGTCTTCTCCATCCCATCCCTGTGATTACACCACAAATGCACCTACATCACCATGCTTTCTCCTTGCCTTTGCAGGTTTGAGATGTTGGTTTCCTTCGACAATGGCTCATTTGCATACTGAAATGCAGCTTAATGAGCCATTGTCATGTGTTTTTATATTAATGTGGCTATTTGCAACATGCACTAAACGCTGATAGCTGGCAATGCTGTTGGGGCTCACAGAAACAAATCTGCCTCTGTGAGGATGACTAAACTGGGATCTTCCCAAAGCTTTCCATTCAGCCACAGGGAACAGTCTGCCACTTTTGCATTGTTCTGTAATGTGTTGCACTCCCTATGACATTCAAATGGTTAAGGAAGAGCTCCTACTGTTCTTGTTGCAGAAGTCTGAGGGTGAGTGTTTTCCCTATGCTCCCCCACTTGCCCTCTCCTCCTTCCCTTGTCATTTTCTCCTTGGTATTGTGATCGCTACACATCACCAGACCCACGTCACCATTGCATTGAACCTTAGTGCACTTACTTGGTGTAAATATTTCCTTGATTCATAAATGCAGTGAATGAGAATTCAAAACACATCAACATCATGCTGTCATGTACAATTTAACATAAGTCTTCAGCACAGCAAATGAAAATTGATCTGTAACTGTTACAAATCAAAAATACATCTGGTGTTCACTGGTATTAGAGCAATTTGCTTCTATAACAGCACTAATGTTACATGATAGATGCCTTTAAAAGTGCTTAGGACCTGAAAAAGAACACAATTAAAATTCCCATGTTACAATTCTTAGGACTGGGAGGAATTAGAACTTTATTCTTGATACAATTTATACAGGGAAATAACAACAGGGAGTACATGGGGTGCAGTTTCAACTAGACCAAGCATCGGGGGAGGGGTGGGTGGCAGCAACTACCTCCAAGTTCCTATTGGTTCTAATTATATCCCTGTGAAAATATTTTTTAAAGGGGGGTTAAAAAAATGTTTGCACCAGGGTCCCTCAATAACGAGTTACCCACTAATAAATTAATTGTAAAAAAAAACTTAGCAACTCAGACTGATGTGATAAGGGAAAGTGGTATAATTATTTGGCAAATCTAGTACACCTGAAACTTACCATTGATTTAAACAAGGTCTTTAACCCATTAGATATGAGAGACGTCTCCAAAGCTTTGAATCAAGAGGGATTGTTATTATTAATAGTATTTTCAGCATCATGTATATTTCTACACTTTTATGTACCTGACAATGAGCTTCCTGAATTTCTGTTACAGTGAAAGTGATACCTTTATTGGCTGAGTAGCTTTAGAGTACAAGCTTTCAAGACAACCAGGTCTCTTCTTCAGGAATAATTTGAAGCTTGCATCTTAACCCTTTGAATGCCAGAGGGGTAGGCAACATATTGCAAAGAAATACATTGCATGTTCCACTGGCACTCAAAGGGCTAGAGCCACTCAGCCAATCAATATTTCTGGTTTGACTCTATTACTGCTTTTTCTACGGCTAACAGCACCAACTTTTACCTGAATTTCTGTTTGCACAGATTTCTGTCAGGGAATGTGAAAGCACTGTGAGGCAGGATATTCAGGCACAGGGATATTGCAACTCTGGTTCACTAAGCTACTTTACACACTCTCAGTCCTGACAGAAAGCTCCCTGAAATCCAGTGAACTTGATGTCAGGGGCATCACAGGGTGGTGATCTCCACATGCGTGTTTGTTTGGGGTAAAACTCTGACCAATGGGAATTGTGAGTATATTCATTGTTACTCTGACTTGGAGAGTGTATTGAACATAACACACTATTGCGTGCCCTTCTTTCTTGTTTTTTATTACATACAGGATTGTAAAATGTTTTCTACATATGTCTTCAAACACGGAATTGCTATTAACCCTTTGAGTGCCAGGGAGGTATCCAATGCATTGCACTCAAAGGGTTGAGGAATAGTAGCACTTCATTTATAAAAACATAAATCTCCTCCTGAGAAAAACAAGAGCACTCCCACTGCTGAGAGGTGTTTCATTCAAAGATTATTCCAACTTGTATGTTTTAACCCTTTGAGTGCCAAAGGGGTATGCAACACATTGCTTTGTGCTCTAGCACCCAAATGGTTAAGTGCAGTATCTCAATGGCCTGAAATGTTACAATGGCGCTTTTTCTACAGTATCCTATGGACAGCTCTGCAACACAGTAATATTTCAGGCCAATAAGATACAACTAATGAATGGTTTATGTTTGCTAATATTCATCATTTGTCAGTTCACAAAAACGTGTGTATTTATCAAGCAGTAATTACAAATGATGCATTGTGAGATAACAGGCAAATGCATATTGTATTGAGATTTACAGACCTCGCATTAATCTGAAATGATTAAATGATTGATCCTACATACCGTAAATGGAAAAAAAACTAAATGGAAAAGAATGGAGGGTGTTTTTTTTGTATTATTACAATTTAAAAGCATTATACATGGTTATTTGCTAGCTCATCTCATTAATTTGTCAAACAATTTCCAGTCATGGTTTATATATTAACCCTTTGAGTGCCAGAGGGGTATGCAACGCATTGCATCCGGCACTCAAAGGGTTAATTTTGGTACATCTTGTTTAAAGGAAAACTGTCACCTTGAATTCAAGTTTGCATATTTAATGCTTCATTCTTAACTGTCTACGGTAGCTAAAAGGGCAGCAGATACATATTTTACAAGATACTGATACTTTTATGTCAGAAAATCGATCACTCTAAGTGCAGCACAGTATACTAATTAAGTTATCAGTGCAGCACAGATATTGATTAGTATACAGTGATGCACAGAAAGATACTTTCACTTTTATGTTACAAGGCTCAATGTCTCCTAAATTATATATTTACAGATGTTTTGTGTAACATAATACTTGGTCTGTTTAGAATGAAGTTTCCAAATATACAAACTTGTATTCAAGATAACAGGTCAATATAAGTGTCTACTAAGCATTATTGAAACTGCTTGGGGAAAGTATGAGTGCCTCTGTTTTGTATTGAAATATCAATGTCTCGCTATCAATTTACCTGTCTGAGATTTGTTTAAAATGTCTGCTAGATTTTAAGCAAAATTTCATTCTTGCAGGGTTGATGAATGCATCATTGCAAAGGACCTGATGTAAGTTTAGCATCTGCAAATTCGCATGCACATGTTATGAGAGAACTACTTGATAATAAACAAACCTATAAGAATTTAAAGGGGAACTTTCACCTCCTCATTATCCTTATTGTATCCCTTCCTTTGTGCCCCCTCTGTACAGTGCGGTCTTTCTTTTTGCCTACAAATCTGTTTAAATGAAGAAAAAAGATACTTGAATTGTGTACCTTATGACGTTAGCAGCCGCACAGAGTACGGATCGATATCTAGCCAATGAGATCTCTCTCCAGCTTACTAACAGAACGCCTCCGTCATCGGAGGATGCTGGGGCAAGTGAAAGGAGCTGAGGCTGTGGGAGTGTCTTCTGCACCATACGGTGCGCGGCTGTGCGGCTGCTAACGTCATAAGGTACACAATTCAAGTATCTTTTTTCTTCATTTAAACAGATTTGTAGGCAAAAAGAAAGACCGCACTGTACAGAGGGGACACAAAGGAAGGGATACAATAAGGATAATGAGGAGGTGAAAGTTCCCCTTTAACAGCACTTCCTAGGCTAATTGTAAACTCGCATTTTGAAAACTCTGGCCATATTTATTTAACCCTTTGAGTGCCAGAGGGGTACGGAACGCATTGCAAAGCAATGCATTCCGTACCCCTCTGGCATTCAAAGGGTTAAATAACAATGCTCAGCTCTACTAGGTAGTGAAATCAGCAAATCAACTCAAACAGCAATATTTGCATGGTATAAGTGCATAGAAAAATGGATGGAAGATCTGGCATAAAATGGTTATAAATGGGAGCAACACTCAAAAAAAGTTACATTTGGGGCATAAATGCTTATTCATTCCATAGATTACACTGGTATTGACCAGAGTGCGGTCTATTTCCCTTTACTTCCTGTTTGGCTGGATCTGGGTGTTTTCAGGCACAGTGGGCTTACATGGTGAGAAAGACTGAATTTTATGTCAAGACCCGGAGGCTCATATTATGCAGTAAATCTCCAACTTTACTTCTCAGCAGCAAAGCTTGAACAAGTTTACTTAACAAAATAGAGAAAAAAACTTCATTGTCGGATAACCCCACCCCTGTATTAGATAACCAATCACATCTCCTTCAGGTGTATAACCATTAAGCTAGGTAGTTCCTCATCCTCTTTCTTTGCTGCTCAGCAGATGAGTAACGTTACCTGCATTCTTGCATGTTATTTCTCATATATTTATTGTGAATTTATTGTCTTTTGTCTTTCCTATTATTATTGTTGTATTTTTATTCCTTCTTTCCATGCATGTATTGCATCTATCTTCCACTTTATCTACCTACTATTTATGTTAATTAATCTTCTACCTGAGAATCTCTCCTGCACATTGTTTTTACCTGTTGCTTCTCTTGTAGTTTGCTCTTTCCCTATTTCTGCTATTACTGGCATTTACTTTATTATCTGACCCTTTCATGGTCCCAGTTTATCTCTGCAGATACCTCTACCCTCTTGCTTGCCTTGGCTCCCATTCCCACTCATTGTTCTATCACGAATGGCTCCGTTTCACCATAATCAAGCGCTCATGGCGGCCATCTTGTTTTTGGGCATTTGTGACATCCGCTCCGTCACTGCAAATGCGCGTTTCTCTCATGATATCGGTACCAGTTTCTGGTTTCTCCCACGGAAATGGACATGCACATAGATACACAAGACACGGCAAATTGTTGTATTCTTCTAAAGATGGACAATGTGTAGGCAGTCCGTTATATCAGACATCTAGGTGGCACGAGGTCCAAAACCTTAGTGATTCTAGCAAAGGAACTATGGCAATTCTGTCTGTACAGGAATATTTTGATCCAAGCTGAATACCTACCGGGCCTGTCCAATGTCATCGCGGACTGGAATTCCAGGTATTTGACGGACTCCAGCGATTGGGCTCACAACGCAACTTTTTCAGTCCTGGATTCGATCTGGGGTCCCTTTCGCCTGGACCTTTTCGCCTCCGGACTGAATACTCGTCTTCCCAAATTCTTCAGCTGGCAACCAGATCCAGAGACGTTTTTCTCCAGAACTGGCCCATCCATGGATGTTACGCCTTCCCACCATTCACTATAATACCCAATTGATCATGATACTTGTAATGTAATGTAACAGCTTTGAGCTTGCATAATATGAGCCTCTGGGTCTTGACATAAAATTTGTAGATTTTCCTAACTCTGTAAAGGAAAGTCAGGATTTTATTAAAGACACTGAGGTGAGTATTATTTCCCCCTTACACTAACCGTCCCTGTCTTCTCTATCTTTCCTATTTGGTAGATTGCTTATCGCACCAGCTCATAACTCGGATGACTTAATCTGACCTTCGTTTCAAGAATATGTTTCCAGACACAGTTACAGTTTCGTTATATATCACCAATGAAAGAGGATGAGGAACTAACCGGCTTAATGGTTATATACCTGAAGGAGATGTGATTGGTTATCTAATACGGGGTGAGGTTATTAGACCATCAAGTTTTTTTCTCTATTTTGTTAGTTAAACTTGTACAAGCTTTGCTGCTGAGAAGTAAAGTTGGAGATTTACTGCATAATACTCGCCTCCGTGTCTTTAATAAAATCCTGACTTTCCTTCACGGAGTTAGGAAAATGTACAAATTTTCTATTAGGCAGTGTAGCTATGCCTAATTCTGAGGGGCACCTCAGCTTTGCTGGCCACACCCACGATGCTTAGTTTAGACAATTAAAATGCAACCAGTCTGTTGTATATACTATTTTAATTGTCAGTTTATTTAACCTTTTGATTACTAGAGAGGTATTTCATTGTATTGGATGATAAAAACATCCAGGGTGAGATGCACTAAAGCATGCTAAAAAAGTGAGATGACTTTTCCAGTCATATCACTTCTCCAATTCCTATGTTATTCTATGGAGCCAATACGCTAAGATTTCTAGAACTTTGGAGATCTTAGTGAATAGGCTCCATAGAATAACATAAGACATGATATCACTGGAGAAGTCATCTCCACTTTATCACCTCTTTATCATGCCTTAATGCATAACCCCCCTAGGCTCCTTGACTAGTGGCTTCTATGATATAAAAGTATAGGAAATCATCCAAGACTGCATGCAGAATCATATTGATAAATAAGGGAATTTTAAAATATATTAGGTTAATGAAAAAACAGCTTTATTTGCGTAAAAGAGCAATATATGCCTTAGTAAATTCTGGATATTGTGACAAGAATGTCTGTATTTATAAAGACCTAGAGATCAGAACTCAGATTGCACATGGCATTAAAGTGGAGCTGTCACCCTAAGACAATTTTATCTTACAAAAAATTACAATCAGTCTATATGTTTTACTAGCCAATTTTTTCTAAAATGTATTATTTATACGCTGGTGATGCAGCGTGGCACTTTATGCTAATATCCTGCACAGCATGTTGTGTTTGAGGCCAAACGTATCACCTCTGGTATTAGAAATACCGTCTGTGTGTGGCCTCTGCCTAGATTACTTCATAGCACAGTATATTGTACCATGGGCCAGCACAGAAACAAATTAGTATGAAGGGTAGTATTCATCAAGGTAAAGAGTTACAGCTCTGGAGCAAACTAAATGCACAATAGGTTTGAAATAGGAACTCTGAAAATTCCCACTCACCACAGTGAAACAAATACAAATCCCACAATTTTAATTGATGTAAATAGGGCTTTTCTTTTATTGCAAGAGAAGAGAGGTCTCCATTGCATTGCAAAGGCTCCATTTAACCCTTTGAGTGCCAGAGGGGTACGGAACGCACTGCTCTGTAATGCATTCCGTACCCCTCTGGTACTTAAAGGGTTTGAGGATCAGGGCTTGTTACTCCTGTTCTAGTGCAATATAATAGATTGTTTTTAATTCTCTTTAAAACTAACTAAACTTAGTTGTGTGTATTGCATTGCTTCTTTGTACCTTAAAGGGATAGTAATGTTTCATAATAAAAGGAGCTCCAATTAATCTTAATAGTATTTGAGCCATAGAGAGTGGTATTTCAGTACTGTCAGAGCTGTAGTTCAAGAGTAATTGAATGATAAAGTATCCCCCTCCCGCCCCTTTTATCTAGTGTAACACTGCTTAGCTCAGATGTGGAATCTGATTGCTTGATCAGACAGATAACAGCAAGGGACAATCTTCTTACTGTGAGAACAATGAAAACCCTGCCTCCCTTGACGGGTTTTTCAGCTTTTTACCCCTTATCTTATTTGAAGATTTTCCCTCTCTGCATTCTACCTGGGCACCTCCCTGCTGCTCTGAGCTGAGCAGTGTTATATCAGTAAAAGGGGTGAGAGGGGATACTTTATCATTCAATTACTCTTGAACTACAAGTTTGACAGAATTGAAATAACACTCTCCAAGGCCCAAATACTATGATGATTAATTAGAGCTGCTTTTATTATGAAACATTACTATCCCTTTAAAGGATTTAAGTGAGAGATCCAACATTTGCCCAACATGCAATAACATTCTCTCGGGGTATTCCCAAAGTATCAGAGATGTTAAAAAAGTTGCTGCTGTCCAGCAGGATGTGTCTTGTTATAGGTATAATCTTCATAGGTTTACCAAAATCAACACAGTGAAAAGAGTGTGTAAACAAATGAACAATGTCATTCTTAAACAAACATGATTATGCTTTAAACAAACATATGGCAGTTTTGGTTTCTTTGAACAAGAAAAAGTTGTTTAGTTTATTTTGGACCAATGAATGGAGTCTTGCTCTTCCATCAATCAATCATATCAGGTGCAGTAGAAAATGTACCAGACAATAGGACACAGAAGATATAAGGATTCTGGGAAATGTCAAAAGTGCAGAAATATAAGGACACAAATGAACTTCAAGTAGATTAACCCTATAGATATGAGAGAGGATTCTAATGCATTTCCATTTGCCTCACCTCTAGCATCTAAAAAATGGGTGATCAATTATTTTGGTCTCTGTTTAAGATATTAAAGAGGGTCATAATTGTGTTGCATCTATAAATAGAGAAAAGCAGACTGTGTGTATGTGTTAAATTTATATATATGTGTGTATGTGTGCGTGTAATAATCCTATTACTGTTGTTAATGCTGTGTTACTGCTGAGTCTCTTTGCTTTAGAAGAGGGATACATTGTATCAGTGTTGTGCGTGCTGATTACATTGATCACTGTCACTTTGCAGACAAAGCCAGAGTTACACTTTTTGTCTAGCAATACTGCTGTATTTGTACAATCAAGCAGGCCTGACAGAAATCATTGCATGTTATCTCAGTTACCTTTAGCCCCTTAACGACCACTTATCTTGTATATACAACAGATAAGGAAGTGGGCCTTAATGAAACTTATCTTGTGTATATACAAAATACATTTTGTGGCCCAGTACTCTCTTTTGCAAACGGGGCCATTGGGCTGGGCCTGTCTATGACAGCCTAGAGTCCCAGCTTACCAGTGTGAACCATGTTGAGTTTTCCCAGGAGGCCAGTAACCATACCTGGGAACTTCTAGTTGAGGGCTACCCGGAGGGTAGCCCTCTGTTCAGCAGTGGGTGACAAAAATGACGCTAATCGCGTCAAAAAAGGGGAGGGGCTTGCCGCGAGTGTGTGTGTGTGTGTGGGGGGGGGGACTTAACCCTTTGAGTGCCAGAGTGGTAGGAATACATTGCAAAGCAATGCATTCCTTACCCCTTTGGCACTCAGAGGGTTAAAGGTGTCACACAGAAGGCTGGGGACGGAGGAACAGCAGGAGAAAAAGCGGATGTGGTAGAGTTTCAATAGAAACTCTCCACATCCGGAGGAATCAGCCTCTGCCCCGGAGACCCGGTAAATCTCTGTCAGAACCGGAGTCTCCGGGGCAAATCCGGAGAGTTCCCAGGTATGCCAGTAACTGTAACACAATTATATTGTAATCCAGTATGTAAGGGTGGCTTGCAAGCTCCCTTTGCAGATGTTCTTAAATACAAACATTTTTTTCTTATATTAATGATATTATCTGTAACGTAGTGGCTGGAGAAAAGTCCCCGGTGCTTTACATCCTTCCTGAGAACTGTACCAGTCACATGCACACTGACAAAGAACATCCAGGTGATGACCCCAAAGTTTCTGTGCTATGTAATCACGCATGGAACTTTTAGTGATCAATTACACGTAGATGGATGTAAAACACTGGGGGTTTCTGTCTAGCCACTACAAGCAAGTGAGATTAGTGTTTTACATGTCCCCCTGGGGATGAGTAGATTATGAGAGACCTAGCCATCCTCTGGTGGTGTTATAAAATGATGTACTCAACTAGATTGTATTCTTCCCAGCCCCCATAATAGTGGAAACCTGGGTACATTTGTTCCCCCCCCACCTTGATCTATAGGTACCCTTAATATCCCCCTCATGTCATTGGTGTGGGGACATCAGGAGTACAAATTAATCAGGGTGAACATTTACATTCTTATCATCACACACCATACACATTCACATACTGTATATCTCTGCATATTTATACATACATGTACACATGAAAACATACATTCATAAACAAAAATAGACACATATATATATGCATATGTAAGCACACATATTTTATACATGTTTCTTTATCCTATTACATAAAGTGGTAGAATGCATCGCTCACTGTGAGCTATAACCGCACATGCACAGTAGAGAGTCTCTACTGTGCACGTGTGGTTTAGCACACAGGGAGCTTCTCTGTGAGCCGTCTGGAGCTCCCCGCTAAGGATCAGCGCATTCGACGAGTCTCTACTGCACATGACTGCACGAATGAGCTGCCTCGCTCCGGACGGCTCACGTCCTGTCTCTGATCCCAGTTCTGGGGCAGTAGCAGGGGCAGCTGGGTGCACTTTAGTCCATGTATATGGGCTTTCATACTAGTTTACAAATAAATCTCAGATAAACTAAAAATACTGCTGCCTGGACTGGTTTCCATACCCCTGAGTTTCCACAGTTCTGCTCCAGTCATACCTGGCTGTGATTATGTTACAGCTCATGTAATGCCAAAGCAAGTTAAGGAAAATGATCCAAGGAGCAATTGTAGTAGTTGCTACAGTTTAGCGCTCCTTGTAGCTAGCACCCCTAGAGTATATCAGCCCATACAACGAGGTACCATTTTTCTTGCACTGACAGTAGATACTGATAACAATTGAATATTCCTTGGTTTTTAAACATATGAGTATCTCTGAAGTGGGGAGAAACAATCCCATGCAACCACTTTTTGGAAAAACCTTTACGACCACCAACCCTGGGGTAAAAAGAAAAGTGTCCAATTATTTAATGTGGCTAGTCACCTTCTTTTCAAAATGGTATGCCTTGTATACCCTTTCTTATTATGGATGCACAGTTTTTGACCCTGAAATCATCTACAGTATCGCATTTCATACTAATGGGGACAAATATTACTCAGACTGACAGTAGGTACTGAGTACAATAGAAAATTCCATGATTTTCATAAATGTCAGTATCTTTGAAGTGGAGGAAATGTAAAAAGACCATTCTTTCATATACTGCCACATTCAAGAAAAATCAGCGAGCACCAGCCTAGAGGTAGTAAGGCAAGTTACCTCTATTTGATGCAGTTGTTTCCTTTACAAAATTGTATGTTTTGATTACCTTTTCTTCATGCCTGTTTTTGTAACAACCATTTTAGTGCAGGTATGTTACTGAAAAGAAATATATCTGACAGATTATGAGAAGTGGAGCTTAGTTCCCCTGGAACCCTCCACTGTATGTCAGTTCATACCAACGTGAGGTGCCATTTTTCTCAGGCTTTCATTAGGTACTGAGTTTTCAAATATATCATTATCTTTGATATGGGTTAAATGGAAAAAAAACTTCTATTTTTCTTATTTTGCCATCCTCTGGAAACATTTGTGCGCACCAGACTAGGGGTAGAAAAGAACGTTTCCCATAAATTCATGAGGCCCATTCTCCACTTTCCAAAATGTCATGCCTTGATTACCTTCTTATTCATTTATGTAAGTATTTCATTTTTAACAAAATGTGGGAAAACCAGCAGATTGTGGCAGGTGGAGTTAGTGCTTCTTTTTATAGCCCCACCTTCTGTATAATTCATAGCAAACTAGTTTTGGGGGGTAAGCTAATTGACATTTGTTTACTTTTTCAAAAGTATATCCTTTTGCAAGTAAATTTTGTGTTAGAGAGACTCTGCCTATACAAAAATGCACCATTTTACTCAATGTTGCACATAATTTAAAGACACAAAAACATAAATATAGTTTACTTAAAACCAAAAGACTTGAGGCAAACAAAAATGTAAAAGTCTGGAAAATATCCATGCCTTGATTACATTTTCTTCATTCCTGTTTTTCTTACAACCATTTTAGTTCTGGTAGAAGACGTAAGACAACTGACAAATTGTGGTATGTTTAGTTTAGCTCCCCTTGAACCATCTACTGTGTCAGTTCATACTAATATAGCGCCATTTTTCTCAGGCTTCCAGTAAGTACTGAGTACAGTAAGAAATTCCATAGATTTAAAAGTTCTATTTTCCTTATATTGCCACCTTTTGGAAACATGTTTGCCCACCAACCTAAGAGCAGAAAGGCCAAGATACCCATACATTTGTGAGGCCACTTGTATACTTTCCAAAATGGCATTCCTTGACTACCTTCTATTCATTTATGTAGGTGTAACAACCATTTGAGTGCAAGTATGTTTTGGGGTGGAAATTCAATTGACACTTGAGTACTTTTTAAAAATATATCCTTTTGAGAGTATATTTTGTGTGAGAGAGGTCCTTACCTATAAAATTCATGACTTTACTCAATGCTGCACAAAATGTAAAGGCACAAAAAAGTAAATATAGTTTATTTAAAACTAAAAGACTTGAGACAAACAGAAATGCCAAAGTCTGGAAAATATCCATACTATTTGATGCACATGACTAGAGCCAATTTACACACTGCTAACAACCTTACAGAGGTTAAAGATTTAGTAAAAGATAAGCAAATATTCACTGCCGCCACTTATATGTGACAACAAATAATCATCAACACTGTCCTAAACATGAACTGGAACTCTTAGAATTACAAAACAATTTTTAACAGCAAAGCAGAATCTGCACCAAAAACATAGGGTTCTATCTGGAGTGAATTTGGGGCAAGCCAAATGCACCATATATAATGAATAAATATTCCCCAAATCCACATTGATTCAAATTGGACAATAAACCCACTGAATAACTGTGAGATCTCCAATACATTGCAGAAAGATGTGGAGACCTCTCTACCATTCAGGGGGTTAAAACATTGATTTGTGTTTCTTCTTTATAGGATAAATAATATTCTGAAAATTCCCATTGATTTAAATAGAGATTTTAACACCATGATATAGAGAGGTCTCTAAAATGCACTGAAAATGTGTGCATTGGAGACCTCCATTGTGTTCAAGGGGTTAAAAAATTTAAATCAATGAGAATTTGTAGAATGTTATTTGTCTATAAAATAAGTTGGCTTTCTCCATAAATGCTAGAGTTTCAGCCCATACTTTTCATCATCCACTCCTTTATCAGCCCAATATATGCACCCCATCTTTCCCTGAATGATTTCCTTGTATATTTGCCCAAAACAGATTCTATCTTGTCTGTCATGGTTTGGGAAATCATTTGAGCTCCATGAACTTCATACAAGATTGCATACTGAGATAACAGTATCCCAATTCTGTTGAATAGCTTAAGACCAAAGGACACAGAAGTCAGTCGGTCTATATGTACCCACAGATAACCTTTTCTCTTAGAATATAAATATGTCTCCCGGAGAACAAGTGATTTATCCAGTCCATCATCAAGTAGACAGTCTGCCAGTGGGGACAGAATAAAGGACTATATAGGTCAGTCGCACTCTGTACATCTAAGTAGATTGATTATAGGTGGTAATCCTATTGAATATAAAAGAATCTTGACAGTTCCCAGATTGGCTGGTTCAAATCACTTGGGAAATTATACTGGCTACTGATTGGTCCCTCATCCCTCTGTAGCCCAGTGGGGAGAACTGTTAAGATTGTGGCCAAGTTTGCAAGCTACAGCAGACTTATCAGACCCAGAGGTAATTTGTCTTGGATTGGTGGCATGGGCATGGTTTGGGTCCAAACTGCACCCGGTGTGGATTGAGGATCCAATGACCACAAAATGCATAGTAATTCTTCTCATAGACACTTTAAATAAACACTGAAATGTTAATTTCCCTAGGGAGATTTAATTTTTATATCTTCACATCTGGCAGTTATTAAAGAGAGCTGTTAAGAAAGATGACCCAGGGCCTTCTAAGTTGTATAAGCAGAAGATGGCATGCAAGCACAGGTTTCTTAATCTTTTGCTATTATTCTAGAATAGTGGTTGCTCAATCTGGAATCCCAGGTCCCATGAAAACTTTCATGGAATTCTATGGGAAAACATTTAAGTAATGACAGTGTCAAGAACCTATGGAGGAAGGCCTAGTCCCGAAGTTAGAGAGTGATGCTAGTGAGTTTTGTTTGGGAGCTGTGACAGTTACCCTTGCCTCCTTACTGAGGCCGTAGCTGGATTAAAGGTGCTGGCCGCAAAGCCAGATGTCCGATCCTGGTTGAGCCGGTACCCTGACCAGGATGGAAGCAAAGAGAAACTGTGTGGAGACATAGACCTTCTGGGCGGAGTGGATCCTTAGGGCTGAGAGTATAGGGCATATAGAGCCCAAGAGAACAATCCAGCTTCAGTGCAAACAGAGACCGCAGAGGTAGACTCCATAAGCAGGAACAATGGGGAAAACCAAGGGCGGGCAAAGCCCTACCGGTGGACCAGTAACCGAAAGCGTCAGGCTCTGAGAAGAAACAACGGCCAAATGGTGGTGGAACAGGCCCACCGACCACCCAAAGACTAGCCCCAACCAAAGTCCCGTCACCCTCCGAAGTTCCCTAAAAGAGCACCCAGAGGAAGGGGAAGCCCCAAGGAAACAAGGATATGGCCGATACCAGATGGTCTCCTCCTAACTCTAAAGGCCCGAAGGAGCAGGAAAGAGTACCACCCAAACCATGGAGGAAGGACCTCACAAGCAGGAGCAACCACCACTACAAGGGAATACAATGCCTAACAGATGCCAGTGGGCTAGGACCGCTACTAGATTGGAGTGTCTCCAGCCACAGCTCACACTGGGGATGAACAGGCAAATAACCCCAAGGAACATGCACTGCCAACGTCAGAGCCAGCAACAATGGAAGAGGTGCCTCGGCCCAATAACGGAGCGAACCAGGGACCTTACTACTCTTCAGGGCAATAACTAACCCACTCTAACTGGGGACCGCCCAGACCAGCAGTCACCCAAGCGAGGGGTGCCACAGAAGTGGCAATGGATCTCACTCACTCCCGGCGGGGAATAGCTGAATGTGGCCTAGGACGCCGAGAGAGAGCGAGTCCACTAAGACAGTCACAGAGAGGATAGGCTAACACATAAAGGGCCGAAGCTAGGCCAGAACGTAGCTAACAATCAGGGCTCAGGCAGGACTCTCCAAATGCGGAGAACAACGGGAGGCTGAGACACACACAGGAACACAGGCACCCGGTGTGGCGAGCAAAGCGGAGGCAACAGGGGTGTATCACTCAGGCGCCAGTGCGCAGAGGAGAGTCAAACCAGCCAGAGTACCGGGGGTGACCAGGAATATCAGAGATGGAGTCAGAATCAACGGAGGACAGGCCGAAAGATCATCAGAAGCATCAGGGACAACGGAGGATGCGCAAAGAATGGTCGGGTGAAGCCAAGGGGTCAAGAACGTCAGAAGCCAAAATGGCTGTGTCAAACACAGCCAAGGTCAGGAACCGCAACAAACAGGAACACTAACAATACTACAACATAGCACAAATAATCGAACTCAGAAGAAAGGGCAGACCAGACTATAAATCCCCTAGCTCCAATCACAAGAGTGGCAGGAGCAAACTGTAGGTAAGGAAGCACCATAGTACAAAATCCCACAGAAGGCAAATCCTGACAGACAGGTGTCAGGTTGGTTGACTGGCATTTGTAAGTGCAATTTTGTTTTTAGCTATATTATGTTGGTAATAAATAATATAACTGATACATTTTAGCATAATGATTTAATCATGTTACCAGTAACAACTAGCTGTCAAATAAATGTGATAACATAAATGTGATAACACAAAGTATTATCTTCATTCAGTCTGAGATGTCATGTCCATAGAGGCAGATATGACAATTTCTTGCAGTTTTTTCAAATTGAAGTAGGCATAGTCATGAGCCTACTAACGTCTGGACCCAGATGGATGAGCAATGCATTATGGGCACCAGCTCTTAAAAAAGCCATTATTGAACTGCAAAAAGTGTAGAGATGTGCAACAAATCTGATAAAGGTATTGGATGGTCTGAGTTATAAAAAGAGACTAGTCAAACAGGGTTTGTTTACATTAGAGAAGAGATGTCTAAGGGGTGAAATATATTCAAGGTCAACACAAAGAACTGTCCAATTAATTATTTACGCAAAGTGCTGAGCTAAGAATGAGGACATCCATTAAGAGTAGAAGAAAGATGTTTTCAACTAAAACAATGCCAGGGATTTTTACAGTAAGGGCGGTAAAGCTGTGGAATTCTTGCCTCAGGATGTTGTAATTGCAGATACCGTAACCATTTTCAAAAAGTAATGGATACCTACCTAGAACATAACAATATTGAGATTCATGACAGATGGCTTCAATGAAGATAAGTTGTTGATTCAGGGAACTATCCAACTGTCATTTTGGAGTCAGGAAGGAATTTTCTACCCACTTGGGGCTTAATTAGAAATGGCTTCAATGGAGTTTTTTGGGTTTTTTTTTTATTTGCTTTCCTCTGGATCAACACGGATGATTTGCATTGGCTGGACTTGATGGACACATGTTTTTTTTCAGCCTCATCAAACATGTTACTATGTATTGGACAACCCTCTGGTCCTTAAACTATTAAAATTACCATATGCATTGAGCAGAGTTTGTGTCCTGAAGTCCTGCTAGCAACTGTCATGTCTGCCTCCATAGACATGGCATCCAGGAATGATTGCAGATTTTATCTCTTGGACAAAATCCTAAGAAAGAGATTCATAGGGCCATTAAGATTTTGTGGCCATATTAAATCAAGTCACATACTTTACTTGTGCAGCCCAGTGCATCTGACAGATGCAGGGCATTTTAGGACTCCACGGCCCTTTGTATTATACTATGTCTTCTCCCACAGGTGCAATATTTCTAAAATCTGATAGCCTCCTAATAACTTACGAGGAAGGATGTAATAATTATGGTCCTTACCTATAGGTTTATATCACAGTATCACAGAAGAGGGTGGTTAAAAGTTGTACTATATGCATATCATTACATTCTTCGGAAGATACACACATATTAACATATGTATTTATTTATTTAAGAAAGTGTTTTGCCAGAAAGAATACATTTTGTATGTCCTGGACAGTTTTTACAGTATAAAGTTACATATTAACACATATATAGAGAAACTATATACATAACAGGACAATTACCACTACAAATTTATCATGGGAGATTTCAATGCTAGGACTGATTAGAACCAAAAAAGGTGAAAAATCGATTGGTCCACATAGAACTGGAAAAAAAGATGATAGAGGCAACCAGCTGATCGAATCTGTAGAAGAACAAAATTTGTACATCATGAATTCATTGTACAGGAAAATGGACATGGAAAAGCCGTAATGATAATACAAGAGAAATCAACTTCATACTTGCAAATAATAAAATGATCCTGACTGCCCAGTCTAAAATCATTTTAACATTGGAAGTGACCATCTTCTAGTGAAGGGAAAAGTCTAATACACTGCAAGAAAGAAAAATCATAAGAATTTTGTTGCAAGACCTTCCAGACACAGGCATTTCATCCCACAATGGAAAAGTTATTGAGGCTATAGTAGACAGTTGACACAATGAAAAACTGATGAGAAATTAAAGAAACCAGTATTTAGAAACATGGTCGAATAGTTGCAAATATCAAGACCATATGGAAGCGCATATGGTCATCAAAAGGGCGCTGGAAGAAAATCAAGGGCTAGTGAAAGCAAAATTAAATATGGCCACACATAGGAGCCAAATGTTTGCATTAAAACTTGAAGCTGGTACAACAGCAAAAACTCAACAACACAAACTAAAATGAGTGGAAGAAATGTATTCAAATCTTTATAAGGGTGAAGGACAACTGTATGCAGTGCAAAATGGTGACATTGTGCCAGAAGTTTTGGTAGAAGTAGAGGCTGCAATAAAATCAAGGAAAAATGGCAAAGCAGCTGGACCTGATAAATTTACTACTGAAATATTAAAAGTTGGAGGTCAACCCTTATTCAAAGCCCTAGCTAAACTATTTTCTAAATTCCCACTACACTACCATGTGCCTGAAACATGGAAAAATGCAGAAGTCATCCTACTGCACAAAACAGTGATAAGGCGGATCTAAAAACTACCCACCAGAAAGCCTAACACCAGTTGTGTACAAGGTTTTCACAAAGGTATTATCAGGAAGAATGGACACAAAACTTAACGTGGCATAACCTAAAAAACAAGCAGGCTTCAGGAGCACTTTCAGTAAAATGGACCATATCCAGACAGTGCAACAAGTTAAAGAGCTGCATTATGAATACAACTTTCCATTATGCATAGCCGTTATTGACTATTAATAAGATTTTTCACTCAATGAAAATGCAAGCAATAATCGAGGACCTGATCAACCAAGGAATAGACAGAACTTACATCAATATCATCCAATCAATATATGAAAAAGCAACTGTATCAATATAGGTCAACAATCATAAAGGCAAGGTCAAAGTAGAAAAAGGCATTCAACAAGGAGACACAATCTCCCCCAAAAAATGTTATGCTTGTTTAGTAGAAACTTTCTATAAACTAAATTGAGACAAAAAGGACTTAAAATCCATGGATACTACCTACATCACTTCAGTTTTGCAGACGATATCATACTCTTCGCCAGTAGTTCTGAAGAACTGCAAGAACACATTGAAAAGCTACAACACAAAAGCAAACATTTTGATCTGAAGAGATATAGCAACAAAAAACAAGTCGTGTTTAACAAATTTAAACAAAGATGGACAAGAATTATGAGAAGTGGACATGTATGTTTACCTTGGACAGGAAATGTCAACAGATAAAAACACTATGATGGAAATTGAATGAGAAATAAATTGGGATGGCAAGCATTTGGAAAACTTAGTAGTACTGTCTTTAAGACAAATATACTACTCTGCCTCAAGCGAAAGGTTTTTGTCCAATGTGTCCTCTCTTTCCTTACGTATGGCTGTGAAACATGGAACTGAATGCCAACACCATACAAAAACTTAAGGTTATTAACTACGGAGCATTGAATTCTAAACATAACAAAAAAGAAACAAAAAAACATGTGCAAACAAAGTGTCAGGCCGCCCGTCGGCGACCCGGTCTTACCTCCCACAGTGCCCAAGCTTCATGTCGGCCGCCTGCTTCCCGCAGTGCCCAAGCACCATGTCGGCCGCCACGCCGGGTCCCCACTGCTTCCTCGCGGACCGGCGTCCGCTTCAGATTGACGGGCAGCCCTGTCAGACGCGCACACACTCACCCTCCCTCGTGTGCGCGTCTCAAACAAAGGGCTAATATTTCCCGGGCGTTGCCATGGCAACGCGGCGTCCGGCTCCGCCCCACTTCAATTGCCACTCCTCCTCAGCCTATATAAACCCTGAGCACCCTGCACATGGTGCTCAGTGTTACTGTGGCTTCCCTGGCGTTCAGTTGCTTCCTGTACTCCTGCTTCATTTTTGATTCCTGGCTCCTTGACCCTTGGCTTGATTCCTGGACTCTGCTGACCTCTGGCTCCTTGACCCTTGGCTTGACTCCTAGACTCCGCTGACCTCTGGCTCCTTGACCCTTGGCTTGACTCCTGGACTCCGCTGACCTCTGGCTCCTTGACCCTTGGCTTGACTCCTGGATTCCGCTGACCTCTGGCTCCTTTACCCTTGGCTTGTCTCCTGGACTCCGCTGACTTCTGGCTCCTTGACCCTTGGCCTGATTCCTGGACTTTGTTACTCGTGCTCGCAGTTCACACTGGGGAGGAGCCTGTGTTCTCTCTCTCCAGGCCCTCTCCCAGTGTGCTGTTCCAGTAAGAGCGACTATCCTGCTACGGGGTTCCTGCATCCAGATAGTGAGTATCCATATCTTACTCACCTAACAGAAACACTGAGCCTATATGGAACCCGCAGGAGTCGCGGACGCTATCACCGCCCTCTCCCAACAAATTGCCGCTCTCACGCAAACCATGCAGGACCTCCAGGCCGGTCAGACTCATCTGCAGCATCAATTACATGACCTGCAGACCAGCTCCGCTTCTTCAGGCGCTTCCGCTCCAGCGATGCCACCTGTAGGGGTACCCCCCTCGGACAGGACGTACACTCCTGAACCCAGAATTCCTCTCCCAGAACGCTATTCTGGGGACCGTGCGAAGTATAAGACCTTCATCACAGCCTGTCAGGTCATGTTTTCTCTTCAACCAAGGACTTATGCCTCTGACTTCATTAAAATACGAACTGTGATCTCATTGCTGTCCGGAGAGCCCCAGACCTGGGCTCATCAGTTGCTACACACTAATGATTCCGCATTGACTTCCTGGCATTCGTTCCTCCATGCCATGGACCTTCTGTTTGATGATCCTCTCCGGGCCTCCTCTGCCCATATCGCCATGAGGGCCCTACGGCAGGGCCAAAGGCCAGTAGAGGAGTATGTCACTGAATTCCGCTCTTTGGCCATCGAGAGCGAATGGAACGAGCCTGCCCTGGTGGATCAATTTCGTCTCGGCTTGTCCAATGCCCTGAAGGATGAACTGGCCCGTGTGGGTATCCCGCCTTCTCTTGAAGAACTCTGTCATTTAGTCATCAGGATTGATCGCAGATTACGGGAGAGAAGACTGGAGCGGTCAACCCAACTTGCTCCTCCTCCAAGACGCCAACCTCTACCACCCTCCTGTGCTCCTACCTCCTCTTCTTCTTCCGAGGAACCAATGCAGATCGGACTTGCTCGAGGACCCCTTTCGGAGGCTGAGAAAGCACACAGACGTGCAAACAGTTTATGTCTCTACTGTGGCCAACCCGGTCATATGATTCGTTCCTGCCCCCGCAGACCACGTGACCCAAGGGGTAAGACTTCTGATTCAGAGGTGTGTCTTAGTTCAGCTCCTGTTGGTGGCTCTCCTCACCTTTCCGTTTCTCTGTTGTTGCAGTGGACCAGTGACGACATCTCTGTCCTCGCCATCATTGACTCTGGTGCCAGCTGCTGTTTCATGGACCAGGAGCTCGCTAGACAACTCCGAGTACCCACACAAGTCAAGCCCTCTCCAGTCTACATACAGGTTGTTGATGGATCCTCTCTGCCTTCCGGACCCATTACGCAGGAAACCCTGCCTCTCCAGATGACTCTGGGCAGTCGTCACTCAGAGAAGATAAGTTTCAATTTGGTGGCATCCCCATTATTCCCCGTGATCCTTGGACTACCTTGGCTACGACTACATAATCCTGACATCAACTGGGGCAAGGGCACGCTGTCATTTTCATCTAGTTACTGTCAACATTATTGCCTGGATACTCCTTCAGCCTTACTCCTTACGCAAGACCAGACTTCAGAACCTACTACAGTTCCTAAGCCATATCACGAATTCTTAGATATCTTTGATAAAAGAAAAGCAGACCAGTTGCCTCCCAGGAGAGAGTACGATTGTCCCATCGATCTTCTACCCGGAGCTCCTATACCCTTTGGGAGGATCTTCCCTCTATCCGAGCCAGAACTGCACCATCTAAAAGCCTACATCAAAGAAAATCTGGAAAAGGGATTCATCCGCCCGTCAACATCGCCAGCCGGGGCTGGTATCTTCTTTGTGGGTAAAAAGGACGGGGGTCTTCGACCATGTGTCGATTATAGAGACTTAAATCGAATCACTATAAAGAACCGTTATCCACTCCCCTTGATACCCGAACTTCTAGACCGTATTAAGGATGCAACTGTCTTCACCAAGTTAGACCTCCGTGGGGCCTACAACCTCGTCCGCATCAGAAAGGGGGACGAATGGAAGACCGCCTTCCGGAGTAGGTACGGCCATTTTGAGTACCTGGTGATGCCATTTGGACTCTGTAACGCCCCAGCCACCTTTCAGCATTTTTTGAATGATGTATTTCGTGATTTCCTGGATTCCTTTGTAGTAGTATACTTGGACGATATTTTAATATTTTCATCATCCATCACTGAACACCGTGAGCATGTAAAGAAGGCAGTCCAGCGATTTATAGGCTTCGCTAATTATTATCGGAAGTTCATCCGCAATTTCTCCCGCATCATCTCTCCGATCACTGCGCTGACGCGACAAACACCACAGTTTCTATGGACACCTGAAGCCCAAGCAGCATTTGACCAACTCAAGAAGAGATTCACTTCTGCTCCAATCCTTGTTCAACCCCACACCTCACTCCCTTTCTTTGTCGAGGTAGACGCATCTGACTTTGCTCTAGGAGCCATCCTCTCCCAACGCCACCCAGAGACAGGGCAATTGCATCCGGTAGCCTTTTACTCCCGCAAATTGTCTCCGGCGGAGGAGAACTACGGCATCGGTGACAAAGAGCTCCTGGCGATTAAACAAGCCCTGGAAGAATGGCGGCACCTCCTCGAAGGCTCTTCTCATCTGGTTACAGTCTACACCGACCATCGTAATCTTGAATACCTCCGTGCAGCTCGTCGTCTGTGCCCTCGACAAGCCAGGTGGGCACTATTCTTTACCCGTTTCAACCTGCACATTACATACAGACCGGGTACCAGAAACACCAAGGCTGATGCCCTTTCCCGACTCCCAGTTACCCGTGACAACGAACCCAAGGTAGTAGACACTATTCTACCTTCAACCGTATTCATAACTACTTCAGCTGATATTATGGAACACATCCGCTCCAGCTCCATCAACTCCCTTTACCCAGAGACTACACCACCAATTCAACGATCTAATCACTTCCTGTTGTACAGAGGAAAGATCTTTGTGCCCGAGCCTGCTCGACTATCTGTATTGCAGAGATGTCATGATTCCCGCCTAGCTGGTCATGGAGGAATCAAAAAGACTCTAGATCTCCTCCTAAGACATTTCTGGTGGCCAACTCTCCAACAAGATGCCACTCAGTTTGTGCGATCTTGCACAGTCTGTGCTCAAACTAAAGTACCCCGCATTGCACCAGCCGGTCTGTTGCGGCCCCTACCAGTACCCGCTATGCCTTGGGCCGACATCTCAATGGACTTTATAGTCGATCTTCCTCCTTCCTGCAAACACGATACCATCATGGTGGTCATCGACAGATTTACCAAGATGGCTCATTTTGTACCAGTTATTGGGATCCCTTCTGCCAGTACCACCGCTTCTCTATTTCTGTCCTCGATATTCCGGCTCCATGGTCTGCCCAAGAGCATTACTACCGATCGAGGAGTCCAGTTCACGGCACGGTTCTGGAGATCCTTCTGTGAAAATTTGCAGATTCAGCCCTCATTGTCCACCGCTTTCCATCCTCAGACCAATGGACAAACAGAAAGAGTGAATCAAGTGCTTGAGCACTACCTCCGATGTTACACTACTTACCTGCAAGATGATTGGCTCCAATTTCTACCCACCGCTGAGTTTGCATACAACAATCAAACCCAAAGATCCATTCGCATGTCTCCCTTCTTTGCCAATTATGGATTCCACCCATCCTCCTTTCCTGGGCTACCTTCTGACTTATCTGTACCAGAGGCTTCTGAGCGCCTTTCCCGTCTCGTAAAACAGTTCCGGACCCTCCAACAAACCCTCTTGAAAGCCCAGGAGAGTTACAGAAATCAGGCCAACCGCCATCGCTCTGCCGCTCCGGTCTATCAGGTGGGCGACAAGGTGTGGCTGTCCACAAGGAACATCCGGCTTTCCTGTCCCACCAAAAAATTGGGTCCCAAATATGTTGGACCTTTCTCCATCCAAAAGGTCATCAACCCAGTGGCGGTTCAACTCCAGTTGCCAGACGCCTATCACATCCATCCTGTTTTTCATGTGTCCTTGCTAAAACCTTACATAGCCAACACCTTCCCAGGACGCCTACCTGTCGCACCAGCTCCAGTCATGGTAAATGGCGAAGAGGAGTTCGTGGTTCTTCGAGTACTTGATTCCAGACGCCGCAGAGGCAGACTTGAGTACCTCATCCACTGGAAGGGGTACGGCCCCGAGGAACGTTCTTGGGAACCAGCTTCACAGGTCCATGCCCCTGTATGCATCCGATCCTTCCATAAACAGTACCCTCATCGGCCCGCACCATTTCCCGCCCGGAGGTCGCACTTCAGGGGGGGGTACTGTCAGGCCGCCCGTCGGCGACCCGGTCTTACCTCCCACAGTGCCCAAGCTTCATGTCGGCCGCCTGCTTCCCGCAGTGCCCAAGCACCATGTCGGCCGCCACGCCGGGTCCCCACTGCTTCCTCGCGGACCGGCGTCCGCTTCAGATTGACGGGCAGCCCTGTCAGACGCGCACACACTCACCCTCCCTCGTGTGCGCGTCTCAAACAAAGGGCTAATATTTCCCGGGCGTTGCCATGGCAACGCGGCGTCCGGCTCCGCCCCACTTCAATTGCCACTCCTCCTCAGCCTATATAAACCCTGAGCACCCTGCACATGGTGCTCAGTGTTACTGTGGCTTCCCTGGCGTTCAGTTGCTTCCTGTACTCCTGCTTCATTTTTGATTCCTGGCTCCTTGACCCTTGGCTTGATTCCTGGACTCTGCTGACCTCTGGCTCCTTGACCCTTGGCTTGACTCCTAGACTCCGCTGACCTCTGGCTCCTTGACCCTTGGCTTGACTCCTGGACTCCGCTGACCTCTGGCTCCTTGACCCTTGGCTTGACTCCTGGATTCCGCTGACCTCTGGCTCCTTTACCCTTGGCTTGTCTCCTGGACTCCGCTGACTTCTGGCTCCTTGACCCTTGGCCTGATTCCTGGACTTTGTTACTCGTGCTCGCAGTTCACACTGGGGAGGAGCCTGTGTTCTCTCTCTCCAGGCCCTCTCCCAGTGTGCTGTTCCAGTAAGAGCGACTATCCTGCTACGGGGTTCCTGCATCCAGATAGTGAGTATCCATATCTTACTCACCTAACACAAAGGTCTATGACATCACTGAAAGAGCTCGTAAAATGGAAATGGGCAGGCCACGTAGCAAGAAGACCTTACGGTACATGGAACAAATGCATTTTTTAATGGATTCCGCTCAACACTAAACAGCCAAGAAGACCAAAAAAACAAGATGGGTAGCTGAAATTACCAAATTTGTTGGTACACAGTGGCAACTAAAAGCACAAGACTGAAGCTGTTGGAAACTTGCTGAGGAGGCCTTCATCCTGCAGTGGCTCAACAATGGCTTAAAATTATTATTATATACATAAAATATATGACATTTTATATACATCTACGTGTTGATTTTAAATACAAGAAACATTTATTTACTTAATTTAGGGATTTTAGACTGGGAGAACATCTCATTTTTTCGGATAGGTTAATCCAGGCTTTCACAAGTCTGAAGAAGAAAGCAAATCGGTCAGCTTCTTTCTTGTAGTATAAAATATTGAGTGAGTTGTTAGCAGTAGAGTGGAGTTTATAGTTAGTATGGAGGGCTGGAGTGAGCATACTGCTCAGGTAGTCTAGTATCTTTCCTGAAAAGTGGCTATAAGCAAGGCAAGAAATGATACATCTAGATTTGATTGTTAGCCAGTGACTGGTATTGTAAATACATTGAAAGACAAAGCTGCATAATACAATGAGTTGGCTAAAATGGATTTGTAGTGCAGAAGCAATCACTATATCCCCTTAGCTTATGACTGGCATTAACAACTGTTGAACAATAATTTTTGTACCTGGAACTTGGGCAGGATGAAGTTTGGATGTTAATTTATCGATAAAGACCAAAGGTGAGGTTGGGGTTAAGTCACCTAGCAAGATATGTATAGAAGTTGACTAGGCCTAAGTCCTCCGGGGGTTGTTGTGCCTCTAGCATTCGAGGGTGCATGGTGTTCTGTAAACCTAGCGTTCTAGGCTATTGCGGTTGTGTTATTAGAGCACGCTTACCACTTTCCTCTACCTCAGTGGTTCTGCTCTCACTCTGGTTCGCTCCTAGCTGGTGCCTCTGTCTGGCTAAGGTTCAGTGTCAGCTCCTGGTAGTGGACTGTACACTGTCCACAAGCCTGACCCCGGGAAGGTTGGGGAAGTGTCTTATTTATTTGCTTGTGATTATTCTTAATAAAGTGGAATTTGATTTTATGTACCTGTCTGAGTGTTTATTTATAAGTCTCCCGTGACACCAGGTGTGCCAATCAGTGTTCCCCACTTCCCCTCTAAAGTGTGACCAGGTGTATATTTTTGTTAATTTTATTCCGAAAAAACATAGAACAACAGTGTCATTTCATCAAACAGAACTTGAGATGGGTGGGGTTAAAAAACAGGGATATGGGTGGGGCTAGGTGTGTAAAATGGTGGCAAGTAACTTTTCAGGCCTGGCTAGCAGCACAGGACTTGAAATTTTGAGCCCTGCTAACATAATTTTACATTTGTGCTTTTGTTTAAGAGATAACCTCTTCAATCAGTCATGGATACCATGTCCACGGAGGCAAACATGACAATTCCTGGCAATTTTTTCCACACTGAAGCAAACAGCATGAGCATATTTAACCATTTAAGGACCAGAGCAGTGTCCAACACATTGGGGTTTCTAGTTTGTATCCGGCAGTCCTGCTAGCAACTGCCATGTCCACCTCCAGGATGTGACATCCAGGTCTGTTTGACAATGTTATCTCTTGAATCAAGGAGCAGGTAAAACATTCAGAGGGGTCATTAGGATTTTCTTGCCATAGTAAGGTATATGGAGGGTTATTATTAGGCGATGTTATTTCTTCTTTAACACAACACTAACTAAGGCTGTCTGATATATTTTTGTATATTTTAAAGATAATGGCTCTTGGACAAATCCTCTGATTTATGGTAATTCTTATCTTCTGGAATTTGACCTTTTTCATTCTTACATTATTTACTTTACTCCCACAGCAAAAAATGTAAAAAGGAAGTCTGTCTGATTGTGTAAAGTCATTTTGGGGAGTAAGATGAGTTGGGCCTCTTACATTAATATCAATAACAAATGTTGACTTAATATATGTAATGACAATGAATGGAAAACAAATCCTACAAAGCCGGTGTAGAAAAGAAATACATCATTATATATATCTGTGTATTTCTTCCATTTTAACTGCACATTAAGATGGGCTGTTTAACAAGTGCATTATATTTTAACAGCTTGGACTCTAGACACTTCTGCAACGTCTGTCTTCACAATGCAGTAGAGATGCAGCGAACAAGTGTTTAACCCTTTGAGTGCCAGAGTGGCACTCAAAGGGTTAATAATCTATTGGCCTTATGTATAAAAGCAAACTGTTTTAATTCTGGGGCAAACCATCTGCACCACAGGGGACAAAGAAAAATGTCCATGGGGATTTAAGTTTCTGAGTGCCAGAGAGTTGCCTATCTTCTATATATATTCTATCTTCAAGTCAGGGGCGGACTGACCATACGGGCATTCAGTCACGGACCGAGGGCCGGTGACCGAAGGGGGCCCACCGCTGCTTCCAGCACTGCTAAGCAGCTCTCTAACAACG
The DNA here is from genome assembly GCA_037306005.1 of Rhinophrynus dorsalis. Classification (NCBI taxonomy): domain Eukaryota; kingdom Metazoa; phylum Chordata; class Amphibia; order Anura; family Rhinophrynidae; genus Rhinophrynus; species Rhinophrynus dorsalis. The sequence goes on along the minus strand of CM074720.1, from coordinate 90,925,631 downwards.
GCCGCCGGCGTGCCGTTCTACTAATACAGAGCGCTGGGAGATGACATCATCTCCCAGCCTCTGCATTACTAGAGGCACGCGGGACTTCGCACAACCACGCAGCTAGACCACCAGGAACTGGAGGTAGGGGCAGTGTGATGATGAAGGGGCATGGTGGAAGGGGCTATGTGGAGATGAAAGGGGCATTGTGGAGATGAAGGGGGCAATGTGGAGATAGGGGCATTGTGGAGATGAAGGGGGCAATGTGGAAGGGGCAATGTGGAGATGAAGGGGGCAATGTGGAAGGGGCATTGTGGAGATGAAGGGGGCATTGTGGAGATGAAGGGGGCAATGTGGAGATAGGGGCATTGTGGAAGGGGGCATTGTGGAGATAGGGGCATTATGGAGATGAAGGGGGCATTGTGGAAGGGGCATTGTGGAGATGAAGGGGGCATTGTTGAAGGGGCATTGTGGAGATGAAGGGGACATTGTGGAAGGGGGCATTGTGGAGATGAAGGGGCAATGTGGAGATAGGGGCATTGTGTAGATGAAGGGGGCATTGTGGAAGGGGCATTGTGGAGATGAAGGGGGTAATGTGGAGATGAAAGGGGCATTGTGGAAGGGGAATTGTGGAAGGGGCATTGTGGAGATAAAGGGGGCATTGTGGAAGGGGCATTGTGGAGATGAAGGTGGCATTGTGGAAGGGGCATTGTGGAGATGATGGGGGCATTGTGGAGATGACGGGGCATTGTGGAGGTGAAGGGGCAATGTCGAGATTTCTGCAGGGGGCCCAGACCTCTTTTTGGACCAGGGGCCCTGGGTCCTGTCAGTCCGCCCCTGCTTCAAGCTGTGCCGGTCAGCATAATGCAGCACTCTGATTCTTCGTCACAGCTCTTCTTGACTACCTAATTCTCCTCCCACCTCCCTCCCAGCTGCTCCAGGAGCCCGTTCACACTTCCCTTCGATGTGCTGTGAATGGCTTTTCTCATTAGATCAAGCTCCAGTTAACATTATACTGAGGTTGCAACCTCAGTATAATGCGAACCGGAACTTGATATAACGATAGAAGCCATTCACAGCAAACTGAAGGGAAGTATTAACAGGCTCCCTGAGGCAGCTGGGAGGGAGGTGGGAGGAGAATTAGGTAGTCTAGAGGAGCTGTGACGAAGAATCAGAGTGCTGCATTATGCTGACCGGCACAGCTTGAAGATAGAATATCTGTAAAAGTACTTACATTTAAAAAAAAAAAAAAAAAAACAGCTTTCCTAATAATACTTTAGTAACAAAACCTATGGTAAAAATTTTTATAAGGTGATACATCCCCTTTAAATATGGAATTATATGTATGTTATTTCAGTTGTATGTCATAAATCAATACATGTAAAGTGGCAACTTGCAGAAGAAATCTTAAACTAGTGACATTGCTTGTAATAAATGTTTCAAGTTAGAAGTAATGAAAATGTTTTCTTCCTAAAAATCTGTAGAAGGAATAAAATGGAAACTTGTTAACCCCTTTGAGTGTCAGAGCTCTCTGACACTCAAAGGGTTAAAGTAGTATAGCTTACCTCATAAGTATAAATCTTTAGGAGGGACAGTCCCTCTTTGAGACCCAAATCCCTCTGTCCTCTGTCCCTCTGTATCACCCTGGTGTACAGAGGTGATCAGACTGTGTGGTGTGTATATAAGTGTATCACCCTGGTGTACAGAGGTGATCAGACTGTGTGGTGTGTATATAAGTGTATCACCCTGGTGTCCCTGTGTTTAGGAGATCAGACTGTGTGGTGTGTATAGAAGTGTATCACCCTGGTGTCCCTGTGTTTAGGAGATCAGACTGTGTGGTGTGTATATAAGTGTATCACCCTGGTGTCCCTGTGTTTAGGAGATCAGACTGTGTGATGTGTATATAAGTGTATCACCCTGGTGTCCCTGTGTTTAGGAGATCAGACTGTGCGATGTGTATATAAGTGTATCACCCTGGTTTCCCTGTGTTTAGGAGATCAGACTGTGTGGTATGTATATAAGTGTATCACCCTGGTGTCCCTGTGTTTAGGAGATCAGACTGTGTGGTATGTATATAAGTGTATCACCCTGGTGTCCCTGTGTTTAGGAGATCAGACTGTGTGGTATGTATATAAGTGTATCACCCTGGTGTCCGTGTGTTTAGGAGATCAGACTGTGTGGTGTGTATATAAGTGTATCACCCTGGTGTCCCTGTGTTTAGGAGATCAGACTGTGTGGTGTGTATATAAGTGTATCACCCTGGTGTCCCTGTGTTTAGGAGATCAGACTGTGTGGTATGTATATAAGTGTATCACCCTGGTGTCCCTGTGTTTAGGAGATCAGACTGTGTGGTGTGTATATAAGTGTATCACCCTGGTGTCCCTGTGTTTAGGAGATCAGACTGTGTGGTATGTATATAAGTGTATCACCCTGGTGTCCGTGTGTTTAGGAGATCAGACTGTGTGGTGTGTATATAAGTGTATCACCCTGGTGTACCTGTGTTTAGGAGCTCAGACTGTGTGGTGTGTATATAAGTGTATCACCCTGGTGTCCCTGTGTTTAGGAGACCAGACTGTGTGGTGTGTATATAAGTGTATCACCCTGGTGTCCCTGTGTTTAGGAGATCAGACTGTGTGGTGTGTATATAAGTGTATCACCCTGGTGTCCCTGTGCTTAGGAGATCAGACTGTGTGGTATGTATATAAGTGTATCACCCTGGTGTCCGTGTGTTTAGGAGATCAGACTGTGTGGTATGTATATAAGTGTATCACCCTGGTGTCCGTGTGTTTAGGAGGTCACACTGTGTGGTGTGTATATAAGTGTATCACCCTGGCGTCCCTGTGTTTAGGAGATCAGACTGTGTGGTGTGTATATAAGTGTATCACCCTGGTGTCCCTGTGTTTAGGAGATCAGACTGTGTGGTGTGTATATAAGTATATCACCCTGGTGTCCCTGTGTTTAGGAGATCAGACTGTGTGGTGTGTATAAGTGTATCACATTGCTCCACAACAATAAAACTCACATTAATGTTTGTTTAACCTTCAGTATATGTGTTTATAAATTAGTATGTATAAATAAAATACTTTCATCTTGTTATAAATCCTTTATTCAGTTACACAAAGAGGTGATAATAGGTCATGAAATATCCTACAAATTCTTGGTAATGCCATGCCCACAGGCTATATATATATATATATATATATATATATATATATATATATATATACAAAAATAGTAAATTTTCTTGGAATGAGCTCCCTTTAAAGCTTCGTAAAAACACCTGGTGCCAAGTAACATGCTCATAGATATGATAATCAAAACAGAACGGCACTCTCGGATTTTACAAAAATACAAAACTTTTATTCAGTCAGATCTACGTTTTGGCCCTTACTTAGGCCTTTATCAAGACCTAGATAAAGGCCTAAGTAAGGCTGAAACGTTGAACTGGCTGAATAAAAGTTTTGTATTATTTATAAAATCCGGGAGTGCCATTCTATTTTGATTATCGTATATAAGTATATATATATATACATATATATTTATTATTGGCAAAAATATATACGCACTCACTGTTCAATTATCAAAATGTTGATTATATGTTGATTATATTACAAAAACTTCACAGTTTCATCCATTGTGAATAGCAACACAAGCAGCAGCTATGTTTCAATCCGCTCAACGGGATCTTTTATCGTTGCTTATAATAGTCCCCCACTTACCCTACCTGATCTCATGTGAATTTACCTGGACAAACCTCCAAGGCACATATAAAGCAACAACACTGGAGACCAAGTGATTCACTGTGAGCATTCGAGAGCCAATTTCAAGTCCTGATTAATTACTGCTGTTACTCTTGCCTTATCCAACACCACTACCTGTCTGCAGCCTGTTTCGATCAAAGCCTGATAGCCATTTTCCTGTCTGCTACTTGCCTTCAGCCAAGTATGTTAAACAATAATTGTCCTGTCGGCTTCCTGCTTGACCTTCATTCCTTTTTGTCACCGCTCATGATCCAGCTGTGCATCACTACACCTAGCATCTGGGTATTCGACTGTTTGTGGTTGACAAAGCTCCCAAAACTTGCAGACTAATACTCAACCAAGAGTTTCCATCTGGAATTGCGCCATCAGGTAGCTCTCAAGCCCTCAAGCCCTGAGGTGGGCTTCATATTAGCAGGTCAAGAAAATGGTTAATATGTAGGTCCCATCTTGTTCTACCTCCAGTCCTGTTTCCTAGTGCCATTACCTGCATTAATATCTACCAACCAGAACACTGGTCATGGTTGTCTAGGTCAGTTTTCGGAGGCCACTCCTGCACTGTAGGTCTCTGCCCTGTCTCATGAGTTCAGAGTGACAGAATATTAAATGACAATTCAGAAACTGTGTTGGAGAACCTTCCAGCATCCAAAGAGATATAAGTGCCATTTAAGCCAATAGAAAGCTTAATTTGCTCCCTATGGTTTGCCTAAATTTTAGGTTTGTTTGAGAATGACTGTAAGTTTTAAACAATATATTTGACAAGGTGTTCCATAACATACGATAAAAGTACTGTAACACTGTAGTCAGCCATATTCTTCCATTCACCAGAACAGAAAACAGTTCATTGTTTTAATTCACTTACTACTATGGTTTTATTTAGTGTTCTGTTAAGAGCTGAGCGGATGTGCTGGAGAACAATTCAGCACTATTCATGTGAATAGAGTCAAATGTCTCCAGCACTGAGATACTGCTTCACATCATATGCCATGTAAGCTAGTATGGGTATACATTGAATAGTGGGATTGGATAACATTAAAAAAAACAGCTGCAAATAAAATAATGTTGTAAACGTTAATTTTACAAGAAATGTGATTTTATTTAGATTATTGTGCACGTGAAAACAAAGAAAAGTTGTAACTTTAACCCTCTGAGTGCCAGAGTGGTACACAACGCATTGCAAAGCACTGCGTTGCATGCTGCTCTGGCACTCAAAGGGTTAAAAAAATATACGAATAAAGTTTTTTTTATCCTATAAGAGGAGTAAAGTGAATGGCCGAACAGCATGTCACAGTTAACTTGCTTCTTCTCTTGGTAACTAAACTTGCAGCCACTCTACGGTTAACATTTTAACAACGATTTTGGTGAGCCCCTCCCCATTTTCTCGGAAGAAAACAATAGATCTAATAGGAAATTATACATAATTTCTAGTTACATCTATAGCTCAGCAAATAAAAAAAGATATATCCACAATTTTCATATAAATTCAAGCTAATTCCTGCAGAAACACAAAGAAAACAGGTAGATCATTGAATCTAATATCTGTGATCTAGAGTGAAGACATACAGAAGAACATAATTTAAGGTGTATCAAATTTTGTCTCAATTCATTTAACATGAATGATTTATATACAAGTTTACAGTTATATGCAACCTCACAGATTTAACCCCTTAAATGTTAGAGAGGTCTACAATGCATAACTTCACTAGCATTCAAGATGTTAAAGGGATAGTAAAGTTTCAAAATAACAACAGCTCCAATTAATCTTCATAGTATTTGGGCCATGAAGAGTGTTATTTCAATACTATCAGAGCTGTAGTTCAAGAGTAATTGAATGATAAAGTATCCCCCTCCTGCCTCTTTTACCTTGTGTAAACCACCTCCCCTCGGTTGTGGAATCTGGTCCTTTGACCAGACAGATCACAGCAGGGGACAATCTTCTTACTGTGAGCATAAGGAAAACCATGTTCCCCTTGACAGGTTTTTCCTTGTGTTCACTGAAGATAGTCCCTCTCTCTGATCCATCTGGGCAGTCTTGCTGCTCTGAGGCGAGCAGTGTTATATCAGTAAAAGGGGCAGGAAGGGGATATTTTATCATTAAATTATTCTTGAACTAAAACTCTGACAGTATTGAAATAACACTCTCCATGGCCCAAATACTATGAAGATTAATTGGAGCCGCTTTATTATGAAACATTACTATTCCTTTAAAGCACACCATTTGTGATAGAGCAGAGACAGAAAGCCTATTTGCAAATAGCCATTTCATCCTTAATGGGTCTCGTCAGTTTATTGGGTGAGAGTCTGATTGGAGCATGGTAGTGAATTACAAAGATATGAGCAGGAATGATTAAAGTATGTTATGACTGAGGATGAAAGCTGTATAATTTGTTTACAAATTGTGTACAGTTAGTGGCCAGAAATAATGAGACTTATCAGTGGAAAAAAGCAAAAATTTGATGCCATCACAGTATTTTGCTCTCTATTTTCAAAAAGGTCGGTTCTAATATGTTCTAAACATAACAATCAGTAAATAGAGTTTGAAGTAGAAGGTGACCATTATAGATTACATAAATTAAATGAAAGCTCAAAGACATAAAGATTAAAGATATTCTGTTTCATGTGTAGTGTAACTTTGAAGCTATGTCTATGGACACTTTTTACTGAGTGACTCATGATGAGGCTGTTGCATTTGAAGGTACATAAACACAGAGTAAACATCATTACTGCATCAGAGAGACAGGCTAAGATTACACATTATTCTAATCAGACAAGGGAGATGGCATTGTAGTACTCAGCTATATAGACTGCAGGGCTAAGAGGTAAATGATTGATGTTTATCTCTAAGTCAACATATAGTTTTCAAAAGACAATTGAAAATATTATTGATTAAAGGAGAACTTGCCCTTTGAGTACCAGAAGGGAACGCAATGCAATGCTCTGCAATGTGTTGCATACCCCTCTGGCATTCAAAGGGTTAACTCTTGGAAAACATGGTTCTTAATTTGTTTAACAATATGACATACCAAGATAACCATCCTTCATACAGCAGTCAGTTATATCTACTTATATATATTTTTGCATTGCAGTTGTTTGTATCTGATCTCTGTTGAAGTCTACGTTTAGTGTACACTTCTTCACATAAGGGAAACCGGGTGCCACTGGTGGTCACTTACCACCCCCAGGTTGAAGTTCTGCGCAAAATATCAAGAAAACTTCAAACATTACATGCGGATGAAATACTTAAGAACATATTCCCACAGCCTCCCTTACCCTCCTTCAGGCAGCCTCCAAATTTAAAACAACTGATGGTAAGGAGTGCCCTTAATAAAAATGGCTCATTTCCCTGTCTACAAAAGACATGTGAAACCTGTGCACACATTTACACCACAGACAAGGTACCCATACCAAACACCCAGTTACACTATAAGATCAATGGTACCTTCACTTGTAAATCATCCAATGTAATATACCTCATCATGTGTGCAAAATGCCCAACAGCTCTTTATTTGGGAGAAACTGGCCAGCCATTACATAAGAGATTTAATTCCCACAGATCCAGTGTTAACAACAAAAAGACAGAGACACCAGTGGGAGAACATTTTTGCCAAAATGGACACAGTGTCAGAGACACTAAGTTAATTGTATTAATGGGACTGTTCCGCACTCAGATGCAAAGAAAAGTATGGCAGGTTAAGTTAATGTTAAAGTTTAATACTATTTCATAACGGATTGAATAAAGACAGGGAATTCCTCTCACATTATCACTTAGCGGATTAAGGTTTCCAACAGGCCCACTTCGTAAATACCTCTAAAGCCTCAGAGGAAGACTGCAATTTACCATTGACTTATCAAAGTGTCTGGATCTGGGTTGTGTTTTCGTATGTAAGAGATGCTTTCATATTTATCTGTATAACATGCCTGAGGAAGAGACCTACGGTCTTTAAATGGATAGTAATGTTTCATAATAAAAGCAGCTCTAATTAATTATCATAGTATTTGGACTTTGGAAAGTGTTATTTCAATTCTGTCAAGAGTTGTAGTTCAAGAGTAATTCAATGTCAAAGTATCCCCCTCCCGCCCCTTTTACTGATGTAACACTGCTCAGCCAGAGCAGAAGGGAGGTGCCCAGGTAGACTGCAGAGAGGGACAATCTTCAATTAAGATAAGGGAAAAACCTGAAAAACTTGTCAAGGGGGCAGGGCTTTCATTGTTCTTATAGAAAGAAGAGTGTCCCCTTCTGTTATCTGTCTGGTTTATGGACTGCATTCCACATCTGAGAAGAGATGGCTTACACTAGGTAAAAAAGGGGGATTGGAAACTTTGCTTGTGAATATCTCTCAACCCATAAAGGTTTGAGACAGAAAACTTATTCATGTTTTTTTAATGCCTACAAAATAAAATAAAGATAAAACGAAGTATTACTATCCCTTTAAAGCTTGCGTTCTAAATCTGTTTAGTTAGCCAATAAAGGTATCAACAACTATATTTGCCTCCTGTATTTCTACAGCTAACACAGTACCAACTCTCACTATTTCAATCTAATAGGCTTCAATGCCCTGAATGGTTCCTATGGGTTCATTGTTGTTATCACACTCTGGATCACTGGGACTATTAGTTGTCTACAACAGATAAGAGATAAAGTGAAAAAAAACAATACACAGAGACAGATAGATAGATAGATAGATAGATAGATAGATAGATAGATAGATAGAATAAACTACTAAGGCTGAAACTCATCAAGGTGCAAATGTACAAGGAAAATCAAATTATTTTGTACATATTAGCCATTCACCTATTCAGATCGGATACGACCATCTCTTTTTTCATCAATAAGCAATGGCCAGATAGATCGGCTAAATCTATCCGCCAACTTCAAGCTATCAGATCCTGTTGTGATCAATGGGAAGACCTTATGCATATACATACATTGCGTGTGTATAGCATTAGAATTACATCATTTACACCATTTTAGGCTTTTCCTATACATTGATTAAATTCACCCTACGTTTTATTCATTCTCAGTGTGTGCTTAAGACAAACGAACAGGAAGAGTACAAGCTAGAGGATCCACTAGAGGATTTTTCTGTACGTTTTTTTCCTGAGAGAAGCGACTGAAACGGGGCAGTCATTTTTTAATTTGTTTGATTGTGCTGATTGTACTCACAACCAGCTATTCTGCACAATAATTGTGAGTATTGGCTCTACACTGGTTGCATATTGACTGAAGATAGCCTTAGAGGTACCTGTTGGTAGTTTGCGCTCTTCCTGTTCGTTTGTCTTTTGTATTCCAGGGTCCTCAGCAAGTACTGTGGGTATCTTTAGAAGACAAGGCATCGATCTATTCAACTGGAGAGACTGAAATGGGGGCAGTCAGAATCCCCCGTCTGTTTATGCTGAGTATAGTGGTGTACTGGTGGAGGTCTTCAATTGGCAAGATATATTGCACTAGGGAGCGCCCTTGTTTTCTTCTCTTCAGTGTGTGCTTGACACACCCATTTTGTCTTTAGTCTCCCTAAGTGGAATGGTATCCCAGGAATGGGACCATGCTTTCCTTGTGACAAGACTGAGGAAACCCACTAAAGGTCAAAAAGTACATCTGGGATTTCGCTGTTTCTCTCGTACAGGAGAGATTTGCCTGACATTTTGGTGTTTTACTGTTTATGAATGAAAACAGACTGATTTTCCTATTAAAATATCTTCTTTATAATGGCACAAGGGAGTGAAAAATGGGACTGGGCAGTACTTGAGGTGGCACTACCCCCAAGAATAAACTACTAAGTTTTATTTGTTCTGAGTCTGCACTTATCAGACCTTTGTCATTTCATCTCCCCATGGTGCTGTTGGTCTGCTCCTGAATTGCACCTCTTTATCTTGATAAATAAGACCCAGCATGAGGGAAACACTATGCAGAATACCAAGGGCTAGTTCATTAATAAGGTATAGTGCCTAGAAGGATAGGATAAAGGGCAAGAATGTAGGAACAAAACAAAACTATTCAAATGTAAAAAGGCAAATCAGGACTGGGAACTGCAGGAGGACTTGCCAACCGATCAAACCAAACTACACCTATGTGCACTCGCTAAGTCTGATGTGTTAAGAAAAGTGGTGCAACTCTGGGCCAAACCAAGTAAATTACTGGTAACAAATAAAGATGACCATGGATCTATATGGGAGGTTAAACCCCTTAAATGCTACACAGGACTCCAATGCAATGATTTCCTATACGCTGAAACCTGTCTGGCATTTGATGGGTTATAAGCCCCATTTAGACCAATTATAATTTTGGTATTGTTTATAATGTAGTTGGTTTGCTCCAGAATGACTAGTTCAAGGGAACTGCCCCTTCAGGTTTACAAACTAAACTGTTCCAGAGAGATAAATATATTTATACCTGGGAACTTTTGAAACAGGGCTACCCGGAGGGTAACCCTGTCAGTGCCCAGGGGGAGGAAAATGACACGAATCGCGTCATAAAAGGGGCGGGGCTTAGTTGCAGGGGCGGGACAAAAAAAAACCACAAAAAACCCCTGCAAAATGGATGTAAGAGGGCGGGGAGTGGGAGGAACCGGGCGGAATGGAGCACAAGTGGGCAGAGTCTCTACTTAAACTCTACCCACCCGGTGATTCACACATTGCCCCAGAGACCTGGTAATTCACTTTGAAATCCGGAGTCTCCGGGGCAAAACTGGAGAGTTCCCAGGTATGAATGTATTCCTAGAACAAAAAAAACCCTGTACACAAACCTGTATATACACATATGCAGATATATACATATTGGGGCCTAATTTAAAAAAGAAATGAGGAGCAAGTCTGGAACAAACCAACTGCTCCATAGGGTAGCGATAAAACTTCCTATATATTTTATCGGTGCTTTAACTCCTTGAATGCTACAGAGGTCTCCAGCGCGTCAGTAATCAATGAGTTGGAGAGGAGACCTAACTAGCATTCAAAGCAGTTAAAAGCCCCAGATATAGTAAAGGAAGGTTGAGGGAATTGTTATTTCTCCCCTTTGATGTAGATGGTTTGCTGCAGAATTGGTCATCTTTCCTTTTGTGAATAGAAGTGTGAGCAGTTTGAGCTAATGGCCACAAACCTCTACATCTGTGGGGACCTATGGAGCCTCCATTTGAAGTTGGAGACATCTTAGTTCATAAGTTGGCCAGACCTCACCTGCATCTTACAGGGCTGCTTTAATTTCATTGCAGCCCTGCAATATGTATGTTTCATGTTTTACCATTAAAGGGGAATTCTGGTTGGTTTGGCAAAGGCTCCCTAGAATAACATAGGAATTATACCATTTATGTCCCTAGCCATTTATCTCATTCTTTCTCCCCCCAAGACTTAATTAAGGTCCTAATGCAGAAAACTAAGGAGGTGCAATCCTGGAGTAAACCAGCTGCACCATAGGGATAAATGAAATCATCCAAATTCCCATTAATTCAGACCAGGTTTTTAACCCCTTGAATACTAGAGAAAATGAACCCCTTTGATGTTAGAAAAGGTCTCCAAAGAGTTGAGAAGCTACTTGTTGGAGACCTCTCTAACATGCAAATGTTTATTAAAATAATGCATGGCCATATTTATTATATACTATATGCAACTGTAAAAGACACAGTCAAGGGAAATATATTTAAAGAAACAGTAACAACTTTAAATAATACTTCCTTTTACCATAATATTACTGGCAAACTCTAATGATCAAAATGAATCAGCACTGCATTGACTGGTTCTTAGAACACAATTGTTAATTACTACTGTATATCATATCCATGGAGGCAGACATGATTCATTGTTGAAAAGTAACTAATTTCTCAGACTGAAGACTTCTAGGGAAGGATTAAATCAGTGGGTGGCGTTTGGGGTCCTGGAGACTTGAAAAAAAATGTCATACTTGCAAACTATCTGAATCTGACTCAGAGGTTTTATACTTAATTACATGATTTCCTGTGAAAGAGGCTGATTCCCAGGGCTCAGTGAGTTCCAGTTTAACCCTTTGAATGCCAGAGAGGTAGCCAGAGCATTGCAACTCAATGCGTTGATACCTCTCTGGCACACAAAGGGTTAACTCCATCCTCTTCACTGCCAGTTTATGTTAGAACTCTAAAATGTATACCACATCTTGTTTTATTTATTACATATGTAGACTATCATATATAAACACAGTTGGTTAACTTTGCTAGCGCTTTTTGTAATGAGAGACAAGAGCTAATGTAATTAAAGTATTGAGATTAGGACCAATCCATACATTCAGAAATGCTGTTACCTTTTCTCAGCCCATTCAAAGACAACGCAACACTATCAGCCTATGAAGATTGATATAGTCATGGGAGCCAGTGAGCCCTGAAAAAAACAGGGATGGCTGTACCAATGCAACAAGTGTGAGAGTAGATTTTAGGCCTAAGGAAACAAATACTTTTTTACAGTTGCCAGCATGGACAATAAGGTATTTAAGTGTATATATACCATTAATCATTTTTAGGTGTTAGTATTCCTTTAACACCATATTTACAATCCTTTTGAAAGAGGTACTTCAATCCCAGTCTAAGCAAACCACATTGAAATCTCAAAGTACAGTCTGCACAGCTTGCTACCTGTCTCCTAACAAGCTAGCTGAATGAACTAGTGGAAAAGAACAAACGTTAATGACTGTTTGTCCTTGTAAGCTCTAGAATGTAGGACACGGACACTAATAATAGGTGAAATTTTACATGTTTTTCTTGTGTTTTTTTCTTCTCTTTACCAAGGCTGCCCTGTGATTAATTCAGTTTGTGTTTTTCTACCTATGTAAAGCATTCTTTCTCTGATTTACTAATATCTTAAACTTGCATGTGACCACATGAAAATGTGTACTTTTATGGTCCTGCAATCTCATTGTTTTTAAACCGTATCGCTGGAAGGCACAGAGTGATCTGAAGCGGAAAAGCTTGGTCAACTTCTGAGCATTTAGTAGGTAGTTTATTTGCTATTGCTGAGTGGACTCAGTTCCTGTGGAGACTCTTTGCCTTTTAAAGTACAGCATTCTCGATAACATCTTTTCGCTTAATTAACCCTTCAGGGCCTGTGAACAGAGCTCATTAGAAAATTACCTCACACATTGTAATTTAAGTACCTTATTTTATTATTCTGTATCTCATTTCAAAGGGGGGAAAATATTCAGAGCTTGCATTTGTGATATGCTTAACCCTTTGTGCACCACAGGGGTGTCTAATCATTGTTTCCTGATAGGAAACCCCTCTGGCCTTCACAGAGTTAAAGGATCATAAATACTATTAATTAGAATTAACACTCACTTGGAATAACGGGACAGAAAATACCAACGGCCATGAGGAGAGCATGAGCCACAGATGTTTTAATACATAACTTAATGGACAGCTATCATCATGTAATTGTCCTTTGGTACATGTAACCACAGTTTAGCCCGCCAGCTGATCTAACAAGATCTGCCCTGAGAAGGGCCTCTGGGCAGCAGAACAGACATTTTTGTCAGAAAACTGTCCCATGAGGGCTGTTTCCCTCTTCGCTAACTGATGCTGCTCTTGTAGCTTCGCATTCATTCTAATGGGTTGAGTCCAACATTGGCTCTTATGAGAGGGCTGGGAGGTATAAAGCCCAAGACATCAGTTTTAGGTTTCAATAGTTTATCTTCGCTTACCAGCCAGCTACATGGGGCAGTTTTCTGTCCTGCAGAATAGAAGATAGGAGACACTTTGGAGCTTCTCATTGCATTCCCATAGTAATTACTTTGTTTGGTCCCATAACTTCTGATGTGGAACACTCAGCAAGTTGAGGTAATGTAGCAATTCTTGGGAACACCAAGTACCCCAAAGGGAACAACTAAAAATGTCCGTGAATATAAATGGGACTTTTAATCCCTTGAATTCTAGAGAGGTTTCAAACACATTGCTCTACAATACTCTAGAGAAACTCCTTAGCATTCAAGGGATTAATAGCCACATTAAAAATTATTGGGAATTTAGGGAATTTGCTGAAGAATTGATTGAGAGCTTTTCCTCATTGAAAGATCCTTCTTGGGTGCCATGGGTGCAGACATAGTAAATTGCATGGGACTGCACTTTTAAAACATCAGCCTCAGTGTTGCTAAGACTCCTCTCTTCCCATTGTGTCTTACTCACTAAAGTACAGCCTCCTAACCCAGATGTAAGGTGTGCTAAGGAAAATGGCTTCCCACAGTCTGCTGAAAAGCAACACATCCAAAATTGTTAATCTTATGTTCTATCAAGGTATCAAAACCTTCACATACACATCTGTGAATGTTAGACTATTCTGTTTCATATAAGAAGAACTTGCATTTTATGACTGTTATTGAGACTAGTAGATGTATTTTTAAAAGAAAAAAAAATGTTCTCACCAACAACTACTTGTTTCTAAATTGTAATTGCAACTGACGGGTAAAGAATTTAGCAACCTGCAAAGAATTTACAGGCTTAAAGTTTTGGTGAGTCTAATTTTCAACCAATTTGGCATGAGCAGCAAATGTCCAACTCATGTGTCTCTCCAGACACAGCTAATAAGTCTTACGATGACAGATTTCTTTTTGAAACATTCCATTTTAAGTAAAGCATCCAACTTTTATTTTATTTTTTTTCTTGACTGTTAACCTCATGCCTTGTTTGTTTTTCCTTATCTATGGCAACATGCTTTAACTCTTTCAGCATCTAATGGTTGCACAATGCATGTCTCCATGTGTTGTACTACCCTCTTGAACTCAGAGTGTTAAAAGATTTGCCCTCTGTAGCAAGGCAGGAAAAAAGTAATAGAAAAGTATTACTTAAAATAAACTTATCAATAGTCAGGTTTTTCAAACTTGTACTCATTCTTTTATTCAGTTAGTAAGTACGAGGATTGTGCAGTGAAATACATAAAAACCCATACTGCAGGTTGGTCTATGGGACGGAAGATATGCATATACATTTATTTTCCTGAGTGGAATATAGCAGATATTTCTGCATGGAAACTCCTACTAGCTCTATTTTTCCATTGTGTTCCCTTGCACAGCACATGCAACTGGACACTATGCTAGGAAAGGAATTTGGTCATTATTAAATATCAAGGAATTGATTTTCCAATTGATAAAGCAGACAACTGCATACCTCCCAAGAGTCCCTCTTTAAGAGGGACAGTCGGTCTATGAGAACCAAATCCCCCTGTCCCTCTTTCTACCCGGTTATCCCTCTTTTTAGGACATCAATGGGAGTGGTGTATATATTAGTCTATCACATTGCTCCACAGCAATGAAATTCACATAAATGTTTAGTTAATATTCAGTATATGTGTTTGTAATTGAATCTGTGAAAATAAAATACTTTGGTCTTGCTCTAAATCATTTATTCAGTTACACAAAGAGGTGTCAATAGGTGAAAAAGTAACCTAAAAATTCCCACCCACCAGCCACTCCCCTAGAAACACCATCTAAATCACAAGTGTCCCTCTTTGGCCATTTGAAATGTTGAGAGGTATGCAACTGCCTAAGTCAGTGGTTCTCAACTAGGGTGCTACTGCACTTCGGAATGCTTAGGGTGCCACTTTTTCTTTGATAACAATGTCAATGCTGAGATTCAAAACTATAATTATGGAAATTGTTGTTCAAAATATGCTTGTCCTTGCCAATAGAACTGGGCTAGAATTACTTTATGTTTATGTAATTGTACCCCACATTGTATGACAAGTATCTATGTAATGTTGGGGATGCCCTGAAAATTCCAGTCTGTGTGACAGGAGTTCCTTAAGCAAATAAAAAACAGATTGAGAACCAATTGTTTAGGATGCCAAATAGTTAGGAGAGGCTCAGGAAAGATGGCCACACTCACAGTAGGGAGCTGTGGGAGTAGCCAGCACAACTTCAAAGTCTCTCCACCAAACACCTGCTCCTTGTTTTTGTTGGATGGTGTATTTGCAACTTTATACATTGATGCAATGTCCAGATTATACACTTATTTGGTCTATGTAAAACCAATTCTATTCCCCCAGACTGGCAATTTTATGTAGGTATTTTGTGTGTGTATATATATATATATATATATATATATATATATATATATATATATATATATATGTATGTACGCTTGAATATGAGAGGTCATAAGATGAGTATGGCTGTGGCTATGGCACATCTCAAGCACCACATATACAACCATCAAGAACCATCTGTGGGGAAATGCATTAGGCGGTGATAAAGAGATGATAGAGTGGAGATGACTTCTACAGTTTATCTCTTCTCTATGTTATTCTATGGAGCCTATGCACTAAGATTTCTTCAACTCTGGAGATCTTAGTGAATAGGCTCCATAGAATAACATAGGAACTAGTGAAGTAATATCACTGGAGAAGACATCCCCATCTTATCACCACTTTATCACCGCTTAGTGAATCACCCCCTGCCGAAAAAGTTGTATTTCTTACTAATTCCAGACTTATTTAGCATAATAACAGTATGTATATGTTTATAGCTATGGTAATAAAGATTTGGGGGGCAATTTCATTTTGATGATGGTGCCGCTTTAAGTTGGGAAATGTAACTGTAAAGGGTGATATGTCAAAGATGAAAGAAAGATGAGTGCTTTTGGGTTTGAAAAAAGTTGTGTGTTTGATGTGGTTAAGGAAAATGACCTGCTGTTCTGCCCTGGACTAGGAACACAAGATAAATTCCAAACCATATAAATAACACAAGAGTTTTATCTAGGTTTCCTATATGTCTACTGTCCTCTTTTGTGGGATTTAGAGTGTGTCCTCCTGCAATTTTAAAGTATGCTGTAAATGCCCTGGATTTCCTTGAAGGGAAGATCAGGGGAATGTTATTTCACTTTTTGTTTTCTATTACATACTCTGTGGTGAGTGACAAAAACTTCTTATGCTTACCACAACTTACAACTCTGTTTCTTCTACTGCAGGAGCATGTGATCCTGTGACTGTATGAGGGTGACTTGTCAAACATACATTCACACAATGTGACCCCCACAACTCTAATTTCCCTACCTGGAGTTAGTGCAAGTGCATATCTCCCAACATTTCAAATGGACAAAGAGGGATACTGTTGTATTAGGTGGTGTTGATGGGGGTGTGGCTGGTGGGCAGACATTACCGAGAATTTGTAAGTTATTTCATGACCTACTGTCACCTCTTTGTGTAACTGATTACATGATTTAAAACAAGACCAAAGTATTTTATTTACACACTAATTTATAAACACATATACTGAACTTTAAACAAACATTAATGTGAGTGTTATTCCTGTGGAGCGATGTGGTACACTTATATACACACCACACAGTCTGATCTCCTAAACAGAAGGACATGAGCATGGGAAGAAAAACGGACAGAGGGATTTGGGTGTCAAAGCAGGACTGTTCCTCCTAAAGTGGGACAGTTGGGAAGTATGTCAGTGCTACTATGTTGCTGTGCCCTTCTCCTGTACTGGACCAATACCAAAGAACTACTACTCACAAAGTTGTTTAATAATGCTTTTTTCCAGTATCCAAAGGGTTATATTCAGTTGATATACCATAGTGCCCTCTATGTTAGTAGTTAGTAATGGCATATATAAATAAAAAGTAATATTGTAGATATTGAAAAAATAAATCCATTAATGCCAGTCTTATCTCTCAAACATTTATGGTTTGAGAGATATAACGTTTTAAGCTTCCCCCCTCCCTCCCTTTCCCTGATGTCAGCTGTAAAGCTGACAGAAGGAGATTTGTGTTGTCCGACTTGGTAGAGCTGAGATAGAGCTATGTAGAAAGAATTACTTCGTTGGAATGGTTTGCAAGCACACTTTGTAGACCGTTCCAATGAAGTATTTTTTTCTACATATCGCTATCTCGGCTCTGTTGAAGAGCCGCCTGCCGGTCCCAGGACCAGGATCTTCTTCTGTCAGCTAGACTCTGACGTCAATGAAAGGGGAGGGAGGGGGGAACTTTAAAGCGTTATATCTTTCAAACCATAATGGTTTGAGAGATAGGATGGCATTGATGGATTTATTTTTTCAATATCTACAATAATACTTTTTATTTATATATGCCATTACTAATCCGTTAACTATGTATTTTAACCCTTTGAGTGCCAGAGGGGTATGCAACGCATTGCAAAGCAATACGTTGCACACCCCTCTGGCAGTCAAAGGGTTAAAGTTTCACTCTTGAAACAGAAGGGGGGGTAGGAGTTTATAACATCGGTGGGAACATATGGCACAAGGTATATTGAATAATAATGTACCAAAAACCCATGCACATGGGACAGGAGAAAATGGATGGATGGATGGGAGAGAGAGGGAAGAAGGAAGAAAAAAATGTTCATTCTTATGGGTAAGAATGAAACAAAAGGCTGGAAGCTCAAGTATAGGGTAGGGGAGGTCTGTCTGCTATGAACCAGGGATCCCAGATTTTGAGAAGATGTCTACATACCGTTGAGAAGGGGTTAATTGATCAATTTCATAATAACTCTCATTTTTTTGCTTCACACTGTCCTCTATTTTTAAGGTTCATATATGGTATCCCAAATTTTATCAGTAAGCGAGACAAACGGCAGCGGAGAGCTGGTATACTGCATCTCAGAATTGTTTAAAAAGGGTTAACTTTTTAACAATATGAAAATAGTTCCAGTGGAATTCTTGGCTTGTGACCAGTATGTGTAGCAAAACAAATCTTGTTCTGGTGCAGATTAGTCAACATTCAGTTTCAGCTGTCTAACATTTCAGTGCACTGGTTCCCACATTTGTCCACTTGGAAGCTTGAAGGGTACCAGCAGACAGCACAAATGTGTCTCAAGGTGAAAATCCCTAAACGTTTCCCCTGGCGATCTTTGAGTCTGCCCATTAGTAATCCAGTTGCTACTAATCGAGTACTCAGAGGACCTGCTAATTAGTCCATGGATTTCTAGCACCGGCAATAAAATCCCATTTGCCGCAGTTTGTTTGCATATCTGCTTCCATTTCCATGTTGGTGATATTCATTAGCAAAAACCTGTGAAAAGTCTTGGCGTTTATAAGTGAAAACAGTGCCTGCTTGATTCTAAGGGCCTAATTTATCAAGCTAAGGTGGTGTGATTCTATAATAAATCAGTTACATCATGAGGGTGGAAAGAAAATTATGTTGCTATTGATTTAAATAGGACTTAAGCCACTGATTACAGTCTCTACTGCAAGTGCATTGGAGACTTCTAGCAATCAATGGGTTAAAAGCACACTTAGATCAATGAGAATTTACATAACCCCAATGGTGTTATTGTTATAAAGATAGTTATAAAGATTTAGTTACAGTGATAGTTATAGTTAGTTATATTGAGAGATGTAGTTATAGTGACAGTTATAGTGATAGTTATAGTTAGTAGTGAGAGATGTAGTTACAGTGATAGTTATAATTAGTTATAGTGAGAGATGTAGTTATAATGACAGTTATAGTGATAGTTATAGTTAGTGATAGTGAGAAATGTAGATATAGTGACAGTTATAGTGATAGTTATAGTTAGTTATAGTGAGAGATGTAGTTATAATGACAGTTATAGTGATAGTTATAGTTAGTTATAGTGAGAGATGTAGTTATAATGACAGTTATAGTGATAGTTACAGTTAGTTATAGTGAGAGATGTAGTTATAATGACAGTTATAGTGATAGTTATAGTTAGTTATAGTGAGAGATGTAGTTATAATGACAGTTATAGTGATAGTTATAGTTAGTTATAGTGAGAGATGTAGTTATAATGACAGTTATAGTGATAGTTACAGTTAGTAGTGATATATGTAGTTATAATGACAGTTATAGTGAGAGTTATAGTTAGTTATAGTGAGAGATGTAGTTATAATGACAGTTATAGTGATAGTTACAGTTAGTAGTGATATATGTAGTTATAATGACAGTTATAGTGAGAGTTATAGTTAGTTATATTGAGAGATATAGTTATAATCACAGTTATAGTGATAGTTATAGTTAATAGTGATAGATGTAGTTATAGTGACAGTTATAGTTAAAGTGATACATGCAGTTATAATTACATACCTCCCAAGAGTCCCTCTTTAGGAGGGACAGTCCCTCTTTTACACCTAAATCCCTCTTTCCCTCTTTCCCACCCTGATGTCCCTCCTTTTAGGAGATCAGACTGTGTGATGTGTATATAAGTGTATCATCACTCTGGTGTCACTGTGTTTAGGAGATCAGACTGTGTGGTGTGTATATAAGTGTATCATCACCCTGGTGTCCCTGTGTTTAGGAGATCAGACTGTGTGGTGTGTATATAAGTGTATCATCACCCTGGTGTCCGTGTGTTTAGGAGATCAGACTGTGTGGTGTGTATATAAGTGTATCATCACTCTGGTGTCACTGTGTTTAGGAGATCAGACTGTGTGGTGTGTATATAAGTGTATCATCACCCTGGTGTCCCTGTGTTTAGGAGATCAGACTGTGTGGTGTGTATATAAGTGTATCATCACCCTGGTGTCCGTGTGTTTAGGAGATCAGACTGTGTGGTATGTATATAAGTGTATCACCCTGGTGTCCCTGTGTTTAGGAGATCAGACTGTGTGGTGTGTATATAAGTGTATCACCCTGGTGTCCCTGTGTTTAGGAGATCAGACTGTGTGGTGTGTATATAAGTGTATCACCCTGGTGTCCCTGTGTTTAGGAGATCAGACTGTGTGGTGTGTATATAAGTGTATCATCACTCTGGTGTCGCTGATGTTTAGGAGATCAGACTGTGTGGTGTGTATATAAGTGTATCATCACTCTGGTGTCACTGTGTTTAGGAGATCAGACTGTGTGGTGTGTATATAAGTGTATCATCACCCTGGTGTCCCTGTGTTTAGGAGATCAGACTGTGTGGTGTGTATATAAGTGTATCATCACCCTGGTGTCCCTGTGTTTAGGAGATCAGACTGTGTGGTGTGTATAAAAGTGTATCACCCTGGTGTCCCTGTGTTTAGGAGATCAGACTGTGTGGTGTGTATATAAGTGTATCATCACTCTGGTGTCCCTGTGTTTAGGAGATCAGACTGTGTGGTGTGTATATAAGTATATCACCCTGGTGTCCCTTTGTTTAGGAGATCAGACTGTGTGGTGTGTATATAAGTGCATCATCCTGGTGTCCCTGTGTTTAGGAGATCTGACTGTGTTATGTGTATATAAGTGCATTACATTGCTCCACAGCAATATAACTCAAATTAATGTTTGTTTAAACTTCAGTATCTGAGTTTATACATTAGTCTGTGTAAATAAAATACTTTGATTTTGCTCTACGTTATTTATTCTGTTACTCAATGGGTCGTAAAATTACCTAACAATTCTCGGTAATGCCCCACCCACCAGACACCCTCCCAGAAATACCCCCTAAATCACAAGCGTCCCTCTTTGGCCATTTGAAATGTTGATAGGTATGTAATTAGTTATAGTGATAGTTCTAGTTTGAGTTATAAATGTAGTTAAAATGTCAGTTATAGTGAAAGTTATAGTTACAACAATATTTATAGTGATATAGTGATAATTATAGTGATAGATGTGAAAAAGGGGAAAAGTAGCGTGTGCAAAAAGATGTATATCTAAAATAGTGTAGGACAGCAGCTGCAGGATAGTGTCACACTTTCACCTAAGTGTAATAATGTGAAAATAAAAAAGAAAATAAGAGAGTATCTCAACGCTACAAAATCAGTCTATAGGATGACTGAAAAACCTATAACAAGGTATATTTGTTGACAATAGTAATGTAAAATGGACATGCATGTAACAAACCATGCAACAAAACTCTATGTGAAACTAAGCAAGAGTGAAATATAGGTCTCTCACAGACAACGCAACAAATAATCATTCCAAACAGAACCAGCAGAAAACAACGGTGCCAGGGTAACCCCTCAAGGAAAAAATATACAATAGGTGCACCTACAACTGCACTGTCAGTGTGTTATTAAAGGGATAGTAATACTTCGTTTTAACTTTATTTTATTTTGTAGGCATTAAAAAAAACATGAAGAATGATTTAAGTCTTATCTCTCAAACCTTTATGGTTTATGAGATATTCACAAGCAAAGTTCCCCTCCCCGCCCCTTTTACCTAGTGTAAACCATCTCTTCTCAGATGTGGATCAGGTTGTATGACAGGACAGATAACAGAAGGGGACAATTTTCTTTGTATGAAAACAATGAAAGCCCTTCCCCCCTTGACAAGTTTTTCAGCTTTTTCCATTATCTTAATTGAAGATTGTCCCTCTCTGCAGTCTACCTGGGCATCTCCCTTCTGATCTGGTTGAACAGGGGGGGGATACTTTGCTTGTGAATATCTCTTAAACCATAAAGGTTTCAGAGATAAGACTTATATCATTCTTCATGTTTTTTTAATGCCTACAAAATAAAATAAAGTTAAAATGAAGTATTACTATCTCTTTAAGGACACATATAACACCATAGGGGGAAATTGTGGACCGTATATTTCAGAATGAAAAATAAAAACAAATAATACAGCTCAAATACAAAGTTAAAATACCAAATATAGCACAACTAAAATGGATGTGTAAACTATTTATGAATAAAAGAATTTTCAATACTGAGCCAAAATATGAAAGTTTGGATGTGTGAAAGATGACTTGAAGTATAAGTAATGACTTGATATTATTGTATCAGGTTAATAGCCACAGATGAACAGTTGTTGATGAATGTCATTTCTGTGTAGACCCACACTATACCAATTCTCTTTAAACACCAAGACTTCAAAGGCCAATGGAAAATTGATAATATATAACAGCAATATATAACAGCACTTACAACGCCAGGTCTCAGTGCAATGTGCAAAGCCGGTTGGGTCATTTTACATTACTATTGTCAATAAATATATATTTTTCAGTCATCTAATAGTTTGATTTTTTTAGCGTTGAGATACTCCCTTATTTTCTTTGTCATATTGATAGATGTATTTCTGACAATTACAGTGTTATTTATAATTATATTGATAGATATACTTCTAATGATAGATGTAGTTAAAATGACAGATATAGTTATAATGCAAAGTGGATCAAACTCAGGCAAACCATCTGTGCCAACTGGAGTTATTCTGGAGAAGCCAACTGAACTCTAGGGGACAAATACAAATTCCTAAATTCCCAGGCATTTGAATAGACATTTTTAAACCCTTGAGTGCTAGAGAAGTCTCTTATGCGTCTTGCTTAAAAGGCCATTTTAACAGGAATTTGTGTTTGTCCCATATAGTGCATGTGGTTTTCCCCAGATTAAAAGGATAGTAATGTTTCATAATAAAAGCAGCTCCAATAAGTCATATTGTTTGGACCCTGGAGAGTGTTATTTCAATACTGTTAGAGTTGTAGCAATTGAATGATAAAGTATTCCCCTCCCGCCCCTTTTACTGATGTAACACTGCTCAGCTCCCTGTCAAGGGGGGCAGGGCTTTCATTGTTCTCACAGTAAGAAGATTGTCCCTTGCTGTGAGCTGTCTGGTCTGTGGACCAAATCCACATCTGGGGGGAGGCGGCTTACACTAGGTAATAGAGGTGGGAGGGGGAAACTTTATGCACAGGATGAAAAATTCTGGAGCATGCCAACTGCCCCACGAGGGGAGTGGGAGAGAGAACTTCCCATCAGTTTCACTGGAGCTTTTTACCCCTTGAATGTTAGAGAAGTCTCAAATGCATTGAAAATCTCTCTAGCATTCAAAGAATGCGTTGCGTGCCCCCGGCACGCAAAGGGTTAAAATCCCTATTAAAATCAATGAGAATGTGGGTGATTTGTATTTGTCTCCTTTGGTGCAGTTGGTTTGCTCCAGAATTGCTCCTCTGTTCTTTTATCCGTAACTAATTGCACCACAGAGGGCAAATACAAATTCTCCTCATTGCCAAATAGTTTATTTGGGGCTTTTAACCACTTAAAGAAATAATTGGGTTGTCCATTGCATAGCACAGCAACACATTGTAGGCCGCTCTAGCATTTAACCCTTTCAGTGCCAGAGGGGTACTGAATGACAATTTGGGAATTTATTTGGGAATTTATCCCCCCCCCCCCTTCCATGCTGCAGTTGGTGTGTTCCAGAACTGCCTCTGTTTACATTGTGCATATGGCTCTATGGGCCTATTCAGCAAGCTAAAGAGGTGTAATTCTCATTCTGGAGCAAACCAGCTGTACCATAGGGGAGAAATGGACATATCCAATTATTGAAATGGGGTTTTTAACCCAAAGAATGAAACAGAGGTCTCCATTGTAAGGCAGTGAGTTAGAGACCTCTCTAGAAGCCCCATTTAAATCATTGGGAATTTTAATTTCTCCAGAATTGTAACCTCTTTATCTCATTGAATATGGCCCATATAAAGAAAAAGTGAAGCCATTCTGGAACAGACCAACTGCAGCATGGGGCCCCCCTATTAAAGCCCTATTAAATCATTATGTATTTGGGGAACATATATTTGACTCTCCGTCAAATATATGTTCCCCAAATACATAATGATTTAATAGGGCTTTTAACCCCATAAAAGCTGGGGTGGTCTATAACGGATTGCTTACCAATGCATTGGAGACCACTATAGCAGTCAAGGGGTTAAAACTATGATATAAAACAACAAGACATTTAATTTGTCCCCCACTGCTACAGTTGGTGTAATTCAGAATTACACTGCTCCACTTTTATACATATTGTCCATAGAAAATGAGCCATAGCAACCAAAGCACTAAAAGTTGCACTTTCTCAGTTGGAGTAATTTTTCATGCTTGTAAGCGTAAGTGGGAGATAATGGGGGACTTAGTCTCACATTAGGAAAGCTGCTTCTGTGAACTCTGTATGCAGATGGATGATCACTTTCTCAGATAATAAATCAAAGATTTCGATAGCTTTGTGCCACCACTTGCTGGGGCAGGGAGGAATGTTGGCTGTCCCCTATTCAAAGGCAGCAAGCTTCAGCTCTGTAGGAAACCTACTCCAGCACTAGTTACAGGACAAGCTACAGCCATTCTACAGAAACTGCTCCACTTTTTTTAATAATGCCTTTTTCGCACTGTAACAGAACAGTTGCAGCCCCCCTGATCAGTGGAGTAACTAATCATTGGAGGGTCCCAGTGCAAAAAAAGTGTTTGGACTCCTATCACAAAAATACTTTTATGAAGGCATAATCTGAAGCTATTGGACCCTTCACCAGACGGGGTCCCTTTGGATGCTGAGCCCCAGTGCAACTGTACCCTCTATACCTCTGTAGTTATACAACCACAGTTGTCACCCTTGTATCTGCACTCACCTCTATCCTGTGTTACACCTCCAATTAAAAGGCAGTGGAGGCATATCTGATAACAGTGACAGCCAATATTACCGTCTGCCACCTGCGTGGATTGTCTGAAGTAAGGTTCTCAGTTACCAACTCTGCTAGCATGAAATGTCTGTGATGACCTCCATAGGACACCAGGCAGATCTTCTTTATTGCAACTTTATAGAGTCCCTGAGGGAACGCAGTAAAATTGCTGAATGCTGGACTTTGGTGTGACCACACGAGATGATAGTTGCAGTGTGAGAGGCACCCTAATCAGTTATATTACTTTACACCATGGGTGACAAATCCAACATGTTGGTGTCGCCCTTGAGTAACTGTTACGATATTAATGGGAATGGTACAGTAAGGCTAATTTACTAAAAACAAATGGAAATATCCTAGGAAAAACATATTTCACATTAGGGGTCAAATAAAAATGACCATTACTTTAAATGGGACTTTTAACCCCTTGAGTACTAGACGGTCTCTAATGTATTGCAAGGCAGTGCTGTTCAAAACACCCATGTGTACTTATCCGTAAGGATCTCTCTACTTAAGAACAGGTGGGTTATTGGTAGCTCTTTCAAACAGATTAGTTGACCTATGCTCTGACAGAGAAACACTTACATTCTGCAACATTAGCAGTACTTCCGGACTCTGCTATAGATCAATGGTTCTCAATGCATTTGCTTGGGGTCCACTAACAGGCCATGTCTTTAGGATTTCCCTGCTTGAGCACAATTGAGAGACTCAAAATGACTGAGATCTGATTATCTCACCTGTACATAACCACATAAATCTTCATTCAAGTCCTGGGGGGGGGGGGGGGGTATTCACTAAGTGGTGATAAAGAGGTTACAAAGTAGAGATGACATCTCCAGTTTATAACTTCTCCAGTTCCTATGTTATTCTATACAGCCTATGCACTAACATCTCCAAAGCTGAAGAAATCTTAGTGCATAGGCTTCATAGACTAACATATGAATTGTAGAAGGAATAAACTGGAAAAGTCATCTCCACTTTATCACCTCTTTATCACCGCTTAGTGAATCTCCCCCATTGTCTGTCAGTGGTGCCCAAAGGCATGGGTTGAGAACCATTGTTCTAGAAGACAGTTGAGAAAAGGGTGCAAAATAGTCTGCATGTTTTTGCTATACTTTAGAGCACAGTTTCTCAAACTGTGTTCCATGGATACCCAGGGTCCCAGAAGAAGTTCAAAGGTCCCCAAAGTACAAATGTAAGTAGAACTAGGCTCAGCTGGTAGGCAGTGTATGCCTGGATGTGTGACTACCAATGGGTAGCGAAACAAGGTTGGGGCGTCTGATACTGTATGCAGAGATGATTTTCAGCCAAGTCATGGAAAGTCAGTGACCCTGTACCTTTTGTCGATAACCTAGTACCATCTATCACTGACTCTATAATGACAGTAAGGTGACTTGGTACATTTCTTTTTCCAAAATCAACCCTGAGTGTATGTGAGGTCCTGTGACTACCAGTGGACAATGAAACAAAGCTGGGGTGTCAGATATTGTATGTGAGTTTCTGTGACTAATCTGGAAGATTTTTGCATTTTACTTTATTATGTTAAAATTTGCTTGTAACAACCACAAAAAAAACCATTTTTATGTAAATAAAATTATCAAAAAAAATTTTGTCTTACCGAATACATAATCTAATAATTTAGTCTTAAATTATTAGTGCCAACTAATATAGTAATAAGTGCAATACTTGTACAGAGTTTACCCCATGGCTGTTAGAAAGGTGAAGTCATGCTTTGGATATTGATCTAGCGACCAAGGAGTTAAAGGGATAGTAATGTTTCATAATAAAAGCAGCTCTAATTAATCATCATAGTATTTGGACTTTGGAGAGTGTTATTTCAATTCTGTCAGAGTTGTAGTTCCAGAGTAATTCAATGATAAAGTGTCCCCCTCCCGCCCCTTTTACTGATGTCACACTGTTCAGCCAGAGCAGAAGGGAGGTGCCCAGGTAGACTGCAGAGAGGGACAATCTTCAATTAAGATAAGGGAAAAACCTGAAAAGCTTGTCAAGGGGGGCAGGGATTTCATTGTTCTCATAGGAAGAAGATTGTCCCCTACTGTTATCTGTCTGGTCTATGGACTGCATTCCACATCTGAGAAGAGATAGCTTACACTGGGTAAAAGGGGCGGGAGGGGGAAACTTTGCTTGTGAATATCTCATAAACCATAAAGGTTTGACAGATAAGACTTATATCATTCTTCATGTTTTTTTAAATGCCTACAAAATAAAATAAAATTAAAATGAAGTATTAATATCCCTTTAAAGGATTTGACTGTTATGGTCCCACCAAGGTTTCATTTTAAACAAAATTGTTCTGACAGCACAAAAAAGTGTAAGAAACACTCTAATCTGACACTCAGCTGATGTCAGAGAAGATGCCACCACATTACACCGCAATGCACTGTGGTTAAATATTCTAAACCACCCAATTTTCATCATAAAGTTAATGCATTCTTCAATGTCTTTGGTAGGTTCAGCAATATAACGCAGAGGATAAAAATAGAATCACTGCTTGTTTCCCATGTAAGGCTTATTAGTTTCCTTTCCTACAAGGCTAAGCACGCAGGATCTAAGATTATTTTGATAATCAGAAATGTGTTATTTTAAGTGACAGTGTAGCCAGGAGCCACTAATATGTTATTCTTATGTTAAATTTTTGGGAAGTCCTGTTCCATTATACTTATCCTGGGAAAGCAATCCCAATGTTTCAGTTACACATTCCAATGAAAGCATAGAAAAACAATGTATACACGCCAATATTTATTTGTTATTTTAGCTTAGAAAAGTAATTTTGTAAGTCAAGTCTGCCGCTGTTTAGTAAGATAACTAATTCTTCCCATGATAATGTCCCGCAGTGGCAGGTGAGCAAGATACGTGCATCATAAATTAGAGTTTTGGCATTTCATGTAATGTTTTGTATGATAAGAACATGTCAAAAAGCCCAAATGATATACACAAAGCTGTTTAAAATGTTACAATTTAAAATGACAGTTATATGATCAAGGGGTTTATGGCACCATTATATAACTCAGTGGTATGTGATCTTGGACTCTTCAGCTGTTGGGGAACTACAATTTCCCTCATGATATGAATTGTAGACCACAACAGCTGTATGGCCAAAGGCTTCCTATACCTGATGTAGCTAATATATTAACCCTCTGAGTGCCAGAGGGGCACGCAACGCATTGCAAAGCAATGTGTTAGGTACCCCTCTGGCACTCAAAGGGTTAATGGCAAACATTTCGCAAACAAAGCACTTAAAGGGATAGTAATGTTTCATAATAAAAGCAGCTCCAATTAATCTTCATGGTATCTGGGCCATGAAGAGTGTTATTTCAATACTGTCAGAGTTGTAGTTCAAGAGTAATTGAATGATAAAGTATCTCCCTCCCGCCCTTTTTAGTGATGTCACTGCTCAGCTCAGAGCAGCAGGGTGGTGTAAAAGTGGATTGCAGAGTGGGACAACCTTCAATTAAGATAAGGGAAAAACCTGAAAAACCTGTCAACGGGGGAAGGGCTCTCATTTTTCTCACAGTAAGAAGATTGTCCCTTGCTGTGAGCTGTCTGGTCAAGAGACCAGATTCCACATCTGAGGGGAGGTGGCTTACACTAGATAAAAGGGGCAGGAGGATACTTTATCATTCAATTACTCTAGAACTACAACTCTGACAGTTGAAATAACACTATCCATGGCCCAAATCCTATGAAGAGCTGCTGTTTTTGCGAAACATTACTATCCCTTTAAAGAAAATTAATTCTGAAATGGAACATAAGATCATATTAAACCTTGTGTGCCAGAGAGGTATCCAACACATTGCGCTGCAATGCATTGGATACCTCTCTGGCACACAAAGGGTTAAAGAGCATGCTGTAGTATTCAAACTTTTCTATGTCATCATAAGCTAAATAGAACTTTATGGTATGAGGATGTTGCGTGCTGTGTTTTTCAGCTGGGAGAGGGCAAGAAATTTTCCTTGTAACCTTCACTTCCTCCTGCATCTTTCACTAGTAGATTACAGCCTGCTGAACAGGAACTGAAGAGGTTAAAGGGAAATTACTTCATGCAATATAATGGATTGAATGCAAAGTGGTGATTCCATGGTAAATCTGGTCCTGGAATTGATGATTTCATGCCATTTCCTTGCATATGGTATGGGTATCGTGTATGGACCTTCCTGGCATTAAAGTCCTAATGATGGAGATTGTCATCATTATTCACTACAGACATCGTACACAGTAATGCATAACACCTTAGTGTAGCCTCTGGTGATAGAGGCTAAAGTCATTTGAGCTGTACTGGTGCATTCAATCCAATGTATATAACTTTCTATCAAAGTATGGAAAGTAAAGACTTATGCCCATAGTATCTTCCCACCTCCCTCTAAAATGACTCTGTGTTCAGTGTATAAGGACTCATTACCCATTACTGCATGCTGGAAAGATAGATAGATAGATAGATAGATAGATAGATAGATAGATAGATAGATAGATAGACAGACAGATAGATCAGTTGTGTGTGCACTTGTGCATGTTATCCTATATAATAATTTGCTAAGATGTTTGTCACAATGCAGTCATGCTCAGTAGAGACTGCCTGCGTTCGGGCAGTCTCTACTGCGCATGATTGCATCGCGTGTGTGAGAGAACGCAAGACTACATCGATTGGAGCAGTGAGGTAGCGGCCTCTTAACATTACCGGGACCTTGGTCCGTGTACACAAGCTTTTACACTATATATATATATATATATATATATATATATATATATATATATATATAAACAGAAAACATACCTGCGCTCCTCCTTACAAGTAGTGCAAATGTGTAAATGTGTGTGCATGTATTGGGCATATCTATTACTACTGAGGATTTAGTTCCCATTATTATTATTATTATTATTATTATTATAATAAGTTGTATGTCTCTTGTTTTTAATTGCATACATTGGGACCCCCAAGCAACAAAATCAAAAAACACCATTCTTAAAGGGTCCCACCTAAACATTTACTATATCTCTTCAGTAGGGTTGCCACCCAGCCCGTATTTTACCGGCAGGCCGGTAAAAAATTGGCTTCTTTCCAATGTTAAGTATATGGAGGGAATGCCTTGGCCGGTATTTTTTTTAACAAAAGGTGGCAACCCTACTCTTCAGGGATCATTTTTAATTTAGATAGGGCTTTACAGGTGCATTAGAGTAGGACTTGCATATTTGAGGTACCTTGATGGGGTTGGCAAGCTTACACATTTTTTTGGCCAAAATAATGGGAACTAAATCCTCATATTTATGAACAGTAGTAAGATATGCCCAATACAGGGCACACATTTGCACTATTTGTATGGAGGAGCTCAGGTCTGTTTTCTGTTTTGTTTTCACTTTCGGTTTCAGCTTAATACTTTGGGGGACTGAAGAACCTTTCATTCTTAGCTGCTATCTGTCCTATAGTCACCCTATTTGGTTTCAATTATACTTATAATATGAATATGTTATGTGAGAACACATATTCTTGAGGAGGCCACTGTTGTATATTATATATATGTACAGACCACAATTTTTTCTATTTTATATTTTTTACTTGCGTGTATAACTTCAGCTGGAAATAGAAGAATTTATGATTTGACAAAATGAAAATATCTATGAAACTGGCAGGGGGAATGTTGTTGCTTTAATTTACATTAGGCTTTTATAATTTATCATCACTAGGATTCCCTTATTTAGAAGAATCTTACAAAGCAATTAAAAAAAAAATATATATATATATATATATATATCCTATTGTACAGCACTGCACTATGTAAATAAAGAATATTAATAAGATATGCAAGAAAGGACTGTGCACTCTCGGTTTTCAAAAAATATATTGTCCCTAAAAGAGGACCAAAACGTTGCATATCTTTAACCATTAAGCACTGTTTTTTTTGTTGTTTTTTTTTTTTTAAACTGAGAGTGCACAGTCCTTTTATTTATTTATTTATTTATTTATTTAGAAAATGTTTTACCAGGAAGAATACATTGAGATTTCTCTCGTTTTTAAGTATGTCCTGAATAGTTTTCAGTAGAAGGATCAGAGGGCCCTGCTCATGAGTCCTTACAGTCTAGAGGATAAGCTTAACATCGTTTTTTATATTTTTTTGTATGCCTGCAACATTAAATAAATGTAAATTTAAGTATTACTATCCCTTTAACACCTTGAATGCTAGAGAGGTCTCCAATGCATTGCTTTGGTATTCATCCCTCTGAAGTCAGTATGTAGTACAATGCATGAAAATTCATATTAGACCATCACACTATTTGCTATTATGGTGATTATTTTTATCATGCTGCACCACACTTTCATAGGCACAACCACCTAGGCCAGTGGTTCTCAACTCCTGCCTCAGGACCCACTAACAGGCCAGGACTTAGGGATTTCTCTGCTACAGCACAGGTGTGGTGATCAGAGGCTCATTCACATTGAGTAACTCACCTGTGCTCTAACAAGGAAATCATGTGATCAGAGGCTCATTACCATTGATTAACTCACCTGTGATCTAACAAGGAAATCATCAAATCCTGGCCTGTTAGTGGGTCCCGAGGACCGGAGTTGAGAACCACTGACCTAGGCAAACAGAAAGAATGAGGCGGCCATTCACACTTTCATCTCTTGTGTAATAATACAATTACGAGTGTCATTTAAAGTGCTGCTTACTCTGCCGATACAAATGTTTAAAACATATATAACATTTTTTCATTGCTATTTAGCACACCCGATATTTCACTTTTATTTTGATATCACAAGCAGGGCTGGATTTCCCAACAGTAGACTAGTTAACTGCCTAGAGCTCCAAATTTTGAGGGGGGCCTCAGGTGCCTCAGGTGTGCTGGCCACACCCATATTCTCATAGAGCAATCTCTATGTCCCTTTACCAGTTTTATACCCCTTTACAAGCTATTATTTAACTCCTTGGATGCTCGAGAAATCTCCATGTTTATCTTTTGTGCCAGGAAACTCTCGATGGGACTTGGGGTGGGGTCATGTGGCAAAATGGGTGGAGCTAAGAGTACCTAGAGTGCCTTGCCTAGTGCCTTGCCTAGGGGTGATTAGGATGTGAATACAGTTCTGATCACAGGATACCAAATAATATTTAGAGAACAATAATAGAATGTAGTCAGTGTTTGCAGTGGTTCCATGCAGCCTTTGAATGATGTCCAGTGTGTGTTTTGTTTATGGGCTTGTAAAACTTGAGTACCAAAATGTTCTTACAGAGATGTGCCTCTTGGATTTTATGTCTCCAGCATTGCTAACAATTAACTTCTGATTGCCTGCAGGCAGGTTTCTAAAGCAAAGGTACCTGCTCTCTGCTAATTAGCTTTGGTTGAAAGTCTAATAAAGCTGAGGTGTTACATACTTAACCCCTTAAATGCTATAGAGGTCCCCAATGCATTGCAAAGCAGTAAATATTTTTGTGTCCAGTTTTAACCCTTTGAGCACCAGATGGGTATACCCCTCTGACACTCAAATTGTTACAGGGGTGATCTAGTGGCCCTAACTATAATGACAAAATGATTTCACTTGTGCCTGTGAATTTGGTGTACGTAGTGTAGAGGTGTCAACATTTCTTCTTTTGTAAGTTATAATGTCTTTTTCTGATTTCATGTGAGACTTTATTTTATGTAATCAATGACATATATACTTCTATCAGAGCTACATTTACTAGCCCTAACTGAAACTTGACTGTCTCAATTCAACTCCACTTTGGAGGAAGCAGTCTCCTATGGCAGTCTCTCCTACTCTCGCATGTGGGGGGAGGGATGGGACTTCTCCTCTGTATATACCGATGCACACACCTCTCACCTCCTACTCTCGCATGTGGGGGGAGGGATGGGACTTCTCCTCTGTACACACCGATGCCACACACCTCTCACTGCCCATACCTCACTCTACTTTTCAACTTTAGAGTCACATATGTCTGTATTTACAGTCTTGCATTTCTGCTGGTTACATTCATCTGGCTCCCTCCTAACTCAACATGTACACTTTCATACTGTCTTTGTGACTTTGAATCTGGCTGTCTTTTTCCTGTAATCAGACAACCTTTACCTTTTCTGGGAGACTTCATCTGCCATGTGGATGATGATGATTCCTCTGTCTCCTGGACTGCTTGCTTTCTTTCATTTTTTTGGGCCAAAATCAGTTCAGGGGTCACCGAGAGGCATGCAGCCATGTGGGGACCCCTGAATTCCATGACATGCCAGGACCGTCATGGGTCCTTAACCCCTTAGTGACGGCCACTTAACACCTGTCTAACCTGTCACTTAACACCTGTCTAACATTTTTTTTTTTTTTAGATGAATCCGGAAGTCCCCAACAGAGTGCAGCCGAACGGGGATCCGGATTTCCTGGATGTACATGTACGTCCTCTGTCACTAAGTGACAGCCACAGAGGACGTACATGTACGTCCATTGTCGGAAAGGGGTTAATGTAAGTTTACCCATGACGGTCCTGGCACATCATGGGTCCTTAAGGGGTTAACATTTGTTATCAGCCTATGCTAGTAGACAGCATCTAGGATAACCACTTCTTGCACCTTGTGTTTATGTGTGTTCACTAGTGGCTGTTCACTTTCTGATTTTAAAGGAGAATTATCACTGGCTAATAATTAACTAAATATAACTCTAAGCTTGAATATTTGTTTTCAGTTTTTATAAAATCTGTGGTATGGCTAAATTTAAAGATTTAAAAGTGATCCGGGGCCTTACTTCCAGACAGACTGCAGTTCCAGCGCTGCACTGCTCTCTGTCAGTCTTCCTCTGCTCCCCTCCCTCATGTAGCGTCTCGATCCAACCTCCTCCGATGATGGAGGATTTCTCCAGGTAAGCTGGAGCGCTCTCTAGCCATACCACAAATTGCATAAAAAGTTAAAACATGTATTCATACTAATCACTATATTTAGTTATTTATTAGCCAAACTTGTTTAGGGGTGATATTTTCCCTTCAATATCTTCCCTTTCCACTCAATGACCACCAGCATGTAAAACTATCTACTGAGCATGCTCCTTCCACTATCCTCACCTCTTCCACAAACTTCACCATTAACCTCAAGTCACTTAATTCTCAGAGGTTTTCAGTATTCCTTGGCTAAAGGATGTTCACCCATTTCCAGCAATGCCAACACTAACAGCCTTGTCAAAATTTATAACTCTGCCTTCTCCAGTTCAAACCTTCCTGCCTCTTTCTCTCTCTGTCTCTCACTCACCATCACCTCTCTTGTAACTCTAATCCATAACCATGGCTGAATAAATCTAGCTGTTTCCTCTGTATCTGACCCATCACTGGAGAAAGTCTGGAACCCTAGCATTTTTCTCTCTTTCTTTCTTTCTTTCTCTTTCTTTCTTTCTTTCTTTCTTTCTTTCTTTCTTTCTTTCTTTCTTTCTTTCTTTCTTTCTTTTCTTTCTTTCTTTCATCTCCACCACAAGACTTTTCCGGCTCCTTTAAATCCAAGGTAGATTCCATCTGGCAAAATATTCCTCCTTATACATACCATTCTCTCCAGCTCAGATATCCTTCTGATACTCTTTTTTTCACAGTCACAGAGGAGGATATCACAAGCCTGTTTCCCTGCTCTCTTTCCACTAATTGCAAACTCAGTCCATTTCCCTCTCACATTATCTAGTGCCTCTTCGCCATAGTACTCATAATATTACAAATTTTAACTCCTCCTTTGCCTCTGCTAATTTTCCTGTAACAAACATACCATACCAAGAGCCACTTTTAAAAAGTTGCATGCAAAATAGCGTGCAAATACAAGGCCCAGCCATCATGTCGCCTTGATTAAAAGGGTGACCTGAGAATTTCGCATTGCAGAACAGGGCTTCGATGCAGTCCCCAGAATTATTCTTTATCTTAAATGCGGTTCAGGCTCCTATTCATCCTAGTGAGAGCGTTTTGTTGCTTTGTCTCTCCAGCTCATTAAGTAAGTGACAGCAGTAGGGAATATGGAGAGCAATACATGCCGGTCCTATATTTTGACCATCAGAGGTGGTCATATATCAACCTTCTGGGAGAAAGTTTTATTTATTTCATCAAAGACTGGTCAGACTGTACATGGAGCGGCACTCAAGTACACTGCTTCGGCCTCTCTCTTTCCTTCTCTGTGTGCAGAATGACAGGGAGGATCAGAGCACTCATAGAAGGGGAGAAAGAGACTGGCGTAACTTACTTTAACGCAAGGTCTACAAGCGGGGTTTTATTACTTCTGTCCCATAGTTATTTATGTATACTATACTGAATACATTTTTGGTATCTTATATAAAGGGACTCTTTCTTCTTTTTGACCTTATTGTGTTTCTATTGGTGTTATCTCTACCCTTTACTGTATTTTATATGTCCATATTTGTATGTAAATGCATTGTTAGTTTACAGTATATGGGATTAGGTCTGATACCCATTGGTAGTTACCTTAATCAGGGGTTGTTTGTTCCCTTAAGTGAGGCGCAGCAACTAAGCAGTGTTTTTTAGTGCACTTCCTTTCCTTTTTTTCTTCTTTTGTAGACAAGCAGCATTGTAATGTATCAGCCAATCATCCGCATCCATCGGCAAAATTATTTTAATTAGTGCTGCTACAGAGAACAGGACCCTCGGTGATGCCCAGGGGTGTTAAATTTCTTGGGCACATTGGGCACACAGTTTGACAGTATGGGACTACATTCCCACCTTCAGGGATGGCTAGCTGATTGATGGCTGTTCAGGCTGGATGGTGGCTCCTGAGATGGCTATGGAGGCCCCGAGAAGGCCCTAGGGGAAGTATGCAGGGCAGCCTTTGTAGAAGGGAGACATGTGTGGCACACAGCAGAGAAGCATGCAGGGAGCCGGTAACGGTGAAAGCAACCTTGCATGCCGCTAGATGAGAATCTTGCACTTTCCTGCAGTGCGAGATTCTCATGTCGCCCTTTCAATCATGGAGACATGTTAAATGCGCCCTGTTGTAGCATGCTGTTTCGAATGCAACATTTCAAAAGGATACCCCATACCAGCAAGAAGAGAGTCCTTGATAACACCGCCCGATATCAAAAAGTATCTCTCCTGCCTTTTGCATATAAGCTTCTAAAATATTTAGTCTACTCACACTGCTCACTCCACATAAAATGTTCTCAGAAGATGAGCTAATAACATGAAAATTGACAAATCCCAAGGTTAATACATACTAGATATTCTGCTTAATCTCTCAGCTGCTTTTGTCACTGTCCATGCACATCAAATTCTTCATTTTCCTAGGCATTTGTAACCTAGATCTGAACTGGCTATCCTCTTATCTAGCTACAGTAATAGATCCTTCAGTGTCTCCATTGAAATATCTGCATCTTCTTCTGACCATCTTTTCAAGGTTCTGTTTTAGGACCACATCTGCCTTTCTTTACACATTATCATTTGGTGTACTAATTTAACCATGTTGGGCTCAAATATCTTCTCTATGCAGATGACACCCATATTTATTTATCTACACATCAACTAACTCCTGATGTTTAATCAAATGTCATAAATTGCCTCTCTCTTGTTGTGAATTGAATGCCCATGTGTACCTCAATCTCAGCATGACTAAAACTCACGTAATCCTCATTCCACCTAGCCCAGGTCCAGTAGTGCCAGTTGCGGAATCATCTTGCCTAGATTTGATAATTGACCCTGCTCTCCTCATATTCATACTGTTGCCAAATCTTTCCATTTATTCTCACATAACAACAAAAAACCTCTGCTACTGCGCAACTAAATTCTTATGCAAGCACTCATTCTATCCCACATGGACTACTGTAACCTTCTTCTCTCTGGTCTTCCTGCCTCTCAGCTCAATAAACTTCAGTCCACACAGAAATCTACAGTACATGTTATTTTACTCTCTCCCAGGTTTGCCTCTGCCCCCCCCCCCCATTCTTTTCAATGGTGGCCCATTAAATTCAATATATCATCTTTCTCATTCAAGGCCCTCTCTCCTCTACCCATTCATACATCTCTAAGTTGATCTCCTGCAAAACCCCATCATTCTACTTATGATCAGCAAAGGACACACTCCTCACAGCTATGTTTGTGTCTACAACTCTCTCATATCAACCCCTTTGTCCTCATTTCTCCCAGCCTGCAACAGTGCAATTCTCTCACTGTTTTCATGTCTTACTTAAAAGAAAATCTCTTCAATGAAGCTTCAACAAACTAGATGGTACTAACACTTACAACTCAACTCCAAGTTAAGATCTCCAGAAGAAGGTGCCAGTTTGAGCGCCAAAATGTATTGAGCTTCACAACCAGGGCTCCCTATAAGGAAAAACACTTGAGGAAGAGACAAGGAGACCGAGTGGCAGAGAATCGAGGACCCCCACAGGAGGACCGACATCATGGAGGGATCGAAAGCTTGCCATTTGAGCGACCAACTTATTTGATGAGCACATTTCATATCTATTTCAAGTAAGCATACAT
The DNA here is from genome assembly GCA_037306005.1 of Rhinophrynus dorsalis. Lineage (NCBI taxonomy): Eukaryota > Metazoa > Chordata > Amphibia > Anura > Rhinophrynidae > Rhinophrynus > Rhinophrynus dorsalis. The sequence goes on along the minus strand of CM074720.1, from coordinate 90,888,175 downwards.
TTGCAGTATATGGACTCTGGACGGAGTCATGTGAAATTATGTTGTTATGTTATGTTATACTTGTCTGTAAGCAGAATATCTTACTCTAATCATCTGTTCCCTCTTTCCTCGATCTTAGTACACATCTATCACGGTCCTCATTTCTGTGTCCTCATATCTATACGATCACTCTTCATCAGCTCACTCCCTTCTCCATCACTGCACCACCTGCCTGCTCCTAGTCATTGTATATGAGACATAGATATAGTAGCTTATATCTATCTAGTAAACTGATTTTTTTTTTTTATTTGTGTGCCTTTTCCTCTCACCAGTTATCTTCATGGTTATGACACATATGGATCTGGTCATTTGACAATGTTAGATATTGTGTTTGTTACGTACTCTCTGGGAGGGAAAGAGAAAGGGATGAGTGGATGAGGAAAATAGGCTCAAAAGAAGCGGCAAATGAGAAGGAGGGAAAAAGGGTTGAGATGATGAGGCTAATTGAAGGGAAGGAGAAAAGGCTGAATGGATGCTGCAAATGGAAGGGAGGGGTGAGAGAAGGTGGTGAAAGTGCTGGTTATTTTGATGTTACGAGAAGATAAGAGAGAAGAGAAGAGATGGTTCTGTGAAACTCTGAAGTTGGGGGAGCAGAGAGAATGCTCTCAGACGTCAGGGTTGTCGTACTGCTGGCAATGTATAAAGAAGAAATTATTCTCCCTCCCCTTGCATACTTAATTCTTAGTGCATATGGCAATAAGTGTCTATATTGAGAAGGCGAAGTGCCTGCCACACATCGACAGACACACATAGCATTTGATTGTGGCAAAGAGATGGAGCATGTATGGATGCCAGATCATCTCTTTAAATCTGGACACATATGAAAAATGCCTGCTGCATGGACACATGGGAATATTTGCAGCAAATATTTTTCGTATGTGTCAAGTTTAAAAGGGATAATCTGGCAACCTTAGCATGTATCACTTATTAGTAATGTGTATCCATGTATACACATATATTGTTTTGAATAATGTGTACAGTTATTTGCATTTTTTATCTCTGTTGAAGTCTTCCTCTGGGTCACAACAAACAAGCATGTTAAGTAGACTTGAATGCCTTGACAAACCATTTAAAACCTTAGGGATGTAAATCATCATTCTTAAGAAAACTGCTTAAATATTGACTAATTGTTTTTAAATCTTATAAGCATTAGCTTGCAGTGGTTTCCTGTGGAAATTAGAAATGTCATGTATAATCATGTACATAAACTTAACTGCAGATGAGTTAACATCATGAATGTTCTTGTTGAATGATAAATATATGGGTGTGCTGTTTCCATGGACACTTAACAGTGCCATTGTTGAATTCTTCACAGTAAACAAATTAAGGGCAACTACCATATTTTATTCAGTCTGCCCAGCCGGAGAACGACTTCTCGTTCCCCTTTGGTACTTAAATGGTTAAAGTGATCAGGGTGTCACTCATGGGTCTTTAATCCATCAAATGGTAGAGATGTATCCCCCTAATGCTTTGGAGATAACTTTAGCATTTAAGGTGCTAAAATAATGAAAGATCTTTATTAAACAATATCAACATTTCATCATGCTTCATCAAGGCTCCTGCAGCGCAGATATGGTGAGATACTAAATACATGCATTCACTTCTTTCTCAGCCATCTGTGATTATTTGTCTGATCACTTGTTGTGACCATTGAGTGGACATTTGTGCTTGACTTGGGTACTCATGCATGACCTTACTAAGCAGTGACCCCATTCTCAACTGCCTTTATATAGAAATGACTATAAACAAAAAAGTGTTTTGGATATTCATTTTAATGTAGATGCCAGGTATTCATGTTTTAAAGACTTTCCTGCCTACAATAATTATTATAACGCTTTCTGTAGGGTATTCTAACTACCTAATTATCATCCACTTATTATATGCAAAATAGTGGCAGGTGTGGTAGGATTTATTGACTTTGTTGTTCTTGATGAGGCTTGGAATAGACTGTGGGAATACTCAAATTCTGAACATGTAAATACAGGATTTTTCAAGCATATTATACTTGGGAGATTGGAAGGACCAGAAATCACTGGCTATTATAATAGTAATAAATGTAGTTAAAACATATAAATAACCCAGTTTAATGCCTTGGATGAATGCATTGTAGAGGAATTAATTGGAGACCTCTTTAGTATACAAAGCATTAATGGTCACACCAAAAGTGTCTTATATATATTCTTTTGAGTGCCAGAGGGGTATGAATTCGTCACGTACCCCTCTGGCACTCAGTGAGATATACATACAATTAAGTCATGTTATGATGCACATTTCAATCTGCCGTTTAATTGTAACTTTAATTAATCCTATCCTTTCGGCACTTAGCTCAACTTTAACCTGCCAGAAAAGGAAGTTAATGTTCAGCCAGCAAAGCACAAATTCAGTCCAACAGCATCATTGGCATTATTCAACTTTTCTCACCATAAGTACATGCTCATAATGCCCTACAGAGAAACTACCTTTGTCAATATTTTTATAGCAGGATTTTTTTCAACAGCAATAGAACAAATTTCAAGCATCCCTTTGATCACTCTATGCAACAATGATTTGAGGCCTTTCCCTAAGTACAATTCCTATATCTCAATGTACACAATAGGAAAGTTCTTGCCTACAGAAACTCCTCTCATTAAAAGCCTAATCTGTTCCACTACATTCTTGCCAGACAGAATGATCCAGCATTAGAGCATGCCTCAATAGTAAGCGGTAATAAGACTGATAGAAACAGCTTAAGTAATTGGATTGCTATATGGTATTGAATGTCTGACAACAAAAGATATCAATCTCTATTCTACCACGGAATCTTTGTTCCAGCAATGAATTCATTTAGTCATGCCTTTGGAGGCTTGTGGTCCCCGTAGGAGAAATGACAGACCGAGGACACAAAAGCAAGGCCATCTGATGAGCGCAGGAAAAGCGACTGTACCATTCCAAGAAGTTAATTATAGTGAACAAAAGCAGCAGACATTGACTTGTTGATCATTACCATAATCACATTACTACAGTGGTCTCCAATTCCCATCATAGCAGGGTCTTAGGTTCAACCCTCTCTGCACTGGTAGATCACATTTTGACACCTAAAGGATGCAGTGCATTGGTGCTATAAAATTCAAGAAACCTCAAATGACGTTCATATCAATTATTGTCCTGAAATTTTAGATTTTCTACTTAAAGGGTTAGTAACGTCCGATTATAATTTCATGTTATATTGTAGATATTAAAAAAAAAAAAATTATCTGCAGCAAGTCCTGTCTCTCAAACATTTATAGTTTGAAAGATATATCATTTTAAAGGTCCCCTCTTCTCTTTCACTGATGTCAGCTGTAAAGCTGACAGAAGGAGATTCGAGTCATGTGACTTGACAGCAGCTCTTCAGCAGAGCCGAAATACCGCTATCTAAACAGAAATACTTCATAGGAACGGTCTACAAAGTGTGTCTGGTTTGCAAGCACACTTTGTAGACCGTTCCAGTTAAGTATTTCTTTTTAGATTGCAATATTTTGGCCGCAGACTGTTCCCGGTGCCAGGATCTCCTTCTGTCAGCTTACAACTAACATTAGTAAAAGGGGAGGGAGGGGGAACTTTAAAATGTTTTATCTCTCAAACTATAAATGTTTGGGATACGGGAATTGCTGCAGCTAATTTATTGTTTTTAATATCTACAATATAACATGAAATTATAATTGCACATTACTAACCCTTTAAACCTTTTAATGACCAGCCGTGCTGCACTCGACCAGCAGTTAAGTAACACAGGTCTTTTTTTTGTTTGCGCACTGAATTCTGGGGCCTCCAATTGGCATGCAGCCATGTAGGGACCTCGGAATTCCATGACGGGCCAGGACCTTCACTGTTCCTTAAGTGCCAGACCGCCGTGGTGACCCAGCATGTCATTAGTCCTTAAGGTGTTAAACACTGTAAGCGTCTTTTTATTTATTGTTTACATTGCCTTTTCAATTTGTTTTAACCCTTTGTATGCCCGTGGGTTACCCCCTCTGGTGCTCAAAGGGTTAAACCTTTGAGTGCCTGAGGGGTACGCAACTCATTGCGTTGTATACCCCTCCGGCACTCAAAGGGTTAATAACTAAGTTGCCAAAAATAGTACTTTCATGTTCTATTCATAGTCCAGCTATATTCAGTTTTACTTAGAATTGCACTTGTCACCCAAAGATGTTTAATTAATTTTAAATAGACGTAAAAATAAAATTGTCAATATGCTGCACTACCCATTTGTTTGTAACTTAGACTGTTTTTTTCAGAAATTACCACTGATCTGTGTGAGACACTTAGCTTCTGTGCTAGACGGTATTACAACACACTGTGCCATGAATGACCATAGACAGAAGCCCACACATTGGGGCAATTCCAATAGAACAGCGAGTGATAGCTTTGACCCCTAACAGGACTAATTAACCTATTGTGAGGGAATTAGTGACAACAAACTATACAATTTATTTACTCAAAGACTATTTCACGAAAAAAAAAATTGTTAGCACAAGATAAAGACAGATTTTAACCCTTTGTGTGACAGAGGGGTGCACAACACATTGCAAACACATTGAAAATACTTGTCTTAGGGCGACAGCTCCAATTTAACACTAAGTAAATTTTACATTAACCCTTTAAGTACCAGAGAGGTGTACAATGCATTGAGAAGCAATGTGTTGTACACCCCTCTGGCCCTTAAAGGGTTAAACATAGCCTTAACCCTTTGTGTGCCAGAGAGGTACACAACGCATTGCAGAGCAATGTCTTGTGTACACCTCTGGCACTCAAAGGGTTAAATAGCATAAGGTAGTTTTCCTACATTTTGCTTAAATATATCAGGCCTCATACATGAAGGCAAAGCCTATTTTGGCTTTAACGAATTGTATTACAGGAGACAAAAAAAATCCAATTGATTGAAATGGAGCTTTTTAACCTCTTGAATGCTGGAGACCTCGTTAAAGTTCAAAGGATTAAATGTCCCAATAAAAGGGGCATTAGAGGGGCAATATAAGCCCTCAGAGATATGGGAACACAGCTCCCATCCTATATAATAATTCGCTAGGATGTTTGTCAGAAGCCGTCATGTACAGTAGAGACTGCCCGAATGCACAGAATTCTGGGAGCACGGACTGCTGGAGTTCTGTGCTGGGAGCATTCTGTGCTTTCAGGCAGTCTCTACAGTGCATGACTACGTGGGCGTCAGGAGGCAGAGCAGGACCAGCCTCTTAACATCACCTGGACTTTGGCCCGTGTACATGGGCTTTTACACTTGTAGCATATACATCACAGTTTCTCTCCTGGTTTGCTGTGCACATCACTGATATCTGCACAGCTGGGTCATGTTAGCACCATTCACCATTTGCTGACACAGAATCCCCATAAAAGCCCTGTGTTGGCAAATTCACCATCAGTAGGTTTCTTTGGGTAGGGGAGAACGATCCCATCAGTGCTGAGTAAGATGCTGACATCACCCAGCTGTGCATGTATCAGTGAGGTAGAGAGAGAGAATAAAGCAGTGGGTTTTAACCTTTTGAGTGCCAGAGGGATACACAACGCATTGCTTTGCAATGCGTTGAGTGCCCCTCTGTCACTCAAACGGTTAAGTTATGGAAGCTCTGTTACCATAGTTGTGAGGGCATTTCCAGAAGTTTAAATAGTTTTTTTATTGAACTTATACTGCCCTTTTAAAACATATGGGAATTTTTTTTTGCATTACCACTTGTTCCTTACACTCCGGTTAGTGTGCTCCAGAATTGCTCCACCTGGTCTTTATACATAAGTTCTGTTTTATTTTTTTATTGTGATTAGTATTCATCTCTCCCACTTTGCTATGAAGACATCTTCAGAATTTCTTTTTGAGCCTTTCTGTAAGCAGAGGAATGTCTGTGTCTAGTCAAGATGGTTTATCTCTACTGAGAGAAAAACTGACCTTGATGGTCAATGGCCCTCTAGGTAGAAGGTGATACCAGCTCTACAACAAATTGTGAACAAGTAGACATGTCATACCATCAGCTAGAAAGCAATAAAAAATAAGAGAATGCTAAAAATATTTTTCACAATACACTAGGCTACAAAACAAATATATTTTCATAATAGTTTACTTAAGGATCAATAAAGTTTTATTATAATCTAATGCATATTGTACAGTGCATGAGTACTCCCACTGCTGGCAGCTGCTTAATTCAGACGTTATTAATGTCCATACTTTCACAGAGTAGTGGAGCTGTTACCATTACATTCTATGGAAAACTGTTACTAGAGGCTCACTTCTACCATGGATTGAGCTAGAATTACTGGGATATGCAATAAGTTGAGATCAAAAGAGATAACTAGGATATGCACTAAGTTGTGATAAAGAGGAGATAAAAAGAGATAACTTTTCCCGTGATATCACTTCTGCAGTTCCTGTGGGGAAGGCTCTATAGCATAACAAGGATATTTAGAAGGGATATCACTGGATATGTTATCTCCTCATTATCACATTTTTATAATATAGAAAACAACAGTTTGAACTATAATACTATAATTAGGCTGACCATATTTCCTTGAGACAAAAATGGGGCGGGGTGTGGGACAGACGGACAATGGGACTCCAAAACTCTGAGTCCGATCGCAGTAAGCTGCAAGCAGCAAGAATGTGTTTGCTCCGTCTCTTCCTAGCAGTGTTCTCTCTATCTGGCCAAAAAGCCTGCCCCTGAAGTACATCAGAACTTCCTCTCTTCGTCACTCACACTATTGGTTTTACTGTGTTTACTGTACACAGAGATTACCATAGAGTCTTATGACTAGTCATCATATCACTGTCTAAGAGACTCTATGGTAATTTATCATAGACTTGAGAGTCTTCGAGTGTGACAAAAGGAAGTTCTGATTTACTTTATCATATGAGAAATAAACAAGCTGTGTTTAGTTTTTGTACATAAAATTAAAAACTATATAAGTTATAATAAAAATGGGACAACGTTGACATTTATATTAAAAAGACAGGATGTATGGTCACCCTAATTATAATGCTTTTTGAATAAAGCCACTGCCAGCAGTGCATATACTGTTACTTTAAAGATGTAGTTGTATGAAAGCAATTCCATTGTACCGAACATTTTTCTTCTTTTGTTATGTAAAATTCACTGGGATAGAGTGCCTGAATAATGGTGATGACCATGGAATCTGAACTTCTAGTCACAGACATGGTAGTATATGGATCTAACCCTAATCGTGTCTGCATAAGTAATTTCTCCCTAAATGTGTGGGGCCATGTCTACAGGCACTAAAGTTATTAAGTGATTGATTGAGTGATTGAGTGATTGACTTTTACAGGCTGTTTGACAGGTGAGTGTAAATGATTGCAGTCTAGAAATCACTGCATTTTTGTGTGTGCTTGTTTAGGCTCTTGTGTAATAAACCACTAAACAGTGAATAGTATTTTCACAGTCACTTGTCAACATTTGAAAAAAAAAGTATGAATATATTGACATATTATGCATAGATTGTATGCAACATTGAATTATTATACTCTCTTTATGCTTGTCACCAATATATGTTACAGTATTGTACACATGCATTTTATATCATTTGTATCTTTTTTGTGTTGTACTCTTGCAAACAAAAGGTGACCAAAAAGTAAACAATCCCTCCATCATACAGATTACACTATATAATAATAATGTCAGAAACAGATCTGGAAACAGGGCCGGCGCCACCTATAGGCGATGTAGGCACCGGCCTAGGGCGCACAAGTACTGGGGGTGCGGGCATGCAGCGGAGAAAAGCTGCTCCCGCACCCACCACACCGGAACGCAACACAGTCAGGTCTGTGTTGCTACTGCGCTCCCTCGTCGCGGTTGCTCTTTAGTAACGCAGAGCGCGCTGGGAGTCATGATCTCCCGGCGCGCTCTGAATTACTGAAGAGAAGACGGTGCGGGAGCCACAAGTATGTGATGGGGGGCAAGTTGGAGCTGAGGGGGCATAGTGGAGCTGCTGGGGGAAAGTTGGAGCTGATGGGGGGCAAAGTGGAGATGGGGCAAGTTGGAGCTGATAGGGCATAGTGGAGTTGTTGGGTGAAAGTTGGAGCAGATGGGGGGCAAAGTGGAGCTGGTGGGACAAAGTGGAGCTGGTGGGGGCAAGTTGGAGCTGATGGGGCCAAGTTGGAGTTGATGGGGCAAAGTGGAGCTAGTGGGGGGCAAGTTGTTGCTGGTGGGGCAAAGTGGAGCTGGTGGGGGCAAGTTGGAGCTGATAGGGGGCATAGTGGAGCTGGTGGGGCAAGAAAAGAGGTGGGGTATAAGTAGGCGGGGTATAAAGGAGTGGGACACAAGGGGCGGAGCCAAGGGGCGGCAAAAGTAGGTTTTGCCTAGGGTGGCAAAAATCCTTGCACCGGCCCTGTCTGGAAACCTGTCTCCACCAAAAGAATCCATAGCTTATAATATTTCCATTGCAGCTAAAAATACAAATACAGGTCAGAGGACACACAAGAAGAAAACATATGATAAATCCCTGACACCCAAAAGGACAAGCCTTTGTTGCGGCGTTGCAGGAGAGATAACATACACCCAAAGAAATAAACTCTTTATTATATACTAGTTGAACAGCCCGTTACACGGGCCACAGTGCCACTGCCACCCGGTCGCAGGGCAGTCACACGCAGTAGAGACTGCCCGCACCACAGCTGATACAGAGCTGGATGCTCCTTCGGAGCGCCCAGCTCTGTATCAGCCGCGGCGCGGGCAGCCTCTACTGCGCATGACTGCAGCATGCGCAGCAGTGTGTACTGCGCATGTCGCTGCGTTACACACGATTTAGCGAATTATTATATAGGATTATTAAATCCTGCATCCACAGGTCCCAAAACAAACCAATAAACACTCAAGAAAAATATGTTTGAGAGATATCAAATGAATTTAATCATGCATAAATAATAAAATAATATTATATAAACACTAATAAATGGCCAGTCAAACAGAACCTTAAGATATACATATTATTATAAAACCTAATATAGCATAGACCACTTTAAAATAGTAGAGCAGTGGCACAGTCTTCAATGAACAGGATCTTGGGTTCACTTTATTACACTACTAGTTGAAGAGCCCGTTACACGGGCCACAGTGCCATTGCCAGACGGTCACAGGGCAGTCATGCGCAGTAGAGACTGCCCGCACCGCGGCTGATACAGAGCTGCACACTCCTTCGGAGCATACAGCTCTGTATCAGCCGCAGCACGGGCAGTCTCTACTGCGCATGACTTTCTTGTTACACACGTTATAGCGAATTATTATATAGGATAGAAACCAATATCTGTTCCTGTATTGGTATACTCATATATACTAAATCACTTATTCATGTTGTAAATATCACAGTGCTGTATACACTGATGTTTAATTAATAATATTATGCATGACACTGCTATGAATAATTTACTTTTCAGATGTATTTGAATTACTTTTGAAGAACTGTTTTTAACCCCTTAGGATTACAACCCCCTACTTATGTGTTTTCATAGTGGGACTGTCACTTTGTAACAAATAGGTGATTATGAAAAAAATCTTTCAAAATCAATCATATGTTTTGTTAGCCATTTTAACCCAAGTCAATGAGATATTTAGATATTTTTAATTGAAGTACATGCAAATTAGACAGTACTGTCTGGCATGCCAGCCAGATACGATCATTCCAGACTGCTCTCCCTCAATCTCAGTAACCAGTAGTAGCTCATTTGCATAAACTGACCAACTGACTATAGTTCACATCTGGTTGAGATGGATGCTGCCACTGAGGTGAGAATGTGGATAGGTGACAGTCACACCTTAAAGATTAACTATTCCATAGAAAATAGTGGATATTAATGTATTTAGCAGAAGGGATTACCTAGCTAGGCATGTGCTTTTCTAACAAACATCAGGTATATCATCTACATTTTATTTTCCACTGGAAATCTGCTGCAGTCTATTGCTTCTCATTTTCAATTTACCATCTGATAAAGGCAATAGAATCTAAAGAACCTTTTATTGCTTGCTTTTTTTTATTGTGTTTTTCTTTTTTTACTCTTTAGGATATTTAATTCAGACTTTTGACGCTTATTGTTTCTCTGGTAGTCACAGAACCACACATACACTGTCTGCCCCTCCCCTTCTTCCACTATCCACTGGTAGTCACAGAGCTTCACATGCACTGTCTGTAACCTATGCCTTGTTGCACTGACCACCAGTACCAGAACCATTCATATACTATCTGCAATCCCAGCCTTTTCTGCTGTCTGCCATTACTTACATTTGTTCTGTTGCATCCTTAATACATTTTCACAGAATCCTAGGGCTCCACGGTACACAGTTAAAGATCCATTGATCTATAATAAAGGCATGTGAACAAAAGGCAGACTAATATATAACTATATAATGTAAATTTCAGATACAATGCAATTAATTTAAAATAGTTATACCAAACTGCTGTAAGAATTATGACTCCTAATTCGGTAAACCAAGTCACCATAAGACAAGTTTTGTTTATTTGACAGAGACTTAAAATATGTCTGTCTGTTGTGCTATTAATTTTATGTAACATAAATTGTGTTTGAGAAATGTTTTGGTGGCCCAGTGTGGCACTCAATGCTAATTCCATGCTAATTAGCTTTGTACAAGGATGTACATATCAATCACTGCTCTGTTAGAAAGGGCACTAGTGTGTGTGTGTATGTGTGTGTGTGCGCGCGTGTGTGTGTGTGTATGTATATGTGTGTGTATGTAAGTGTGTGTATGAGTATGTGTGTGTGTGTGTGTGTGTGTGTGTGTGTGTGTGTGTGTGTGTGTATGTATATGTGTATGTGTGTGTGTGTGAGAGTATGTATGGATTCATTCATTGCACAGTGTGTGGTATTATTGGCCAAGAACAGAAACTAATTAAGATGAAGTGCACACACTGTCAACAACAAATAAAGGTTAATTTCCCAAAAAATGATTTATGGTACAAAGAAATGACTAGCATAACATACAGGCAGTTTTTGATTCTGTTTAAGATAAACTACACTTATGCTAGGGTGACAGGTCCACTTTAACCCTTTAAGGACCGGAGAGCACAACTAATTGCTTTGCAATGTGGTATGCACCCCTCTGATTCTTAAAGGGTTAAATAAGTTACGAGACACATATTCCTATAGGCATAGCTCCATTTAGCAATTCTACTTCACAACAATAAAAATAAGACTATCCTTAAAGCTAATGATTTCTAATTACAACAAAATGAGCCCTTTGAACATTATGGAACATGCAAATAAATGTGTAAATATTTTCCATAGAAGTCCTGAGATTGTGTTTTCTTTTTGCATGGCATTCTGATTGCAATAACAGATGTGCTGGGCTTTCACTTATAATGATTTACAATGGTTTATATTTCAAATGATAGAATGATTTATTTTTACAATTACACTCTAACAGCCTGAATTATAAGCTCCTTGGGATTTGTTTCCTTCTGGTTGTTTTAACTTTCTTGTTTCTAGCCTTTTCCAGTCATTTCCCTCTTTCATTTTACATCTCTAGCCATATGCATAAATATACCTCCCAAGTGCCTCTCTTTAGTAGATATAAGGTGTCCATACCTCCCAAGTGTCCCTCTTTAGTAGATATGTGTCCATACCTCCCAAGTGTCCCTCTTTAGGAGATATGTGTCCATACCTCCCAAGTGTCCTTCTTTAGGAGATATTAGGGGTCCATACCTCCCAGTCGTCCCTCTTTAGGAGATATTAGGGGTCCATCCCTTTCAAGTGTCCATTTTTAGGAGATATTGAGGGTCCATACCTCCCAAGGGTCCTTCTTTAGGAGATGTTAGGGCGATACCTCCCAAGTGTCCCTCTTTAGGAGACATAGGACCCAAATCCCTCTGTCCCTCTTTCAAACCCCGTTGTCCCTTTTTTAGGAGATCAGATTGTGTGGTGTGTGTATAAGTGTATCACATTGCTCGACAGCAGTAAAACTCACATAAATGTTTGTTTAAACATCAGCATATGTGTTTATAAAGTAGTCTAGGTAATTAAAATACTTTGGTCTTGCTCTAAATCATTTATTTAGTTATGCAAAGAGGTATCAATAGGTCATGAAATAACTTAAAAATTATTGGTACTGCCCCGCCCACCAGCCCTCCCAAAAGTGTCCCTCTTTCACCATTTGAGATGTTGTGAAGTATGCACAAATGAAACATGGATTAATTGTGGAGCAAATCAACAGCCCCGCAAAGGATAAGCTAAAATCCCCATTGATTTGAATGAAACGTTTAACAGTTTAAATGTTATAGAGACTCCAGTACATTAGTTTTGGAGATCTTTCCAGCATTCAAGGGGTGAAAAGCCTCATTAAGTTAATGATGGTGCACTTCGTTTGCTCCAGACTTGCTCCAGGGGTTATGCGCTATGGAGCAATAAAGAGATGATAAAGGTGAGTTAAACTATTTAGGGTTTAACATTTTCCATTTCTTGATTTATCCTACGAATTACTTTGTAGTAGCCATATTAGTCCAATTTTAGTAATACAAATATGTGAATACTTGGTATTTGGTGATATATTTTTATTTGGACTAACAGTTATATATTTTAAAGGGATAGTAATGTCTTAGATAAATAAAAAATAATATTGTAGATTATCAAAAAATAAATTAATTGATGCCAGTCTGATCTCTCAAACATTTATGGTTTGAGAGATATAACATTTTAAAGTTCCCCCTTCACTGATGTCAGCTGTAAAGCTGACGGAGATTTGTGTTGGTCGACTCGAGGCGGCTCTTCAGCAGAGCCAAAATACCGCAATCTTAAAATAACTACTTCATTAAAATGGTCTACAAAGTGTGCCTGGTTTGCAAGCACACTTTGTAGACCGTTCCAATGAAGTATTTATTTTTAGACTGCGGTATTTCGGCTCTGCTATCTACGATATTATTAACCCTTTAAGACAAGCTTTTGAGAGATCAGCTCTATTTAAGGTCAAGAAATACCGAATCACAAAATCTTGTAAATCACACAAACCATGCAACTTTCCCAAGTTAGATAACAATGTAAATGCTCGCAGGGAAAGCTTGGGGAGGGTGAAAAAGTGATATCTCTGTAACTGGAGGGGGCAATAAATAAAGAATGTCTGAGCAGTGGCGTGGATGCAGTAGTCTGCTCTGTATCCAAACCACTGCTCAGACATGCTTTATTTATTGTCCACTCCAGTTATGTAGATATCACCTTTTCACCCTATCCAAGCTTTCCCTGTACACATCCTAGATTGTTATCTCACATGGGAACTCTGCATTGTTTTGAACAGACTGTGTGACTGAACAGACTTTGTGATTCAGTATTGCTTGATCTGAGGAAGACAGCTGATCTCTCAAAAGCTTGTCTTAAAATATAAACTGTTAGTATAAATAAAAAAGTATCACTAAATACCAGTGATTTTGCAGTAGCAGTACTAGTACAGTTTTAGTAATATAAAGGGGGCAAATATAGATGTTGATACCTTTATTGGCTAACTAAGCAGATTTAGGATGCAAGCTTTCAAGATCTTAGGTCTCTTCCTCAGGCATGTTATACAGATGAATACATCTGTATAATTCATCTGTATAACATGACTGAGGAAAAGAGGTCTTGAAAGCTTCCATCCTAAATCTGCTTAGTTAGCCAATAAAGGTATCATCAACTATATTTGCCTTCTGTATTTCTACTGCTAACACGGTACCAACTCTCATCTGTTAGTAATATAAAGGTCCTGATCCTCCTGTTCTACACATCTGATTGTACTATTTAATACCTCTGTATGTCTATTCCCCAATTGTACAGCGCTGCGGAATTAGTTGGCGCTATATAAATAAAGAATAATAATAATAATAATAATATGAGTACTTTGGTATTGGGTAATATCTTATTTATCTGAATTAACAATTAATATTTTAGAGCAAGCTTTCAAGAGAATAGCACTCTTCCTCAGGTCAAGCAATACTAAATTACTATGACCTGGCATTGCTTGACCTGAGGAAGAAAGCTGATATTTGAAAGCTTGTTTTAACCCTTTGAGTGACAGTGGGGTATGGAACGCATTGCTTTGCAATGCGTTCCATACTCCTCTGGCATTCAAAGGGTTAAAATATAAACTGTCAAGCCAAATAAAAACGGTATCACCAAATACCATAGTACTCATAGCTTTGTTTTACAGAATAGCATAGGAATTGTTGGAGAGTCCACCACACTAAACAGTTAATTACCTCTTTATCAGACTTTTATCATATCATATCGCTTTTATCATCTTCTCGTATTTCAAATTTCAGCCCCAAGGACTCAAATTTTCCAGCCTGGAGTAAGGAAATATGTTGATTTTCTTCAATGTTATATAACCACAGTGAATTCTATGGATTTGTCCTGGAGACTCTGGCTTTCTGAGTTAATTACTATGTCTCCAAAGGGGTTATTTTTGAGGTGAGTTCCCTGGTAACTCTACACTCCCACTCCCCTCTGTTTTATCAGGGCAAATGTTGCCATTGATTTCCCAAATCCCACCCACTCCCATGAACCTTTGTGTGCCAGAGGGATAATCAATGCACTGTGAAGCAATGTGTTGCATTCCTATCTGGCATTCAAAGGGTTAAGCACCATCCACATAATGACATGAATTGTGCATACCTCCCAAGTGTTCCTCTTTAGGAGGGACAGTCCCTCTTTGAGACCCAAATCTCCCTGTCCCACTTTCCCACCCCAGTGTCCCTCTTTTTAGGGGATCAGACTATGTGATGAGTATGTAAGTGCATTACATCTCTCCACAACAATAAAACTCACATTAATATTTGTATAAACTTCAATGTGTGTGTTTATAAATTAATCTGTGTAAATAAAATACTTTGGTCTTGCTCTAAATCTTTTATTAGGTTACACAAATTGGTGTGAATAGGTCATGACATAACCTAAACATTCTCAGTAATGCCCTTCCCACCAGCCATTCCCCAGAAACACCCCCTAAAACACGAGTGTCCCTCTTAGTCCGTTTGAAATGTTGGGAGGTATGATTGTGTAATATAAATACTGCCACCCCCAGCTGTTACTTTAGGGCCTGTGGATTTCATGGTGCGCAGGTATGCAAATGAGCTATATGCAATAAGCTAAAAAAGATACTCATTTATTTAAATGGGGCTTTAACCCCTTGAATGCTAGAGAGATCTGCCATGCATTGCTTCAGATTTGTGGAGTGCTTATTTTTTTCACCTATGGTGCAGCTGGTTTGCTCCAGAACTGATTCTCTTTTCTGCATAAGGCCCTAAGTCTCAATAAACAAAAGATGATTGTAGTGTGTATACTGGAGTTTGTTCCTATTCATTTCACTGCCGAGCAAGTTCATCTGAAAGGAGCTCTTCACATAATGGCAATCATTCAATGCCAGCAGAAAAGAATCTCAAAGAGAGGACAGTAAGAAGCATCCTAAAAATGTGCAGCTAAATTAAAACTCTGGAAATCTATCGTCCCGCGGGAAACATCTAGATTGAAATACAATCTCAAACTCAAAAACCGCAAGTTCTTACAAGCAATAAGGTTTTCAGTAGAACAACTAAACCATACTAAGCATATACCTACAGCAGTTGCAAGTTATGTCAATTAAGGTGTTATTTTAAGACTTGCAAACCATATTTTAAGGTATTTTCCAGTGAAAAAATATGCTGGGCTATTAATAACCATATCCTCACTACTTCTGGGTTTTTTTTCTATAAGATCATTGATATTAATTAACCATGATAAAATTAGGGTGAAATTATATTTAGTTTAATCTCAGCTTATGAGAGATGATTTAATTGCATGTCTAGTAAAATGTACCTCTTGGCCACACTGTTTAGCATTCAATGGGTAAATAATGTGGACCATAAGCAGAGAGGACCAATTCTGGTGCAAACAAGCTAAACCATAGAAGACAAAAATGCTCATTCATTTAACCCTTTCTGTCCCACAGGGGTACCCCTCAGGCACCGAAATTGTGGAAGGGTCAGTAATGCCCGTATTTAACTTTATTTAATACTGTAGAGGTTACAAAAATAAAGTATTTAGAGAAACTGCTATCTCTCAAACCCTTACGTTCCACTGAAGTTTCTTTTTGAAGTAAGGCGATTTTGGCTGAAGAGCCGCCGGCTGGTCCCAGGACTGGGATCTCCTGCTGTCAGCAGAGCACTGATGTCAGGAGAAGGGGAGAGAAGGGGGAGCTTTAGCGGCAAATATCTCTCAAGCCATAAGGGTTTGAGAGATGACACTGTCTCCAAATACTTTATTTTTGTAACCTCTACAATATTAAATAAAGTTAAATACGGGTATTACTGACCCTTTGAGTGCTAGAGATCAAATGGGGTCCAATAAAAATTCTAATTGATTTAATGGGGAATTTTAACCCCTTGAATACTAGAGAGTTTGAAATGGGGCTTTTAACTACTTTAACTTTAGAAAGGTTTCCAACGTAGTGGCGTTGGAGACCTCTCTAGCATTTAAGGGGTTAAAAGCCACCTTTAATCCTTTGAGACAGAGATGTTTGCTTTGAATACCCCTCTGGCACTCAGAAGGTTAAATCAGTGGGTATTTGAGGACTTTTTTTGTTTCCTATAGTGCAGCTGACTTGCCCAGAATGACTCCATTTTAGTACATTACTCTCATTATCATAACAAAAAGAAATATCACAATGGAACTCATAAAGTGCCAATAAAAGTATATATTCACATTATGTGTAAAAACAACTATTATTTATATCTAAATCACCATTTATGAGCAATAACCTGTATCACACTTATGTTTATTAACAGCTTGTCCTCTTTTATGGTGTGATTATTTGAGAAACCAAGTAGGAAAAACATAACGCAGCCCATGTAAACCAGTTGAAGGAATAATGTTTTGCATAGCAGTGTACGACATGGTTAAAGCAGAACTGAATAGAAAAACAAACTTTAATAGGTTTATATATTATACCTTAAATACACAGAAGAAACACACATAAAATAGCTCCACAGGGTGTTTAAAAACAATGGCTAACGCCTGAACAACCCCTGCCACATGCTGCTTGCCCTTAGGGCATGTTTTCCAACCACTTGGCTTTAAATACCATCAGAATGGTTTGTAAAATGTTGATATAAGGTGATGCTATATCAGTTGTGGCTGAGTCTAGGCTGGTCATATGCCCTTAGGTAGAGAAGAAGTGTGGCTTTCCTATGGATTTATAATATAGGCCCTTCAAACCATGTTTATTTTGTTGCTGGATAAGTAAGTTAAACTGAACTGGACAGCCCTTTCTTTCACCTTTGAATAACAAGGTTAGCATAACCATCATGCTTATAAATGTAACACGTAGGATTAGGATTTGTAATATATCCTATATAATAATTCGCTAGGATTTTTGTCAGAAGCTGTCATGTGCAGTAGAGATTGCCCGAACCCACAAAATGCTGGCAGCACAGAATGCAGAGAGAACAGAATGCTGGGAGGTCTGTGCTGAGAGCATTCTGTGCTTTCGGGCAGTCTCTACAGTCCATGACTGCGTCAGCAGAAGGACGCAGAGCAGGACCGGCCTCTTAACCCTCTGAGTGCCAGAGGGGTACTCAACGCATTGCAAAGCAATGCATTGCGTACCCCTCTGGCACTCAAAGGGCTAACATCACCCGGACCTTGGCCCCCATGTACACAGGATTTTATACTAGTTAGGACACAAACCAACATGTACATTGGGATATTGTTCTTCCTATATGCAGTTATGGGCCCTATCACCTAACTCAGCTTTGGTGATTTTGGAAGCCCTTTCAAAATCACCTGTTTGTTGTATTTCAGTGTCAATTTCAACGTGTTTAATACTATATTGGACGTTAATAGGTTTGTTAGATCGCTTACATTGAAAAAATTATTTTGGGATAAAACTGATGATTATGCAATAGATCAGCAATTGATGAGGCCTAGATCTATATGTAGGGATAAAGATTTTAGGGAAGAGTGCTCTATACAAGATCTTGTTTCGTTGCGTGTTGAGTCTAGCAGTGTGGTTGATACTCCTTGTGTGGATAGGTTGGAGACTGGACTATATCCTAGGTCCACTTTCTATCCTATTCACACAAAGGGAGCTGCTCTTGAGACTTTTCAGAGGGCGGTAGAGAGAGAACTTGTGATGTTGTCTAGCCGCACTGTAAAGAGTAAGAACAATTTGAGTATTAAAGAACGTAAGGTACTTAAAGATTTACAGGAAGATGACCGTTTGATTATACGGTCTTCTGACAAAGGAGGTAATGTAGTGGTATTGGATCGGACAGATTATAAGAAGGAAGCTGAGAGACAATTGGGGGAGGTAGATGTTTATCAGGTTCTCAGACGAGATCCCACTTATATGTATAAATATGAGCTTTATGCTATCATTGATTTTGGTCTAAGTGTTGGTGTATTAAACAGAAGAGAATCTGAATTTTTAAAGGTTAATCATCCTATCACCCCGGTGTTTCATTACCTTCCTAAGACTCATAAGAGTTTGGTTAATCCGGTGGGGAGACCCATTGTCTCGGGCATTGGCTCTTTGAATGAGCCATTGTCCAGGTTGGTGGATACTTATTTACAACCTATAGTGTCAACATTGCCTAGTATGTTATTGGATACTAAACATCTTTTACAATTGACTTCCAAGATTAAGTGGAATTATGATTGTGCTTGGCTTACAGCGGATGTTTCTTCTCTGTACTCCTCTATTCCCCACCAGAGGGGGATTGAGGCTGTGAAATATTATTTGGATTATTTTTCAGATTATTCGGACAGCCTCAAGTCCTTTCTCCTCAGGAGCATCTTGTACCTGTTAACCCACAATTTTTTCAGTTTTGACGGGGTTTTTTATCTCCAGAGGTGTGGCGCGGCAATGGGGGCGCGTTTTGCGCCCTCTTTTGCCAACCTATATATGGGCTGGTGGGAGTCGCGCCACATCTTTGGGGATCGGAACCCCTTTAGAGACTGTGTGAGATGGTATCGCAGGTACATAGATGACCTTCTGTTTGTATGGGGGGGTTCTAGGGGAGAGGCCGAGCTTTTTGTAAATTATCTTAACAACAATGATGATAATCTGAGATTTACGTTTGAGTTTCATGAGAGTCAGATTAATTTTCTAGATTTGACCCTTTTTTCTGTTATAGGTGATGGTGTGCATACCAGCCTCTATACCAAACCCATTTCTGGTAATAGTATACTGCATGCATCATCCTGTCATCCGGGACACACTATTAGGAATATTCCCAAGGGACAGTTTATCCGTCTTAGACAGAATTGCTCCGATTTGGATGTTTATGATCGGGAAGCGAGTATCCTTGGGAGGAAATTTCTGGATAGGGGGTACCCGTTGGATGAAGTGGAACGAGCACGTGTAGCTGCCAGGGGTTTGGATAGGAATGCTCTATTGCTTCAACCATCACGGAACAAGGAAGGAGGTTCAAATGAACTGCAGGGGGTAAGATTTGTGACCCAGTTTAGTAACCAATTTCACGAGATAAGGAAAATTATTGAATCTCTGTTACCTATTTTAAAAACAGATGAGATATTATCAGTCATTCTTTCAAGAGGATGTCAGTTTGTGGCTAGAAGAGGCTGCACTATAGGTAATAGAGTTTCTAAGAGTTTTTTTACATCTAAGAAAGAGAGTCCGACGGCTTAAATATGTGGGATGTTTTAGATGTGGTGGACAAGTGTGTAGAGTGTGTACTTATATGGAAATTAGTAGTAGCTTTAAGTCCACGGTTACTGGACGCACGTACCCAATTGCCCATTACATTAATTGCAATTCTAAGTCTATTATTTATCTATTTACTTGTAAGGTCTGTCAAGTTCAATACGTGGGACGGACGGTTCGTCCCTTAAAAGAACGTTTACGTGAACACCTGTACAAGATCGATATAAGAAATAGGGACTCTGCAGTGTCCCGACATGTTTTGGATCAACATGCCGGTGATGTTTCTGCGGTGTCCTTTATGGGTATCGAGCGAGTACGGGTGTCTTCACGTGGGGGAGATATCGTTCAGTTGATTTCACGGAGGGAGGCGTATTGGATTTTTATTTTGGAAACTAGGTCTCCTAAAGGTTTAAATTCTGAATGGGATGTTGGTAACATCTTATAACATCTTTATATATTGTGTCTAAAGATATACACTTTTTGATATTTTGTGTTTGTTCCATAGGTGATATTATGTATCTGTGTGATTTGTTTCATTCATTGTTTGTATTAAGTTTGGATCGCATACACACATTGGTTGTTTTTAGTCCAATCATGGTCATTGATTGACCTTGAATTAGTGTTTAAATAACCGTTATTCAGGTAACGTGGGAATCTATGAGTAAGTACCTGAGGGTACGAAACGCGTTAGATTAAGCTCTGTTTGTATGCCAATTCCCGGTCACATCAATGATATTTTAATATAGTTGTAATAAAGAAGATTTTCTTTTTATTTTATTTTCGGCTTATTTATATCATATTTTTGCTGTAAAGTGCCAGGAATTTGTTTCTTTATGTTTGTTGTATTAGCTTTTTTTGGTTATACAATTAGTTTGTGAGTTGTTTTGATTTGTAGATTATGCTAATTAAAGCATACCATGTAGACACTTACTGTCTTAGCCCTACCTTACCTCCTTCAATCACTGACACTTAAAAGAGCAGCAAAGATTTTTTTACAAAAACCTATATGCTATATATAGCACATATGGTGAACTTCCACTTTGGACAGTTGTTTTACTCAAAACTTGAAACCTTTCAAACTGAACCTACTACTATCACATTCTGTAATCAGTGACTCATCTATCCCATAGAATGCAATAGAACAGGGCTGTCCAAGTTCAGTCCTCAAGGGCCACCAACAAGCCATGATTTGAAGATTTCCCTGCTTAAGTACAGGTAAATCAGTGGCTCATTCATTTTGACTGATTCACCTGTGCTTAAACAGGAAAATCTTTACATCCTGGCCTGTTGGTGGCCCTTGAGGACTGAACTTGGACATCCTGCAATAGAATAACTATTAGAACACCAGGTGGTCTGTAGGTGAAGGGACCCTGGTCAAAATCAACATTTTATTTTGTAATAACTTTGAAATGCCACATTTCCCAGCAATGGGAGTACCATTGTTTTGCTCCGTAGGAAAAGACCTACAATATAAGTTCTCTATCTGTCCAAATGTCCTTCTTGTTTATTTATGATAGAGAAACATTCAGTGAACATTACTTGCCAAGGCTCAAAATTCATCTGGTGGCCGATTTAGCTATAATAAGCACCAAAACAACAGTGTACCACTCTCTAATTCACAGAAATGAGAATCGGAATACATATGTGCTTATTGTTACTTAAAAAAATGAATGCGTAAACCAGACTGAATTAGAACATAGGGACATATGTTAAGGCAGGGTGGTACTGGCAGTACCTGTGTATGGGCCTGGCCAAGCAAGGGTGGTCCGCCTCCACATCCCCCTCAATACGGGAGGTTCTGTGTGACAAAAGGGGTCCCAGATGACCAGACTGGCCAGTGGAGATTCTGGAGGATCTCCTGGTTGGCCTTCTTTTTAAGTATATTCTTTTAGACGGTGTAGCTGAGCACTGGAGCACAACACTGCTGTACTGTTCTCCATTTCACATCATATAGAATGGTGGAGCACTTCCACAGGTACCGTCTTTACATATCCTTCCAGGTAACAATACAAATGTGTGGGTGTGCTGGGGCCCTGGTTTTATGTTTGTACTGCACCCCAAGATTTCTGTTGGCAGCCCTGTGTATAAAGATAAGCAAGGAAAAACTCTGAGGTAAATCAATGGTTCTATGGAACAAAAATAATTCATGTTTAAAGTGACTGCAAGTACATAATATGCAAAGTAAAATTGCCTATACTGTTTCTTTTTCTAAATCTTCACCTATTTATTCTCCTTTAATGTGCCTGGCAGTGACTTCCCCCCATCTTTTTCTAGCTAGATATCTGTCAAGCACTTGAAAGTGGAGATTGTGATACAGTGTAACACTCTGCATACAGTGTATTCAGTCCTGTCAGGAATGTGTAACATTGCATCACTATCTCCACTTTTGCTTTCCATGAAAGAGAGCTCTCTGGAATAGATATTCAGGAAGCTCACTGTCAGGGACATAAAAGAGTAAGAAAAAAGAAAAACAGCTGAAGATGAAAAAAATAATGTATAAACCAAAAAGGAGGTTCACTATCACTTTAATTGGAACTTTAATCACTTGACTCCAAAGCATTGTACCATCCAAGAGGTTAAAAATTCAAGTTAAATAATTTGGGAGTTTTTATTAATTTTGTATGCTGATGTTTCTTTGCCCCGGAAAAGTTCAGCTAAATAAATATACCCTAATTTGCATGAAAATATACTTTTTAGGAGTAAAGCACCAATTAATTCTTTGTCTATTGTGCATCAATGGCATTCTGAGACACACCAACTGTAGGGAATGCATAAACATTCAAACTGATTTAAAGTAGACCTGTCACATTAAAATACATTTGGTTATTTTTAAATTAGAATTAAAAATTGTCTACATTTTTACAAGCTATTTCTTGGTATTATACATTGTTTTTGGGAAATTAACCTTTATTTGCTGGTGGTACAATGTTACACTTTATGCTAATTAGTTTATGTGCCAGTATTACCACACACTGGTCTATGAATGAATCTAGACCACTGGTTCTCAGCCGGTGCTCTTAGAGTCCAATAACAGGCCAGGATTTGAATATCTCTCTGCTTCAACACAGATGAGTGAATTGAAATGGCGGAGCCTCTGATTAACAAACCTGTACACAGGCTGGGAAATCCTCAAGTCCTGGCCTGTCAATGTGCCCGGGTGGCATGGGCTGAGAACCACTGATCTAGGCAGAGCGCGCACAAAGGGCATTTTTAATAGCACAGCAAGAATTATGTTTATCTTTGAACAGAACTAATGTGCATATTGTGAAGGGAATTAGTGCCACCAAAATGTAAACATTTCCAAAAAAGATTTATATTAGAAGAATGGTTAGAACAACATATTGGAATATTTTAGTTGTCCGTATAAGAAACTAAACTTGTCTTAGGGAGATGTTATAGATCCATTCTAACAGAGGGCTACCAATAGGTCCATTCTAACAGTGGGCTGTCAATGCATTGCAAACAAAGAGTTGGGTAATC
This sequence comes from Rhinophrynus dorsalis, assembly GCA_037306005.1. NCBI lineage: Eukaryota > Metazoa > Chordata > Amphibia > Anura > Rhinophrynidae > Rhinophrynus > Rhinophrynus dorsalis. The sequence goes on along the minus strand of CM074720.1, from coordinate 90,865,013 downwards.
CTTTATCCCTGAAATGGTTAAATGGGCTTTAGACTACGTGAATACTAAAGAGATCTACAACATAAAAATATTTTCATAACTAAAACCTATTTGACCCTGGGGCAGATGGGTCCCCCCCTTGGATGCTGGACCCCAGCAGAACTGCACCCCCTGTAGCTTTATCCCTGGTTGGAGACTTGTCTAGTATTCAAGGGGTAAAGGCCTCAGTTAAAACAATGAGAATTGGCAAATTTTTCCTTGCTCCCTACAATGCAGTTGGCTTGCTCCAGAATTCCTTCAGTTATTCTTAGTACATCAGTCACAGTATGTGCTCAAAATACACATTTATGCCATTCCGCTAAATACATTGAGCATTTTAAAACATATATGTTTCATAAGTGAGGAATTTCAACGGCTTATGAAAACAGAAACACATCAGGCGATTCATAATAAAAGTTTTTATTCAGCTGTGTTGCTCCAGGGGATTTGAGAACATACTGTATCAAATCAATGCATTCCGAGCATCTCTAAAAACAAAGCAGTGAAATTAAACACATCATTAATCTGTGTGACATACTGTATTACAACATCAATGGATTTTAATTATGTCCATCTGCACATCTGCCTATACATTTCATGCAGCATAAAAATTGCATCTATCTAGTGTTCTCAAAATTGATTTGTACACCTTAACATTTTACAGGTGCAAGATATATCAATCTGTTGTACAGAAAATACTATTTATTTGTACTATGAGCACAAGGAAGTAGAAGCAAACGTATAAGCAACAGCTACAAGTGTCCTAGGGCTAGGTGCAGGGAAATTGTTGTATATGATTGTATGCATGTATGTGATTGCATGCGTGTCTGTGAGTGTATGTGAATGAGCGAGAGAGTGTGAGCGTATGTGTGTGTGTGGTGCGTGCAATAGAGGTGTGGGGAAACTGATGGAAGTCAAATTATATAAGTTGGGTCTGATCTTTCCATGGAAACAAGTGTAATAAATGGTGTCCATCTTTTTTAAACAGATATTTTTTAAAAATGACCATAAATTTAACATTTAATTTAGTTTATTTAATTAACTATAGTATAAAGAGTACATAGATCACAGTGTAAGAAAAATCATTCTACAGTGACAGAAAAAATGTACAGAATTGTATACATGATGTAAAAATATTCCATATGGTATAGTAGGTAGAAAAACTGACAATCCTCCACAATCTTCCAAAAAAACATTACAGGCACCCACCAGCAGCACAATTTATCCTTGAAGTCTCACATAGTACAAAATGAATACAAAACACAAAATAAGTGTAAAATGATACTTATATAATACTTTCAGAGCACATTATGTCAGATCTGCAGGCATTCTGGAGAGCACTTCTTCCACAAGTAGTATATAGGAAATTGGATCATGGTACTGTATGTCTTGATGGGAGAGACATAATTTGTGAAAAAGAGGTGGTAAGGAGGTGATATGTATCCAGTCTGATAAAATCTATAATTCCTGTATAATTCTATGGTGCCTATGCACTAAGATCTCTGAAGCTGGATACATGTTGGTACATAGACTCCATACACTAACATAGGAATTGGAGAATTTATCTCACTGGAGAAGTTATTTCCCCTTTATTATCTCTTTATCACACCTCAGCGCATATCCCCCAGGAATATTAGAAGCACAATGTGTAATATGCAAAATATCTAGGTACCATAACTTGTTATACCAATGTATCATCAAAATGTCAAGAATTTTTAAGACCTGTTATGTCACAAGGTGCATATGCCAAATAGCCAGGACACCAACTTAGTATGTACAAGGATCAAGGTAAGAAGATGAATCCATAAAATAAAACACTGAAAAGCAGATACAAACATTGGAACTAGATGTTAATTCTTTCACTCTTCAGCCATTCAACCATTCACCTCGGACCTTTTTATCTGAGACCATCAACCAGGTGTTAGGAAGCAGCTATTGGAGATTCAGTAGGTAAACTATCAAGAATTCCAGTTGACCTCTACTGAGGGGGTGGGATGACAGAACTGTTCATTGGCACACAAAGGATCCGGGAAGAACACCTTAGTTGCTCATGATAGAAATGATCTCCACCTTGAAAGCTCTGATGCTTAAAGTATTTCACACCTGCTGTTGAACAATGCAGCTAATTAAGGCTAGGTAAGGGCTGTGATTTTCATACTGATTGATGTTGCCAAGGAATTTTTTTTATTCTTGACTTTCTAATGAAGCATGAAGAATTGTTTAAAGAGGTTTCTGATGCCACAACACAGTCCAACAACTTTTATTAACCTATCGAGTGGCAAAGTTGTACACAATTCATTATTTTGCCACTCAAATGGATATGGTGTTCAAGATGCTAAAACTGAGGAATTCTGGAGGAAATCAACTGTGTCATAGGGAACAAATAAAAACTCTCATAATTGTATTAAATTGTATTTTAACTCCCTGAATGCTAGAGAGATCTTCAATGCATTGTAAAGGTATACAATGGAGACCAGACTAGCATTAAAGGGGTTAAAAGGGTCATTAAAATAATATGGACTTTTAATCTTTCTCCTAGAGTGCAGTTTGTTTGTTCTACAATTGTTACTCTTTAGTTTCCTAAAATAGCCCAAAATACACTTGTTGTAGGTACACATGTACTTAATTCTATATAACTTGGCATGATCAATATTAAAAAGAAAATTATAAAGATTATATTGATGTATAGTTGGTGCAAATAATGTATGCATCTCATTAAAGGGTCAGGGTAATGGGCTATCTATCTATAAGCAGCTATGTGGCAGCTATGGGAACTGGGTTTCTCCTTAAAACTGCCTTACTCTCTTCAGTTGCTCTGAAGATCTCTTTGATCTGCAGGGTCGGATTTGCCCTAAGGCAGAGTAGGCATCTGCCTACAGGTGCACCCCACAGAGGGGCTCCTGTCATTGAAATCAATTTTCTTTTTTATGTTTTTTATTCACAGTGCTGTGCGCTGTGCTCAGTAGCAACAGTAACCCGCCGTGGCCACCCGCTGCCCACCGCATGGTAAGGTCTGTGCCTTCTTCGACACAGACCTGTAGCTGCTGAGCTCCCCTGGCTCTTTAGTAATGCAGAGCACTGGGAGATGACATCATCTCTCAGTGGTCTGCATTCCTAAAGAGAAGACAGCTCTGGAGCAACAGCAGCTACAGGTCTGTGCAGAAGGAGGCACAGACCTCTGCTGCCGCTGGACCACCAGGGAGGTAGGAAATGTATATGGGGGCAAGTGGGGGCAATGTGAAGATGATGGGGGCAATGTGCAGATGATGAGGACAATGTGAGGGCAAGTTGGAGCTGATGGGGGCAATGTGGAGATGATGGGGAAATATGGAGATGATGGGGAAATGTGAGGTCAAGTTGGAGCTGATGGGGGCAAGTTGGAGATGATGGGGCAATGTGGAGGTGATGGATCAATGCGATGGCAATATGGAACTGAAGGGGGGCAAGTTGGAGCTGATGGGGGCAATATGGAGCTGATGTGGGGCAATGTGAGGGCAATATGGATATGGGGGGTAATATGGAGATTTGGAGCATTGTGGAGGTATCCAGTGGAGATGGCCAATGCGAGGTCGCTTCAGATTTCTGTGTCTACAGGCTCCTGAGATATAAATCCGGCCCTGGGGCTGAGTGACATCAGCGCTTCACTCAGTGCTTCTGGGAGATTTCTGTCCTCTCAATTCAAGCTTATTATCTTCAGATTTGCAGAAAGGGGACTTCAATTGAGAGTATTATGATGTTACTCCCTCTCCCAAAGTAAGGAGTACAGAAAGATCTGAAGGGTTAATTATGAAAGAATGGGAGAGTTTTAAGCTATGGAAACTTAGGGCTTGATCCAGATGTTAGCGTTAAAACCAACGTGAAGAAAAAAAACTGCCTTTGCGAGTTAACCAAGACCGGGTAACGTGATATTCAAATCTTCCTTACCCAGAAAGGCTAACGAGCGACAACCAACAAAATACACGTTCACCTTAAACCTGTGTCGCATAGAAAATCTTACCTAAAAGCACACAATAAAAATGTTACCTAGCACCATAGCCAATCACAGCACCCCAAAGTATCAAGTTCAATCAGAAAACCCAAAATAACCGACGCACCTTTTGGATATTTGTTTCATGATCTAGATTTAAGGGAAGTTTTATTCTGCACGATCTTCAACTTCCCACAGTGTGACCTAATAATACCTATATCTTCATGTATTGTTCCTTTCATGGAGTCCCTTAGTAAATGTTGCAATTTAACTCCTGTTTTGTTGCAGTTTAACTCATGTTCCTTTCATGGAGTCCTCGAGTAAATGTTGCAGTTTAACTCTTGTTATCCTTAACTCTCTGTTTTGTTTTCCTCTATGGTGGTTTTCTACTCTGAGTTGTGTGATGTTCGCTTAAAAAAGTAGGTGTTAGATTTCTGTCAGTAAATGTTGCAGTTTAACTCATGTTATCCTTAACTCCAACATTTGAATGGCTCTGGGGTTAGCGTTTACATTGTCCTCAAAAGGCAATATTTTGATCTTTTGGCGACGAGCGTCGTGTTTTCAAAACTGCCGTTATTTCTTACTTGTGGGAACATTTGCATTGCATACTTAAAGACAACATTTGGATCGAGCCCTTAGTTCCCAAAGCTGCCACGTAACTGCCTACAGATTCCCTAACAGAAAGTATTTTAAAGGTTACAATCTATATAGATACATTATTAGAACCATTTTTGGAAAATCTGACAGAATGTCCTTTGCAGTATTAAATGTTTTTGGATGCTAGAGATGTCTCCATCTGGTTGCTTCAAAATACACTGGAGAAATCAATGCATTCAATGGAGTAAAGTATAAAGTGACTGATCATTTACTCTTACCGAGCAAAATTAATTTGTCAGAGATGGTATAAATCTTTATTAATGTACACAAATCTCTTTTAAACTTAATCATATAGAAATAGATTCCTAGAAAGCCTGATTACTACTACTTTGGAATATAATATAATTCACATTGATGTTCACTAGAGGAAGGCTAGTCGATTAACAAGATGAGCTGGTACTGTAATTTGTCACATTGTCATCACTTGTACACATTGATCAATAGTATACACACTAAAAGCAGTGCTCTGTGTGATGTAAGATCCTACATTTGGAAAATTAAACATCTTTATGGAACGTGCTAAGACTGCATTTCCTTTTTGTTACTGCTGCTGTAGAAATGTGTAAATTTAGGGGTATATGCAAAAAAAAGACTCGGTTCTGGATTACACCATTTGAGGCCAATTGTAAACAAATAGAAATGCCCCAAGTTCTCATTGTAGTGAATTTTAACCTCTTGAATGCCACAGAGGTCTCCGGTACATTTTTTTTTTATATTGGAGGCATATTTTGCATTCAAGGGGTTAAAAGTCCCACTTACATCAATGTCAATTTTTATTTATCCCCTATGATTCTGTCACTTTGCTCATCTTCTGTACAAATCCCTTAATTTATTATATTGGTGACCAAGATACACATCATTATTTATTTATTTGAAAGTATGTAACAGGAAGGCAACATGGAGATTGTCCCTCATTTTCTAGTAAGTTCTGGGTACTCATTTTATCTACTCAGAAGGGTGAAGGACTCAGATGACCTCACATGGACGAGAACCTGCTATCTTGAGGTTTGAACAGATCCTACTTATTGAGCAATCTCACCATATAATAAAATCATTGACTTATATAGTATTTGTTTGATTGTGAATAAACCGGGTCCCTGTATAATACATACAATTGCAAATGCAAGATTTAGACAACCTTGAGAATGTATTTAATCAAAAATACAACCAACAGGGGCATGTCCAAATTCAGCACAGAACATCGCTGCTCCTGCTTTTATCCAACTTTTCTCCTGAGGACAAAGCACCATTTGTGTCACAAGCAGCATATATTTGGGCAATGGAAAGTGTCTAGGTGCTTTTGGGTCTTTCTTTCCTCTGTGTTCAGGATTCGGGTATTTACTCCATTGGCACAGAACTGGGCACACTTTCCCATAAGCTTGCTCTAGAGGTGGGGTAACAAGAATGCCAAGAACAGGTGTGCTGGGTTGTTGAGCTACTCTGTGAGCATACAGGCACACATTATTATTATTATTCTGTATTTATATAGCTCCAACTAATTTCGCAGCGTTGTACAACTAGGGCTAGACATACAGAGGTATTAGATAGTACAATCAAATGTGGAGAACAGAAAGAGGGCCCTGCTCACAAGAGCGTACAGTCTAGAGGAAGGTAGGTTTGACACAGAGGGAGCAAGTGCTATTGGGTTTAAGTGCCTCCTGCCACATGAACTGCCACACACACATCTGTGAACACACATCTATGTCTGTGTCACTGCAAAACGTGTTATCTACTCATATAGTCCCAAAGTGCATTTTCATTGGAAATCAAGATAATTAGACCAAAAATAAATTTAACAGACCACAAAATAAGACAACTTACAGCTTTCTGAACTAAATGGTTCTTTTGTTAGTAGATTAGGGTATTCTCCTCTCTCAGAGGTGTAACTACAGGGGTTGCAGGAAGCGCAGTTGTACGGTACCCAGCATCCAAAGGGACCCCGTGCTCCAGGGTCCAATAGGTTCTAATTATGTGAAACTGTGAAAATATTGTAGTGTTAGGGGCCAAGATACATTTTTGCACCAGGGCCCTGCAATAACTAGTTAAGCCACTGTCCTCTCTATTGCCTAAAGTTGAGTTCTACAGGGCGTCTTCCCTTCCTCTACCCAAAGCATTCTTTGACCACTTTGCCCATTATTGGCATCCTCCTTCCTCCCAGTGAATACAACATTGGCCAATATATATTAGTTGAACACAGTTGTGTATAAACCTCTCCCGATTTATTTTACATGCTGATGCACTGCGCTGGGATGGAATCCTATGTGAAATGTTTGATACAATAAATGGAGGTGCAAAGCATCCTGCATTAAAACAAAATCCCAAATTATTTTTCTTGATAGACAAAACTGAACATTTTGTGGTTACATTGCATATGATTTACCTCCTAATTAAAGGTCATACAATCAGGGCTGTCATCTGGGGGTTACAGACAGCACTTGTGTATGGTACCCAGCTAAGCAGGGAGGCTCACCTCCCCAGTCAGACACTGAGATCCCCACAGCCCCTGTGAAGTGGAGGGGGTGTCAAAAATGCACCCCAAATAGCCAGAGGCTGGCTCATGGGTATTATGGAGGATCTTCTGGTGTACCCCTATCTAAGTATAATCTGTAGGTAGCAGAACAGAGAACTGAAGCACACCTCGGTCACGCTATCCTCGTTTTCATATAATACCGCACAGTGGAGCAGTTCCACACGCTCCGTCTTTACATATACTTCTCAGTGCATGGGGGGAGGGGGGCCTGGCTTTATGTTTGTAGTGGGCCCCAAGATTTCAAATTCCAGCACTGTATACATTCCATGTTTCCGATTGTCCTTTCCAGACTGGCTAATCAGTTTGATCCATTGAGAAACGCTGATTGTGCAGGTTATTTGCCCAATTCTGGTTACAAATATGAGCAGTATGTGATAGAATGCAATCATTTTACTAAGCAACAAAATCATATGATTTTGCACATCTATGGTCAAAAATAGCTGTGTATAAAATTATCTTGTGCATTAAAAAATATATAAGAAATGTTAAGATCCTACTGGAAAAGTGAATGGGAGACCTGAAATGAATGAAGTGAATATGTGCAAAAAGCAGAGTGAATTTGTGGCAGCCTGCAGTACATCTGTCCTATTCACCATAACAGGATTACGTGCCTGGCACAAAAAAACTAAATAAATATATGCAAAACAGCTCAGTCTAGGCTTATAATCCCATTAATGAATATAGTGAAATGAAATGAGGAAAAAAAAAGAAGTGTGCATGTGAGTATGCATACGTGTGTGTGTTTGTACGTGTGTGTGAGTGAGTGTGTTAGGGTTGCCACGTTTTACTTGTTGCAAAACAGAACAGACACTCCTTACACCAATTCCAGAAGGACCAACACATCACAGTGATTAGTTCACTATGAGGGCTTAATTTAAATAAAAGGTTACTATCCCTTTACTGAGAATATGATCACATGTCTAAGAAACAAAGATATGTGCACAGGGCTGTATTTACATCTAAGATACCACTAGGCAATTCACTCTAGGCACCCATAGCCATGTCCATGGCTCCACTTTCACTCTGCACATAATCCAATTTCCAGCACCATCCACTGTTGCCGGACCTGCAAAATAAACGTACCTAATGACATACAAGTAAAAAAGGCTCTTACCCTATTGGATGCTAAAGGGATCTCACTGAATTGCAAAAGCAATGCAGTGGGGTTATATAATGGACTGGACAGTATAAAAGCTAATAAACAATTAGTGTACATGGAGTATAATAAACTAAGAACACTGGGATTCTGTGTTCACATCCACAACGTATAATGTGTGTATGTCCAGCACACCATATGAGCCAATCAAAATGTGGCGTTCTGTGCGGACACCTACTTTGCTTAAAATGAAATCTCAAGCACCCCCTTATCCTGTATTGTCAGGAGAAACGAAGAGCAGACCATATAAAGAATGATATCAGATTCATTAGAATGCCCCATCCAGGCCAACCAGGTTCAGTTCCAAGGGCCTTAGTCATCAAGCTTAAGAAGCGCAATTCTAGGGCAAGCCAGCTGCATCACAGGGGAAACATGAACATGCTCTAAAATGGGACTTTTATCCCCTCGAATACCACACAGGTTTCCAATATATTGCAAAGCAATGAGTTGGAGAACTCTTCATTATTCAAGGGGTTAACCCTTGGAGTGCCATAGTGCTACGCAACACAATGCAAAGCAATGCATTGCGTACCCCTCTGGCACTCAAAGAGTGAATATTTAGTATTTGAGGGGGCAAATTTCATTTCAAACCTATGGTGCAGTTGATTTGTTAGCTTTATACGTAAGATCCTAAACGTTTTGAATATTTGTTATGATACCTTGTAGCTTGCTAAATTATGCAGTTTATAAAATCAACTAGTGTAAAAGCCCGTGTACATGGGCCAAGGTCCGGGTGATGTTCACCCTTTGAGTGCCAAAGGGGTACGCAACGCATTGCTTTGCAATGCGTTGCGTACCCCTCTGGCATTCAAAGGGTTAAGAGGCTGGTCCTGCTCTGCATCCTGCTGCCAACGCAGTCATGTACTGTAGAGACTGCCCGAAAGCACAGAATGCTCCCAGCATTCCTACACCTCCCAGCACAGAACTCCCAGCAGTCCTACACCTCCCAGCATTCCATGCTCCCAGCAGTGTTCCCAACATTCCGTGCTCCCAGCATTCTGTGCGTTCAGGCAGTCTCTACTGTGCATGACGGCTTATGACAAACATCCTAGAGAATTATTATATAGGATAGAAATATCTTTGCCAAAAAATATATATAATTTTTAAGTAAAGTTTCTACTTCCCAATTGTACAGCACTGCGGAATTAGTTGGCACTATATAAATAAAGAATAATAATAATAATACTGATCTAATTTTTCCAGTTGTTTTTGTGTCTTCCCTTCCATTTAACAGAAACAAATCCCCACCCTCGCGTTGAAAGGGACTTTCTTCCTGCACAGATTTCTAAAATGTGTTCTTCCTTATAAGCTATTAGAGTGAATGGCCTGAAAAGTGACGAGGAGAGTTGCTGGCAACAAAGAGGATCTTATTTTTTAATTCTATGAACAGCTCCCATGGGATAGTCCTCTGCATTTCTGTTTGCAGTCATCTTGCTAAGTGTCACAAACTATTCTAGGATTAATCACATTTTCATGACACAGACAAATATAATGTTTTTCAAGTACTGCCATGTGGATAAACAGTTAAACCTGAATATTTTTATATTAAATAGCACTGACTGATAGAATAAATCATGACAAGCAAATAAATATATTTGTTCAAATCCAGGAATTGACACACTGAATGAAACACATTTTAATAATTTTATAAGGCAACACATTTTAACCCATTGAATGCCAGAGTGGTATTCAATGCACTGAGAATAAAAAAATGCACCTGTGCTTTCAATTATATGTATTATTATTATTTTCTATTTTAGAGAGGGTCTTTCATTATAAAATAAACATGAACATGTACTGTATGCAAAATTAAAAATCCTTATTCTCCTTCTTGCCTCTGCTCCACTATACAGGAGAACCAATCTAAGATAGACTTTCTAAATCATTAGAAGTCATTCAGGAATAACATGATTTTGGGGATGAATGTATGGTGGCAATTCGGAGCCTAATCAGGCATGGGAATCACTGTTAAGTCCCTACTCCTTCCTAATGCCAACTTACTAAACTACACATGTCAAAAAGTTTCCCCTTAGAGGGATAGTAATACTTAAAATGTAAAAAAAAATGTTGTAGGGTTTATCCCCCAGAGTAAAACAAGGGCACTCCCACTGCTGAAAGGTGTTTTATTCAAAAGTTATTACAGCTCAGTTGAATTTTTTAGGTGCAATATTACAGTGGCCTGAAATTGTACAGTGGTGCTGTTGCTACAACATCCTATGGAGATTTATGGTCCCTGGACCAGAGCTGTCCATAGGATGGTGTAGCAACAAAGCCACTGTACAATTTCAGGCCACTGTAATATTGCACCTAAAAAATTCAACTGAGCTGTAATAACTTTTGAATAAAACATCTTTCAGCAGTGAGAGTGCCCTTGTTTTACTCTGGGGGATAAACCCTACAATATTTTTTTTCACATTTTAAGTATTACTATCCCTTTAATGATGTCTGCAGCAAGGGGAGGGCAGTGAGACAGTCATTGGTCATTTGGGGTGTTCCTTTAATCAGCTATTAGATATATTAATGAGGACGAGAACAAAGATGACCTGATCAAAGTGAGCGGATACAGAAATCTTTGAAATATTAACCTTTACATTTCTTCATATTGTAGATTCTAGGCAACATGACCCTCCTTTCTCTAACCCAGAGGTTCTCTTATCAGTCTTCAAAGAACCTTTAACATGCTACAGTGAGAGTTATCACTGTTTAAACCCACACAGTCAAGCCCCTAGTAGAAACTGCACCTTTTATTAAACTAAAAAACAGTTATTTGGAGATCACACAGTAGTTGACACTGGGCCATCTCTCCCTGAGTATTTGCCCCTTCAATCAGAAACCCTGGGTCAACCCCAAGAATTCCCAGGTATGAGTATGTGGCTTGTCTAACACTGTCCGCTGGTATATACTACAAAACAATCATACTACATACTATGCTTAGAGGACTGTTTGTGTCTTTTTCCTCCTTTGTTCTTCTTTGTTTTATATAACAATCGTTCACTGAATACCCTTAAGTGCACCCACTGGCATTAGAGTCCATTCCCATGTGATTACATTGGAGTATTTGTAATTACATCCAATGGAAATTCACATGGGAAAAGAAAAAACTATAACATGTGAGAGCTAAAGCTTAATGCTCCTTTGAAAACAAAATGAAACTCTTCAGATATTCTGGACCAGTAATTTTCCTTTTCTCGAGAAGTAAGGTTGGGAAATAGACAAGTCCACAGCTGTTTCTGGATTTACAAGCAGGAAAGGTTATGCCATTCAATAAGGTCATGGAGCAATCACAGTTTGTTTTCATGTGTTATAGCTATTATAATATATATATATGTATGTGTGTGTGTGTGTGTGTGTGTGTGTGTGTGTGTGTGTGTATGCGCAAAGTATTTCAGAGCTCAGTGCTACTGTTGTAAAATAATTTGCGAGCAAAAAACATCTTAATTGATATACAGGTTTTATGCACACACAAAAGAAGAGTAAGTCTGGAGCAAACCTATTGCACTATGGGGGACAAATAAAATCTCATTGTTTCAAACTGGGTATTAAACCCCTTGCTTGCTGTAGAGGTCTCCAACACCTTGATACTGAAGACACTGGAGACCTCTTTTGCAAACAATGGAGTAAAAGTCCTATTTAACCGTTTGAGTGCCAGAGAGGTACGCAACACATTGCTCTGCAATGCGTTGCGTACCCCCTCTGGCACTCAAGGGGTTAAATCAGTGGCAGTTTTAAGAATTTTAGTTTCCCTCTTTTGTACAGTAGGTTTGCTTCAGAATTCTTCCCTTTTACTAAGTTTATTAGGCCCATCTTGAACATTTTTAGAGGATTCCAAAGAATTTACAAACTTAGTAGAGACCTAATCAGTCTCTAACTTATATCTGGTTTTACAGAGTGCAGTAATTCCATAAAAGCAGAAAGCATTCTTTTCTATAATTTAATTAAATAAACAAAATAGAATGAAAATCACAACTCAGTTTCTTAAAGAGATTCTAATACATCCCTGTTATAAGCCACCACTTACCTTACTAGAGTCAGAAAATACTAGTGGTCCCTATGACTTTTTCTTCAAACCATTCTGGATGTCATGACCTGGAGGTGGACATGTCAGTTACCCGGAAGTTTGTATTTTTCAAACTAAAGCAAGAAGAGTATGTAAGACTGCATACAATGACCATGGGCGGATTGTCCTATCGGGGGATCGGGCATCCCCCAGTGGGCCGCTATATCGGCTCACTTTTAAAAAGTCGCGATCCACTTTCTGCAGACTCTCTCCCCCTCCGGTGCGCTGCAATTAAAATACGAGTGCTGTACAGCGCTGGCCATCTCTCTCCCCCTCCGCTCCACTTTGTCTTGAGTGCAGAATGAGGGCACTAAAGGAAGTTAGTGGAGGAGAGAGAGAGAGAGAGAGAGAGAGAGATGTCCGGCGCTGTACAGCACTTGTAATTTATTTGCAATTCTTTCAGTGCGCACCGGGGGTGGGGGGGGAGCCCGGGCCGGTATTCCCTTACAATCCGCCCCTGACAATGACCATGTGTAGTGAGTTTGAGGTCCTGCCAGCAACTATGCCGCTTCTATCGACATGATATTCAGGGCTGATTGGAGATGTGGTCTCTTGAACAGTGGCACATGGGAAAAATTTGTGGGGCCATTAAGTTTGTCTGGTCATTGTAAAGTGAGTGGGAGGTTATTATTAAGAGGTGTTAATTCTCCACAAAAGTCCAGCTCAGAATTTCTGGATCTTGGCAATCATTGTAGTCTACTACAGGCTTGTTGAATATCTTCATGTGAAGGGGAGGGCTGGCCTGGGGGGCAAGGGGGCAATTGCTCCCAGGGCTGGTCAAATATCTGGGCCATTGGGCCACAGACTCTCTCAATCTACCATTTGCTGCTGTAAACGGAGTTACACAAAAGATACCACAGAGCTAATCCAAATGAAGCTACACAAGTAGCCTAGTCCATTTCTCCTTTTTATTGGCTCCCTGGTAAAGATGAAAGAAAATATTCTATTATTTTATCGATTTGCCAAATTTGGGTTCTCAATATTTCTGTTCTATCTTCTTTTTCTTCTTGGATGTATTTAATAAGCATCTGTCCCCAGACGTCCACCTGTAATCTTCTCCAGCTTTTGGTGAGTGTCCCGGGCAACTACACATACCTGTAATCCATTCCATGTACTTCCCACACTTTCCTGCCCACTTCCTGACTATTCTAAAATCAAACCGCTCTCCTCTCAATCCCACCCACCCAATGAAGCTCCACCCACTTTACACCTAGATTCACCTCATTTAGACTCACACATTCCCAGCCCAATAACACTCTCCAGGGGCTCCAAAAACAAATTTCCCTGGTATGTGTATACAGTTACACACAAGGGAATTTTAGGGGTACATGGAAGAAGAGATGTTTTATTTGATAAACAGTGATTTCAAAGCAAGGGCATGATACTCTCACATTCTCAGATTACTGAGATTAATGTACTAAGTAGAACTTAAAGGGATAGTAGTGTTTCATAATAAAAGCAGCTCCAATTAATCATCATAGTATTTGGACTTTGGAGAGTGTTATTTCAATTCTGTCACTGATGTAACACTGCTCATCCAGAGCAGAAGGGAGGTGCCCAGGTAGATTGCAGAGAGGGACAATCTTCAATTAAGATAAGGGAAAAACCTGAAAAACTTGTCAAGGGGGCAGGGCTTTCATTGTTCTCACAGGAAGAAGATTGTCCCCTGCTGTTACCTGTCTGGTCTATGGACTGCATTCCACATCTGAGAAGAGATGGCTTACACTAGGTAAAAGGGGCGGAGGGGGAAACTTTGCTTGTGAATATCTCTCAAACCATAAAGGTTTGAGATATATGGTTTGTTTTTTTAATGCCTACAAAATAAAATAAAGATAAAACAAAGTATTACTATCCCTTTAAGCAATTCTTCTTTCTGACCTAGGCCTCACACCATGGCCTAGACTCTTTCAAGCACTGTAGACTATCCATCACAAAATAATCATTCTACAGATATAGTTTATAACAAGTAGATATTTGATTTGTGGGATGAGGAAGCTTTTGTTTATTACATTACTTTGCCTGCTCTGCTGACTACTAGAGAATATTTTGATTATTATTTCCTTTTGGTTTTGTAATCTTTTTACTCAATAAAAACTCCTTTTGGAATATTTGCCTGGGCAGCCTATAACATAAGAAGTCACTGCTATGTGACTGTTTCCACATCATAACCCTAGGCCTTGGCTTATATTTATTTTTTTATATAGATTGAACAGGACGTTCTGGTAAATAGAATAATACCTCTTGGATTTAGGAAGGATCATATATATCTAATTTTCTCTAATATACTGTGGATAAATTTGAACTTGATGGGCATATGTTTTTTCCACTGAATTGGCTATATAACTATGTAATTCAGGGGAGAACCAGCTGAACCTTAATGGCAAATAAAAATCTCCAAATTAAGTGATTTAAATGGGCTTTTAAATTAATACATTTACATAAATGGGAATTTAAGACATTTTTATTTATCCCCTATAATGCAGTTGATTCACTCTAGAATGTCATAGTTACACAGCAAATTAGGTTGAAAAAAGACAGAAAACATAATGGTCTGCTATTGCCATAGTATATCACAGAAAATGAGAATTATATCATTCTCCTTAGTACATCAAGCAGACTTCACTTTTAGGACGAGATGTTCAAAAAGTCGTCATAATGAAAAAATTGTTGGATCATGAGTTGGTGGTAAAAGAAGGACAATATTCTCAGAAGTAAAAAAACGCGTCAAAAGAATTAAAAATGACAGCAACAAGATATTGATGAACATTACCCTTAAAATTCTCATGTTAAAAATGGTCTTTGATTTTGTCTTTGAAATGAAAATTTTCAACAAATCAAAGACATTTTTTGTGTCTGAAATGACAAATTGCTTCTCACGCCTGCTAACAGTACTTTCATTTGTCTTCTCCAAGTTTAGACCATTTTTATTTTGTCGGGAAAAAATTATGTTAATTAGACAAAAAAGGGATGTTGAAACAAATATTTTTTTTCTGAAAACACCATACAATATGATGGTAGATTAAACCACACCTACTTTTAAGACGGCTTTTTCCCTTTGACGGAGATGGCAGAATTGGATCCAAAACATGACGGTAAGATGCGTGAGAATTGGTGGGCCATGGAGTAAAAACTTTTTTATTCTGATTACAGACAATTTCAGTTACCACCACTTTCTGAACATCTCACCCTCAGTGATACTTCCCCTTTAATGTGCAGTTGTTCCTTTGATCAGATCTAAACATGTTAATGATATTATTAGTATTATTCTCAGACAAATATAATGGGTAATTTACACCCTATATTCATGGGAGCAAATACACACTCTCCCCTTCCTCCTTTTCATATCAGCCACTGCATCACAATGCATCCAACAAAGATTCACCATTGCCCTCTTTCAGATTTATTACAAGCACGTGCTGATGTATCTGCAGCCTGCCATGCTAATCAGCGCGAGCCGGCCTGCATTGAAAATGGAAGGAGGGAGGGGCTGGGCGTAATCATAGTTTTGAGGCCCATCTGTTGAGTCCACAGTTTCACAATGCCTTTAATTGCAAAAGGCAGAGGAGGGAGGACTTAAGTTTCAGTCCCTTGAACAAGTGCAATCCTCTGTACAGCTCTGCAGGGTCAATCTCTGTAGATGATGTGACTTTGAATAGAACCAAAGGAGGGGAGAAAATTTTCAGATCAATAGCAGATAAAGCCTGAGCCACAAAAGCCTGTATTCTTTTATTCTCAAATTAGAGCAGCTGCAGTAGCACAACCTATTGGAAAGCTATTAGCTTTAAAGAGAATTAATTCAGCTGAAAATGATGATCTGAATCCTTCACACTCTGTACAAGGGCAATAGAGCTATGTGACCAGTTAATATAAAGATAAAGACTCTACATTTTAGTCCAATCTACTTAGGGATAGACATGGTGAAAGAAAAGTCCTCAACAAGGTTTGGGCATCATGAAACAAGGTACTTAAAAATGGTAAAATATCTAAATAAGTACATTTTTAAACAAAACAAGTTTCCTTTTTGTGGCTTAAGAAGGAAACCACAGATCCAGAAGGAATGCAGATCAAAGTCAACTTTGCAAATGATGCAGAAAGGCATAAAACAACAAACTGTTCTGATGGGAAGTCAAAGCGTTTGCAAGGGATTGTGAGTTGTATTCAGTGAGCTAAAGATGAGCAAATCTGGGGCAGACCAATGGCACCATATGGGCCGCAAAAAATTATCAGAATTCACATGGATTTAAATGGGGCCTTTAACTCCTCGACTTTTAGAAAGAACTATCTAGAATCCAAGACTATAAAACTTAATGTAAAGGGACAGTAATGTTCCATAAAAATGTTTAGAGTTTTGTAGAGATTAAAAAAATAAGCTAAATGCCACAAATTCTACCTCTTAATTTGGTATGGTTTGAGAAATATCCTCCGCTAAAGTTCCTCTTGTCCTGATGTCAGCTGTAAAGCTGACAGAAGGAGATCCGTGTTGGCCGACATGAGGAGGCTCTTCAGCAGAACCGCAATAGCGCACTTTAAAAAGAGCTACTTCTTTGGAACGGTCTAAAAAGTGTGCATGCAAACCAGGCACACTTTGTAGACCGTTCCAAAGAAGTATTTCTTTTTAAATCGCGCTATTGCGGCTCTGCTGAAGAGCCGCTTGTCGGTCCCCGGACCAGGAACGCCTGCTGTCAGCTTACAGCTGGCGTCAGGAGAAGAGGAGGGAGAGGAGAACATTAATGGAGGATATCTCTCAAACCATAGCGGTTTGAGAGATAGGATTTGTGGCATTTAGCTTATTTTTTTTAATCTCTACAGAAATCTAAACATTTTTTATGGGACATTACTGTCCCCTCATAACTATATTTATTAGAGTTTGCTTTAAAAGAGAAGTAACACCTCCTATTAATAAATTAGGATTTTCTGGCCATAAGTGGGGAGGGTTTACAGTTTGGAAGTGTGATTTCTCCTTTAACTATAGTGTAAGAAACAACCTGAATCATCTGTCTGGAGTGTGGAGGTGGATATGGTGAGAACAGCAATCTCTACATTGTAAGCTCGCAGCTCCTTTTTTATTGGTCTGTATTCATTTGTACTTGATCATGGCACATGTATGATTCATTATCTGTTCTTGAAAGCACTTTATAAAGAATCCTAAAGAGAATGCATCTGGCCAAATGTATTTCTCCTCTGCATATATCTTCCAGTCATGTAGACATCCTTTTCTAACCATTTGAAGCTATGCTACCAGAGTAACTAAATATATACATACAGATAAAGCCAATATGTTGGCTAATGTGCTAAGAATTGGTAGTGTGATACTCTGCTGTCAGGACAGAGACTCATTTCTCTTTGATACAGATATTCAAATACTCTTTTCTGTCTTGCAAGTCTACTCTTTCCTAGCAACAGGTAAACATATCCAGGGCTAAATTTACATACCAGGCACCCCTAAGCAAGGCACTGTAGGCACCATTAGCTCCACCCATGACCACACCCCTATTCCTCACATGGCCCCACCTCCGGCCCCACATACTATTTCCTGAACCAGAAAATACCTTTAGCTTATAACAATCAAGGACAAAAGACCAGCTTTAATCTCTTGGTTCCTAGAGACATCTCCAACACATTGCTTCACATTACTTTGGAGATGTCTCGAGCATCCAAGAAGTTAAATAATAGCCTGTAAAGGTGTATAAAACTGGACACACCCACAATTTAGAATGTGGGTGTGGCCAACACAGCTGTGACACCCCTCAAAATATGGAGCTCTAAGCAGTTGCCTACTCTGCTTATTGGGAAATCCAGCACTGAATATATCAGTTATTTTCTAACATGACATAATTATTTAAGCAATTAATTTTTTAATGCGTCTAACTACATATATGACATATTCTTATCCGTTGGATGCTAGAAGAAGAGGAGTGTCCACTCTTGAACACGTTTCTTCTCAATGGCTTGCAAAAATCTCTAGAGAATAAGGAACAAGAAACGCCTCCTAATAATAACTTTCACTTACCTTACTATGGCCAAAAAATCCTAATGGTCCCTATGAATCTTTGGCAGTGTACCTTTATTCAAAGATCACATATTCACTCAGACCTGAATGTCATTTCCATTGAGGGGGACATGACATTTGCTGGGTAGAGCACAGGACCTCAAGTTGTGCTCAATGCACATGGTAATTATATACAGACTCTTTCACTCTGCTAGCTTTAGTCTAAAAAAAATTCTTCCTGCAGCTCTCATGTTCATTTCCATGGATATGACATACAGGATGGACTGAAGATGTTATCTTATGAACCAGGAGCAAAGGAAAAAGTAACAGGTAAAACCTACTATATTAAGCTAACTAAAATGCAGGTTATGTGCCCCAGGCTTCACTAACTTCCTCTGGTAGCTCAGGTGTTAATACATGGCTGATCCCCCTGTACTCCCCTAAGACTAGGGAGTAGCCTTTGCTCCCTTTCTGGAATAAACGACTGGCACTGTGGGAGCGGAGACTGCTGTCTAAAACCTCTACAGAGCCAGGGCACTTGTGCAGAGATGGAAACGTGCAGAATTTGGGCTGTGAACAAGCACACTGGCTCTACAGGGGCATGAGAAGTCAGTACCAGCTCAAATAATGCCAATCACTGATCAGAGACAAGAAACACTAGCTCCTTCTCCGCAGTCTTAAGGAAGTAACCAGTGTTTTAGTTAGTGTAGTGTAGGAGGGTTTAAGCAGACTAGTCCATCCTGTATGTTTAATAAAAAATTGCCAGCAACTGTCATGTCTGCCCCTATGATGTGACATTCAGGACTGACTGAAGGTGTTATCTCTTGAACAAAAGCATAAGATCAAATTGTTTAGGGACCAATAGGGTTTACTGGTAATAGAAGGGTAAATTGAGGGGTCTATTAGGAAGTGTTAAGTCTCCATGAAGGTGGGATGGTGTAAGTGTGCTCTTTGGGGTGAAAATAAGGTGCATGAGGAAGAAGAGTAAAATTATGTACTGTTTTGCACTGCACCAAAGAACAGACTGGGGTCTGCAGGAGAAGTAGCTGGGGACTACATGCATCCCTCGGTTTCCCTGCTGCCCACCAATGGATTACAGCTTATGATTAAAATATACTCTTTTTGTACTTGTACTGATTGCCTAAATAAAAATCTACAGATCCTTTTTTTGTCACTGAAACTTGGATAACTGCTCTGAATGCTATTATGCTATACAATTGTCCATCATTCTCCAAAAGACATCATCTTGATGATGAGGGTGAAGGTGCTGGTCTTTCTCTTTTCTTTCTGTTCATTATTCTCTCTGTCTGCCTTTCTCTGTTGTTTTAGAAAAGGTCTATTATAGCCCGCTAATTTCCTCTTTCAGCATCTGTCACATATCACTTACTTTCCTCCACCCTTTCACCATTAATTATCTTCGACTATGGAAACTTCTTTTGGTTGAGTCTTTTTATCCAACTGGAGATTTCATTTATTACACTGATGACACCTCTCTGTCTTTCTCTTCATTTGTCTTCTGTGTGCAAGGGTCACATTTACCAAAAGGAAGTGTAGGCAACTGCTTAGAGAACCAGGTTTTGGTGGGGGGGCAACAACTCTGCTGCTCATACCTGTATTTTGAGTTATGGATGTGGATAGAGCATTCCCAGTGCTCCACTTTCAAACATGTGCTGCTAGGACAATTACTTATCAGTTTACATACCCCTTTACAAGTCATTTTGTAACCTCTCTACCTGCCATTGCTGTTAAATAATCTTTTTGTTTGTTTGTTTGTTTATTTTTTTGTGCCAAAGAAAAGTGGATGTGACTGCAGGCTATAGTCAAGTGATAAGTTGGGGGGTGTTCATGGGAGGGGATAAGAACACATTGCGTTTCTTGCCTAATTAAGCCTGAAATGTAAATCTGGCCCCACCTGTGGCCTAAAATCATGGAATACCTGGACCAGTGGCGTAACTAGAGGTCACCGGGCCCTGGTGCAGAAATTGCTGCCAGGCCCCCCCATCTTCACGTTGCCCCATGTACATTTCCTACCTCCATCTCCCGAGCGGTTCTCAGTTATGCAGAGCGCTGGGAGATGATGTCATTTCCCAGCGCTCTGCATTACTAGAGTGCCGGTAGATCAGCTGAGCTGCTGCGGGCAGGGCTGTGGGCAAGTGGCAATGGGTTTGCAGGGGGTGGCCAGGCCCCTTGGAGTGACGGGCCCAGTCGCAGGTGCGACCCCTATTGTTACGCCACTGACCTGGACTTTTTTTTTCTCCAAGAACAATTCCCTTTCTAACGTATGCATTTCCACCCTATTATTGAGCTCAATCTCATCTCATTCTATCTTTCTTCCCAAACAACATATAATAATGAAAGTGACGGGCTGTCATTATACAAGTCCCAGCCTCAGACTTTTTTCTTATTGTGATCTTAAGATTCATTTACTAAAAAGAACTAGTGTCATTGTGGGTGAAACCAGCTTTACTATAAGGGAAAACATAAAATACCCATTGATTTTAGCGTGGCCTTTAACCCCTTGAATGCTAGCGAGGTCTCCAACTCCAGATCTCTCTAGCATTCAAACAGTTAAAAGCCCCATTTAAATCAGTAGGCATTGGGGAATTTGTATTTTCCCCCTATGGTGCCATTGGTTTGCTCCAGAATTACTCCAGTTCTTCTTAGTACATCAGACTCCTTAGTACATCAGACTCTTTGCATGTTCCTCTTGTCCTCCAGCTCTTTTGTCCATAGTTACATAGTAACTTAGGTTGTAAAAAGACACAGGTACATCAAGTTCAAACTTTGCCTCATAACCAAGAAAATAAGAATGATATGAATGCTAGTCTTTTACCAGAACTTCCTGTGTTACTTAATAATACACAGTACAACCCTGTATCTTACCTTCTTCTAGGAATGCATATAAACTTCTCTTAAATGTATCCATTGTATCTGTCATTACCACAACCTTAGGCAATTTATCAGACCTTACTATAAACAAATCCCTTCTTCTGCTGAAGATGAAACTTCATTTCCTCTAATCCTAAGGGATGAGCCCTAATTATTTTATCAAGCCTTGGAATGAAAAGCTCACTAGATAGAGATCCTTGTACTTGACTTTGCATATACTTATACAATCTATAAGATCACCTCTAAGGTGTCTTTTTTCTAGAATAAATAAACCAAGCTTGGTTAAACTTTTTCGATATCCTTTTGAAACATTGCCCACATCAAAAGAACGAGATTCTGATATCGCTGGCTTAAGAGCAGCACATTTTAATAGTAATATTTGTAAGGATAATCTTCCCACCAGGGCTGGATTTACATCTCAGGAGCCTGTAGGCACAGAAATTTGATGCACCCCCGTGGGCGATCTGCACTGGATACCTCCACAATGCTCCTAATCTCCATGTTGCCCCCCCATCATCTCCATATTGCCCTCACAATGTCCCCCATCAACTCCATATTGCCCCATCAGCTCCACATTACCCTCTCAATGCCCCCCATCAGCTCCATATTGCCCCCACCATCTCCACATTGCCCTCCATCGGCTCCAACTTGCCCCCCATTGGCTCCAACTTGCCCCCCATTAGCTCCACATTGCCCTCACATTGCCTCCCCCCATTTTCCGTTTCCTACCTCCCCGGTAGGAGGTCTGTATGTGCACAGTCTTGTACCTGATGAATCTCCCGCGCAGTCTCCTATTCAGGAATGCAGAGCTCTGGGAGATGATGTCATCTCCCAGCTCTCTGCATTCCTAAAAAGGCGATGAGGGAGCTCCATCAGGTACAAGACTGGGGGGGCTGGCAATGTGAGTGGGTGCCGCCAGCTCAGCCAGCGAGGTGGCTATTTTTTTTTTTTTAAAGAATATTTAAAATAAAAAAAAATTCCAAATGGCAGGCGCCCCTCGTTGGCGTGCGCCTGTAGGCAGGTGCCTACTTTGCCTAATGGCAAATCCGGCCCTGCTTCCCACAGGGCATATTGCAAATACTTAGTCTAACTTCACCTCATCTACCATCTACCAGATGGAATCAGTTTCCTGGGGATAGTAAAGCTACTTCCACTTCCTTTCATTTGCACATTGCTGTTAACCCTTTGAGCCCAACTGCTATTGGTGATTCCGGAACACGCTCAAAGGGTTATCAGCATTGTGCAGGTGGAAGTATTTGCAATATGCCCTGTAGGAAGTTTATCCTTACAAATCCTTACTATTAAAATGTGCGACGCTTAAATCCACAATAACTTTATAGGAGAATTTTCCATTTACAAGAACACATTGGGTGAGATGTTCAAATATGCTGGTAACTGAAATTGTCTGTAATAAGTATAAAAAAGTTCTTACTCCACGGTCTGTCAATTCTCAAACGTCACGGTCATTTTTTGCATCCAATTCCGTCATCTCCGTCAAAAGGAAAGAGCAGTCTTAAAAGTGGCCGTTGCTTAATCTACCATCATATTGTAAGGTATTTTCAGAAAAAAATATTCATTTAACCATAATTCTTTTGTCTGATTAACGTAATTTTTTCCCAACAAAATAAAAATGGTCTAAACGTGGAGAAGACAAATGAAAGCACTGTTAGCAGGAGTGAGAAGCCACAATATAAAGTTAACTGGTAAAAAATGTTCATTTTTTAACATCAGAATTTTTAAAAGCAATATTCATCAAGATCTTCTTACCGTCATTTTTAATTCTTTGTGACTCATTTTCAAACATGATGGATTGACATCTAAAAATAATGTCCTTCTTTTGCCACTAACTCATGATCTGACAATTTTTTCATTATGATGACTTTTTGAACATCTTGCCCATTGTTCCTCATGCTTCCACCAATTTTCTATCCAGTTGCAAAGGTTATCTCCTAGACCAGATTTCCATATTTGATACCCCAGCTTCCTGTGTGGCACTGCATCAAATGCGTTTTCAAAATCGAGACATACAACATCTACTGCTTTATCTTTATAATTCATTTTATAAAAATATATTTTTTCTCTTCACAATCCTGAAGATAATTCCTTATTATCCATTTGAACAGGTTCCCCACAAACGAGGTCCATCTAAAGCTAGACTTTATTGTAATGTCAATTCATTTTCATTAGTGTAATTTATTGATTTATATCTCCAAAGGTCTATGCAAGGATAACTAAGATTCCCACAATGTTTCTATTCCTCTTTTCCCTTTCTCTTCAGATGTTACCTATATGCAGATAATACATAAATCTGTTTCAGTACTGTACACCTTATATCTGCATTAGAAAAATCCAACTAATTATATATTGTACCTGACTTCATGTCCAAGGCAAGAATATTATCCCATTAAAATGTAGTCCCATTGTGTCAGGGTTTACCAATAATGTTCAGGAGTCAGTACGGTATAGTGAAATGCAAAATTTATTAATAATAGAAAAGTAGCGCACACTATATACACAAGTAGCAAGCAGAGGGTTACAAGCCAGCGAGCACTTCTATCAGGAATAGTAGGCTGCCAAGCTTGACCACTCTGCTGGAGACTAGGCCTCAGCCACTGGTAGTTTCTGCACGAACCAGGAGCAGGAACAGGAACACTGGATCTCGATCCGACGAAGCTAGAGTACTGACTCATGCCTGCAGTCACTAGGGAGTGATATCTGACTCACGCCTGCAGTCAGTATAAGGAAAGTGATACCTGACTCACTCCTGCAGTCAGTATCGGAGCTAGTCTACCAGAGCCCCTGGTCCTCACTATATTGGGTGTCTGCTAGGTACAAGGAACAAACGTAAGAATAGTCAGACAGAGCCATAAGTCAGCACCAGAGGAGGTAGTCAGACAAGCCAGGTCATACACAGTTCAGGTAGTCAGCCAGAGCCACAGGTCTGCTCCAGGTTGGGTGTCCACTAGAGTGACAGACAAAAGAATAGTCAGACAGAGCCACAGGTCAGCACCAGGTTGGATGGAAGACTAGCCAGGTCATACACAGAGCCCAAGGTAATAGAACTGCTATGAGCAACAACGCAAGGGCAACTCAGTCAGGACTCAGACTGCCCTTTAAACCCCTCCTCAGGAAGTAGGTAGGAGGAGCAGCTCAGAGGAAGGAAGTAGGTAGGAGGGGACTACAAGAAGCATGGCACATAAAACAGAGGCCTGCTGCATGCTTGAAGCCTCACGTCTGCAGATGACGCTTAAAACAAGGTAAGCTGTAACACATTGCTCCATTTTATTTTATAATTTACAAGAATAGACACACCATGAAGTTAAAAGTAATTCTTATTCTATTAAATTGACTATTACCGTGTACAGTATTTGGAGTCAATCAGGTCTCTTTGTCAAACCTTTTAAGTACCAGACAGTAGGACAAATCATTGTGAGAGATTTATGGGTTATAGTCAGTAGACCCATCAAATACATCACCTTATTAAAAAAAGTATTCTGTTTTGGTTTTCCCTGTTTTGTCCTTACTGACATTTTCTTATCAAATACAGATTGACAGTAAAATATAAAAAATGCCAGGTTTATTACCATGGTATACAATTTTCTCTTCATATATACTCCTATAATATTTACTTAGACCCTCATTCTCACCCTGCTTGCTTAATACAACACTCTGCCCTTCCTGCCTTTCATCTTTCTCCTATACAGTCTATCCTAAAAGGAGCTGAAAATAACTTCCCCTTCTTCTCCCATTCCTTCCTTCCCCTCTACTGCTGAAATCTTTCTACTGGTTTCCCATGAAGTCCTGCTTTGCCTACAAAATTCCAATCCAATCTTTTAAAAGGTAATTCACTCTTTTGACCTTCTTAAATCTCTCCTCGCCTCTTTCACAGAGCTTAAGGATGGACTTTTATCTATTACATCCACCTATTGAGCCGTCTCATGATTAAAGGCCCTCTCTCATTGAAGATTTCCACCATGTATAGCTAGATTAAAGAATGTAGTGTTTGTGTGTATTTAAACACTTTTCACCTTCAGTGTTTAGTACTGTTTTACTGCACTCTTGAATAACTGGGAGAACTTCAGGTTTTTTTGGACTCAGATGATCACCTATGCCAGTGATTTTCAACCAGGTAGCAGTTGTACTTTCATATGCCACATCTACATAGGGTATCCTTTATTTCAATGAATGTTTAAAAATGTGAATGTTGAGTTTCACATGCGTATTTATGGAAATGTGTATGCACTATATATATATATATATATATATATATATATATATATATATATATATTATTCTTGTAAGACTTAAGACTACCTATATATTACTTATCTGTACCCTTCATAATGTCCTTTACAGCACCATTTAACATCAAAGGGAATTTGTATCTGTCCTCTATGGTGTAGTTGATTTGCTCCAGACTTGTTAAAGTTCTTCTTTGTATATAAGCCTCAAGGTGTTTCAGTACTGGAACTATAACAATGAAAATAATGTATAAACCTCTTTCTGATTTCTAAAGCATAATTAAATAAAGACAGAAAAGTATGTTGTAGATTTAAAATCTGACAGAAGTTTATTTGAATGATTCAACATAAAGTCAGTTTCTGACAATAATATGCTGTGAAGATGAATCAGTTAACATGGCTTCTGAGAACACCTCAGACCCAACACCATCCCTTTAAACTCACCTGTAGCTCATTTACTTAGCAGATGACCATATCTACATCCCTACATCCAAACAAGTCCAAATCTTAACAATTTTCATGTTATGGCACAATGTGGACAAGTAATTTCAAGATACATTTAAAGAGAATTTTAAACTGTATATATATCACACTAGCCATTTCTTTGTAATACAAATAGTTTTTGCAAAATTAACCTTTATTTGTTGGTTACACAGGATGGCATTTTTTGCTAATTAGTTTCTGTGTTGGGACAATATTACCACACACCACACACACATTACCATAAAGCACCACCCTATCCCACCATAGCATTAAGGTTAATTTCTCAAAAAAAGGTTTGTACAGTTGGCAGATTCATATTCCCTATAATCCAACTACAGATTTGAATTCACTGCAAACTACCTAACTGGGGGTTATGGATTGTCGTGATAAAGAGGAGATAATGCAGAAATAACTTCTCCAGTAATGTCACTTCTCCAAGTCCTACGTTATTCTATGGCTATGTGAAGTGTGTGTGGGGTGCGTATTATAGACAAGTTTAAAAAAACCAAAGTAAAAAAAAAAAATTCCAAATATTTGCCTCCCTGTTTGCCTCCTTTCTTCTCAGACTCCAAAACACTATCCTTCCCTCTATCCACCTCCACATTTGTGCGAGACATTGAGCCGCCTGCTTCCTCTACTGCTGTTCTCCCTGCAAGCTCCTTGGCACATTAGAAATTGCCTGAGTGCCCTGTCAGGCCCTTCATGTTTCAGTGCATGTGTGTGGTAATTAGAGGAGTCAAAATCAACCAATCAGTGTTTTATTGCCACGCTCCCTGATAGTGAACCAGAAACTCTTAGAATTTTATATATATATATATATATATATATATATATATATATACAATAGAAAAAGGATTGGGGCAGCACCCGTGGGACTTTTAAATATTTATTATTAGAAGATGAAAAAGTAACAAACTTTTTCATCTTCTAATAATAAATATTTAAAAGTCCCACGGGTGCTGCCCCAATCCTTTTTCTATTGTATACACTCCTTTAGGGATTGTGCACCTGGGCATAATATTCTTGTAGAGTGAGTGCTTTCCCAACCACAACCTTTATATATATATATATATATATACATTTATATGGTAAATTTGAGCTAAGATTGTGTTATTGGATATTGTAATACCAGAAAAATTGTAGAACTATAAGCATGAGTGGTAACAGGTTGGACAATCTCATGAAATGCAGATCTTGTCACATGTTTGAACACTTGCAGCAATTGTTACAAGGGGCATACCACTGTAGCAAGTGTGAGCATATTATTTTTTTGGTATTTTCTGAAATACTACCAGTGCCATGTTCCACTTTTCTTAATCTGCCTGCCCTGTCTGCAACATGGAAAACCTTGGGTAAAATTTGTATGATAGTTATGGATTACACCTAAATTGAAAGGGAGCTGATGTGCTGGGGGATAGAATGCTTAAAAGGTTGGAAGAGCTTTTAAACTAAGAAATGAAGGTTATAGGTAATAAAATGGGGTAGACAGTGTATATAGGATCTGGGTACAATTAAAGTATCATAAGAGTGAAGAAGGGGTGGGGATAATTGTAAATAACAGGGATGAACTCCTATTAAATTCAGATACAGATAAATGAAGTAGTGGGTATAAAACATAATGACAAAATAAAATTGTTTTTGAATGCAAGAAGTATGGTAGGCAAAACTGGCAGGCCTGAAGGGGGAGCTGTGTGCCTATATAACATAATCTTTGAGAACTAAGTAAGACTTTTAGCCATTATTTAACCCTTTAAGGACTCTTGACACTCCAGGAACGTCATGAGTTGGTGAGCCATAAGGACCGATGACATGCCAGGAACGGCATGGAATTCAGGGCTCCCTTCGTGGCTGAACGCTGTTTGGGGAGATCTGAACCTGATGCACAAAAAAAAATGGTCTGTTGTCTTTAAGTGCCGGCTGCGTGCCTGATCGGTCGATCCTTAAGGGGTTAAAACTTGTATTGAATACATTTCAATTTTATACAAAAGTACAGTTGTCTGTCCTTGTTTGGATACTAAAAGTGGGACTGTTATCTGAATGGAGATGGGTTAATTTCTCTGTGGGCTTTGGTGTAAGGCAAATGGGAATAGTCTCAGTATACCAGTTGTGAGTAAATTGAATTCTGATCTATTTATTTATATTTGATTGTATTTGGCGCATTCTTCTTGTTCTTTTTTTTTTTTTAATTTTTCCACCGTGATGAGTAAGTCTTCGGGAGAGCCGCTCCATAATACTTTGGATGACATCTGCATGTCATGTCTGGCAGCATTATAAGAACCCAGAGGTGTTATATGCTGAGACTTACATAGGTTCATTCTCAGCATCTACTATTGTGAGTAGCCACCTGAAGGGTGCTGGTGGTGGTCCTATAGACTTGTTTGTGGTGATTTGCACAGGGGCAACCCTGTGTTGTGTCTCCTTTTCTTTTATGCACTTTAATCTTAAAAAGACTAACTTAAAAATGTTAACAGCATCAATGCAACACATAGGCTGGGATGAATTATTAAAGGAAAAAATATTGAGGAAAAATCAGCAGAATTGAAATTTAGGTTGCAGAACTATATTCAACAGTTTATACCCTTGGGAAACACATGCAAAAGAAGTAGATCACAATCAAGCTGTTTACATACAAATGTAAAGAAGGAAATGGCAAAGAAAAAATATTTAGACTATTTAAGTCTGAAGGAACAGAGAATTATTTCCTGAAATTCAGAGAGTGAAAAAAAAATTGTAAAAACTCAATTAGGTCATTAAAAAACAGAAAATGAAATTTGAATTGCAAGGGATAGCAAGACTTACCCCAAAATGTTTTTCAAATAGATAAATAGCGAAAGAAAAAAACCAAAAATTATGAGGGAGTGCATTGGACCTTTCAAAAATAAGATGGGTGAGTTGATGAATGAGGAGAAGGAAAAGGCTACTGTTCTGAACACATTCTTTTCATTGGCATATCCCAGGGAATTATCAATTGTAGAAGAGTCTCAACAAATAACAATTACAACCATACTATTATCAGAGATAGAGTTAACACAATAAGAGGTCAAGAATAGACAGAACAAAACGAAGACTTATCCTCCTCCAATATCATAGAACTCAGTGCAGTGTTAGTAAGACTACTCTTTAAGGACTCTCCCACAGGCTCAATATCCCAAGATTGCCAATGTGGTGTCTTTATTTAAGACGGGAACTAAATGGAACCTAGGAATTATAGACCTGTGAGTTTTACTTCAGTAGTGGGAAAACTGCTGAAGGGATAATAATTTAGGGTTTATATTCAGGATTACACTGTGAAAAATAAAATTATTAGTAGGATCAACATGGTTTTATGAAGAATAGATCTTGCCAAACAAATATTTTACTCTTCTATGAAGAAGTAGCAACCCACATAATGTTAAAGCATTTTGCAAAGGCATTTGTTACAGTGCCACTCTCTATCCCCTAGACCCAATAAGGAAATTGGGTTTAGGGCATAACCTTTGTAACTGGATAGAAAACTGGCTAAAGGATAGGGAGTAGTGTGTTGTTACCAACAGAATATTTTTCAAGTTAAAGTTCAGCATGGAGCATCTCAGGGTTCAGTACTTTGTCCACAGCTTTTTAACATGTTTATAAATAACATGGAAATAGCTATAGAAAGTAGACATGTGCAAATTCATTCGGAGACATTCGGATTTAGTCGAAAATGGGGTAATTCGGAGACATTCGGCCAATCCGAAACTCAAGGGTCATTCGGAAAAAATGATCCGACTCCGAACAGCCCAGGTCCGAAATTCGTCGAAACTTTCGGAAGTTTCGGCAATCGACACATTTCCAAAAGTTTTGACTACTTTTGACCAGGACTTTTTTGTACTTCCTGTGCGCGCTCAATTACTTTCCCTCCATAATTTTCCCTCCATGTCTCTAGTCCAATTCCATTCTCCGTTTCATGCACTACTTCCCTCTTTTGTCTGTATTCGAATAGCCTTCTTCGTTTCATGATGGGGGTTGGACTAA
Source organism: Rhinophrynus dorsalis (assembly GCA_037306005.1). Taxonomy (NCBI): domain Eukaryota; kingdom Metazoa; phylum Chordata; class Amphibia; order Anura; family Rhinophrynidae; genus Rhinophrynus; species Rhinophrynus dorsalis. The sequence goes on along the minus strand of CM074720.1, from coordinate 90,835,033 downwards.
TGACACAGTCACACAGACAGACAGCCTGCATTTCCTCATTGGGTTGTTGGAGCTCAGAGAGAGAAGAGATTAGAGAGTGTACAGTTGTTGTGTAGGCAGGCAGGTAGCATTAGGCTAGGCATAGGTAGGCAGCCAGCATTAGTTCCAGTTATTGCCACTGCAAGAGCAAGTAATATTTGTTCCTGTGCAAAATATAAAAAATATTAGGTATTTGTTCGAATACAGGGCGGGCCCTTACATGGGTCCCAGTGGGTCCACTTTGACAGAGGCGGCAATTTGCCGTCCCATAGCATGTTTATTTTGTGCTCTTCCGCCAGTTCTGTGTTGCAGGGTGTCCCATCAGTGTGACTGTCAGCAGCCGGGCAGCCCTATGCTCACTCAGTGGCGATGCCTGCTGGCTGCTTCAGTGACGTGAATTATGTGATAGTGAAACATTATGCCTATTTTGTATTGTTTATCGCCCACCTAAAGTCAAGACTTGAGTAAATAGGTCTACCGTCCCAGATTTGCTAGAGAGGTTTTACAAATACAGGAGGATGCCCCCTGTACAAAATGAGTCTAAACATTTGGGATCCCTAGTATGAGTGCACAGCAGTGCATGATGTGTCCTGAACAGGATTGCTGTGAGGTGTCTCCACCCAGAAGGTGATGGCTGGGCTGAGCTTCAACATTGTGACAAGTGACCAACTAAGAGCACCGTGCCGTGCAGCCATAGCATCACCCCCTCCTACTCTCCGGGTCCCGCTGACTGGCAGTAACAGGTGAGTCACTAAGAGATCTGAAGCCTTTCTGGAAGTCCTTTCACTTGGAAAGGGGCTAGGTATTACTTGGGGGAGTTGCCTCGTGTGTAAATAATTTCTAGGTGGGAGATGAATGTGCATCACTTATGTGTTTCCTAACAATAGTTAGAATACAACTCCCATCATCCCCTGATTATGACGTTGGGAAATGTCCAGCAATTACCGTAGAGCCCTGTATTGCACACTCACGGAAAACGGTAATATTGCTATACTAAGACAATGCTGTGGTCCCCTCTTCAGTATAGATGTCAAGCATTTTTTTTTATTTCTCTCCTGTGTTGCAGTTTGTTCACAACAGAATGTCTCAATTTTTCTTTTTAACACATTACATCTATCACATTACAATCATTGATGTTTATTCATGATGTAGTATGAAACACTACAATGTATATACACATAGAGTTATCTGATAAGAGGGGAAATCAGGATAGGAAAACGAGAGAGAGGAATTTGGGTACTAAAGAGGGACAGTAGGGTAGGAGGCTGGTACCAGAAAATGAAACCTTAATCTTTACCCATGTACTAACATAGAATGTGACATGTAGTTTGTCCATGTTGAGTAGGATGTGACAGGCATGGGTTTTCGATGTCGAGCATATGCTAAATTGAATGACAGGCATGAGGTTTCGATGATCGAACATATGCTATATTGAAGGACAGGCATGGGGTTTCGATGTTCGAACATGCTAAATTGAATGACAGGCATGGGTTTTCGATGTTCGATGTTTGCATTGTGACTGGCATCCCATGCTAGAGTAGAGGTGACATGCACAGACTTTCAATGTACGACAATGTCCGTTTTTGGGATGGATCTTTTTCTAAATGCACACCCTGTCTGCAAATAATGATAGCAGCGTGCACGGAGGCGCACTGCTATAATTTAACCCATGTTAAATTTGGCCGAATAATTCGGAATGGATCAGAATTTCGTCAGAATCGAATAGGCCCGGTCCGAAATTAGGATCATCCGAATTAGAAAAAAAAAAATTCGTCCGAATTCGAATATTACCGAAAATTTTGCCCGTGCACAAGTCTAATAGAAAGCAAAATGTCAGTATTTGCAGATGACACTAAATTATGCAGGATAATAAGTTCAGAGCAGGATATTGTTCTCTACAGAGGGATTTACATAAAATGACAGGCTCGACAAACAAATGGAATATGAACTTAAATGTAGGAAAGTGTAAAGTTATGCATTCGGAAAAAACACATTGTAATGCTTCTTATAAACTTAATGGAATCATTCTAGGACACTCATTGTTAGAGAAAGATCAGGGGGTTATGCCCTAAGGCATGATAAAGAGGTGATAAAGAGGTGATGATTTCACCATTGATTTCCCTTTTCCACTTCCTATGTTAATATGCAGAGCCTAGGCACTAAGATCTCCACTGTTGGAGAAATCTTAGTTTATGTTATTCTATGGGGCCTTGCTCTCACTTGAGAAATCTTAGCTCATAGGCACCATAGAATAGCAATGGACTTGGAGAAGTCAATTCTGTAAAAAGGATATTCTAGAAATGGAGGGAGTACAGATAAGAGGAACAAATTGATTAAGAGAATAGAGGATTTGACGTAAGAACATCTAGCCAAACTTGGGTTAGTTATTCTACAGAAAAGACAACTAAGAGGAGATCTTGTTACACTATATAAGTGTATGCAAAGTGAATACAAGGAACTTTTCATTGCAAGGCCTGATCAAATAACTAAAGGTCACCCCTTACTATTAGAGGAAAAGAGGTTTTAACACCAGCAGAGGAAGGGTTTTTTAAAATAAGGTCTGATAAATTGTTGAATTCCTTGCCCAAGCATGTGGTGATGCCAAGTATAATGGATATATTTAAGAGAAGATTACAGTAAAATCTCAGGTATAATACGCACCTGTATATTTTAGGGGAAAACAAGAGTGCCTATGTATAATACACACTGTTTTTTCCTCGTCTACTCACCAAACAATTTTTGTTACCTATTCCTTCCTTCCACCAAGTACAATCCGCTTCCCTTTGCCAGCCCTGCTTCAACTCTTTCAACATTTGCATCCTGCTTACAGCAAATCCCTGCAAGGACCTTTTCGTTTAAGTCAATGGTAATACCTCAAGTTCCTCACAGGGCAATACAGTACATCCAATGCATAGATTGGACATAGATTGCACATTGGATCTACTGTATTGCCCTGCATGGACCGTGAGGTATTACCATTGGTTTAAATGAAAAGGTCCTCGCAGGGAATTGCTGGAAGCGTGCCGGCATCCCTGTGCAGAGATTCCAAACAACTCTGGAGGGGGTGAGCTGAAGAAGGGCAGGTAAAGGGAAGTGGATTGCACTGGGGTGAACACAAATAAATATTATACTCACATATAATACACAACCCCCACACTTCACATAAAGTGAAGAAGGGCAAAATTATATGTGAGATTTTACGGTAGATGCATTCCTAGCAGAAGGGAACATGCAGGTTTATACTGTGCATTAGTAGGTAAAACAGGAAGTTCTGGTAAACAGACTAACACCCATTTTAGATTTGGAAAGGCTTCTATAATTCTCATTTTCTGGGTTACACTGCGGTAAAGGTTTAGCTTGAAGGACTTCTGTCTTTTTTCAACCTATTTACTATATAACTTTGTAACTTGGATTGTCTTCAGGCTGTATGGCTGAATAGAAACATAAGCTGAGGAGGGTGAAAAGAGAAAAAGGAGTTTAACCTTAGAAAACAATCAGCATTTTCTAGCATTGTACATGATATCCACAAAATATGTAAAATTTTTTAATGGAACCACGCCAATCCATAAGGATGCTTCACTGATTAATGGGAACATCTGCATGATTAATCTTACTCTTTAACCATTAAGGACCAGAGGGGTGTGTAACACATTGCTTCACAATGTGTTGCACACTCCTCTGGTCCTTAAAGAGTTAAACTGTATAGCAAGATATTGCAATGCAAACTTGATCATAATCATAACTTCATAGTTTATATTAAGCCCTGTAGGATCAGAGGGGTGAACACTACCTGCCTGCTTGTTTAACCTTATTGTTTCCTGTAATAAATATCTGCCACTGAAATAAAGTTTATAATATGTGCACCAAAACACTCTAAATAATACAGCTACTTTGGCAGAATCCTGTATAGCAAGTCTGTGTGTCAGAGCCAGACATACAGCGACACAGAGTGATCTATGCTGTGAATCAATTACCAGAAAATAACAATGGGTTGCATATGATGACAAAAAATGAGTGCTAAAATCAAAAGAAGATAAATGCCGGTAATTATGCTCATTTATAAAATTTAAAAAAACTAATACATATTACAGATATTGAACTAGGTTTTGGGCTTTTATATGACATAGTACAAAACATACACACACTCACATACACATAAACACATATACCCACAACATACATACACAAACACACATATAATCACACACACACACAAACTCTCTCATAGGCACACTCACACACAGTGTATATGCACACACTGTACACACAGCGACACACACGCACATGGATTCCTGATCTCACTGATCCATTATGGATCTCCAGTTTTACTAACTTATCCCTTTGATATTAATGTCATGTGAAGAACTGGAGTAATTCAAAACAACTGTACCATAAGGGACAAGTAAAAATTAATTTGATTTAAACTGGACTTTTAAACTTATAAATAGTTAAAATCCCCATTTAAATCGAAGGACCTTTTTAGCAGCTGGCTAGTTCCAGATTTACCGTAGTAAGATGTGATAAAGAGGTGATGAGGAACCTTAACCAGTGTGATAATCTCTCCAGTTCCTATGTTAGTCTATGGAGTCTATGCTCTAACATCTATCATCTTGAGAGGTCCATAGACTAATATAGGAATTGGACAGTTTATCACGCTGTGAAGCTCTTTACCACACCTTGGTGCATTTTCCCCCTGTTCTTCCTCATACATCAGCCTCTGCAATGTGTTGAAAACCCCCCTCTGGCACAAAAAAGGGTTAATAACTTAATTTCTATTTTTTTTTTCTTTTTCTTGGGATTTTAATTTAGCAAATTAATATTTTAGATTATTTTTCTTTTCTAAAAAACGAGGTTAGTATTTTAAGTATTTCCCAAAATCCTTCACCCTACGGCTTTGTAAAACTCTTAGTATTCAGGCATTCAAGAACTGCAAAGGTTTATTTACTGAGATGAACTGGAGTCGTTCTGGAGTAGACCAGTGCCATGGGGGATGAATAAATATCTCCACAACTGACATTGAGATAAATTTTGCTTTTAACCTCTTGAATACTAGAGACCTCACCAAGGCATTGCAAGGCAATGCCTTGGTGACCTTGCAAGTATTCAGGAGGTTAAAAGCAACATTTACATAAATGGGAATTTTTATTTCCCCCCCAATGGTGCAAATGATTTGCTCCAGGATGACTCCGTTAGAACAGACTTCCCAGGCAAATGGGCAAATGTTTAGCTTCTTGGGACACTTTGGAGTTTAGGTTTCTCTCGTCACTTTTCAAGAGGAATTGCTCTAATTACACTTATTGAAGTGTCTTGGTGTTATGGTACTTCTTATTAAGAGTAGATTGGAATAAATGGCTCCTGGCAAAAACCCCACTGATTCATAAACTGATTCAGATTACAAGAAAGAAAGATCATTTGACTGAGGGTTTAGAAGTGAACCTTCTTACCCTGCCATTTCATTATATACAATCAGCACTAATTGCTTTATTCAGAGTCACCACCATTTAATGCATTGTATTACTTACGAATTAAAGGGTTAGTAATGTCTAACATTTACTAACCGTAATATTGAATGTATTAAAAAGATAATATTAATGTGCCAAGTCGTATCGCTCAAACCTTTAGTGTTTGAGAGATATAAACACTGAAAGTCTCCCCCTCCCTCCCCTTTTCCAGATGTCAGTATGTAGCTGACGTCAGGAGATCCTGGTCCTTCTCCAGCCGGCGGCTCTTCAGCGGAGCTGAATGAGCAATATCGAAGAACAAATATTTCAGTGGAATGGTCTGCAAAGTGTTCTTGCTAACCAAGCACACTTTATAGACCATTCCAGTGAAGTATCTGTCTTTCGATAGCGCTCATTCAGCTCTGCTGAAGAGCCGCCGAGTTGGCCGACACAGATCTACTGCTGACAGCTTTACAGTTTGTCAGCAGGAGGGGAGAACTTTCAGTGCTTATATCTCTCAAACCGTAAAGGTTTGAGAGATATGACTTGGCACATTAATATTATCTTTTTAATCCCTTCAATATTAGGGTTAGTTAATGTTAGACATTACTAACCCTTTAATTCAAAGTGAGAAACGGCTTTATGGGCTAGTCATGGCTTGTGGAAGGAACATTAGCAAATAAACTGCAATTTGCTGGTGTAGTTGCTCTATCTATTTTCTGGGCCAGATTTACCATAAGGCAAAGAAAGCAACCGTCCAATAAGAAGATGGCTAACTACCATTAGATCATTATGTAGTTACTGGTAGGCCTCGAAAAGATTGGTATTGTTTGCAATGGATACATCTTTAGAATTCAATGGGTTAAAAGACACATTTACATCTGGAAGTTTGTGTTACCTGTGCTACATACGGTTTGCCCAGAATTACTTGTTTTTAATCCTTTGAGTGCCAGAGAGATGGGCTACATTATGGCCATACCTAGGAACTTTTTTCTTTTAGAGTCCTCAGAGGGGACTCATGTGGTGCGTCTGGGGGAGATATATGACGAGATTCACGTCGCTAAGGGGCAGGGCTTAATTGTGGGTGGGGGTGGGGCTTATCAAACTGAGTCCTAAAGTGGGCTGGAAGTGGGTGGGAAGTGGGAGGAACAGGCTGGAAAGGAACAGTAGTGGGCAGAATTTCATATGAAACTCCCCACCACCAAAGACCGGAGAATCAGCATCTGTCCCTGGAGACCCGGTAATTATCTGCAAAAACTGGAGTCTCCGGGGCAGATCAGGATAGTTTCCAGCTATGATTATGGCACTTAAAGGGAACCATTTGAGTGCCAGAGGGGTATCAGATTTATTTATTGAAAAACCTAGTACACAACAAATCTAACATGAAGGATGAAAGTAATACATGTATAAAAGAATTGCAAACCAAATTACGAGTAAAGAACAATATAAAAATCATTGTCCATAAGCAAAACTAATAAACAAGACAATAATATAGATCATATCAGGAGATATAAGGGATCAGGAAGTGTGAGAGTCACTGGTGGAATGAAGGGAGAGATGGTAAGTATTCAATAAAAATAGTGAGGGAATCTGGAGGGGAAGAAAAAAAAAAGGCGGGAGAAGTGAAGTGGGAAGAGCCAGAGGAAAAATAGAGGGAGCTGAGGGGGAAGGGGAGATGACGATCTGCTCAGATCGTCCTGGGTCCATAAGCACATCGATAAGAGGCAATTAATGAGGAACAATGACATTGTGAAAATAATAGCATCAAGGCAAAGGGGATTAGGTGAAGTAGTTGAATTCAAATGTGATAGGAGGGAGAGATCAACTGTGGACCAAGAGGAGTCAAATTTGTGTGAAGCGTTCAGGAGTGAAGCCCGTTTACATTCAAATGAAAGTGCAGATTCGACCCTTAACAACCAGTAGGCGGTAAGACATTGGATTTCCAGTGAAGGGGGATTAGGGCTCTTACCTCATTCAAAAGGAGGTAAATGCACAGTTTCAGAGACTTAGGCATCTGTATGGGGAGATGTACCATATAAGAAAACATGCAAAGTAAAAGGTAGAGTGGCAGTGAAATCGTCAGGAGAAGATTAATGGCCTGTATTACAGACGACCAATATGTTTGGATTATTGGGCAGAACCACCAAAGATGTGCTAAGGAGCCGGGGTGTGAGGAGCATGTCCAACATAACGAAGAAGCTGAGGTGTTAAAAAGAGCCAGTCTAACAGGCGTCATGTACCATACTGATATACCATGGTAATTCAGTTCCCTGGTGGCAGAATCCGGGGCGTGTTGGAAATTTAATTTGAAAATGGTGGACCAGGTATCTGTATCTTTTTGAAGTGAGAGTTCCCTCTCCCAATAAAGGACAAAATAAGGCTTCCACAGTAGAGAGGAAGAATTAAGCAGTTTATAACTAGTAGAGAGATGGTGAAAATTAGAAGAGCGGGTGCGGATAAGGCCTTCAAAAGGAGAAAATGGTCTGGTGAGTGAACCTTGTGAATTCTAATTGTTAATCCAATGCTGAATTTGCAAAGAAGTCTGCCAATTCAGAGTTGCTTTCAGCACCTCCGCATCAGCAAAGGCATCTATACTCTCGTCAGTGCAAGTTACAGAAAAGATAGTGTGTTTGTTTGAAGCAGATAGGCTAAGACGTTTCGGATCTTCAAGAATCAGAGCTTGAAAGTCCCGAAGGGAAGTCTGGATTCTTTAAAAGGGATTTCAGAGGTGAAGGATAAAGGGATAATGCAAGAGTTTTATTAACTCAGCCTGCAGTCAGTCTAGGAGTCTGATAGAGTCCCAGGTCCGCACTAGAATGGGTGTCTGTGGAGCAGGGACCAACACACGGAGGAAACAGACAGAGCCCCAAGTCAACACCAGAGTGGGTAGTCAGACAAGCCAGGTCATACACAGAGTGGGTAGTCAGCCAGAGCCAGGTCTGCACCAGAAAGAATGTCTAAGCCAAACTGGAACACACAAGGAGAATGGTCAGGCAGAGCCACAGGTCAACACCTGAATGGATGGACAGACAAGCCAGGTCATACACAGTTCAGGTAGTCAGCCAGAGCCACAGGTCCGCACCAGATTGGGTGTCCACTACACAATGGGAGCAGGCAAAAGAGTAGTCAGACAGACCCACAGGTCATCAGCAGAATGGATAGTCAGACAAGCCAGGTCATACACAGAGCCCAAGGGAAACAGAAATGTATTGTACAACAACACAAGGGCAACTGAGTCAGGACTCAGTCAGCCCTTTAAACCCCTCCTCAGGAAGTAGGTAGGAGGAGCAGCTAAGAGGGAGGAAGCAGGTAGGAGGAGACTACAGGAAGCAAACACATAAAACAGAGGCCTGCTGCATGCTTGAAGCCTCAGGCCTGCAGATGAAGCTGAAACCAAGGTAAGCTGTAACAAAAGGGCAGTTGAGAGATAGTCAATGTAATTGTCGGCCCATTGAATGGAAAATTACTCTTTAGCTTGGAAACCAATGTTGGAGCTAAGTTAATATTCAGTATCGAGGATTTGTCATAATTAATAAGTGTTTTAGAGACAGACTAATATTCTTCCAGTGTTTTAATAAGTTGCGGGATAGAGAGTTCAGGGGAGGTCAGATAGAACAACACATCATCCATGAAAGAGGAAATTTTGCTATGATGCTTCCCTAAGTGTAAACCAGTGATAGTAGAGTAGTTTTGAAAATGGTTTGTAGGAGTGGTTCAACAGCTATAATAAAAAGCAGAGGGAATAGTGGGCACCCCTGCCTTGTACCATTAGTAATCGGGAAAGGTGAGGATAGAACTCCATTGACTAAGACAGAATATGAGGGAGAAGAGTATAGGCTCAAAATCCCGTGAAGAGCACCAGGGCCTAAACCGATGTATGAAAGGGTCTCCGATAAGTAGTCCCAGTCTACCCTATCAAAGGCCTTTTCTGAGTCAGTTGATAGGAATATAGTGGAGGTGTTGGTGCTAAGTGCAAAGCAGAGAATGGATATTTTTGAGATCCGTATTATGTTGTGTTTCTCTTTTAGGGCAAAGCCATTCTGGTCAGGGTGGATGAGCTCGTTCAGTAAAGGTTTCAGTCTGGAGGCAAGTATTTTAGCGAATATCGTCACATCTAAGTTGAGGAGTTGAATAGGAAGGTTGATACTACAAAATGTATTATCCTTAGCTGGTTTTGGTAGAATTACTGTGTGTGTCATAAGAGACTGGGTAGGGAACGATCGACCATTGAGTACTGCATTAAATTATTTGAGTAGAAAGGGAGAAATTATGAGTAGGAACAGTCTGTAGTATACCAGGGTGAGACCATCAAAGCCAGGGCTTTCCCCAGAGACATACCTTTTATATAGTTCTTTCAAGCTCTGATTCTTGAATATCCTGTTCTAGCAAGTCGACAAGTTCTTGATGCAGTGTGGGGCAATTGGCTTTCCGTAGGAATTCTCTGAGTAAGACATCTGACTGGGAATGGGAAGGGATAGGATTTAGATTGTAGAGTGAGTGGTAGAATGACCTGAAATCCTCTGCTATAGACGAGTAGAGATTTGTAAGCTTTCCAGAGGCATCTCTGATATGAGCTACACCAGCCCTACATTTCCAAGCTTTAATATAACCTGCAAGTTCTTTGCCACATTTATTGCCCTCGAAGCAATGGTGGTACTTGTACCACATGTATGATTTGAGAGATTGATCCTCCAAATAATTACAGAGATCCAATTTAGCAGATGTCAGTTTCTCAAGATCCTGAGCATTCAGGCTTCTTTTGTGGGTAATATCAAGGGATCTGACTTTAACGAGTTAAGAGAGAACCGTCTTCCATTTCTCCTCCTTTTTTGGGGATCCTATTTTAATAAAGCATACTCGAATAATGCATTTATTCGCCGCCCAGATCAAGGGAGAGGGAAGATCTGGGCTGTCGTTGAGAGAAAAATATTCTGAGATTATATCTTTTCAGTGATCTTTCAGTTGTGGGCCTTGTAAAATATAATCATTCATTCTCTATGTTTGTGGTTTATGGTCGTCAGATTTCAATGTCATATAGACCAAAGAATGATCAGTCCAAGTTGAAGGATCTATGGATGTTTTGATCAAAGAGGGAAGTAGATTCTGGAAGATGAAAAGATAATCTAATCTGCTATAGGAGGAATGAGGGAACAAGAAAAAGGTATTGTTTCGTACTTGAGGATTAGACACTCTCCAGTTGTCAACCAAATGCAGGTTGTGGAATCATTTTCTCAGAGCGCGAAGGCAAGACAATTTACCAGTAGAGGTAATGTAGGATCCAAAGTCAAATTAAAATCACCCCAAAAAATAATGTTGCTATCAGATGCAGACGAAAGTTGATCAAGAACTGAATGCAAGTGAGTTGTTTGTTTGGAGTTGGGATCATATGTGTTAAGCAAGAGGATGAGTTTGTTATGTATAAGGCCCTTAAGTGTCAGGATTGCCCCCTGTATCTGTGGAGTGTTCTAAGTAAACCCAGGGCACGCTATCTCTAATTAATATAGCAACCCCCCTGAGCTTTTTGGGGCTGTTCCAAAATTAGCCATGCGGATATTTGTGATTCGAGAATTTAGGAGGAGTCTGCTGAAAATGAGTTTCCTGAACAAAAACTATGTCAGTGGATTGCCTATCAAGTTCTCTGAGCACCAAGGCATGTGTATTCGGTGAATTAAGGCCCTTGACATTGATGTACATTATATTAAGATGAGCCATTACAAGGTGTTACCAGGAACTAATGTTAATATAACCCTAAGTGAGCAGAGCCGGCCAACATGGGAAGAAAGAAAAAAAGGGGGGGGGGGCAAGGCAAAAGTTATTAACAAAATTATCATAGTGCCAGAGGGCTGTATAGGTGGTACGGAGGGTGGTAGTAGTTGAGTGCAGTGGAGTGCACCCCTCTGGAGGATGGTATGGAAGTATGTAAATATATAAAAAAAAGGTGGTCTAGATTTTACGTGCAGGACAGGTTAGGAAAGTGGAGTAAAGTGGGTTAGAAGTAGAGTGAAGAGAGGGAGATCGCAGGTCAGGGGGTTAGGAGATCTAAGTAATGGGCCAGAGGGGAAGTATTATATGCATGTTAACCTGAAAGGGTAAGTTAGCCAGGGGATTTTATCAGATTTTTTAGTGTTTTCTTTAGTGTATCGTATTCCACACACAACTTCATCTTGAAGGCTTTAATGCCAGCAATTCCCGTTCACCATCCCTACAGCATAATCTGGAACATGAAGTAAAGTTTATGCCAATTTCCTCTGCACAATGTTAGTACATTAAGTAGGGCACAAAGGAAAGGAATGCCCCAAAAAACCCACTGAACACCCATTAGCATTTACGGGAAACTTTTCAAGATAAGTAACTTAGTAAATTTGCTTTAGGCAAGCAGAGGACTAAGAAATCGGTTCCATTGCGTATTATAGGCACATTTTCATTAGCAACCGATGGTTTATTCACTAATTCATCTTTACCCCATTATGGGATATTTTCTAACCTCTTGAATGCTACAGAGGTCTCTAACAACTAAGAGGTTAAATACTTTCCGTTGTGATTGTATACTATAGGCTAAGGGTATTTTCTGCACTAGTTAACAGTGAGTAGGACTGGGGAGGGTATATGAGAATTGGGAGAGTTGCATGTGGCAGGGCTAATGGCACCGAAGGTGCTTTGCCTAGAGTTTCCTGAGCTCTAAATCCAGCCTGTCTGTTAGAATATTATTTTAATTCCCCTTTTCTACCTAGTTGAAGAAGGAAGCTAATCTGATGCATGTTAACAGCTTTAGCCAGTATTTATTTTTCTTGCTGTGTCGGCTTACAGGACATGCAGTTATTTTCCACTTTTATCGCACCGGATCAACATGTATTTTTCTAGGTACTTAATCATGTTTTGGTAGAGAGGTTAGGAATTTCCCCTCGTGTGCCCCTGCAAATGAACATGGTGCACAGTGTAATTGCACTGAGTATTTGTATGCACAAATGGCAATTAGACTAGATATAGTAACAGTCCCTTGCTATGTCAACTGAATCAATTTGCTTCTGCTTATGACACCCTGTTTGCCAATTAGATGCTTCTCTGGTACCTAAGAGGTTAATCCAATGAACGAGTGTGAGATGAACTCACAGTACAATAAAGCTGATGTACCAAGGGAAATTAGAGTAATTCTGGACAAACCAGCTGCATTATAAGAAAAGTAAAAGTTAACTTAGTTTAACACAATGGGTGCCAGAGACCCACACCTGGAATCTTTCAGGGTTTGGCCTTGAAAATCAGCATTTTGACCATGTCGCAGGGTATTGGGGTGAAGGGCCAAATTCTCAGGGTGAGAGAGTCCGGTGTTACCTATTACATAAATTCTGCTCCAGTAAATTTATGTTTTAGTGTCTGAACTGGCACCACATGCACCAGGAAGGGAGTGGGAGAAGTCCTGCTTGTCTTGTGTGCGTGTTCATGCAGCGATATCTAAGCTTTTGCCTATTGATGGTTCCTTGAGGACTGATTGGAGCACCTCTCGATAACAGGATATCAGGAACATATTGCAGATAATCTATATTATGGGAATTTGAATGGTTAATATTTACACGTTCCCAGGCATGCAGACACCCCTCTGGTATTCATAAGGTTAAAACAGACTTTTAACCCCTTGATGACAGCGAGAAACCTCCAATGCATTGAGAAGCAATGTACTGTAGACATCTCTGCCAGTAAAGATTTAAAAGCCCCGTTCAAATTAAAGGTTATTTTTAGGGATTGCTATTTGCTTTCTGTGGTATAAAGACCTAGAATTACTCCTCCATATCATTGTGCATATGGTCCCAAGTCACTAATAAATGGCATTGCTGGGAAGTCAAATGGAACAATTTGATTTTACCTGAACTTAGTTGTGGGGGGATCTGCACTAATACAATTTCATTCTAAAGTAGGAGCTGGAACCAATCTCTTCACCCTTGGAGTGCCAGAGGGGTACGCAACGCATTGCAAAGCAATGCGTTGCGTACCCCTCTGGCACTCAAAGGGTTAAATAGTGCTACATTTGCCTATCTCTAATAGAGAGGACTGATTGGAGCATCTCTTAATAACAGCAATCAGGAACATATCGTAGAGTATCTATATTATGGGAACTTTAATGGTTAATATTTACAAGATCTCAGGATCAGCTAATTTTGAAAGTTTCCAGGTATGCAGACACCCCTCTGGCATACATAAGGTCAAACAGGCTTTTAACCCCTTGATGACAGCAAGAACCCTCCAATGCATTGAGAAGCAATGTACTGTAGACCTCTCTGCCAGTAAAGATTTGAGAGCCCCGTTCAAATTAAAGGTTATTTTTAGGGATTTCAGTTTGCTTTCTGTGATATAAAGACCCAGAATTACTCCTCCATATCATTGTGCATATGATCCCAAGTCACTAATAAATGGCATTGCTGGGAAGTCAAATGGAACAATTTGAATTTACCTGAACTTAGTTGGGGGGGGGGGTCTGCACTAATACAATTTCATTCTAAACTAGGAGCTGGAACCAATCTCTTAAATAGTGCTACATTTGCCTATCTCTAATTTACTAAGCTACTTCCACTGAAAATGGTCCTCTGTATGCCACCTGAGTCAAGGGAAGGGCAATGGGGAAACGTATGTGTATTGGACACGAAACAAACTTTTCTCTATTTTCTTGCACATAGTAGGAAATGTTTGCTGGCATTAAAATCTTAGGGCCGTATCTGGGGTAAACCATTTGCACTGCAGGAGAGAAGTAAAATGTTCCATTGATTTAAACGAGGATTTTAAACCCTTGATTGATAGGTTGCAAATGCATTGCTCCCCAATGTGTCAGAGACCTCTCTAGCATTCAAGGGGCTAAAATCCCCATTTAAATGAATGGGAATTATTACTTTTCCCCTCTAGTGCAAATGATTTACCTCAGAACTCCTTCACTTTTGTTTGGAACATATGGCTCTAAATGGTGTCAGAGTATGTGCACCAGTATGTACAAAAGCAATATGCTCTATTCCTTTAACCCTTTGAGTGCCAGAGGGGTACGCAACGCATTGCAAAGCAATGTGTTGCGTACCCCTCTGGCACTCAAAGGGTTAACCATTTGAGTGGCAGAGTGATATCCAGCGCAGAAGGGTACCAATAATGCACGTTTCAGCGATATCCCAGGTGGAGCACAGGTGGACTAATTAGTGGCTTGGTCACTTTAATTGATCTACCTGTGCTCATTCAGGGATATCCTGAAAATGTGCACCATTCGTAGCTCTTGAGGACCAGGGTTGTCTTCCCCTACTCTAGTACATAAGCCGAATAGGGTTGCCACCTTTTCTTAAACAAAAATACCGGCCATGGCATTCCCTCCATAGACTTAACATTGGACAGAAGCCAATTTTTTACCGGCCTGTCGGTAAAATACCGACCGGGTGGCAACCCTAAAGCCGAAGCGAAAGAAATAGAAAGCTAGTGTTCCAGAGTTCACTTTCAAAATGTCATGTATTTATGAACGTGCATTACCATAGTTTGTTTAAAATGTTGTGCGTGTCAAAATGGCTCATTTAAAATGTTGCTTTACTCTAACCTAATCCAGCCTAACCTAATATACCTCAACTACCTGAACCTAAGTGTACTAACTTACCCAGATCCTACACTAAGCAAACTAACCTAACGTATCCTAAGCCTACCGTAACTTAACTATCCTAACTTAACTACCTTATCCTAAGTATTCTGAAAAAAACAATCAAGCCAAACCCAGACCCCCCCAAACCCTAACAACTGTACTATCAAACTACTCTAATCTATCCTAATTTCCCTAACCTAAAACCCTAACCTAATCTCCCCTAAACCTACCCTAACCTAACTTCCCTAACCTTAACACCATAACCTAACAGAAACAGAACCAGATATATTTCCTTTTGCAGAGGTGACATTTTAAATGGCAACATTTTAAATGTGCCATTTTGAAGCCCACAACATTCTGAATGCACTGTTTTAACACTCGCCATTTATCAGTCACCATTGCAAAAGAATACCGCATTCCAGCACAAAGTGACCTGTGTCTGTGGATTCATACATTTCCCCCAGACTATTTACTAGTGTTTACTACTAGACAGTTCAGCAATCCATAAGAAAATACAGTTTTAAAGAAAAATATATTAAAATAATGGGCCATGTTCAGTAACATGAAGTAGTGCAAATTCTGAACCTCTTTGTTTTGAATATGGCCCTATATCACCAATTATCCAAAATTGAACAAGCAACTATATAAGGAATAAAAGACCAAGAAATGAATTACTCAGTAATCAGAAAGCCAAATGTATGACTCCATAGGAAAGGTTACATAAGCAATTAAATACTGAGTATTGCATTAAATTTGTAGCCCTTTTTTTCCTTTAACTGAGGACTTACCAAAGTATGTGATCTCCATACAGCAGTCAGCTATAGCTACAATTTGTTTTTCTTGCATTTAATCTCTGTTGTAGTTCACTATTAGTTTCAGTTTACAATCCGATAAGGACAATATTCCCGTATGAAGCATTCAGAACTGCTGAAACCTATCCTACATTGTGATGTGGTGTGAACTACAGGTAAATGCAGATGCAATGAAAAACATATGTAAATAAATATATCTGAATTCTGCATTAAAGGATAATAACACCTAAAAAATAAACAATTGTCATATACATTAAACTAACTCATACCAACATCTGCACAAATTCTCCTTTTGTTTTCCGAGGCCTGAAATCGTCTTACTAATTCTCTGAGGAAGAATATATGCCTGCCTTTTTCAGGACTCCAGGGGGTAGATTCACTACGCGGTGATAAAAAGGTGATAAAGTGGAGATGACTTCTCCAGTTAAAGGGATAGTAATACTTTTTTGTCGGTATTTGGAATATAAATTAATAGCCCCCAGGTTCATCTCTCAAACCCTTATGGTTTGAGAGATAACCAAAGGCAAAGTTCCCCCCCCCCACCTTCCCTGAAGTCAGAGTAGTACTGACCGCAGGGATATCCAGTCTGTCCTTCATCATGTGGCTCTGCAGCAGAGCCGCAATCGAGTTAGTGACAAACAATTATTTCACTGAAATGGTCTTCTACATGTGCTTGAAACCAAATAATTCTTCTTCACTAACGGAATCTCGGCTCAGCTGCAGAGCCGCAAGCCTGTCGTACAACAGACTTCCTCTCCAGTCAGCACAACGGGAAGGGGGAGGGAGGGGGGACTTTGCCTTTTGGTTATCTCTCAAATCATAAAGGTTTGAGAGATGAACCTGGGGGCTATTAACTTAAATAAAGTATTACTATCCCTTTAATCACTTCTCCAATTCCTATGTTATTCTATGGAACCTATGCACTGAGATTTCTTCAACTTTGGAGATATTATTGCATAGACTCCATAAAATAACATAAGAATAGTCATCTCCACTTTATCATCTCTTTATCACCGCTTAGTGAATCTACCCCCAGGGTCCTACTGATATCCAGGATTATCTGTGAATGGGACAAGATTAAATGACAGCTTTTCTGAGTTCAAGAACAGCAGGAACTAATGACAACTAGTGTTGAGCGAGCACCCCGATGCTCGGGTGCTCGGGTGCTCTGACCGAGCACCCCCTGAGGCTCGAGTGCTCGGCCGAGCACCCGAGCCCCATTGAAATGAATGGGGCGACACCAGGCACCCCCTGCTCTGATGAGGGGAGGGTGCCTGGTCAATGCCCCCTTCATCTCCGCTATGCCCCCTTCATCTCCGAATGCCCCCTTCAGCTCCGCAATGTCCCCCTTCAGCTCCGCTATGCCCCTCTTCCACAATGTGCCCCTTCATCTCCGCTATGCCCCTCTTCCACAATGTGCCCCTTCATCTCCGCTATGCCCCTCTTCCACAATGTCCCCCTTCATCTCCGCTATGCCCCTCTTCCACAATGTCCCCCTTCATCTCCTCTATGCCCCCGTACCTCCAGTCCCTGGTGGTCCAGCGGAGCGTCTTCGGATCTGTGCCTCTTCCGGCACAGATCCCCGCCACCCGAACATGGCGGGAGAGCACATGGCGGTACTCGACGAGTACCGCCATGTGCCAAGCAGAGCGATGCTCGAGCCGATCCGAGCATCGGCCGAGCACGCTCGCTCATCACTAATGACAACCAATTAACTGAAAAGGACAATTTACACATGGGTTACAAATCAAATCTACAATTATATTTTACGAATGTAACATATGAATAATTCATTTTTACATATGCTAACCGAAGTATGTGATATATAAAGTTATATCAACCAGTTTTATTTTTTTTTATAGAGTTCCTTCCTAAAAGAAGTCAGTACTTCTGGCAATCTAAGGGTTAAAAAATTTATTCCTGGGGTATAATTCCCTGTTAAATAATCATTTTTGGGGTATGCTTTCCTATTAACACTAAAAGGACCAGAGAATTGTGCAATGCATTGAAAAGCAATGTTTTTCATACCTTCTGGTCCATAAAGGGTTAAATTATATCTTCTTGAAACCTGGTAAATGTTAAGTCAATCCATGACATAGGTCTTCTTAATACAGACTACTCAGGCTCTTTTTAATGGCATTGGAGACTCTACTAAACAGCTGGCTGCCTTTGTGACATCCCCTGAAGGTTACAGTGGACAGCACTGGGGAAGTTCTTATGGCATTCAGTCGACTTCATGTCTTTTTTCTTTGCTTTATTCAAGAGAATGGGAGAATGAAGAATAGAGCAGGAACAACCTCTTCCATTCAGACCAATGACTTGGCATTGTGATCTCTTGAATGCTAAGGAGTGACCTTATGGTTATAATATTAGGGGGCTACCACAGCCTCTCCATACTACCCACATCTTGCCTCTCGGGACACTGAAATGCCTTCTGGCATCCACTGAAATGTATTGCAAAGCTATCCCCACCTTAAAATAGAGCTTCCTTATGAACAAAAGGCACTAGCACACTCCTCTGTTTGTTTCCTTTGAGAGCAATTTAATGGGGGCTTTAAACCCATTGAATGCTACAGAGGTCTGCAATATGTTGGAGACCACTCTGGCATTCATGGGGTTAAAAGTACCATTTAAATCAAAGGAAATATTGGAAATTTACATTTGCCTCCTATGCTATACTCGGTTTGCCCCTGAACTGCTCCTCTTTTGTTTGATTGAGGTCACTAGATACCTCTGTGTCTGTCACTTTAAGTAAGACGTGCAAAATGTAGTGATGAGCAAAACCTCCAGGTCCAATAGGAACAATATATTGTAACGAAAACTGGATTAATAATGGGGCAAACTAACTGCCTCATAGGGGTCAAATAATATTTCCCTTTGATCTAAATGGGCATGATAACCCCTTGAATTCTAGAGAGGTCTGTAAATATTGTGAAGCAATTTGTTAGAGACCTCTCCAGCATTCAGGGGTCATTGGCCATAATACTCTTAGTAAATACTAGGACGCCCATCTGGGGATTGCTTTGGATATGACGTTCAAAAGTGAAAATGAAGACGCCCCCTGATTAGTTACAGTGGACCTATAGTTTATGAGCTGTTTTGACAATTAAACGTGAATGATCTTTGTAAGACAAATAATATAAACACAGATCTGATTTAATTTCTCCTCTTAACCCTTTGAGTTCAATGCATTGGATACCTCTCTGGCACTTAAAGGTTTAATGTGTTATTGTACAGTTTTGTCCTAGGAGTAAAGGAAACGACCAGATGAGCTCTGATAATCCGTACTAATTATAAATGTACTAGCGATGTATGGGTTAAAAACAAAATAGGTACACGTACTTGGTTGGCTGATGACCAATAACAATGTACAATCTACCTGTCTTAGTCATGGGGGACACTGAACAGGTTCACCCCACTCGGACCAAAAAATCTGTAGTTCAACAGCCTGTTCTGGTGTTGATATATAGAAGTAGACCATGGATACTAATAAACATGTTTTATTATATAGAAAATCTATATTAAAAAGAGGTATATACCAGTAATATAAAATATATAAATATAATAACTGTTTTAATCCACATCACATTTCATGGTCATTCCGACCATTTCATCAGGAGGCTATCAAGTGGTCTGCACAAATCTACTGGTTTTTATACACCAAGACTCTGTTTGAACTAAAAATATCAATGTATCAATTGGCAGTTCAATCAACCTATCAGCATGTATCTGTAAGAATCTGAATTGTACCAATGATCTGACCGCTAAAATTTGACCCTTTCAAAAGATACTTACTTGATCCCATGTGAAACAACTGATATAGTGGGAGACCACCCACAACTGTGGATGATCCACCCCTTAATTCAAAGGATTACCATATATATATATATATATATATATATATATATATATATATATATAATAAATCAATTAATTGAACATACTCTTCTATGCAACAGACATTTCTACAAACCAATATATACAGTTTACACTCCAAACATATGGCTGTCATGACAACACACATGGAAGACTGTACAGTTCACAGCCATTCTTTGGACCAGCTTTTCCCAGAATTGTAACTGTAATTGCCTTTCGACAATATGGATATAGTTATGTTGCAAAGTCACTTTGAAGTTTAGAGCTTAAATAACCCCCCCCCAAGCACCCCCAGTTTGGGAATCACTGCTCTAAGTGAAGCATAGAACCTCTAAATGTGGTAAGGTCCCTGTTTTTTTAACTATAATTTAAAGGTGCTTCCCCAAAATTTCAAAAGAAATGAAGTTGGCAAGGCATTCATAGTCCTGGGAAAACAGTGATTAAATAAAAATATATTCTGGACAGTCAAGTACTCAGATATGAACATGTGATTAGAAAAGCAAGCTGTGCACTGATGACTGGAAAACATGGAACACGGAATGTTTAATAAGCCCGTCACAACCAGGCTTGGATGTCAACTCTAAAGACTTTGATTGGTGCAAGTTGGACAGTAGTTCCCAAAATGTTGTTAAAAAGTAGATTTAATAAATAAAAAGTCACAGTACAAAATATGAAAACAGCCAAATATCTCAACAGATGTTATAACTCACTGGTTACTTCTTCAGGAGTGTCAGTCAATCCATTGGAAACAAAAATCCTGGTTCTATTGTTACAAGCTGGTTTATAAGCCTCACAATGACTAATATAATAATTTCAGCTATTTGATTAGGGCAAATTTAGAATGATAAACAGTTTAATTTCACAAAATTTCAAATATATCTATTGTGAATTTGATTTGCCTTCAACTTGAACTAAGTAAATGGTATATTGGCTATCAACCCATTTACTCATCTCATGTTTTAGGAGCTAAACCATTTAATTTGTTGCCAATAGTTTGTATACTCTGTGGCAGGGTTGAAAACTCACATTATCCCCAGACAGCCAACAGCAGTCCTCCACAGCTGGAGAGCCTCAGGTTGCCTGTCCCTGCTTTGTGGGGTGTGGATTCATTTTTTTCCTATTTTGTTCTTTTTGTTGCTGCACCAATGCAATACGTATAATGTGCCCTTTGTACTATATTATGTGTCCATGCTATAAATCACTGCAGACATTGTAGGTTCGTAGAAAATAAATAAGGTCTCTGCAATCAAACTTTGGCTTTCCTTTTCTCTCACTTTGTAGCTCTTTCTATAAATGACTGCTGTTCTAGAAAAAAAAATGCAAAAAACATCTAATTTGAAGAAATATGTATTTATTTGAAGTGTGGGAAAACTTGTAGAATTCTACTTGCTGTTGGGCTACAACTCAGGTTGACCATCCTGCTCTGGTCTCTTGGTGCAGAAAGTTTTCCAATGCAATGTGTTCCATGCCACCAATTAGATTAAGAAAAACATGGTTGTGATGAATATTACCAACAACACAGTGGGGGGGGGTGTACATGATTCGGGGCACCGGCACCCAATTATTTGTGCTGCTTCTGCCTACTACCAATTTATAAAGTTGCCAACACTGAACACTGGAGCAGATTCATAAAAATGGAGTTGTATAAAAATGTATAACGCCATGTAGGTCATTTTTTTTTTAAGTGGCATTCAGAATTATCTAAAGATTGGCTCAGCGAATTTATAAAAATATGTTGCTATTCGTGACAGTTTACTGACAGAATTTTTGCCAATATTTTAATGCCATGCCTGGCCTGTTCTTTTTTTGGCATTTCCACCACATTTATAAAGGTTCCTAAAAATCTTTACAAACACCAGCAACATTCCCAGTAAGGCATAAGGACAAGAACATTTTTTTTAAATAAATCTGCCCCACTCTCCTCTTTAAACAGATTGAGCCAAGTAGAGGGCAGTGTGGCACTACATGGACATATTGGGGCAATACATTCCTCTGTGCCTTACATCTTGCCATGTTCTAACAAGGTGCAGAGGAAACAGGGCCGGATTTATAATAAGGCAGAGTAGGCATCTGCCTACAGGCGCACCCCACAGAGGGGCGCCTGTCATTGGGATCGTTTTGGTTTTTTTACACTTTTTTTTTTTGTGCCGCCCAGCAGCCCCACAGCCGCCGGATACTGCTGTCTTCCTGCACTGATGACATCCGGAGCGCAACCACTCCAAACGCGGAGACGCCGCGTGGAGCGTGCAGGTATTTTCTTCCTCTGTTCTGAGGCCAGTTTAAAACTGGCGCCCAGACAGAGGAAGAAAACCCCTTCACGCTCCATGCGGCGTCTCCGCGTTTGGAGTGGTTGCGCTCCGGCTGTCATCAGTGCAGGAAAGTGAAAAAGAGGTACGGGGGAGAGATAGAGGCACAAGGGGGAGAGAAAGAGAAGTACATGGGGGAGAGAGGCACAAGGGGGAGCGAAAGAGAGAAGTACATGGGGGAGAGAGGCACAAGGGGGAGCGAAAGAGAAGTACATGGGGGAGAGAGGCACAAGGGGGAGCGAAAGAGAGAAGTACATGGGGGAGAGAGGCACAAGGGGGAGCGAAAGAGAAGTACATGGGGGAGAGAGGCACAAGGGGGAGCGAAAGAGAGAAGTACATGGGGGAGAGAGGCACAAGGGGGAGCGAAAGAGAGAAGTACATGGGGGAGAGAGGCACAAGGGGGAGAGAAAGAGAGAAGTATATGGGGGTGAAAGAGGCACAAGGGGGAGAGAGAGAAGTATATGGGGTGAAAGAGGCACAAGGGGGAGAGAGAGAAGTATATGGGGTGAAAGAGGCACAAGGGGGAGAGAGAGAAGTATATGGGGTGAAAGAGGCACAAGGGGGAGAGAGAGAAGTATATGGGGTGAAAGAGGCACAAGGGGGAGAGAGAGAAGTATATGGGGGTGAAAGAGGCACAAGGGGGAGAGAGAGAAGTATATGGGGGTGAAAGAGGTACATGGGGTGAAAGAGGCACAAGGGGGAGAGAGAGAAGTACATGGGGGAGAAAGAGGTACATGGGGGAGAGAGGCACAAGGGGGGTAGAGAAGTACAAGGGGGGAGAAATAGAGGCACAAGGGGGGGAGAGAAGTACAAGGGGGGAGAAGTAGAGGCACAAGGGGGAGAGAGAGAAGTACAAGGGGGGAGAAAGAGGTGCATAGACCCCATAGTAAAATAATAACAATGGCACATGTTAATGTGTTAAGTTTTTTATTCTGCTGTTTGTTTTTAACACTGTTCATTAAATCAGTTTAAATAATGAAAAATTAGCATTTTTTTTATCCGATTAATCGATTAATCGAAAAATATTTCAGTCAAAACTTTTTGAACTTTTTTTTTTTTTTGGCGGGGGGGGGGCGCTTCAGCTTTCTGTGCCTACAGGCTCCTGAGATGTAAATCCGGCCCTGAGAGGAAAGTGGCATAAAATTCTTCATTTTTCATGCATGTGCTATGGGGAGGCATTCAGCGGTTAATCATATTTAAGTGTTAACAAAGGCAGGATGTGTGCACCAGTATGCACCAAAGCGATCATGCAGCGCGTACATACCGTAAAGTACAGGTGCATGATTTTCATGTCAAAGTATAATTGTAGAAAATGATCTACGCTGGCAGATTTATACATCCCCCCTAGTGTTGTTCCAAATTTACTTGAATCCATAATTACATAAATATTATATTTACAAAATAAAAAATATCCTAGATATTATTATTTATTTTTTTTTTTTACATAGTACTAACTTATTCCGCATCACTGTAATATAGGGAATAAACATACAGAGATATTAAATAGTACAAATTGAATTTGGAGACCAGAAGGATCAGAGGACCCTGCACATAGACAAATATACTATATTTACCAAAAGAAATTAAGAGCTGATCAGATGTATTCTTTATTTCTGATCACTCTTGTGCACGCTAAGAGGAAAGCAGGGGGCAACGTCTCCCTCCACCCTGAAAATCTTCTCTTCCTGGCTCCAGGGAGCTTACACCCTTCCTCAGGGCAGATTTACATCTTACAATAACCTTTGAAGTTTCCAACAGCTGGCTCCTGCAGATGCAAATATAGCTCAGTGGGTGCTCGCCTCTCACTTTGGCTCCTCCTGAGCATACGCAAGCAGAAAAAAAAATAATAATTAAAAAAAAATATAGCATTGTTCAGATATGGCTTGACACAGGATCACATTGGGAGGCTGAGAGATGAGGGTATGACGCTGGATTAAACCACCTGTCAAAACTTTTCTCTGGATCCTATCTCAGAAAGTATGTGGGACACTATGGAGAGTAAAATCTCAAGTCCCTTGTTTCAGTCACCCGCTTCTACTTAAAGGGATAATAATACTTCTAATAAAGTACAGGTCCGAGTCTTCTTTATTCTTTTTTGAGCTCTAATTTCTATATTTCAATACTTACAGTTTTACAGTTCAAGTGCTATTGAATGCGAAAGGATCTACCCCTTTCCCTGGCGTCACTCATACCTCAGGCTGGTTCAGATGGAGCTTGTTGAGGGACAATCTTTAGTAAGCATAAGAAAAATCCTGCCCACCTTTGTCAAGACTGGGCAGGGTTTTCCTTATACTTACTGAGTGAAGATTGTCCCTCACTGTGATCCAACCAATCCCATGACCAGATTCCAGACCTGATGGGAGATGGCCAGAAGGGGTGGGAGGGGAAATCTTTGGGATTCAATAGCGACTGAACTACAAAACTGTAATTATTGAAATATAGAGCTACATGCTCAAAAAAGAATAAAGAAGACTCGGGAGTGCACTTTAACAGAAATATTAAAATCCCTTTAAAGTGAAACTGTCACTTTAAAACAAATAGGTGATTTCAAACAGCTTTCAAAGGCATCCATATTTATGTCAGTCGTTTTTCATTTAAAACAATGGTTTGTGAGGTATTTAGCTTTGTTTATCTGCCAGTTAGTGCAAATCTGGCAGGCATACCTGGCCAATACTAACATTCCACACTGCTCCACATCCTACCTACCACTCCCTGTTGGCCAGTACTAGCTATCTCATTTGTATAAAATGACAAATAAATCTAAATGTCTTACAAACTATTGTTTGAAATAAAAAAGTGGCTTAAATAAATATGTTATGTTGAAATCTTTTTGAAAATCCCCTGTTATTTTTTTTTTTACAAAGTGACAGGTCCAATTTAACGGTGGATGGCATAGTTGCCACTTTATGAATTGCTGTAAACCCTGTAGTGAATTTAGATTATAGTCTGAGAGCAATTCCTGTGCCAGGCAACAGCTGGTAGGGACAAACTATGGGCTGGAAAAGGGCACCAAAGTTGTCTTGCCTAGAAGTTCTTAAAATGTAAATTGGGTCCTGATATAGACAATGAGGAAGACAATTCTCAGTCATCTTCACAATTCATGATTAGGATTAAGCCTGAAATCCTTTTGCCACTTATGTTTCAGCTCCATTTCCAATATCCCATAGTAGTCATATGGAACATTGCATCTATTGACCTTAATTCTATATCATATCCTGTAGAACATGGCTGTCCCACCCATTTTTCCATAGGATGATCCATACCTAGAAATTCTTATGAAGATTTGGTGAATAAGAGATTTTTACGTTGTGTAGCAAATGCAGGCCAATGAGTATTCCAAAATGAACAATGTGGTGCAATTGGCATCAAACAATTGAGGTTCACATTCTATTTACTATGCTGTGCTTGTTTCAATCAGAGAACTAGCATACAAACTCCAATGAAAATATTTACTTCTTCTCCTAGTTCCCTCAGCATTTTTTCCTATGCATTCATTGAGGCCATACCTGGAAACCTTCTCATCCAAGGCCACCGGAGAAACATACATGGTTGGGGGTGAGATGTTCAAATGGTGCTATCTGCATCATAATGTGGGAGGGGTGCCACTGCAGTGAGATGAGAATATCCAAATTATGGTATTCATGTCATAATGTGGGAGGTGCTTAATCAGGGTGACACACAGTTGGAGTGTTGCAAAGTGGGGTTTTCACTTAAAGGGTTTTGGAAGAGGGAGTAACAGGGTGGGAGTGGACATAACAGATGGTAAAGTAGGTGGGGTTACCACTGAACTCACAAAGCTGGAAAATACGCCTATGTTTCTGGAGACCCGGTAACTCATTCTGAAAACTATAATCTCTGGGACAAATCCAGAGAGTTCCCAGGTATAACTGAGGCTGAAGTACGAAGTGGAACTATATCAGTTCTAGAGCACACCAACTGCGCCATTTGGGAAAATATAAACAATCTGAAAATTCTGAAAAAAATCTGAATAAATTATATTAAAAAAATAAATAAAGAAAGGAGCATATGAATAAAGGCAACATTAAAACAGGTGATAGTTCCCCTTTAAGGGGTTAATTTATTCTGTCCTTGAGACATCATTTCAACACATCCAGTGCTAGAGATGCGCTAGAGACCCCTCTTGAATCCAAGGGGTTAATATACCTTGACTAAAAGTGGAAATGTGACTTATTTTATACAGAGATGAACAAAACATGTCTCAAGGGGTTGAGATGTTCTTTGTCAAACTTCAGCCGTTTATTTATTTTTGGTTTTTAGGAGTCATATCAGAGACCCAATAAAGATAAGAGGTAGAGAAGAGATATGGGAGCTCTAGTGACTTCTGACAAAAGGGAAGAACAACAGGAAATCAAAATCCTCCCAATCTTAGCTCATCCTATTTAGAAAGCAAGTTTAGAAAACATTTCTCTAATGCTTGTAGTGCCATATGCACAAAGACAGCGGAGCAAACCATACCAAAGTTTCCATTTATTTAAACGTGGCTTTTAACCGTTCAATGGTCAAAGACCAATCTAGTATTGAATGGGATAAAGTGGTATCATAAACAAATTAAGAGACACTTATTCCTTGGGTAACAGATTATCTCACCTAGGTAGGTGTCCTTCATACACATACCCGGGAACTTCCTCCTGTTGAGCTCCCGGAGAGGGCTCATGGCTGGCAACCAGGCTTAAGTTAATGATGACATTCACATCATAGGGTGGGCAGGGAAGTGGGCAGGGAAGTAAGTGGGGAAGTGGACAAACAGGTGGGAAGGAGGAGAAATGGGCAGAGTTTCTCAGGAGACTCACCACAGCTGGATAATCAGCCTCTGTCCCCAGAAACCCAGTAATTAACAATAAAAACCAGAGTCACCAGGGCAGGTCCAGAGAGCTCCCATGTGTGTCCATACAGAATTCAGGCATATCTATATCTGTAGTTTCCTGTATACATTGAACTTTACTCAAGCCTACCTCAAGGTCTCTCCTCCTCAAAGTAATTAATAAGCTCCCATAGATCCTTTATGAATCATAAGGGACACAACATGTTATCAGTTGTTTAAATAAACAATCTGCAGTGGACTACAGCAGTGATTTAAAAGAAAACTGCTAAAAATAGTATACAGATATAACTGCTCTTTGAAGGAAAAAATACTTTGGCAAGAACAGGAGTTAACACTATACAGAAAAGTGATGGACTACTAGAGCACACTGCCAATCATATACTCATAAAACCAATAATTATACATAACACATAATATTAGTTACTCTTTTAATAAAATATTCATATATTTCAGAAAATCTTGACATCTGAGAGTACAAAAAACCTATCCCCAACAACCAAAAGCCCCCCCCACTCCCACCATTACACCAATAAAAAAGGGAATAAAATATATAGAGACCCCTAAAGGACCACTAAGGAGTAAATAAAACTCCAAAGCGACTACTAAACTGGTACCAGCCAAAAAGAAAAAAATATTGAAAAGTATAGGTGCAAACAAACTGCTGATGTAACAGTCCCCACACTGTAATCAATTCCTTTCGGCATATATTATAAGGTATCAGCTTTGGAGTTTTATTTACTCCTTAGTGGTCCTTTAGGGGTCTCTATATATTTTATTCCCTTTGATGATACCTTATAATATATGCCGAAAGGAATTGATTACAGTGTGGGGACTGTTACATCAGCAGTTTGTTTGCACCTATACTTTTCAATATTTTTTTCTTTTTGGCTGGTACCAGTTTAGTAGTCGCTTTGGAGTTTTATTTACTCCTTAGTGGTCCTTTAGGGGTCTCTATATATTTTATTCCCTTTTTTATTGGTGTAATGGTGGGAGTGGGGGGGGCTTTTGGTTGTTGGGGATAGGTTTTTTGTACTCTCAGATGTCAAGATTTTCTGAAATATATGAATATTTTATTAAAAGAGTAACTAATATTATGTGTTATGTATAATTATTGGTTTTATGAGTATATGATTGGCAGTGTGCTCTAGTAGTCCATCACTTTTCTGTATAGTGTTAATATTTAGTTTTGATGGATATGAGCACCACTTGTAGTGTATAAGTGTATGCCATTTGTGATTTAATTATAAGAGTGATTTGATGATACCTTATAATATATGCCGAAAGGAATTGATTACAGTGTGGGGACTGTTACATCAGCAGTTTGTTTGCACCTATACTTTTCAATATTTTTTTCTTTTTGGCTGGTACCAGTTTAGTAGTCGCTTTGGAGTTTTATTTACTCCTTAGTGGTCCTTTAGGGGTCTCTATATATTTTATTCCCTTTTTTATTGGTGTAATGGTGGGAGTGGGGGGGGCTTTTGGTTGTTGGGGATAGGTTTTTTGTACTCTCAGATGTCAAGATTTTCTGAAATATATGAATATTTTATTAAAAGAGTAACTAATATTATGTGTTATGTATAATTATTGGTTTTATGAGTATATGATTGGCAGTGTGCTCTAGTAGTCCATCACTTTTCTGTATAGTGTTAATATTTAGTTTTGATGGATATGAGCACCACTTGTAGTGTATAAGTGTATGCCATTTGTGATTTAATTATAAGAGTGCTCCAGGATCATCATTATATGCAAGAACAGGAGTTAGCCTTCTTTGGTGATGGACCGAGCTTGGGACCAAGCACGACAGAGAGAAAGGTCTGATCTTGTGAAAGAAAAAGTAACTAAGACGAAAGCAGTACTACCACAGAATAGAGCATAAAATACTACATACTCCATTGCATTCAATAAGATTAAGCCAATAATACAAAAACATCTACCTGTATTGAAAGCAGACATACATTTGCAACCTACTATAGATGAGGGAATTTTGTCTCATGGAGAGCTATAAACCCAAGCAAACATTTTGCCCACTAGTATATATGTTTGGGATAGGATACATAACGAATCCCATACATGACTATAGCAGGGCTTATAATTTTAAGTCCTTTGCTACTAGCCAGACCTGAAAAGTTACTCTCCACTGCAAGCCAAAACATACCCACCAGGTCTGAATTTCTACTCGCCAGGGCTAAATTTTCACTCGCCATTGGCTAGTGGAGAGTGGAAATCTTGAGCACTGACAATAGTATAAAGGGATGTGTATGTGTGGGAGTAGTAAGAATCGTACCTCCTAAGTGTTCCTCTTTAGTAGGAACAGTCCTTCTTTGAGACTCAAATCCCTCTATCCCTCTTTCCCACCATGATGCCCCTCTTTTAGGAGATCAGACTGTGTGGTGTATCACATTGCTCAACAACAATAAAAAGCACATTCATTTTGTTAAAACTTAACTTTTTGTGTTTATAAATTAGTCTATGTAAATAACATATTTTGGTATTGCTCAAAATTATTTATTCAGTTACACAGAGGTGTCAACAGGTCAGGAAATAACCTAAAATTTCTCATTAGTGCCCTGCTCACCAGCAATATTACCTCAAACAAAAGTGTCCCTCTTTGGCCACTTGAAATGTTGGAAGGTATGCGAATGGATGCAGTAAGTGTGGATGTTGCTCAGTTGTAAAAGTGACAAATATGTTTGAGTCGTCTATGAACAAAACTTATACCATGAAATTTTATGTGCATAATGAAACCAGGAATGCTGTATACCTGCTTAGATGCAGTGAATGTAAAATACAATACACTGGGAAACTAGTAGAGTCCTAAGAAAGAGAGTCAGGGAGCATTTGTCTGATATAACGTTTCACAACACTGTAATCAATACCATGAGGCAAGGATTGATGCATTGTGGGTACAAGGAAATAACCCTTTGACTGCTTTGGCAATCAAAGGGTTAAGAGAGTACCCTTGAGTGTAAGTGTGGGAGATACTGCCAAGACACAGTCCCAAGGGAAGTTTACTGGATATTTACTAGAGTATTCATGGGGTTAAATAAAGAGTATGACGTGTTACATTGTGTTTAGTAAACTCATCTTTGCCTTTCCCATTTCTGTACCTTTGCATTATTTGATGTGGTTTTAAAGCTGTTTAGAATTCCTCATCCCTAATCTCTCTAGAGCTTCTAGTAAAAAGTGTCATTGTTTAATTTGTTTTTAATGTGAGTTAGTTTTGGAGTCAGACAGAGATTTTTTGAGGTAGCTGAATAACCAATCGTATAACCATCACTACTCAGTAAATTTTGTTTATAAACATCGGTTGCCATGACAAAGAGTAGCCCAATTCAATCATGTGACTGCCTTCTGTCCAGTGCTATGTTGGTTTGGTTTAATATGGCACACATATGTGTAGAACACCTTGATCATGTGGCTAGTTATCATCCAGTACTATGTAATATCAATTTGGTACATGAGGGTGACACTGTCATGATGTTAGTCATGCACAGTGTTTTTGAATGGAGGTAATTTCACTGACTGGCTGGCTTATTGGGACCCCTGTAGCAGGAATGCAGTGTAGGAGGAGGGGGGCCTGATAGAGCATGTCAGGCAGGAAGTGAAGGAGGAGGCGGAGAACAGGAAGGACTGGCTAGGGGAATTGTGGTCCCACAGCCATTTTGTTGTTAAAAGTGGCACGGTGAGGAGCTCACCACCCACCTACCCCTACGTACATGTTTTTGATACCTCTTGGTGGTAATGATGGTGGCACAGTGGAGGTGGTGGCGTGAGGGCCTGTTGGTGGTGGTGAGGGCCCATTAGGGTGACCACGTGTCCCGGAATGCCCGGGACTGTCCCTTAATTGTAGTCTGTGTCCCGCGTCCCGAGTAACCCCCCCACCGGAACAATAAAGAGTCCCGGAATGAAACAAAGCCATAAACATATTAATTTATGAGTGATTTGCTGGGTAATAATGAAGCTTAGGTATTAATTTCCACTCCGTTCCTATGCTGCTCTGGTTAATAGCTCAATGACTTCAGTCACTCACAGCAACAGGCACCACCAGCCAATGAAAGAGGAGAATATTTGCACAATAGTCCTCATTGGCTGTCTGGTGCGTGTGAGAGCCGACACTGCGACACATTGATGGATTGCGAGGGAGTGCATTTTGGGTTCTGTGGCCGTCACAATGGAAGGAACAGCACAATCTCCAAACTGGCACAGTCTCCAAACTGCTAGGTATGTGGAGGCAAACTGCAGCTTTCAAGCTGTTGGTATACAACAACTCGTGTTGGACAATAACTCCCATCAGCCTGTAAGCTGAGGATGATGGGAGTTGCTGTCCAACAACAGCTGGATCCACTGAATATGTTTCCCTGATTTTTTGGAGTTCTTTCTTCTACAGTTGGTGAAGTCTGCTTCCTGCAGTTCTCTTCTAGTCCTTCTGTGTCCAGATCTTTTAACAGTAGTAAAATAGCATTGATGTCGCATCGTCTTGTTCTCACACCTGCACTAGCATAAAAGATAAGTACTTAACCATTTGAGTGCCTGAATGGCAGAAAGGAAATGTGGTCACCCTAGGGCCCGTAGGTGTCTGCCGCTGCTTTGGACAGTTTGCTGTCACAGAATGGTGAGGTGCTTGCTGGAAAATGCACGGGCTTAGTGGTGCCAGTGCTGGTTCATGACTCTTGGGCATGGTCTTAGGAGTCGAGAGGTGTAAGGCTGTTGGGCTACAACCTGCTATGTTCAGATAGCTAGGGTGGATGGTGGCATCTGCAGTCAAGTAGTGGTAGAAAATGTACAGAATTATTAGACTGGGATAGTCAGGCAATGTTGGTATACTAGCCAGCACTAGGTTATTGGTGGAATTGTTATTTATTTGTATGGGAGATTACTAATAAAATTGTTAATAAAGTTAAAGTTCAATGTTTGTAATCTGTTTATAATATAATGCTGTGGCCTTTTTCAACCGATCCAAAGTGTTTGTGTGTGTGTGTGTGTGTGTGTGTGTGTTTAGGGGAGTTTCAAGTGGTGGGGGACTGGATGACTTAATGGTGCTCAGTGTTGTTTGTGCACTCACAGAACATAGACTAAGAGTGTCTGACACATAAAATGCATTGATCTGCTGGTCCTGTCCGTCAATTGTCTATCACTGTGTCCCTTCAGTTTGCAAAATGTAAACTGTTTTAAAGCTGGCAAAATAAACATTTGAATAATGTTTTAAATTATAACTGGAGTTATAATTTATAAAGTGTGAATCCAGGTTGGCACATCACTGTTTTCTGCTCAAAAGTTGTATCCAAAGGTGGATTCTGGAACCCTGGAGAGACATCTAGCACTGAGAGGAGTGATCTCATTACAACAATTACATGTGATATATATCCCTCATGTAGACAAATGAGCTGCTTTTTTTTGGCTATGCCCCTGCTGTTTGAAGGACAGCTATCTAGATAAGACATCATGTTAAACAAATTAAGAGCCACTTATGCACAGACTACAGTTTCCCTTTAAACGTGTAACGTATTTCATACGCCTCTGGAATTTAAAGGATTAAAAGCCCCAATGAAACCACTGGACATTTTCAATGATAAACTGATAAGCTTCATAGACATATTGCAATTAAGACAGCAATACATTTAGGGAAAGTAGAGCTGCTCAGCATTAAACCATGATAAACCCCAGACTGACAATCAGGTTGTGACATTTAACCCCATAAGGGGTAGAGCGCTCTAGAAGACCAGGAAGCCATCTGTAATCACACCACGCTGCAATCACAAACTTCCGTGACCTGCCAATACTGTCACCAGTCCTTAATGCCCACACAGCAGTGACAGTCCTGGCACGTCATCGATCACTACGGTGATAACATTAAAACTGAGGATTAAATGAACACGAACACCTATAAATAAAATTGGTTGATACGACTTTAAATATTATGTATTTACGTATGTAAAAATGAATTATTCATGTCATATCCCTAAAATATAATCCTTAACTTGATTTTTAATGCATGTGTAAACTGTCCTATTCAGAGAGCATTTATTTAACTTTGTGCTGTTTGTAATGTGAGATAAGAGCTATATCAGTTAACTTACTGTGATTAGTGCAGGATTATCTTGTACTCTGAAATGCTGTGAGTTTATTGCAACCCATTTACAAATAATCCTGGACAATCACCTCAAGATTCCTGTGGTACTTGGAACCATGGAAAAGGCAGGCATGGTTGCTCCTAACTTCTTGCAGAGTATTTAAGGGTTTTTAACCCCAGTTAATTTTAGGTGTTCGTGTTTATCCCTTTGAGTGCCATAGGGGTGAGCAACACATTGCGAAGTAATGCGTTGCACAACCCTCTGGCACTCAAATATTTAACCCTTTGAGTGCCAGAGGGGGGTACGGAATGCATTGCAAAGCAATGCATTCCGTACCCCTCTGGCACTCAAAGGGTTAAGCCCTTTCAACCAGCAATACCACTTTAATACGTTTTTATCTGGCTGCCAATAAAATATTGGATAATGGCAATTCAGGAATATTTTAGCTGCAACAAACTAATCCAGTCAAATTGGTTTTTGACAGCCATGGTAAACAACTACAACAAGGCTAAAGGTACACTGCATATGAATCAACACAACACCTCTGCTCATGTTCACATGATGCAAAATCACAAGACTTTATTAATAACTGGTAAGTTCTCAAACCTGTTCTGAAGCGCGGTGTATCTATTGAAGGGCTGGCTTTATATTGCAGATGCAGTTACGGAAGGTACCCTAGGCACCTTTACCCTCACTCTTCACAGTATCCCACCTCTAGCCCAATTATCTGTTCCCAGCACAGAAAATATCTTTAGCCTATGACTGACAAGCACAAAAAACCTCTTAATCCTTTGGTTGCGAGAGAGAATTCTAGCACATCCTAAGAGATGTGTTTGCACAGGCTCTATATAGCATAACATAATACTGGTGAGTTTACAACACTGTAGAATTTATCTCACATTTATTACTTAGTAACTCCTGAGTAACTCCTGAGGTTCAAACAGAAAGGCCCCATTCACACGGACAACACTGTCACAGCAAAAGCAACACATGACTAAAAAGTATGAGCTGTGAATCATTGAGTCCTATGGGACATTTCACATAAGGTTCATGGACTGCAATTGTAAAGAGATGCAGCATGCTGCAACTTTCCTCCAATGGTGCAAAAATGCAGCTACAAATTCATAGACTGTATTTCAATGGAAGTGCATTGAAATTGCCCAACTATACCAGGTACCTGCATTTTTTCTGCAATTTTAGCATGGCTCTTTATATTGAGAGAATGAAATGCTAGGAAAACCTTGCCACACTATAGAACTAAAAATGCACCAGCATTTGCTACAAAAAACTGTACTGCAAAATTGGTCAAGTGAAAGACCTCTAAAATAGTGTGTGATAAGTTGAGCATTTCTATTAGCAAACTAACCATGTGAAGTTCTATTGGAAGTATGTAAAATATAATCTAATGCTTCTTTCATACAAGCAACAACAACACAGCACTTCTATAGTGAAAGGTACTATGCTATCCTGCAGCAGACCTTTCATACAAGTGTTGTTGGAGGTTGTGATGCTCACTGCAACCATCAATGAATGGCCAGCCCATGTGGGTGTCAGCCAGTAAAGCTGGCTGCCACTCACGTGTGCTGGGTGTCAGATTCACCCCTCCTGCAAGATAGCGAGATGCAGGAAAAGGAGAGAGACAAACACAGGAATCAGAACTCTTCTACAGGTCTAAAACAGATCTATAGCCCATATAAAAGAGCCCACATGAATAAATGGGATTTGTATGAAATGTGAAACTATTACAGATTTACTTTCTTAGTGTGTTCACGTAACATTATGCTGGAGGCAATCCAAACCTCCATTAGCAAATCACTATTGCGAATGATACGATTCACCTTCAGTGTTACTGTACTTTGACCTTTTAATCTAAGGCTGCAGGAAACCTGTGTTTTCCTGCCCCTTTTTATATTAGTATATAGTCTACTTTAAGGCCTGGGTCACTTAGGTGAAAGGAAGCAACTAGACAGGAAAGCTTTCAAATGTGCCTGTTTTCTTTATCTTCTCAGAAGTGCAAGACAAAACAGGAAGCTTTATCCCCCAAAAAAGTAGAAATCAGGCATATAAATATATACACCAATATAACCCAACCTCCTGTTTACCTTATGTTAGAGCTGTCTTCAGTGATTGTGTGGGAATTGTTTCAATATGCTGTAGGCCAAAACTGTCTCTTTTAGACAGGGTGCTTCTATATAAAACACACTACTCAACATTCATATATACCTATGAAGGACAGCATAAGAAAAAAAAGATTGCCGTTTGAGACAAAAAATGTGCACTTCAGAAATGTTTATTCAGTAGCTAGTTGACAAAGATAACTAGTAGACAAGGCATACAGTCAATATAATAGTCAGCCATTTCTAACTAAATGTTAGTCGATTCAGCATCGACTTCAGCACTCAACTCCTCTCCTTGGGCAGATTGTGATACTGTTGGCAAGCCATGAAGTAAGCCAAAAACACAGAGTTAATTTCAGAAGCTTTATACCTATCTAATTCATTATCCACATGATACATGGTCATGGAATTAATCATTACACATCATAACAGCATGCTGTTTATTGCTATTTGTATAACTCTACATCTTCTCATTTCTGGTGTTGCAATTTCAGTCCTATGCAGTGTTTATGTACTTGTAAAATAAATAGACTAGTTGAAGAGCCCGTTGAAGAGCCCACCACAGTGCCACTGCCAGCCGGTCACGGGGCAGTCATGCGCAGTAGAGACTGCCTGCGCCACGGCTGATGCAGAGCTGGGCGCTCCTTCAGAGTGCCCCGTTCTGTATCAGCTGCGGCATTGCCAGTCTCTACTGCGTATGACTGCAGCACGCTCAGCAGTCTCTACTGCGCATGACTTTGTCATTACACACGTTTTAACGAATTATTATATAAGATATCTTCTACCTGGTACCCAAGAAGAACAGGTTGTGCATTCATAGATGAATCAGGATAAGATATTATTAGCCAAACATTTAGGTCCTTCCTGGGACCTTCCTCGGAGCTATCTATGATTGCTGACCATATTCTTCTTACTTGGGTACCAGGAAGAACACATCTGATTATACATTGCCTTGTGGGATACACACACACACACACAGTTGGTTTGGTTAAAAAGCATGAGTCTATCAAGTTCATCATTTGAGCTTTTGCTAATCCAGAGAAAGGCAGAACAAAAAACATTTCTAATTAATCTTCAGGTTGGTGAAAAAATTGTTCCTGGTTAAAAAAATAAATTGGAGTTTTCCCTTGCTAATTATCATTTTCCTCAAATCTTAGTTGATGCCCTCTACTTTCCCCAGCCCTTTGACTAAAGGGTTTCTAAGAGAACTATTTGTATTAGTCTTGATTGTATTTGTAAATTGTAATAATTTCACCCTCTAAATTTAATTAGACTTTTTATATCTAAAATCTTCCAGTCCTCTCTTTGTACAGTTCAATAATGTCTTTTTAACAACAGATGTCCAAAACTATACCATCTAAACAGACAGAAAAACACAGATAGATAGATAGATAGATAGATAGATAGATAGATAGATAGATAGATAGACAGACTGTAAATGGAACCTGAGATACAAATAAGAAAAGCAAATACCAAATATTGTACTCCATTTTGTAGATGAGGCCTTACAAAGCACTTATAGAAAGGCAGAATTACATTATTATCTCATGCATGGGACAGGACGGATGCAGCGAGGGACAATCTTCATTCGGTAAGTATAAGGAAAACCCCGCACCCCCTTCCAGAGAGGCAGCGTGACGTAGGGAAAGGAGCGGGAGGGGATCTTTTCCTCTTGAATAGTGTTTGAACTACAAATCTGTAAGTAACTATTTATAGCGCAACATGTTAAAAAAAAGTTACTAACACTTGGCGCTAAAGTTTACTTGAGGTATAACTATGCCTTTAAATTCCAATAGCACCACCATTGAAAACCTGTCCAAAACATTTTGGTCCTGGAGGCTAAAATTGGACTATGAAGCAGTCCTGGGAGACAAATAAGAAATAAGCCTCTTAGGCCTATACAGCACGTCAAAGTTCTTATCTCCTTTTAGTAAATATCACTAGAGGGTTCACATGCAAAGCAACGGATTAAGCTTGCATTTCTTTGGTTGTCTGTGAGCCCCCGTTAGGCAATGCCTTGGAGACATCTCTAGTATTCAAGGAGTTAACTCTTTGAGCACTAGAGTGGTGAGCAACTAATTCCAATACATTAGAACCACCTCTTGTACCCAATGTGTTAATATAGATATATTCAGCTTTTATTTAAAAAAAAAAAAAAAAGTTCCAAAGACGGCTGTTTTTCCTCACTTCCCACAAGGCAACACTGAACTATCTTATCTTTATCTTCTAAGAAAAGCTTCCATGAAGTTCACTAGTGTCACAGGAAGATTCTAAAGTCTATGGTGATTAAGAGTCATCACATTAGTCTGCAGAAAGCCTTAGCCAACAACCATTAAATGAGGAGGCCATAAATACTTAACCCTTTGAGTGCCACAGGGGTATGCATTACACTCCTAGCTGACTCTCAAAGTGTTTATACCAATTCTACTTTTTATTAACCATTGACTAAACCTTTGCATTACCATAATTAAATGTTTTTCAAGCCACAGAACAGTCTGCAAATAAGGGGTTATGGAAAAATAAAAACTGTCATGGCAACTTGTCTTCAGTGTTCTTTGTCCTATCCATAATGTTGTGTTGGGAGGAAAATAACAGAGCTTATACCGTTACACTGAACTGTCACTTTAAAGGGATAGTAATACTTAAAATGTAAAAAAATATAAGTTGTAGGGTTAATCACCCTGAGTAAAACATGGTTACTCCCACTGCTGCGAGATATTTTATTAAAAAATTATAATAGCTCAAACTTGAATTTTTAGGTGCAATATCACAGTGGCCTGAAAATTTACAGTGGCGCTTTTGCTACACCATCCTATGGATTGCTCTGGTCTGTAGACCATAAATCTCCATAGGATGGTGTAGCAACAGCACCACTGTACAATTTCAGGCCACTGTGATATTGCACCTAAAAATACAACTATGAGCTGTAATAACTTTTGAATAAAACACCTTTCAGCAGTGGGAGTACCCTTGTTTTACTCATGGGGATAAACCCTACAACATATATTTTTTACATTTTAAGTATTACTATCCCTTTAAGGATCTCCTGGCAATTTCACATGCAGTACGGTGTCTGTCCCTTTCTCCCTTTGTTCCAGTGGAATGAATAGAAAGGCTCCCTCTCTAATTTACCTGCTGCTTTGTAGATAATATCAGGTTTCAGCTATGGCATTCACACACACACACACACACACATATTATATACACACACACACACACACTAACTTGGCCACATAAACTTTAAATCAAAGACATCCATGAAAATATGCAGGACTGGACTTGACTGGACTGTACTCAGTGCAAACCAGCAGGCTGTGTGTTTTTA
Source organism: Rhinophrynus dorsalis (assembly GCA_037306005.1). NCBI lineage: Eukaryota > Metazoa > Chordata > Amphibia > Anura > Rhinophrynidae > Rhinophrynus > Rhinophrynus dorsalis. Next base: position 90,796,629 of record CM074720.1, on the reverse strand, counting down.
AAAGCATCCCTGACTTAAAGGGATATGTGGTCACTTAAGCACATTCTTGCATATACACACATTTATGTACTGTAATAATGCAATAAACAGAACCTCCAGTATTACACAGGCTATGTGAAGCATCACTGAAGAATAAAGAGCCCGCTCTGAGTAATCATTTTTACTGAACCTTTGTGAATTTTCCCCGCCCCAGGCAGAGGGGATGGAAGGAGGGTCTGTGTCATCAGAGACAAGAGGATGTCATAATATGGGAGAGTTCAATAAGGAATAAAGCCTATTGCTGGGGGGGCAGTGGATTAGGTTGCATTAAATCAATTCAGAATATTTCAACTTTGCTGTCTACATTCCTCCCTTTAATCAAGCTATCTATCTATCTATCTATGTCTATCTATACACACACACACATATACATATGTACACACCAGAACACTCACATTTACACACAAAGTACATACATACATACATAAAGTACAAGAGTACAATTGTGCTATCAATATTTGCTAGTTTAAATAGCTCCCATTAACCCCTTGAATGATAGGATGACACAGAGGTCTCCAATACTTTGTACTTCAATTAGCTATAGATGTCTCTAGCTACGAAGAGGGTTAATGTCCTTACAGGAAGGTCTTATCTGATGTAAGTATTTGCAAGCCACTAAGTGCCAGAGCAGTACTCAATGCAGCATCACTCTGACACTGAAGAGGTTAAAAAAAAAGTGGGTAATAGAAATACATACACACAAACACACACACAAGCTGGTCAAAACATAGAAGGTGCCTCCTTGAGAAAGCTTTGCGGGTCTTTCTCTGGATAAAAGATCTAATGAATGTTTAACACCAAATAAAAACAAGAGAGACTATGGTGAGATATTTGTGGTTTCCAAAACAATAGCTAAAACCTTTTCATCTGACATTCCATTAGCAATACCATGTCCCCTGGGCCTACAAATCCCTTGGAATTGTCTGCTCCAGTGATGACCTCTGTTCTTCATTAGCTTTATAACAATGCTCCAGGCTGCACACGCCGGAGAACACAGTGACAATCTGATTCCTTCAATGTGTGACAATACCAAGTGTCAGGAATGCCTTGTCACTAGCTGAAAGTGCATAGCAAAAGGGCCTGCTACACACACAAATCTAACAGTGTTTAGCTTCAGTTGACTGCATGTCCATCTGTAATATCATCAACTAAAACCACGGAAATTATAAAAATAAACAGCCACCAACCCCCAATAAAAGGTTTTCCTTAGCCTTTACTTGTGCTAAAGGGAATTTATTATGACATTTTTTTTTATTGGTTTCTGCATTTAACCCTTTGATTGCACAATGCATTGGGCACCCCTCAGGCAGTCATAGGGTTAAACCTTTTGTATGAGATTAGTATTGTAAAAATATATATTTATTGCAGTTAGGGTTGCCACCTTTTCTTCAAAAAAATACCAGCCATGGCATTCCCACCACAGACTTAACATTGGACAGAAGCCAATTTTTTACCGGCCTGCGGTAAAATACCAGCTGGGTGATTATTATTATTATTCTTTATTTATATAGCGCCAACTAATTCCGCAGCGCTGTACAATTGGGGAATAGTCATACAGAGGTATTAAATAGTACAATCAGATGTGTAGAACAGGAGGATCAGAGGGCCCTGCTCGTGAGAGCTTACAGTCTAGAGGAAGGTGACAACCCTAATTGCAGTGGCAGAGCTACCATTACTATAGCATGTGCAAAGAACCAATACTGAGTCACCTTTAGGGCCCACTAAATTCTGGAAATAGAAAACGTTTATGATTTTTCCACACGTTTGCATTGGATTGGGGCCCAACAATTTTGCTATCAGGCACTCATTGGTGGTTATGCCCTAAGGAGTGATAAAGAGGTGATAAAGTGTAGATGATTTCTCCAGTGATATAATTTCTCCATTTCCTATGTTATTATATACATCCTATGCGCTAAGATCTCCAAGGTTGGAGGAGGAATTGGAGAACTGATATCGCTGGAGAAGTCATCTCCGCTTTGTCACCTCTTTATCACTCCTTAGTGCATAACCACCAATGAGTGCCTGATAGCAAAATTGCTGGGCCCCAATCCAATGCAGATGAGTGGAAAAATCATAAACATTTTCTATTTCCAGAATTTAGCGGGCCCTAAAGGTGGCTCAGCACTGTTTCTTTGCACATGCTATAGTAATGGTAGTTCTGCTTTATCACATCTTTACCACACCTTAGTGCATCTCCTCCATAGAACGTAGATCCACTCTTAATTTACTGTGTCTCTTCAGCTTGCTCAGAGGATCCCATTTTAGGTTATCATAATTATTTTTATTACCATTAATTTTTAAATCACCAACAGATTCTGCAACGCTGTATAACAGTTTAAAAAAGACAATGGAATGATGTATAATGGAGTACAATATATAGAGTATTTACAATCAACATTAAGAGGCATTGAAAACAGAAAGACAAGAGGGCCTTGCTTACTAGACCTTACAATCTATAGGAAGTGAGGGATTTATACAAACCAAGTCCACTATATTTAAACTACCCCTGCTGGAAAAAAAAATGCAGATGTTCTCCTCCCTTTAAAAGCAGCAACAAAAGACCCTTTAACCCTTGTCTGTGCTCCCACAGCTATGGGATCAGAGCTCTCATGGGTCATAACTCACTGTTTCTCTCCCAAATTGTTGCACAGATCACAAAGATCCGTACAGCTGGGTAGTATCAGAATCTTACTAGAAGCTCATGAGAAATCCTCCACTCTGTAAAATGGGATACTATGGGGAGGGAGATGTTCCCATGGGTGCTCAGTAAGTAGCTGACATCACTCACCTGTGCAGATCTGAGTGATGTGCAGGGCAAACCAGGACAGAACCTGCAAGTTATGTGCTGGGGAAGTGTTCCCATAGCTGTGATGGGTTTAACATAGTCTTTTATTGTCCCTGTACTGTCTCTTTAAGAAGCTTATATGTTTCTCACATAATTCTAAGCTTGCATTTATCTTCTTAGAATGGTTATGTGCGCTTTCCTAGGCTCACACAATGCTAAGTACTGCTCAAAAAGTCACACCCAAAAAGACTCAGTGCAGAGTTCCACAACTGGTTGCATATATTAGGCTAGATTCATATACAGGTTATAACAGTTATCACTGGTTTTAGCGCACTCTCTATTGACATCTGTGGGGGAATTTGGAGGTAAAATGAGGGGTAAACATATAATCTGCAACTGAATCCAGTTCATTTTGTGTTGCAGATCATTGGGGAGACTGAAGTCCAGTGGGTATCAAAGAGTGTTGCATGACTATGAGAGTTCTTATTAGTGGAGGCCCCTTCCACCAGCAAGCCCTGGGAAACTTTACCCCTATCATAAAAACCTCCCTGATTCTGTCCCATTTCTCAGCATGAAAAAACTTAAATCTTGTTCTCAGAAGGTTGAGGGAAGATCAAGTCTGTTGTTGAGAACAAAGCCCCAACATGACTGTTATAACTAATATTAATCGGCCTAGCGAAGGCCTCTTCTAAACCTAAGAGAATCCTGCAAATTATGTTGATATCTACTGTCACAGTTTTACCAGGACCCTCGGAAACAGGGCCATATTTCCCAGTAGGCAGAGTAGGCTCTGACTAGAGCTCCAAATTTTTGGGGTTGGTGCCTCAGCTGTGCTGACAACACCCACATTCTGAATTGTGCATAAGGCCAGAGAAATCTCAATGTCCCTCGACCAGTTTTTTTTTTACTCCATTATCAGAGAAACAATGCATTGGAGAGCTCTCTAGCAACCAAGGGGTTAAAGCTTTTTTCTTCCTTGCTTGTTATAGGCCAAATGGCAGTGGATGGGACTGAGGGTGGGGCCATGTGAGAAGTGGCTGTGTGCACAGTTACGGGCACCTAAAGTACCTTGCCTACTGGTGACTGGGCTTGGCTCAGAAGTTCTTACAAAAGCCATGTTAAAAGCATCATGGACCTCTGTGTGAAAGGAGGTGAGCACCCAGCCCTAGCCCCAAGGATACTATTGTTTACAGCTGTAATCCATTCTGGAGCATCGAACAGAAAAAACAAGTAAATTAAGAATATAAGGGGAACTATCTTGGCTTTATCTAACGGCATAGCTGCCATTTTGCATTCATAAGTTCACACCATTGTCTCTCAGTCCTACACAGCTATATCTCACTTTTTGGATACTCCTGGCTGATTTGATAAGACAGATTTTTGGATGAAATCCTATGCTACACATGTGCTAAGCAGAATGCTGAAAAGCAGAGGTCTTTGCAGCTGAATAGAGACAGGATGTGGATGTTGAAGTGAACAAACTGATTCAAATATAGCTAAGAGCTCATTTCAGCACCTTTTATTCTTAAATCAACACAAAGCAAAAGAACTGACACAACTAAAGGTATGCTAAACCATACTACATTTTATAAATCCATGTTTTTTCCCTGTGTAAGGTGTTCCTTTATTAGAACACTAATGATAAAATGCAGTTTACTTTTATATGATAAATCTTGTGAGGTCATATAAAATGCAGACCTTTGATTTGCCAGTTTTCAGCAGTTTTGGGGAAGCAATTTTCCTTTACAATCATTTCTTCTGGCAGTAGAGTAAATAAACCCTTAACTACTAAGACACAGCAGGAAATAAGGAGTGTTTAGAAAACTGCTTCCCTTTGTCTGCGTGAAACAATCGCATAAATGTCCTTTTATATTTATAAACGCAAAGTGGAGTTATTCTGGAGAAAACCAACTGTTCCATAGGAGACAAATAAAAATTCCTAAATTCCCATGCACTTGGAATATAGCTTTTTAAACCACTGAATGCAAGAGATGTCACCAATACATTGCTTCGCGATGCATTGGAGACCTCTCTTGCATTCAAGGGGTTAAATGCTGGATTTAATTTAACAGGAATTTTTATTTGTCCCGCATCGTGCAGTTGGTTTCCTCCCGAATAACTTCATTTTACTTTTATATATATATGGGCCAAAGAAAACTGTCCTTGTGCGGTTTTGCAAACTGATCCTTAAAATTTCTCAGGGGGAGAGTTACTAAGCTGTGATAAAGAGGTGATAAAGTGGAGATGACTTCTCCAGTTTATCACTTCTCCAATTCCTATGTTTTTCATTGGAGACTATACAATAAGATTCCTTCAGCTTTGGAGATCTTAGTGCATAGGCATTATAGAATAACATGGGAACTGGAGTGATATCACTGGAGGGAGGAGATTCACTAAGTGGTGATAAAGAGTTCCTATGTTATTCTATGGAGCCTATTCACTAAGATCTCCAAAGCTCTAAGATCTTTATCACCACTTGGTGATTCTCCCACCATTGGGTGACCACATTTCTGTTCTTACATTCGGGACATGTGGTCACCCTAGTCCCGCTGGTGTGGCTCCCGCCAGCACTGACCATCTTTCTGAGGCTGACACAGAGTAAGAGTTTGTGGGAACTCTTACTCTGTGTCAGCCTCAGAAAGATGGTCAGCGCCAGCGGGAGCCTCAGCCGCGGGTCTCACTTGCAGAGCCAGCATACCTGCTCCACACCAGCTGTCTCGCACATACCAGTCCAGCCAGCCAATGAAATGTATTTGCTATATGGTCTTCACTGGCTGGCTTAGCCAACCAATGAAGACCATATAGCAAAAACATTTCATTGGCTTGCTGGACTGGCGCATGTTGCTCAATTCCGGGACTCTTTGTTGTCCCGGTGGGGGTGACCCAGGACGCAGGACACAGATCCCCAATAAGGGACAGTCCCGGGCATTCCAGGACGTGTGGTCACCCTACCCCCTATATTCCATATTATTAATGTTGGTATTTATAATGTGTTATAGGTACATTTATAAATGGGGTGACCACAAAAATAATAATCAGAAATAGTTGGCACAAGTTCTGTCACTAAATTGTTGCAAATAGCAACATTTCCTTATACATTCTGTGTGGCACTTTTTACAAATTTCCTTACACCATTTTTTAAAAAAATTTACTACACGGTGTTATGTCCTCCTAAACTACTTTTATAACTACCAACGATAATCTTACAGTCAGTTTAATGCCTTTTTTCTATTAATCCCACTTTTATAAATATCCCTCAATAATCCTTCCAGATCATACCCTGTATGAATAAATATGGGCCTTTGTTTCTGCTAGGACACTGTAGATTTGGGTCAATATAGAAAGTCTAAAGACTCCCAACCTCCTATAATCAAACCAAGGGATTGTGTGATTTATAGGCTGAAAGCAGAATGTTTCTGGTTTTTTAGTTTAGTTACTTGTTTTATTTCTGGACTGAAAACATAGTGGAATTTAAAGAAAAGTATTGCAAAATATATATTCCACTTAATTAACTTAAAATAGTATGTAGTCTTTATTATTATTTATTAGTTAGTGACAACCATTAGACCAATGGTACTCAATGTTTGGACCTCTATCTATTGGAAACTACAACTCCTATCATCCCCAAACCACAAGAGCCATAGCCCCAACAGCGATAGGTCAAACCACTGAATAGCCTTTCATCAGACAAGTTTAAAGGAGAAGTAATACTCCCTAATAAAAGCCCCCACTTACCTTAATATGGCCAGTAAATCCTAATGACCCCAATGAATTTTGCCATTGTGCATTTGTTCAAGAGATAACGTCTTGCATCAGTCCTGGATTTTATGTCCATGGAGGCAGACATGATAGTTGCTGGCAGGTTTTTCACACTGAAGCAGGCAGAGAGCACAAGCCTGCTTAACCCTTTAAACATGAGAGGGGTACACAATAGTATTGTGAAAAAATACTCTGCACACCCTTCTGGAATTTAAACCTTTTAGTGCCAGAGGGGTATGCATCACATTGCAAAGCCATGCGTTTTTTACCCCTCTGGCACTCAGAGGGTTAAAGGGTTGAGATTACCTTGTGCACTGAGCAGTGTTTATGTCCTGTGGTCCTGCTAGAAACTGTCATTTCAAGGCATGACATCAAGGTATTAAGGAATGCACTAATGCGTAATAAAGCAGAGATGACTACTCCAGTGATATCACTTCTCCAGTTCCTATGTTATTCTATGCCTATGTACTAAGATTTCCCCAGCTTTGGATATCTTAGTGCATAGGCTCTATAGAATAATATAGGAACTGGAGTAATAACACTGGAGGGGGAGATTCAGTAAGTGGTGATAAAGAGGTAATAAAGCAGAGATAACTTCTCCAGTTCCTATGTTATTCTATGGAGCCTATTCACTAAGATCTCCAAAGTTGAAGAAATCTTAGTGCATAGGCTCCATAGAATAACATAGGAATTGGAGAAGTGATATCACTGGAGAAGTCATCTCCACGTTATTACCTGTTTATCACACCTTAGTGAATCTCCCCTGAGAAGTTATCTCCACTTTATCATCTTTGTTTCAAACTTTAATGTATAACTCCCCTCCCCCATTATCTCTTGATCAAAGGCACATGGACTAAACTCACAAGGGCCATTAGGATTTTCTAGCAATAGTAATGTAAATGGGGCCATCATTTGGAGTACTTGATTCCCTTTTAAACACATCATTGGGGCTGATGCAATAAAAAACTAATCTGAAGCAAACAAACTGCACCATGGGGATAATAAAGACTGACAACATTCCCATTGACGTAAATAGGGATTTTATACCTCTTGAATGCTAGAGAGATCACCATTGCATTGCAGAAGCATTGTAGGCCTCTATAGTATTCAATGGGTTGAACAACATTTAAATAAATGAGAAATGTTATCTATATGGTTCAGTTGATTCGCCCCAGTTTTGCACTACTTTTTTCCTTAACCCTTTGAGTGCCAGAGAAGTATCTGCCGTATTGAATTGCAATGCGTTGGGTATCTCTCTGGCAGTTAAAGTGATAGTAATGTCTACTTAAAAGTATTTGGTCGAGTCTTCTTTTTATTAAAACTAAGAGATTGCGCAATATTTAAGTGTTTACTGTATGCAGAGATAAAGATCCCCCGCCCGCCCCTTTCTGGCCGCCTCCCATGGATTCTCTATTCCTGTCGTGCGAAGTGACGGCTGCAGTGAGGGACAAACTTCAGTAAGTATAAGGGAAATTCCTGCCACCCTTGATGACGGGGCGGCAGGATTTCCTTTTGCTTACTGAAGTTTGTCCCTCACTGCAACCGTCCAGACCAGGGAGAGCTGCAGCAGTGACGTGCAAGAAAGGGGCGGGCAGTAGATCTTTGACTCCCCAGTTCCTATGTTATTCTATGGAGATTATGCACTAAGATTTTTCAGGGGGGTGAGATTTTAGCACATAGGCTCCATAGAATAACATAGGAATTGGAGAAGTGATATCACTGGAGAAGTTATTCATTACTTCTTTATTACATCTTAGTGCATAAGCCCCTGGCTTAATCACAACACCAGAAGGAGATGAAGTAAGATGTAAAAAAGTGTGATAAAGAGGAGATAACGGGGTTATGCACTAAGGCATGATAAAGAGGTGATAACGTAGAGATGACGTCTCCAGTGATATCACTTCTCCAGTTCATATTTTACTCTATAGAACCTATGCACTAAGTTCTCCAAAGTTGGAGAAATCTTAGTGCATAGGCTCCATAGCATAACATAGGACTTGGAGAAGTGATATCACTGGAGAAGTCATCTCCACTTTAGCACCTCTTTATCTCACCTTTCTGCATCTCCACCCTTGAGCTTCGGCCTTTCAGCCAGCACCTAGTAACATCTCTGTTCATAGGAAAGGCTAGACATTTGTAAAAGTCGTTATCTAACCCTAATGTTTTTAGGGTATACATAACTGGAAATATAGAAAGTGGAAATATCACATTAAAACACATACACACAGACACTTGTTATGCCCCAAGGTGCCCTCTAAAAACAGTGCAGCATGCTACAGTAAGTACTGTATCTTCTGCAAACCACCAAGACATTAACTGGGCAAGCTGCAGTAGAAACAAGGTGTGAGCTAAAGACCAGAGGGAGATGCATTAAGGTGAGAAACACTCCAGAGAGATAAACTTGCCAATTCCAAATCTATGGAGCCTATGCACTATGATATCTGCAACTTAAAAAATAGACTTCACATAATAACAGAGGAGTTGGAGCCTTTATCTCACCTTAGTGCATAACCTCTTTAGGTTTCTCCATTACCTGCATCAGTGATGCAATGGGTGGGAACATTGAGCATTTTGTGCATTTTATCACAAATGTTTCCATGTAATGCTTTGTTCAGAGAGAAAATTGGAATACTTACCTGTGCTGCTCTGCACCCCCCTCCATACTGTCGCAGGATGGGGGGGGGGCTTTATCACATCAGCATCAATCAACCATGACTGGCTGATGCCTGCATGGAATGGACAGATATTAGACCAGTGGTTCTCAATAATTTTTGGTCAAAACACCCCTAACAAGCAATCTGGAATTATTGGGACACACTTAACATCCTATCAGTCATTTGTCAAGAAAGCAATGTAGAGGACAAATACATAACAATATAGTTATTTTATTAATCAGAATAATGAAAACAAACCCTATTGTGCAGAAAATTTTCCATAAATATACATCTGAAACTCAATATTCACATTTTTGTTTGTATTTACAGTAAAGAAGGGGCACCCTAAGTGCCAGGGCACTGCTGCATTAGAGGCTGATATGGGTATCAGAATCTTCAATATCCGGTGTTGTAAATGATCTGCCAGCCATAGGCCACCATACAAAACAGTCCTACTACAATTTCTCTTGAACACAGGCAAGTTACATTATTCTGCACTGGGCTGCCTTCATGCAAAATGGTAGTTACCTGGCTGAATAGCTCATCTAGTCCCCCATTCTACAGCACTCATGTCACCCATGTGAACTCACAACAGACCATCATTTTACACAAAACTGGTGTGGTCAGTGTGACCATAGCCTAAAGATATACCTAACTAAGTATAGATATATAAATCAAGTTGATTGAGCCACTGATTAACTCACTTGTGCTCAGGCAGTGTAATACTTAAATCTAGATATGCCTGTTTCCCCCACAGATTGGTGTTCTGGAATCTTTTTTATCTAGTATCATACCTCCCAAGTGTCCCTCTTTGAGATCCATATCCCTCTGTCCCTCTTTCACACCCTGATATCAGTGTTTTTAGGAGATCAGATTGTGTGGTGTATATGTACGTGTATCACATTGCTCCACAACAATAAAACTCACTGCCCCACCAGTCACGCCCACCAACAATATCACCTAAAACAAAAGTGTCCCTCTTTGGCCATTTGAAATGTTGGGAGGTATGTTACATGAGACCAGAAGAGCAATCCACCAATACATGCTATCAGAAGAGCAATAAACCATTACATGCCACCAGTAAGGCAATACACTAGTACATGCCACCAGCTGAGCAATACACTATACATGCCACCAGCAAGACAATATACGATTACATGCTACCTACATCATACCTCCCAACATTTCAACTGGCCAAAGAGGGACACTTTTTTTAGGTGGTGTTTCTGGGGGTGTGGCTAGTGGGCGGGACATCACCAAGAATTGTTAAGTTATTTCATAGCCTATTGACATCCCTTTGAGTAACTGAATAAGTGATTTAGAGCAAAACCAAAGTATTGTACTTAGACTAATTTATAAACATATGCTGATGTTTACACATATATTAATATATTATTGTTGTGGAGCAATGTGATACACTAATATACACACCACACAGTCTGATCTCCTAAACACAGGGACACAAGGGTGGGACAGAGGGATTTGGGTCCCAAGGAGGAACACTTGGGAGGCATGTAATTCCACTTTAAAGTTACCATAGTAGAAGTCAAAACCCTCTAAATGTGTGGACACATGAAATTATTCTATATCTATCCTTTAACCGCTTTGGCACTAGAGATACCCAAAGTAATACTGCACTCCCTACCATTTAACCCTTTGCGTGCTTCTCATTGTGCTGGGCACCCCTCTAGCACACAAAGGGTTAGGAGTTCATGGAGCCACTGCTCCATAAAAGGCAAAACGTGCACCAGAACATGCAAATTAACCATTAGAGTGCCAGAGGGGTACCCAACACATAGTGAAGCAATGTGTTGCATACCACTCTGGGACTCAAAAGGTTAAGTAGTGAAACTGACGTTCAACTACATGCCCTGAAGAAAGACTGACCAGCTATCAAGCTATCCCTGAACAACGTTATTAACAATATGTAAATGAAATACCCAAACGGAATTATATATCACAAATTATAACCATAAATAAACAGACCCATAGCAATTTAAACCCTTGAGGACCAGAGGGGTGTGCATCATACTGAGAAGCAATTCACTGCACATCCATCTGGCTCACAAGGGGTTAACAGGTACATCATGCTCAGGTACTGCAAGAGAAAATATTATTATCCGCTTTACAGCTGACATCATGGAGTATTTGTAAGGATTAGGCATAGATAAGACTCAGGCTATTTCTATTAATATTAAATGGATTATCCTTTTGATAACAGTATATTTGTAGCACCAAAATACTAGCAGATTTCTGGAAGATGTTCCATGTGAGCCCATAAGGGAATATGTATAAAGACTACAGTGGAGCAATTCCACCTGCATGATGTGAAACATAAAAACGTCCCCTTTGTTCAATGCACTGGAGAATTCCCTAGAACCAATGGGATTCAGTTTTGTCTTGCCCTAGAATCACTCTACTTGCCTTTATATATATATGTACCTCTGCATTATCTATGGCATATTATTTATCCAAGAGAAACAAACACAAGAGTTTCAATGGGCTGGCACTATTCGAGGGGGTGGTGGTCATCAAAACTTTCTGTTTTCCAAGAGACAATTGCCATATTTACAAAGAAGTGGAACAATACTGGGACAGAGCAACTGTACCACAAGAAAGAAATAAAATATAATTAACCCATTGAGTGCCAGAGGGGTACGCAACGCATTGCTTTGCCTGCCCCTCTGGCACTTGAAGGGTTAAAGGGACTGTAATATTTTACAAAAAAAGTAGTTCAATTAATCTTCTTAGTATTTGGGCCATGGAGAGTGTTATTTCAATATTGTCAGAGTTGTAGTTCAAGAGTAATTGAATGATAACGTATTCCCCTCCCACCCCTTTTATCATTATTGTTCTTTATTTATATAGCGCCAACTCATTCCGAAGCACTGTATAATAGGCCGCAGTGCTGTACATTTACCTAGTGTAATCCACCTCCCCTCAGATGTGGAATCTGGTCTCTTGCCCGGACAGCTCACAGCAAGGGACAATCTTCTTACTGTGAGTATAAGGAAAACCCTGCCCCCTCTTGACAAGTTTTTCCTTATGCTCACTGAAGATTGTCCCTTGCTTCGATCCATCCGGACAGTCTTGCTGCTCTGAGGTGAGCAGTGTTAGATCAGTAAAAGGGGCGGGAGGGGGATACTGTATCATTCAATTACTCTTGAACTACAACTCTGACAGTATTGGAGTAACACTTTCAGTGGCCCAAACACTATGAAGATTAATTGTAGCTGCTTATTGTGAAACATTACTATCCCTTTATAAGAAAAATATACAGAAGACTCTAACACAACTAAAAGATTGGCTATTTGTCCCTGCCTAACTAACTATACTTACCCAGACACATGGTTGTTTTGGCGCTGTCAAATAAGGAGCAGAGAGAAGCAGCTTCCATTTCCAGCACTGATTGACAAAACTGGCTCTATGGAAGCTGAGACTGACGTGTCAAACCATACAGGATTTTGGATCTGTGCAAGCAGAGTGGCTCTATGGGGGGGGGGTTCAAATACCTAGTCAGGGACACACTGCTAATCTTTTAGTTAGGTTAGGGTTTTTTGGGTATACTATTTCTTTAAAAAGGATTTGTAAACCCTTGAATGCTAAAGAGGTCTCCAATGCATTATGAATATAACCCATTCAGTGCAATCCATATCATTGCAATACTCTGGAGATCTCTCTACCCTTCAAGTAATTAAAAACCCCGTTTAACTAAATGGTAATTTGGGGAATCTGTATTTCTGGTGTAGCTGGTTTTCCCTGGAATTGCTACACTTTTTCTTTATGTAGATGTACCAGTGATGAAGCTACAGGTGGGCCTGCGTGGGCCTTGGACCACCCAATCTGAATGCAGGCCCACCCACCCAGTTGTCCATAACATTATTTTATTAAACGTGATGATCAGGTCCCACCAAAAAAATCTTGGCTACACCACTGCTAAGAGGTGAAAACAGACATGAGGCTATTTTCACCTCTCAGTGAGCCAAAAGGAAAAGCGGAACATCTCATACTTACTAGAAAATGTGTGTTGTTAGAAAAATGTATTAGAAATCAAATCAAATTGAAAAAAACTTCAAACCCATAAACTAGAATAGGATTAGGCATGGGATAAAAACTATAAGTGAAAAAACAATAAAAGCCACCCTGAATAATCCACTTAACCCTTTGAGTGTCAGAAGGGGTACGCAACATGGGTACTCAAAGGGTTAATAAATGATTCTTTTAGTGAAGGTAAAAAAAAATATATATACATTATTCTTTTCTTCAAAAATAAATGTTATAAAAGTACTGGCAACTTTTTTTTCCTCCAGCAAAAAAGCCCTAGAACAAGAATTAACCCTTTGAGTGCCTGAGAGGTATCCAGATGCCCCTCTGGCACTCAAAGGGTTAAACCCCTATACTGTGCTTGATATGGCTTTCCATCTTTCAGAAAATAGTCCCGCAAAGTGTTTACCGCTCCTTATTCTTAAAAAGGTGAAGAAATTTTTTTTTAACCCCTTCCGGACCAGATGAAATACGATGCACACCCCTTTTGTTTTTAGTCAGTTAAGGGCCAATAAAAAGTTACAACTAGTGTATAATTCATATGAATGGTTGGAACTCTTTATTACCCCTTTAACCGCATGGATGCTGGGGATATTTGCAATGAGTTGGAGATCTCTGTCTCTAGTTAACCCTTTGAATGCCAAAGAGGTATGCAACACATCTGCTCAAAGGGTTAAAAATATCATTGAAAGAACATTAAAGGTATCAGAAGCAGTTCATATCCTTTGTCATAGTGAATAATACTGATGTATGAGGCTCTCAAAGATCATAACTTGCTAGTTACGCTGTTATTTTATGATTAATTTTACTTCCTCCCGCCCCTGTTCTTATTCTGAAGCCGCCTCTCCTTAGATCTGAAGTCCAATAGCTTGACCAGCCAGATCACAACTAGAGACATTTTACTCATCTCCCCCCCTTTTCCTGACATCAGCATTTTGCTCTCAGATATGAGAGCGGATCACTACAACACACCTCCCAATATTTCAAATGGCCAAAAAGGGACACTTTTGTTTTAGTTAGAGTTCATGGGAGTACGGCTGGTGGGTGGGGCATTACTGAGAATTTTTAGGCATTTCATTACCTATTGACTCCTCTTTGTGAAAATGAATAAATGATTTGGAGCAAGACCCAAGTATTTTATTTACTCAGGCTAATTTATAAACACACATACTGCAGTTTAACCCCTTAACGACGGGCCGCGCATGCACCTTGAGGTCCATTAAGGACCACGGAGCTTTTTTTTTTTTTCGCGGCTGGGTTCTGGACTCCCCGAATGGCGTGCAGCCGCGAGGGGAGCCCGGAATTCCATGACGGTCCAGCTCCGTCATGGGTCCTTAAGGGTATAACAACCCATGACAGAACAGGACCATCATGGGTCCTTAAGGGGTTAACCAAACTTAATGTGAGTTTTATTGCTATGGAGCAACGTGATACAATTATATTCACACTACCCAGTATGATCTCCTAAAAAGAGGGACACCAGTCTGGGAAAGAGGGACAGATGGATCTGGGTTTCAAAGAGGGTCTGTCCCTCCTAAAGTGGGACACTCGGAAGGTATGCTACGAGGGACAATCTTCAGTCAGTATTAGGAAAAACCTGCCGTCCTTCTTCAAGGAAACTTATACTGACTGAGGGAATGATTGTCCCTCATTTTTATCTGTCCGGTCAAGAGGCAGGACTTCAGATCTGAGGAGAGATGGACTCAGAATGGGAAAAGGGGCAGGAGGGGTAAAATGAATCATATGATAACAGCGCAACTAGCAAGTTATGATTTTTGAGAGCCGCATACATCAGTAATATTCACTATGAGAAAGGATATGCACTCCTTTTAGTTTTAAACATTACTATCTCTTTAATGTTAAATTATAAATGGCTAGCTGAGGATGATTTAAGTTGTAGTCCAACAACTGGAAAAAACAGATTGCCCATCCCTGCAACATGGAGTTTCCCCAAATCCCCTTTGTATATGCTACATCACAGTGATTCCCAGCTCCAGTCCTGGGAACACACTAACAGGCCAGGTTTTCAGGATATCTCTAATGATGCACAGATGAATTAGATACATGATGAGTCACTGATTACAAGCTTATAATTACACAAGGATATCATGAAAAGCCAACCTGTTGTTATGCCCCAAGCACTAACATAGAGAGACACTGTGCTAGAGTTACACCAGAGAAGAAAGCAAGAAAGTTATCAGTTAGCGCTAACACAAGGCATAGGCACACAGTTATTGCTTAGGGCTACTTACAACTCACCAAAGGATGTTTTTACAGGAATTGTCTTTATTCTTCAATGTGAGAACATTGCTGGGAACGAAAATGAACAACCTGTACTGCATCCACTTCGTTCTTAGATCAGACAATATTTATTCTTTGCTTGGGGCACAGTAAAACAAATTCTTTCAACAATATGAAGAGTGTAGAAAACACAGACCTGGGTTCCATTGGTATCCATTTAAATGGTTGCATTTTAAATATCATGCGACTGCACACCACATTAAACATGTCACCTGGATGAAAAGGGCAACATGAGAATCTGGCCCTGCATATAAGCACAAGATTCTCATGTCACCTCCTTAAATGCCACATCATTGCCCACATACCTGAATCTGGATCCAGCCGTCGAACAAGGAAGGTGTACTGCTGCTGTTGAATTATTACAAGGGACTTGTAGATGGCTCATGGACTGCCTGTGATCTCCTGGAACACTTTTGAGTGCCACACAAAAAAATGAAATTGTGTACCAGGAGATCACAGGCAGTCCATGAGCCATGTACAAGTCCCTTGTAATGATTCATCAGCAGCAGTACATCTTGTCCGAGGGATTTAAAGAGGATTGGATGTCCCTAGAAAGAGCAGTCTGCATCCAAGTCTACAGTTGTTTTTTTGGGTTAAATGGACTATTAGGCAACCATACATCTGCGTTTCTACTCCCACTCCATGAGATCTATCACATCATGAGTCTTGCAACATTGTTTCCATACATCAACTGTATAAAACTACTGGATCCCGACTGAAGTATGCGGGCAATGCTGTGGCATTTAAGGAGTCAACATGAGAATCTCGTGCTTATATGCAAAGCGGGATTCTCATGTCGCCATTTTCATCCAGCCAACATGTTTAATACAGTGTGCAGCCACACGATATTTAAAATGCGACCATTTAAAAGTGAACCGGTTCCACTGCAGTTGACAATGTTATCCCTGGTTTAATATAGATAGATTTCAATAGGAATCTGTGAAATAAAACATGTGATACCATTTATTACCTCCAATGAAATTCTACGGCTTCTATGAATTTTGTATTTCTTCCTGGTTTCAAGAGGTAACAGTTTAAGCCAGTCCTGGATGTTATGTCCATGGAGGACATACCTGGGAACTTCTTCTCTTTGAGCCCCTGGGGATGGCTCATGTGCTGCAGCACAGGAGATGTCAATTACACGAGTCACATCAGAAAAGGGGTGGGACTTAATCTGGTGGGTGGGGCTTGCATGTCATAAAGTGGACAGGAAGTGGGTAGAACAGGGTGGGAAGGAGAAGACGTGAAAAGAAGAAACTCAAACCCTGTGGAGAATCAGCCCCTGTCCACAGAAATTCTGTCTGAAAACTAGAGTCTCCAGCAGAGCTGGCCCATACATGGGTCCCGGTGGGTCCATGGGACCCAGGCGGCACTTTGACAGGGGCTGCAATTTTCTGCCCCAAGGAATGTTCTTTTGAGTGCCAGTAAGCTGTATGCACACTGAACACTGTCATTAGCTTAGCTGCGGTCGTCATTCCCCCACCTCCCATAGCCGCCCGAAAGCACATGCTTCATGGAGCTTCTTCTCCTCTTCCCAGGGTGTGGTTTTGGGGGGTCAGCATTTCATCCTTGGACCCAGGCAATGCAATGTCTTGGGCTAGCCCTGGTCTGCAGGTATGCATAGTAGCTTCTGGCGAGACCACAGAACCTCCACCTCTGCTCACTGCACATGGCAATCTTAACCTTTTAAAGACCAGATGAGTATGCAACAAATTGCTGCACAATGCATTCTGCTTGCTTCAGTCTGGAAGTAAAATTGCCAGCAGCTGTCATGCCTGCTCCCATGAACAGGACATCCAGGGGTAGTTGAAAATGATGGGGGAGATGCAGTAAATGTGATAAAGAGGTGATATCACTTCTCCAGTCCATATGTTATTCTATGGAGCCTATGAGCTAAGATTTCTCGTGAGAGAGAGGCTCCACAGAATAACATAAACTGGAGAAGTCATCTCCTCTTTATCACGCCTTAGTGCATAACCCTCCTATTTCTTGAACAAAGGCACAAGGACACAATTCATATTGGCCATTAAGATTTTCTGTTCATGGTAAATTAAGTAGGGGGTTACTATTACAAGAATTTATTTCTAATATAACCTTTGTCAGCTGGCATTGCTACAAGATTTTACTTCTAACTTTACCTTTAACTGTCAGTGCGCATCACAGAGCAATACGTTAAACACCTTTACATTACTCACTTAGCTTCCTTCTTGTAGATCACAAATCTTCATGACTGATTAGCAACCCAAAAGGCCCTAGGCAAGGTTTACAATCTTCCCATCGAATGACCAAAATTTCTCTCAGACATCATCCTTACAAGGCACCCCCCACAAGCCACCAACCACTCCACCCCATAGCAAATTCCGCTCCCATCAACAATCCATTGCCTCTAAGCTATTTACAGCTCCCCTCTATCAGCTACACGCTACTTGCCTGGTTGCAAAGAAGTGCAATTAATGGAATAAAATTCTTGCAGCTGTCAGTTAAAGAGAAACTTTACTTAAAGGGATAGTAATGGCTAAAATAAACTAGATTGCGAGTCTTCATTATGTTGAGCATAACACGTTGCACTATGTGTAATAACTTACCTTGCTATGGTTTTAAAGATATGACATGTAAAAGAGTTCCCCTCCTGATCCTTCTGGCCACATCACACTCATCCTTGCTTAGTCTGGATGGAGTGTGGAGAGGGTGCATTAAGCAAAGGAAAATCCTGCCCTCCTTCATCAAGGGGGCCATGGTTTTCCTTATATTCACTGTCTTAAGTTTGTCCCTCCCTGCATCTGTCCAGTCTCACGACCAGATTTACATGACATATATTTAAAATGATAGCAATGTAAGTTATTAAACATAGCGCAATGTGTTATGCTTAAAGGGTTAGTAATGTCGCTATATAAAAAGAATTCATACTGCAGCTACTAGAAAAGTAAACTAAAAGACCTTTATGGTTTGAGAGATATAGGAGGCTAAAGTTCCCCCTCCCTCCGCTTTCCCTGATGTCAGCTGTAAAGCTGTAAAAAGAAATACTTCATCGGATCAGTCTACAAAGTGTGCCTGGTTCGCAAGCGCACTTTGTAGACCGTTTCAATGAAGTACTTACTTTTTACATTGCGCTATTTTGGCTTTGCTGAAAATCCGCCTGCTTGTCCTGCGACCAGGCTCTCCTGCCGTCAGCTTACACCTGACATCAGGGAAAGCGGATGGAGGGGGGGAACTTTAGCCTCCTATAGGACTGGGGTTGTGTAGTTTATTTTTCTGATAGCTGCAATATGAAATTGTTTTATATAGCGACATTACTAACCCTTTAACATAATGAAGATTTGGCGATCTACTTTATTTTAGGCATTACTATTCCTTTAAAGGAATATGTGGCTTATAGAAGGATTTTCCTGGGTAATTGCTTTTCTTAAAACAATCAAGTCTGTCTATGGATCTATTATTTGTACATTATATCTGTAGTTGAACATATGTACCAATGTAAATGTGATGTTTTCATTTAGTTTTCACCTCTTCACTCTACATAACACATATAAAAACCCTGAATAAGAAACCCATGTCAGAGGTTAGTTTCCAGCCCCACCCACATTGTTTTATAAATCAATACTTGAAGGCATATTATGAAATGTATGTGTCCCACTATAGGTTACCAGAGATTTTCAGTTCAAGAAAAATAAGCATATAAACATATCACATACATGTAGCTGTGCGTTCTAAATAGTTTTTTTAAAAAAAATCTGCCCCACTGCCTATACTATTCAATCGATCTTAATATCTGACTAAAGGTGAACAACCAATGGTTTGCTAGCTTTTGTTGCACTACAGTGCCTATAATCTACATCCAACCTGTCCAGCTGTTACTGGACTATAACTTTCAGCACTCTTTTCCAACTGTCATTGGACAATACTCCCTGCTTCCTCAGCCAGCTTCTATAGCTCTCATTGGACTACAACTCCCATAGTCCTCAGTCAGTCTCTCCAACTGCTATTGGACTACAACTCCTTGTAACTTCAGATAGCTTCTCCTGCTGTCACAGGGCTACAAATCCCATAGTCCTCAGCCAACGTTACCCATTAGACTACAACTACTACAATGTTAACCAGCTTAACCATTTGTCACTGGACTACAACTACCATAGTCTTCAGCAGACCTCTTCAGTCATCAATGGACTACAACACTCTGAATCCCAAGCCAGTCTCTTACAATGACATACAGAATGTATTAGGAAAAGAAAATAGTGAGGGCCCTGTTCCAGAGTGCTTAAAGTATAGGAGGTAAGATAATAAATGTCCATTTACCTTACTGTAGTCAGAAATCCTAATGACCCCTATGAATTTCTCCCTTGTGTGTGAAATTCTTAATAAATGAGTTTTGTTTTAGGACAGATTTTAAAGGAGAACTTACACTTCATAATAACAACCTCCCAATTACCTTTCTATGGCCAAAAAATCTTACCAGCCCCTGTGAATTTTGCCCTTGCTCCAAAAAATAACATATTCAGTCATGGATGACATGGAGGCAGACATGACAGTTACGGGCAGGACCATGTGACTCTAGTCATTGCACATGGTAATTTTAGCCTTTTATGGACCAGAGGGGTATGTAGTGCATCGCATCGCTTTGTGCACCCATCTAGTCCTTAAAGGGTTAAGTAGGCTCATGCACTCGGTTTGCTCTAGTTAGAAGAACACTGCCAGTAACTGTCATGCCTGCCTTTATGGACAGGATATCCAGCACTGACTGGGGATGTTATCACTTGAACAAAGCCATAAGGGCCATTAGGATTTTCTGGTCATATTAAGGTAAATTAGTTGTTATTACTAGGCAGTGTTAGTTCTCCTTTAAAATATGTTGTAACCCCTCTTAAGGTTTCAGTATCAAGGCTCACAAGTTTGCACAAGCTTACAGCAAGTGTGTTATTTCCCTGCCTTGTTGTGACTGGCACCTGGTTTGCCTGTTGCCAGCTAATCCCAACTTCCTACCTGTCTCCCCTCACTTACAGACAGCTTGTTTCCTTTTGCTGTCAGTCTTCCAACCTCCCCTCCTCCCTATCAAGTGTATTAGACAGCGAGGGGGGAGTTCCCTTCACCATCTGATCATCTTGCTTCATGAATATTAAAAGAACAACCATACCTCCCCCCACACCCACCCACCCATGCACCCTCCTCTTGCTCCTCCTGCTTAGCCCTGCATAGATGAAGCAGTCAGTCACTGCTCGCAGACAGGCTTCTAGCTCCTGCCTCTCATTGTCTGTCTGATCGAACGGTTGCAGTTGATTTGCAAAAAAAGAAAAGAGGAGCAGAATAAATCATAAAAAGGAAGAATCACATAATAAAAGGAGGCTGGCTGCTTTGTGTTCAAGACCGACGTGCAATAGAAAAGCCTTGAAAAGTGTGTTGTATTCCACTCGTGCATGCTCAAATCGGCAGAGTATATCAGAGCTGGGGAGCGATCCCAGCTTTAGTTGGTGCCTCACAAGCAGTTGCAATAGAACGAGGCAATGCGTTTACCAAGGAGAGCCCTGTGCACTGATCTCTCCCTCCGGCTCCTCACTGTCTTACTGTGCTTACGGGTAAAGGTACGTTCACTCTCCCTATGGATGATCCTGCATTCACCACCTTTGCTCCTCCACGTCGGGATGGTCTCGAATCCTATTTAGAAGTTGATGATAATTTATTTACTTTCTTTTTTTTTACATTTAATCCTAACCAACCCGCCATCAAATGGATATTAAAGCACCACGTTCTATACTAGGCATCGTTCCTATACAGTAGTATTTCTACCATAAGTTGGGATCATGCTACAAAGTGTGTGGTTTTGGGCTATTCCAGTAAAATGCACGTTTTAATGCTAGTTGTAGCTTGTGCATTGCAAAATGTTGGTGGTATTTTTTGGCATTTCAACTGCATGTTTTATTTGCAAAAGTCACTATATGTATTCTGCACTGTTTATCAATAGATTTTATTTAAAACTCTTTGAGTGTCAGATGGGTGTGCAAGGCGTCTCTCTAGTACTCAAAGGGTTTTAATCAAAATTATATTCTGCATTTAAAACGCATGCTTTTTTTCAACTTCACGCCCATTTGATACTTTTGCTTAAATGCCCTTAAAAAGGATTTAATGTCATGTTTTTTGGCATGTAAAGTGCACAGTGTTTGCTATTTTAACTGCCTGCACCTTGGTGATTATTTTTCTTTATATGTACGTTGCACATCAGTATTTAGGCTAAATTGTTTTACTTTTACATTTACCTTGCACACTTTCTGGTGTCTAAACTATATGCATTTTGATTTTTTTTCAGTATATGCATTTTAAAATGCACTTTTTAGTGTTTGATGCTTCTCCTCCTGATCTTCTGGTACTTTTTTGTAACAGGTGACTATAGCATCAGGCCAATTCGAGTTGGAAATCTTATCTATGCAGAATCCCAATGGAGAGTTGCAGAATGGCAATTGCTGCGATGGCTCCCGCAACCCGGCAGATCGCAAGTGCACCAGGGATGAATGTGACACTTACTTTAAAGTTTGCTTAAAGGAGTATCAGTCCAGGGTGTCCGCAGGGGGCGCCTGCAGTTTCGGCACCGGATCTACCCCTGTCATCGGGGGCAATTCCTTCAACCTCAAGTACACCAGGAACAGTGAGAAGAACAGGATTGTGCTCCCTTTCAGTTTTGCTTGGCCGGTGAGTCTGTGGATTTGATATTCTTGTTTGGCTCTTGCAACTGGTGCGATCAGGGCCTTTATTATAATTATTTTTATTATTCAGTGCAGACACATACCGCGGCTCACTACATTGGGGCTAGGTTGCTTCCTTACGCCTTGTTTTAATTTGTTGTCTTTATTTACATAAAGTTTCAACAAGAACACGTGGCTTTTTTTGTCTTTATGTACTGTCATTTTATTTATAAATGTACCAGTGGACAATGGGTAGATTATGATTGATTTTCGTATGTAGCAGGTGTCATTTTGTTTATAACAGCACCAAAGTATTCTGCAGCGTTGTACTGTGGAGACTGTGATTTCCTTTGCAAGTGCCTTTGTTAACTCCCTATGTTGTAGGTCTGCTCTGACAGAAAAGGGTTTACAATTTGGTTAACCGATGTGGTCATATAAAACAAGGGTGGGTAGCCGGTTGCTCCCCAGTGTTGAAGACTGCAACTCCCATCATCCCATAATTAACTCTTTGCTTACTGGGATATGAAAGAAGTTATAGACTCCAATAGCTGGTGGGCCAAATGTTGTCTACCAGTAGGGTATTCAGGTGTTAGACCTTCTGTTGTTGGGGGATTACAACTTGCCATTATCACCAAGGGGCCAGTGGTTGATTGAGGATGATGGGAATTATAGTACCTTATAACTGGCAGTTCGGTATGCAGGATGCTTATGAAAATGTAATTTTTCAGAACAATCAGCACAAACCTACAAGGTGGGTTTTTCATAAGTATCCTGCAGCAACTGGTGATCTGGACAGATAACAAATGCACATCTGTGACGAACCCCCCCTCCTTACAGGATTGCTTTAGACTGGCAGAAATAGTAGGGTTAATTACCTCTGCTGCCTTGAGCCTCTGTAGCCCTGGCACAGGGATAGAAGGGGAGGTTTTGTTGTACAAAAGGCAAGGGAGAGAAGAAATGGACTGTGATCTCCAGCAGTTGACCCAGGAGAGAGGGAGGAGTGCATGGTAATATGATGATTTGAGTGTTTCACTGCAACTCCCCTCTGTATACTGTTCTCTTAATACGTGCATTTATACTTATAATTGTGGAAGTGGGGTGCATTCGCTGCTGGATAAAATGTTCTCTGGATTGGATTCAACATTGTGTTTGAGACGTCTCTAGTATTCAAGGGGGGTTAGTGGGCATCTGAAACAAGCTAAAGTGGAGCAAAGCCAGCTGCAACATAGGGAACAAATCAAAATTCCTATTGTCTTTAAATAGGGATTTTGACCCCATTATTGCTAGATAGAGCAATGCCTCTCAAGCATTAATAGTTTAAACACCAAAGGTAAATCACTAGGAATTCTAATTTCTTCCCCTTGGGCTGGATTCAAATGCAGGAGATAAATGTTACCTCCTGTTTTTATATATAAAAAAAAAATCCTATTGAAGTCAATGGGGATACCTGGAGATAAAAGCAGAGATAAAATTAGCACCTGCATTTGAATCCAGCCCCTAGGGTGCAGTTCCTTTGCTCCCCAATTGCACCACTTTAGCTTATATTCCATATGCCTACCCTGGAACTTAAAGGGTTAGGATGCTAGCTATCTAGCCCAGTGTGTTGATGTCACTATAAAACAAGAGGTTAAGAAGCCGAGCTTGCTGTGTTTATTTTTTTTGTTGCATGTTAATAAATGACAAAGTAGGGGTAAATTAATCCTATGAGTGCCAGAGGAGTGTGCAATGCACTCCCCTGGCATTCAAAGGGTTAATCTCGTCTGAATCTGTTAGTAGTGTCTGGCTGAGCAGAGCTTGTGTATAGTCCCCGCCTCCTCCTTGCTCTAACTCTTTGAGTGCCAGTGGAGTTGAGTTTATGTATAGTCCCCACCTCCTTCTTGTCATAACACTTTGAGTGCCAGAGGGTTGTGTGATGCATTGCATACCCCTCTGGCATTAAAAACGATAACATTTTTGAGTAACGGACGACCGTGTACAACTTGTCAAGTGACTATTTTGTGCCTTGATTGTTGTCTTCTTGATAGGTATGAATTTAACAGTTTAAGGACCAGAGAGGTGTGTAACACATTGTATAAAGTGTTTCATTAATTTCTTTGGACCTAAAATTAGCTTTAAGTCATTCACATAACCAATACTGGGGTGAAAGCATTTCTCAAATGACTAAGGGACACTTGTGGAATGAAGACCTCAGCTGTTGCAGAGCCTCTTGAGAAAACATTTTGTTTTGCTCCTTGTATGAATCAGAACAGTGATTGAAAGCTTTGCTGCAGTCGTTCTGCAGCAGCTGTAGACTTTGTGGCACTGCGCCCTATTGCTTTATTATTATTATTATTATTATTATTTTATTTATTAAGAGGTGACCCAAATCCTTTAAAAAGGGCCACCCAGGCCAAGCTGCCCTTGGCTGTTATTGTATGACCTAAGCTAGCAGTTTGTCTGCATGCTTTTTAAAGGCAAGGCTGGCATGGAGCCAGCAGGCACTGAGTTTAATATGGTATCATCCTACCTATGGTATCTCTAAGAGGCCTCCCTGTTCCAGTGGTTGCCCTGCCCTTCCCCTCCAGCTGTGTCCTCTGATCCAAGCCAGGTGTTTTGCAGGGGTGGGAGGATTGCTCCCGTGGATCAAGGAGTGCCACATCTATTAATCATATTTTGTTTTTAGTCTCCTGCTGTAGTCTTACCCCCACCTTTACTGTAAAGAAAGTGGGTGATGTTTACTCCCACAAAATTTCAAGAAAGTAAACTTCCAAACCAAGGTTAGTCACAATCGTTGAACCTTGAGCTGTTGAGAGACTACAATTCCCATCAGCCAACTGCTGGTTGGAAACTACAGATGTCATCTGCTCAACCAGATCTGCAAAGCTATCATGTTGTAGACCTCTAGGGTTTAACGGGTTAATCTCTGCATAAATGCAAACTATTCCGCATAGGCTGTATTCCTACAGTATTAGTTTATATATTAACTCTTCATAGTGCTTTGCACTTACCTCCTTGTCCTTGAAGGGTTAACAGGGAATTAAATGTACTCAACACACTTCTGGAGCTTAGTGTTTTTTAAACCTTTAAGAGCCTGAGGGGTTCACATCCCATTGCTTCGCAATGAGTTTCGAACCTTCTGGTCATTAAAGGTTTAATTAGACTCTTGCACTATACAAGCAAGTGTCATGGCCACCTCCATGGTCCTCACATCTAGGACTGATTTGAAGATGTTCTTTCTTGGGGAAAAAAGCAAAAAATAGGGGCCCTTGAGAATTTTCTAACCACATTAACGTTAGAGAGAAGTCTTCACTAGATGTTACTTTTACTTTAACCGTTTGAGTGCCAGAGGGGTGCGCAGCCATTGAGATGCGTTGCGTACCCATCTGACACTCAAAGGGTTAAGAGGCATTTTGACCTCTTGGGTGGCATTTTGACCTCTTGGGTGTTGGTGATCTCGGATTCAATGATTGTGGGTTACACAGAGATTTTCTGTGTAAAATATTCTGTACTTCTGTATTTGTGCCTCTTAGGTGCCAGATAGCTCTCAGTTACCGTTACAGGCTTGACTATTTGTTGTTTCAGTAAGACGAGCAAGGTGTACACTTTTTAAGGGCCTTATTCACATAAGAAAATGGTGCAATTCTGTGTCAGACCAACTGCACCACAAAGGATATATAAAGCTAGACCTTTTCATCTTCATTCAAGGGGTTAAAAGCCACATTTAAATCGATAGGGCTTTTCAAAATTATTATTCCACTTTTACCTTGTTCACTTAACCAGAAGTGTTTTAAGCAACAGAACTGGGCATTCATTCCCTCTTTAACTCCTTGAGTGCAGCAAAATGCAAAGCAATATATTACACATCCTTTGGGCACTCGAATGGTTAAAGAGAAAATTTCACACCCAATCAACAAATGGCTAATACAATTTTCATGGTAACAGCTGGCACATAATTTTAAGGTAAATAGTGTTTACTCTTATTTCTTAAAACCCTTTGTGTGCCAGTGTGGTATCCAACGCACTTTGGCACTCATAGGGTTAAGGAGTAGAGGGGAGAACATCGAATTGTTGGCCACCCACTGTGATCTTTAACCCTTTGAGTGCCAGAGGGGTATGGAACACATTGCTTAGCAATTGCTTTCCATACCCCTCTGCCACTCAAAGGTTTAACTGGTTGGGTACTTATTTATCATCATTGATTCCCCCCCCCCCAGTACAGACTGGCTGAAGGGCTGAAATACTGATATAATTGTATTGTGTTCTCTTCCAGCCCCCTTGTCACTTAAATGAACTGGATAGCCCTCCTCCCTGTGTGTGGGCAACCACGTTTAACCTTGAGGGAGTCTAATTGGCTCAAACACCAGTTCACTTTTGTCCTGTAGTGGTTTTCACTCTGTCTTTTAACCTTGTTGCTGCCCAGTGGGACCACATATTTTTTTTCTTTCTTCTTTTAAGTAATTAGGCCACCCTTGTAGCAAAAAAGCTTAGTACTGAGCAAATCACATGTTCTGTACCTCCTTACGCTTTTTAGCCCCTGTAGAATAAGGGGTGGTTGGATTTTGTCTAAGGTAACCCTTTGTGGGCCAGAAAGGTATTCAATGTGTTGGACACCTCCCTGGCACTCAAAGGGTTAAACCATGGATTCTTATTTAAAAGAAAAAAAAACTGCAGGGTTGCACTGATTTCTACAAAGTTCTACAGAATGATGTTTTTATAAGCATCCCTGATTTTAAAGGGATATGTGATTACCTTAATTTTGACCTCCCAAAAGCCACATGTTTATGAATCCTTAAGCTAACTTAACTTTGGCCTCTCTAGCTTCCAAGAGGTTAAACCAAACAACATGTTGATGGCCTTTCTAGCATCCAAGGGGTTAAAGAGGACATCCCTTTAAATGCAGAGCACTTTTTGAAAATTGCATTCAGTTCAATTAAATCAGTGCGGCCCTGCATTTAACCTATTCATTCCCAGAGGGGCGTTCAATGCATTGGACACACTGTCACTCGCAGCATTAAAAGAATGTCTGGTTACTTTGTCATACGATGAGTTTAGCTCGATCATTAGAGATTTAAAGTCTGCCTATATATTACATTGGTCATTACGCTGTAAAATAAATCCTTTTTGAGAAATTAACTTGTCCTTGATGGCGCAGTCTGACACTTATTCTGTTTAAGGCTAAACTTAGAATTTGCTGTGTTATTAACACAGTAGGTAATATTGGCACAGAATCAGATTTGCATTAACCCGTTGAGTGCCAGAGGGGTACGCAACACTTTGCAATGCGTTGTGTACCCCTCTGGCACTCAAAGGGTTAACTTACTGGTTGTCAGAGGATATATTTCAATCCACTGTACTGCAGAGCACTGACACCCCCCTGTCTCACCCAAGAAGTTAACCCTTTAAGTGCCAGTGAGGTGCCCAAGGCTTTGCTACGCAATGTATTGGACACCTTTCTAGCATGCGTTGTGTACCCCTCTGGCACTCAAAGGGTTAACCTTTTGAGTGCAAGAGAGGTATGCTACATATTGCTCTACAATACTTTGCGTACCACTCACTCAAAGGGTTAAGTGCCTCTCTATGCCATTGACAAGGGTCAATGTCTCAAAGTATGTTGCAAACAAATTTTATGAACAACTCTGGATAAGGCAAGTAATTATTAACCCCTCGGATTCTAGAAATGTCTCCAATGTAATGTCTCATGGTATTGTGGAGCCCTGTCTAGCTTCCCAGGAGTACTTAATCTCTTGCTTTAGCCAGAGTTGTTGTTGTTCATAAAATCTGGTGTGTTTGTGGGTTTCCTGGCTTGAACTTTGCAATCAGCTTTTTTTTTTTTTTTTTTTTTTTGATTTATAAGTGTATCAAGTAACATCCATAAACTGTGCAGAAGGAATGGGGTGTGTTTAAAACAAGCATGTCTTAGTTGTGTCAAGTCTAGTTTCCGGAATTGCAGATTGGGAAATAATAATTAAAAAAAACAACAACATTTTTTGGGGGACCGATACAGGCACAATGGTTTGGTTCACACAGCCTCTGTTGAGAGTATAAGAGCCAGGTTTTGCTCAGAGTGAGATAAAACTGTTATCAAATAGTCCATCAAAGGCATAAAAGGTTTTATAAAAAATCTGTGGTATTTGAAGTGCAGCCAAACGCATGCAGAGCTTCCATTGTTGTGGTATTTGAATCCCTTCTTTTTCTTTTTTGAAGGGCAGCACCATTCGGATGTTTGCTTTCCAACTTGAGGAAATAAACTCAGGTGTTTGATCCTTAACACACTTAATTTTTGGATGGAAATTTGAAGGGCCCTAGTGGTTTCCTGATCTGTCTTGTTCTACTCAAGTCCTCTACAGAGAGAGAGAGTGATGATTTTATTCTGGTTTTTGATTTAACTTCAAAATGATAGATTTTGGTTGCATGTTTTCCCCTGTCTCGGTTTTGTAATGTAATTGAGCAGTGAGTGGCTGTCCAGCTATTGAAAGCCACTTGTACTCACAACAACAACGGGATAGTTATTTCTAACGCAAATACATTTTGTGTTGTAAAAACATTTGAATGAAGCTTTGTTTCAGTATAACTCAGGGATAGACTAATTTTAACTCTTCAGATGTTGGAGACTACAGCTCCCAAATTCACCAACCAGCCAATAGCTGCTGCAGAGCAGATGGTTGCAAAACATTCAAGGGATAGTAATTCTTCAAATATAAAATATATATAATTATAATATAATTTTGTAGGGGTTATCTTCTTGAGTAAAACAAGGGTAGTCCCACTACGGAGAACTTTTGAATAAAAAAATCTCCACTCAAACGTAATGGCCTGAAATTATACATTGGCGCTGTTGCTACACCATTCTATGGAGGTCTATGGTCAACTGACCAGAGCTTCCATAGGATGGTGTAGCAACAGCGCCACTGAGATATTGGGGGGGGGGGAATTGAGCTGCGGTAACTTTGGAATAAAACACCTCTCAGCAGTGGGAGACCCTTGTTTTACTCAGGAGGGTAAACCCTACAATATATAATTTTTTTATATATATATATTTTTTTTTCCATCTTTGTTTTATTATCCCTTTAAGGTGACCAAATCCCCATTTTAATGCAGAATGCTAAAGAAAGACAAATGGTGATCTGGTAATATCATAATATCACCTACCTCAGACAGATGGAAAAAGCCCTTTGACTTAAAATTGCTTTCCTTGTGTTACCATTCCTTTAATAGAGGGCATATAGCAGTGTTCCATTCAACGCCATAAGCACAAAAAGGTAGCTGGAGCACATGAGTTGCACTATAGGGAACAAATACAAATCTATAACCTTTGTCTTGACATAAATGTAGGTATTTATTTAACCTCTTGAATTCTAGAGAGAACTTTAGAGTAATGCTTCACAATATTTTGGAGACTTATCGATCATTCAAGGGGTCAAAAATGTTTCTGTGTTTAGTAGAATAGACTGTAACTGCCAGGTATCTTTGACGATAAAGGCCATATGTACAAAGACAAATGGTGCAGTTCTGGAGAAAACAAACTACATCACAGGGGACAACTTAAAGATTCCAAAACTCCTTTTGATTTAAATGGGTCTTTTAACCCTTTGAATGGCAGACTGTTCTCCAGTGCATTAAAAAGCCCAGTCTAAATGAATGGAAATTTATTTATCCCCTGTGATACCACTGGTTTGCTCCAGAATGCTAATTGCTATTCTGCAGGTTTCTTTGTCTCCCACACCACTTTATTCATGGATTGGATGACAGAGTTCACTTGTATAGATAGGTTGGAGTAATGGGCCTGGGCATGGGGAGTTGTAAATACATTTAACCCTTTGAGTGCTAGAGGGCTACGCAACGCATTGCTTTGCAATGTGTTGCATACCCCTCTGGCACTCAAAGGGTTAAGTTGTTGGGTTGGAAAATAGTTGCCTAGGAGACTGGTCTGTAATACTGACATGGCGTAGAAATTCTGTATTTGCAGAAGAAACCCACTGAGGCTACTGTACTAAGAACTGGAACAAACTAACTGCACAGCTGAGGTCAAACACAAATTCTCTCTGACAAAGGACATTTAACTATTTCAATGCTGGAGAGGTAGAAGCAATTTCTTGAGATTAGTGTTAAAGGAATAAGGGGTCTTCAGCAAGATAAATTGGAGCACTTCTGGAGCAAACCAACTGCACCACAGGATACACATTCAAATTCCAGATTGATTTAGATGGAGTTTTTAACCCTTTGAATGCCAGTGAGGTCTCCAATGCATTGCGAAGCATTCAGGGGTTACAATCCACATTGGAATCAAGTTGAGCTTTTAGTTCTCCCCTGTAATGCAAATGATTTTCCTCAGAACTCTTCCTCTTCTCATATGGCACTAAGTTCAACATTCTTGAGGCCATTGCATTTCATGAGGGCACAGTTTCTTGCCTTTGATGTCACAAAATATTGCTCGCAAAAATGCAGGCTTGTGCTGGAACTTTAAGGTAGCCTTTCCCAATAGTGTGACGCGTGGACGTCACAATGGCAAGATGTCCGCACTCCGTCCTGCCTGCCACCCATGGAAGAGAGCAGAAATCTATTAAATAAGGTAATTATTCTGGCGACTAGCGCTACTAAGCAGCTAGTCACCAGATCAGGACTTAGTTAAGCCAGGGACCACCTCTTTAGATCATGAGGAAGGAGGTTTCAACTTCAGGAAAGGGTAAGGTCCATTAAATTGTGAAATTCTTTGCCTAGGGATGTGGTAATGGCAGATACAATTTATACTGTGTGTTTGGTGGACTGAACAGGACGTTCTGATAAATAGGTTGACACCATCTTGGTGACGGACAGGATTATGTGATTCTCATTTTCTGGGATAAATTGTGGTAAAGGATGTAAGTAGGTTGCAAAGACGCGAGTTACTATAATTTTGGGGTGAACCAACTTCACTATAGGGGACAAATTAAAATGCACATTGAGTTAAATGGGATTTTTAAAGGAACACTAACATCTGAAAATGTTCTGGGGTTATATAAAATTAAATAATACTGTCCATAATTATATGTAAATGGGCTGTGATAACATCCTTTTCTGAATAAAAGAGAAGTGGGTACTAATCACAATTAACAAACTATAGCTCTTATCTCTCAATACATCTCTCAACAAATTAATATTTTTTATGTACTTTAGCTTAACTGTGTGCTATTTTAAAGATATCAGT
Source organism: Rhinophrynus dorsalis (assembly GCA_037306005.1). Classification (NCBI taxonomy): domain Eukaryota; kingdom Metazoa; phylum Chordata; class Amphibia; order Anura; family Rhinophrynidae; genus Rhinophrynus; species Rhinophrynus dorsalis. Next base: position 90,765,216 of record CM074720.1, on the reverse strand, counting down.
TAGTGTTCCTTTAAGGCTTTGACTGCAAGGGAGCTCTCAACCTTTCTAGAATTCAAGGCCTTAAAAGCCGAATTAAAATCCGAGAACTAATGGACATTTTTTTTGCTCCCTTGAGTGCAGTTGATTTGCTCCCGAATTACTCCACTTCTCTTTTGTGCTACGTTCATAACCCTTTGAGGGCCAGAGAGGTACGCAAAGCATTGCAGTACTATTAACCATTTGAGTGCGAGAAGGGTGCCCAACGCATTGCTAACCACCCCTGTGGCATTCAAAGGGTTAACCCATTGGCTACTAGCCCTCCAATGGCATAGCGTCAGTGTGTTGGCGACCTCTAGCATCCAAAGGGTTAAAATATTTAGCATGTATCTTGTAGTCTGCGGCAAGGCTTTCTACTGCAAAGTAAAATAGCCATTTCAGTAAAAGGAAGGGTTTATCTTTACACAGTGCAGGGGACGTGGTGACCAGCAATCTGCACATTGAGCATGGGGAATATAAGATTCTGCCTTAATGTGGGAATTATCTCATGATAACATCCCTTGAAAGCGGGATAAGATTTGAAAAAAAACAAACAAAAAAAAACATCAAAAGAAGTCACTGTCATCTGATAAAGGTTTCTCACAATAATGTCAAACTTTAATGCGTGTGTCAGGGGGTGGGGGGTCTACAGACACAGTAAGTGATGCACTAAACAGAACTGGACTAATTCTGCTGCAAAACCAACTTTGCCATAGGGGGCAAACATTCACAATATTTCCATTGATATTAATTGAGGCTTTTAAATTCTAGAGGGGTCTGAAATACATTTCAATGCACTACGGACGTCTCTAGCATTCAAGAGGTTAAAAGGTCCATTTCATTATGCTTATTTGTCCCCTATAATGCAGTTGGTTTGTTCCATAATTAATTCAGATTGTAGTACATCAGCACCCCCATTCAATTACTATTTGTGTTGAGCTATCAACACTGTCCACTAAAAGTAACACAAATATAAACACATAGGCACCAGGAGACATGGGGATATTGCTTAGAACTGTTGACTAGAAGTTGCACAACACAATTGTACTGCTTACCTTTTCAGTGCCAGGGTAGTTGTGTACCCCTCTGGCACTCAAAGGGTTAACTTTGACAAGAAACCAATTCTGCTACCCAATCAGATGTTGTCATTAGTTGTTCATAGTACTGTGCAGCAGGGCTCTAATGGGAAACCTGCTGGAACAGACTTGGGAATCTGTAGTTTTGCAGCACAGCAAACATTATTCACACTCCAACAGGTCATGAGATCATTAAAAATATTCGTTTTAGACACAAAACATTAACGTTTTGGGAAGCATGTAGCATTTAAATCATCTTAATTAGTAACACGCAGACCAGTATATCGCCTTCAGGACCAGATAGATGAACAATGCCTTTCAGTACATACACATACACTACTCTGGTCCTTAAGGGGTTAAAAAAAAAAAAACTTGAGCAATTCTAGAGCTTACAAACGCACCATAGGGGACAAAAAAGTTTCCTGGTAGGGCCTTGTACTGTGATGGTTTTCAATAATGTACAGCAGTAGTGGGTAACATGTGGCTCTCCAGCTGCTGGATTTCTCCCCATCATCCTTATCTAGTTGTGTATGATTAGAGTTGTAGTGCATCAGCAGCTGAGTAGCCACATTTTGCCCACCCGTCATGCATCCAAGAGATCCGGCAGCTCCGGATTCATTTGACCCTATACATTTGCCTTCTGTGACATATTTCAAAACTGACTTGCCCTTTAAAGGAACCCCCTGAATTCCATTATGTGACTTAGGTTAAATAAACCTTCCAACACTTGAGCAGTTCATTCCAGAATGGCTGCCAGCTCTGACCTACATACTGCCCATGGCCAAATGACCTCTCAGCAACATACCAACGAGAAAGCTCCTTGCATAATTAATCTGATGTATGATTGTTTATCTAGTGTAAAAAGGCAACGTAATGTAGGAACAGTTGTACTTACAGCAGTTAGAAAAAGTGAATTGGAAGCTTTAGGCAGATCCTTGTTCAAAAGGACAAAACATGAAAAACTGTAGTTGCAAAATGTTTTAACCCTTTGAGTGCCAGGGTTGGATACCCCTCTGGCACTGGGATTACATAAAAAAGGATAGTAAACCTTTTATTCTGACTTCACATATTCTCCAAGTTTATAATATGTAACATTGCATTCTGGAGTAAACTAGCAGGGAAATAAAACATGTTTCAGTGAAACTGTTTTACTGCCTCTGTAACCCTTTTAGAACAAGAAGAGGACCGATTCCAGCGTGTTGATGGCCCCTTTTGCAGTGGTTTTTAATTTGTTTTGCGGAATATATTACTAATGAAATTGTGAGAAATTATGTTTGCATTCCCCCCACTCCTAGAGTTTAGGTTCAGAGTTGATATTCTGGGACCGTCTGACCTTTCACAGATAAGCCCAATGCTCTACAGTATACTGGTATAGAGGTATTTGCTTGTGCTTTTGGTTGCCTTTTAGAAGAACACCATCATGTAGATCTACTCTTCTGGTAGTAGACCTGCCAGTGAAGCCGGGGTTGCATTCGTAGCCTCAGTGGACCACAGTGGCTACACAATGGGTGTCTGAAAAGAAACCACTGGGCTCCTTTGTTTGTCCTTCAGAAAGAGACTTAAAGGGATAGTAATACTTAAAATGTAAAAAAAAAAAATATGTTGTAGGGTTTATCCCCCTGAGTAAAACAAGAGTACTCCCACTGCTGAAAGGTGTTTCATTCAAAAGTTATTGACCATAAATCTCCGTAGGATGGTGTAGCAACAGCGCCACGGTACAATTTCAGGCCACTGTGATATTGCACCTAAAAAAATTCAACTTTGAAAATTAATAACTTTTGAATGAAACACCTTTCAGCAGTGGGAATACTCTTGTTTTACTCAGGGGAATAAACCCTACAACATTTTTTTTTTTTTTTTTTACATTTTAAGTATTACTATCCCTTGAACTGAGTGACTGAAGTCACAAAGTTCACTTTCCTGTCCTGTGGATCGAAGGTCCTGATAGACCCTTTGTATCGGGCTAGAAAGCTCAACCTAGAGGCTCTGTGTAAACCAGCGGTTCTCAACCTTTCTAGTGTCGCGACCCTTTGATAAAATTTCCCAAGTTGTGGCGACCCATAACAGTAAAATTATTTTTGTTGCTCCTTCATCGCTGTAATTTTGCTACTGTTAGGAATCAAAATATAAATATCTGATGGCTTTAGGCGACCCCTGGCAAATCGTCATTCGACCCCCAAAGGGGTCCCGACCCACAGGTTGAGAACCACTGATGTAAACTGTGTATGCAAACTAGGAGTTTATGGCTGAGCATCACAGCCGTCCACGTTGCATCCCAGCTGCGATGTTAGTTTCCTGGGTCTCTGCACCCCTCCCTGCGATGCTTTCTATGTATGCTCTCATAGGAACAGACTTGGTACAGTGTGATAATTGCCCTTTAAGTTAATAATCTGGTTGTGTTGAAATGGGGAGCTAAGTTTGTCATTTTAAGCAGTTAAAAATTGCAGTGAAATTGGAGATAATAAAATTGCTGTGATATGAAGGGGGAGGCAATAATAATTATAATAAGTGAAGACAGCTAGTTATGGTTCCCTCATAGGTAAAAGGTCAGTGGTTTTGGGAACAACTGTATCAGTTTCAATAGTTATATAGATTCTTACAATCTTTGTGCATTTTGTTTTGGATTAGTGAAGGAATTGTAAAATGTAGATGGTTCTAGTATTCAAAGTCCTTTTCACCAGCTCAACCCAGTTTTATGCACTTTAGGTAAATAAGTAGAAAGGACTCTTGTTCCTGCCTGTTGTGTGTGAACCTGACTGCTTTGCTTGGCTAACTACGTGGTATTCTATCTATTAACCTTGCCACCCCTGTGTAACTGGTGCATTTAATTATCATTAGGATTCCTTAAGATGGTCAAACGGTGAGTAAGCCATTTGTAGGATAGAAATGTGCATTTATTTTCCTGTTTAATATTTATGGTCTTGACTTTTTGTATGTGTGTTTGTAGTGGAATATAATTTTTAGTAATAACATGCGGTCTTGTTGAGTGGATATCATCTTTAACCCTTTGATAGCAAAAAGGGCCGCCAATGCATTCCTTTGTAATGGTTTTATGACCCTCAGGCAGTAGAAGTGTTAACCCATTGAGTACCAAAGAGGTGCACAATGCATCTCTTTGCAACACATTTCACACCTCTCTGGTCCTCAAGGGTATAAAAGTAAATTATTTAAATCCAAATTGCCCTTTAAAAACTGGGGTTGCTGTTACATTCATTGATCTAGCTGCAAATGTTTCCATATCTTGATATATCTTAAGACATTAAATTTGATGTACTGTTTTTTGTCATGCTGGGGGACACTATTCCTTATAAGTTGGTCACTTCCTGCTTTGCCTTGCATTGTTGACTACAGTTTCCTGACCAGGAAGTGAACAGTGCACAGGAAAACTGCTTCCCTCAGTTTGCTTGAACACAGTACCTGTGTCCTATGCTCCTGTTTTGATGAAGAACAGAAAACGTTTTCATGTATTTCTGCAAATGTTAAAAAAGGTTATCTAAGCCACTGATATTTTTTAGCATTAATATGGCTTTAAAAATTTTGGGCCAGCATCAATATTTTTTTATGCAATGCTTGTTATACATAGAAGGTTTGCAATTATAATAAATTTTAGTCTGGCCATCCAGACAGGCAGTGACTGCTAATATTAACTAAGAACAATGGTGTGGCCATTCTGACTGCTACTAGGATTACAGAACATAATGGTGCCCATCCAAAAATAATGCTAATACAGGACAAGTAACAGGAAACAGCAGTAGACTCAGCAGAGCTGGCTTCCCATACAACCCATGGACTTACTTCACACAATGGCAAATGCAGCACATTATAAATTCACAGGATGCTCATTATTCCAGTAGGCTTGCCAGATCAGAGATCATCCTGGTTTGTTGGATGCAGCGCACACATAGATTTGGATAGTGGCACTTTTTGTGGCCTTCGTCATTTTGGCACAATAAGGACAGGCTAAATTAGAGTGTTGGGGGGGGGGGTGTCTTGTAAACTGGATTAGTAGTTTTGGAAGGAGTTGGCGCCGAAGAGTTTCATGTGACACTGGGCTTTATTCATAAAGCTAGAAATGTACAATTCTGGAGCAAACCAACTATACCAAGGGGAGTGGGGAGTGTGTGAATATTCCCACTGAGTTAAGTGGGGCTCCAGCGTATTGCTTAGCAGTGAGCTGAACACGTGTCTTTCATTCAAAGGGGGATACAAGTGGCAATTAAATTAGAGGGAATTTGCAAAATGTATTTGTACCCTATGGTGTTGTTGGTTTGCTCAAGAACTGCACTTTTGTTAGCTTGATGGCCGCCCGTATGTAAAACAATTCTGATTAACCCTTTGAGTACCAGAGGGGTATGCAATGCATTTCACACTTCTCTGGCACTTAACAGGTTAAGTTAACTACATCATAGAGAATATATAAACATTCCCAAGATTTACTTTGATTGAAACAGGGCTTTTTTTCTGTAATTGCTTTGTAATGCCTTGGATACCTGTAGCATTCAGTGGATTAATAACTAAGTTTTAATCAGTGGTCATTTTTATTTCTTCCCTCTAATGCATTTTATTTACTTCAGAATCACTTCACTTTACTTTTTACATAAGGCCCACGGTTTCTTCCTAAGGTATTCCAGATGAAGGAACAGTGGCCCATATGTATAAAAGCAAACTGGAGTGTAATTGCTGTCAACTTTTCATGTATTTAGGAAGGCTGTTATCTTATCCCAGATAAGGCAATCAAAGGGAGGAACGTCTGTTCCCTCAGAGCATAAGAATGGATTTTAGGCCCCCAAAAACATGGATAATTTTTACAGATGGTAATATGAAAAACAGGGTATTTGGGTATATATCAGTTCATTTTTAGATGTTAGTGTTCCTTTAAATGACCACTGGTATAAAGTGTAACATAGTTGATGAGGCTGAAAAAGACATGCGTTCATAAAGTTCAGAGCATTTGCTACCACCCATGTTGCTTTAAAATAAATTGATGTACCTTTCAATATTGTTCTGAGATAGAAAGATATCCAACTATATTATCTGCAAGTACAGTATCTGGAGGCAAAGAATGAAACTTTACTGCCCTTAATTAAAAAAATTCCCTGCCTTTGTTTTAGTCTAAAGCGCCTTTCCACTTGTCTTAATACTATGTTGTTTTATTTTTTTTCTCAGCTTTTTGAGTAAATAATTCCCCAGAGAGTTCTTTGTATTGACCTCAGATATATTTTTAAGTGGTAATCATATCACCCCATAGACATCTTTTTTTTCTCTAATATAAACAATTCCAGTTTGGTTAGTCTCTTTATAACTCAGATCCTCTAGTCCCTGTATAAGTTTTGTTAATATGACATTTACAGAGACTTAGGATTCCATACCTTGGGAGAACTTAAAGGGATAGTAATACTTCGTTTTAACTTTATTTTATTTTGTAGGCATTAAAAAAAACATGAAGAATGATAGAAGTCTTATCTCTCAAACCTTTATGGTTTAAGCGATATTCACAAGCAAAGTTTCCACTCCCGCCCCTTTTACCTAGTGTAAGCCATCTCTTCTCAGATGGGGAATCTGGTTGTAAGACAATCTTCTTACAATGAAAACAATGAAATCCCTGCCCACCTTGACAAGCTTTTCAGTTTTTTCCCTTATCTTAATTGAAGATTGTCCCTCTCTGCAGTCTACCTGGGCACCTCCCTTCTGCTCTGGCTGAAAAGTGTTACATCCGTAAAAGGCGCGGGAGGGGGACACTTTGTCATTAAATTACTCTTGAACGACAACTCTGACAGAATTGAAATAACACTCTCCAGAGTCCAAATACTATGATGATTAATTAGAGCTGCTTTTATTATGAAACATTACTATCCCTTTAACAGTATATGAAACTGCATGTGCTGCCCTGGGGGAACCTTTTTTTTTTTTTTTTTTTTTTCTCCTCTCCACTGCACTCCTCACTTCTGTCTTGTGCAGCCTCCCTTACCCTGTTAAAGGGATAGTAAACTTCATTATTACTATTCCCCATGTTGTAGCCCTTAAAATTCTGAATTCAACGATACTAGCAGCATCTCTCAAACCTTTATGGTTTGAGAGATATCTGCTTTCAAAGTTCCCTCTCCCCTGATGTAAGCATTCTATCTGACAGCCGGGGAAATCCGGTCCTGGGACCGGCAGAGGCTCTGCAGCAGTGCTGAGATCTCGTTATAGAAACAGAAGTTCTTCACTAAAATGGTCTTTTACGTGTGAAAGCGGATTGAGAGATGCTGCTGGTGTCGTTGAATTCAGAATTTTAAGGGCTACAACAAGGGGATAGTAATAATGAAGTATTACTATCCCTTTAAGGAAGAATGCAAAGAGAGACTACTTACCCCTGCCTGCTGCAAAAATAAGACTTGCAATATTCTATTCCTGTCAGTGCATGGAAACATTAACACAATTTGTGTATGCTAAAATATGCTCTGTCATGTAAGAACAGTTTGCATTTTAGAATTTATGTTCCTATAATATAAATCCTCTTGGAATATTGCAATTCTTATGCAGATGTCTGATTGTTATTACCACATATGTTATCTATCAAAAGGACTCCGCTGTTTGCTCATGAGGAGTTTGACAGTGGACATCCATGTGTTACCCATTGAGTAAGCAGCTTTTATTTGCTTGCCTCATCAATAAATATGTTATTGCTCATCACTTTTTGCTTTGTTTGTCTAGGAATTATGTGAAAGCTTGCTTTCAGTTGCATCAGCGATTTACTGACACAAGGCCCAACTTGCTTTGTTACCTTTAAAAAGTCATGTGCAATCCTGAACACCAGGGCCTAGATTCCATTGCAGGTGATTAAACAAGTGATTACATTTATCTCACAGATTCCTATTTAAGTCTATAGAGAAATTTTGTAATAAAACGAGTCATCTTCTGCAGTGTAATTCAGGTCTGGTTTAAGATTATTTATTTATTTGCATTTTATTAAATTGTATAAAAAGGGCAACATATTTTACTCATACCCATATAGAGCGCAGCTAAACTGATGGCTATAGTTCCCATCCTCTGTCCTTGAACCAATAGCAGTCTAGGATAAGAATATATTCAAATTGTTCATCTTTCTGGAATTTAAGTATACTTTGAGGCTGATGTAATTAGATGAGCTAGGGCAAACCAGCTGCACCATACGGGAGAAATAAAAATGTGCAAATGCAATTGTGACGTCTCGAGTATTTAAAGGGTTAAAAATCCCATTTAGCAGGGAGACATTTCCTTGCTATGTACCTAATGCACTGGCATTGAGATCTTCATTTCCAGTAATTCTCTATGCTGTATTATGTCCTCACATTACGTTTGTGACTGTTTTTGTACTATGAAAATTTCAATAAAGTTTATAAACGGCAAAAAAAAATCCCATTTAAATTAGTGGGAAGTTTTGTGGCTTAGTTGATGTACTCCCAATTAATCCAGTTATTCTTAGTACATCAGGTATGTTCACCTGGAGGACATTAATGTTAGTGATACTGCCCTGTTCTAGTCACCAGTGGTACTTCCTTGTGCGGCCATAAAGTTCTGCTTCTTGGGAGGGGGAGTGTCTGATGGTTGGCCCATACTTGATTGGCTAACACCAAAGTAGGCCGCCATTCATTGGAGGTTGTAGTGGACATCCTAAACTCGTGTGTGTGTATGTGTGTACAATCTTCATGGTACCCCCCCACCACCACCACCATATGCTTTGTTGCCTGTGTACACAGCCTGATTGGGCCACTAGCTCAGCAGTAACAATGATTGTCTAAAAATGTGTGGGTTTAGACAGTTTTAGCATCCTTGGCATTAAGAAATCTATTAAATCCCCTCTATTAAAAAAAGAGATTAACCCTTTGAATTCCAGAGAGGTATGCAAAACTGAATAGAACTATCATGTGTCAGTCACTGACTTAAAAAGATAGCTTTAAAATATTATCATGCCAAGAGTGCTTGCGAGTTGGAGTGGCAATATCCTCTCATACACCAAGTCTCTTAACCCATCGTATGATTGATAGATCTGTAATTCACTGTATGTTGCTAACGGTGCCCAAACTTGGCCCCATAAGAACTAGAGGGTGGGTAGTGCATTGCTTTTAGAATCCAATGCACACCATTTACCTCCTTAAGGGGTTAATAAATTACAATACCTGCAAATGTATTTATTTCATTAAATTGATAGCATATTAAAATGTTTGTTTTTCTCTTGTTTTTGAGAGAACTAACATTCTATTTTACATGTGTTTTTAAAGCTAAAAGAGTAGGACATTTTTATGGTTTTGAATGCCACATTCTTGATTTTGCTTTTATTTTTATTTATTTTTCTCCCTTTGCTAATTAATTGTCATGACATTTAAAAATAAAATAATTAGACTGCCTGAGTCTTTCCCATACGGTTTATGGGAGAAAATTGTACCTAACAAAACTAATACAAATCATATGATCTCCTAAAATAATGGACTCCATACAAGTAGAAAATGCACCATCTTAACATGCAGCTACCATAAGGACCAGTGCTCTGTTGGCAGGTCTGTTCCTCTGATAGCAGACTGAAGCCTGGTCTGCATTGTGAGCTAAGATGGACCAATGGTATAGCACAGTGTTACTCAACCAGGGTACTGTGAACATCCATGTAGGATGCCCCACTTTATATGGCTTTGACAAAAATGTAAATGTAGACTTACAACTGTATATTTAAGGCTATTACTGTGCATAATTTTATTTTAGTTGTGAGGTCTAATAACGCTGTATTTATCTATTTGTAACCTTCATTACACCTTTGACAAATGACATACAATATTAGGGGTGCCCCAAAAATGCCAGACTGCATGGTAGGGGTGCCTTGAGCAAAAAAAGCTTGAGAACCACTGGTATAGCAGAACACTGCTTTGGCAAGATATTCCCAGTGTTCCCTTCATTGGTCTTACAAGATTCTGAGGTCTTGAAGTTCAGACTGATTACCACACAACCCAACGGAGCCAGGCCAACACCTCCAGATGTCGGATGGAATTATTATTTAACCAAAAAGTGAGCAGGTGGTATAACATTGATAAACTTGTCTTTAAGCTGTATGTGTGCAGCTCCCGTAGACCTTAGGAAAGGATTTGCAAGCCCAACACTAAGGCTCTATAATAGAGCGTGTGTTCCCTCAACCATCGATGTTTGTGTCTATAAGCAGCAAACTTCCAAGCTGTGATTCAGCTGACTGGGTCAGTTTGCTGAATTCCCGAATGGCTGACAGAAGCCAGTTTGGGGCTGGGATGATTACTATATCCGTTCCCATAGGAGGAGACTTCGTAAAACACAATTGCTCTTTAACAAAAAAATGTACAACATTACATTAATCAAACAACGTTTTCAAGCAAAACATACTTCCCGCCCCCGCATTAACCACTTGGAAGCTAGAGAGGTATCCAAAGTATTCCTCTGCAGTGTATTAGAGCCATTTCTTGCATCCGAGGGGTTAAACCCAAACCAGCATTCTCTTTTCTTGTCTATATCCCTTGAGGGGCAGATCTTTTGGCTCAGGGTCAGACCTCTAGTGGCTAATTAGGTGTGACATTATCGGCACACAGCTGATCTTTGACACTGCAATGCATCTCTCTTTTAAATACGTTGACTGTGTGGTTTTTATTATTTGGGTTGAATGTATATTTAAAGATGGTCAGGGGTCATCTATGGTCATGGGAACATTAAAACCTGCCGGTCGCCGTCACTGCACAAGTGTTTAGTGTCTCTGAATGACGTGCAGTGGTTGTGCTGTCACCCATTATTATATGAACAGTTCCCATTATGATTGTGAATGAGCTTCCCTTTAATTCTGCATTATTTAGCAGACAGACTTGAGCTCCAGTCAATGCGTATATAAGCTGTTATAATAACTGGAGGATCAAATCACTGGGGATACAGGGTAATTCCCACTGGTGTCATTGTGTGGTCGTTTAAAGGGAAACTACTGTTTAAAAAAAAATGGTCTATGATTGTAAAAGTTGTTTTTTTTTTATTTATTTTATTTATTTGGGTAACTTCTTTTTAGGAAGACTTTTACCCATTCTGTGCTAGAAATGTCTCTAAAACGTGGTTTTGCAATATGTTGGAAAAGTCACCATCCTCTAAAGAGTGTTTTGTTTTTTTTCTGAGCGGGGATTTCATCTGGCCTATTATATTGGTATTCTGTCTTAAAATTAAATTGACTTTGTCACTATATGCAGTTATGCTTCTTTAACACCCCTTCCTGCTTGCTTGGAGGACTTCAAGTGATCACGTGACTTGTCTGTTTCCTCCAGTAAACTGGTGTTGCCTTATGGCTGAGTTTACCCAATAGGGCTCCACTTCCCATCACTGTCAGTGGATCACTTAAGGAATAACAAGACATTCAGAGGGAATGCACAGGAGAACGTCTTAAGGGGTTAACTGTCTAAATTGTGCCTCCAGTGTAATTGAAATACTGGCCAGTATCTGGATACTGGAGTAGGCAACATACAGACTGGATGCAGATTAATTAGAAGCAAAATTCTTAATTTTACTTTCACTTACAAAGCAATGCCTTCTTGCATTTAAGGGGTTAAAAACCACAGTAAAATTATTTGAATTTTTACCCCCTACAGTGCAGATGGTTTGCTCCTGAGTTGATGCACTTTGTGAAATATTGCATTTCTTTCTTAAAACATTTAAGTGCTAGAGAGGTAAACAACTCATTGCTTGGATACCTCCCTGGCACTCAAAGGGTTTAAAATCATGTTCTGTGGTTTATGTATGTGCTGTGTAGGCCGAACCAGGGCAAACTTGGTCATTTGGGTGCTAAAGGGTTAACCAAAACTCAACAGATTAGGAAGCTGCAGTGAGATCTAATCAAAATATTATTTAATGCAATGTAAAACACTGAACATATCAATGTCCTTTGTTCTGTTAGGAGCGGTAGGTGGTGTGTTTGCATGTTAGATAATATTTTTCATGGCCTGTCATTGCTTGTCAAACACGCACTTGTGTTGATTGAATTTGGCCTTGAATCCACTGGATAAGAGACTTCTTGACAATGCATGGGAGACCTCTAGAATCTGAGGGGTTTAATTAATATAATTATGGCAATAGCATATCTGTGTGAAAGTTTGACAGTCTATAATGGTAACACCCCTTCCCCTCCCCCCAAAAATGGCATTTTATTTTTGGCAAACACATATTTCCACTTTCTATATTTAAAAAAAATCACCTTCTATTTTGGTGAGGGATGATCCATTATAAATAACTAGTGTAAAAGCCCGTGTACACGGGCCAATGTCCGGGTGATGTTAACTCTTTGAGTGCCAGAGGGGTTCGCAACTCTGGCACTCAAAGGGTTAAGAGGCTGGTCCTGCTCTGTGCACTGCTGCCGCTAGTGGCGGCAGTACGATGCAGTCATGCAGTGTAGAGACTGCCGAACGCATTCTGTGCTCCCAGCATTCTGTGCATTCGGGCAGTCTCTACTGCGCATGACTGCATCAAACAAACATTCTAGCATTTTATTACATAGGATTACATGATTTGTAAATAAAGATTAAAGGAACATTAACATTTTTTAGTAGCAAACCTCTACTTATTTTATTCTGGAGAAAACTTCTAATGACCACCATGAATAAACTCTGTATGGATTGGTTCTCCAAAATTAAGTGGTTGGGTACCATGGCTATGGAAGCAGACGTGGTTCTTGTTTGGGACTCAGAGGACACCAAGCTCAACCCTTTGAGTGCCAGAGTAATGTAAAACACATTGCCATACCCCTCTGGCATTCAAAAGGTTAAACCTTCAGCAGGACGAGTGTGGTGGCCTTTGAGTCTTCAATGGACATGATATTAAGCAGGTATTAGAGAGTAATTTTGGAGAAAAAATCCATGGGAAAATATTTCACTGTCGCCATTAGGATTTTTGTCCCAAATTAAGATAAATGGGGATTTATTAATATTAGAAGTTGTTGTTCCTTTAATAATATACTAAGGTAATGGGTCTTGGCTGATTGTCCTTTGTATTGGAGGCTGTTGCACATGTCTGAGCCTGCCCAGACCTTGCTTACTTTTCTTAACATTTTTCCCACAGTTATCTGTGCACAAAATGGAATCCTGCTCTTTTGAATATGAAACATATTTAGGCTGAAGTCCAAGGCAGACTCTCACAATGAAGGGCTTTCCTTCAAAGGCTGCATGCTCTGTCAAGTTACTGGAAGTAGCTTTATGCTGACTTCTGTATGTTTATCCCTACAAGGTGTCTAATTTATATAGAGACTTCTTATTTTAATTTAACTATGGACTCTTGCTAAGTGAAGCCATTTATAGGGAACAAATTAAAAAATCCCTGAATTCCAACTGATTTAAATGCAGCTTTAACCCTATGAGTACCATAGATGCATTAGAGACTTCTCTGAACCTCAGAGGATGAAAATTTTGAATTGTAAGGAGTTCTTTAGTGTATTGCTTCACAATGCATTGGAGAAAGCTCTAACACTAAAAGGGGTTAAAATCCCCATTTTAAACAAAGGGAATTCAGGGAATGTTGGCACATTTGGTTTGCCCCAGAGTAAAACCACTTTTTTGTGAATAAGGCCAGAAGTTTGCACCAAATATTTGTGATTGGCTGCATTTTTTTTGTACGAATTCGGTAGTGAGAATTAGCCAAATCTGGCAACCTAAATTTACTTGGGTTTAGCCAAAATATCAAATGAATCTATACACAAGCCTTGTTTGGGCCATTTTTGTTTTTTACCTTGTCAGATATGTGAATTGAAAACAATGGACCTTGTTCAGAAAGATGTAGTGAATCAAGCCATTTTCCCACAATTCCCTGTTATTTCAAGGAGAATTTTAACACTCTAAGTGCCAGAGAGGTATCCAATGCATTGCTTTGCAGTGTGCTGGATACTTTGACACTCTGCATTAGGCCATTGAATGCTATCAAGGTCAGTGCATTGCTTTGCAGTATATTGAAGACCTCTCTAGCATTCATGGGGTTAAAAGCTCCATTTAAGTCACTGGAATTTAATGTCCATTGTAGTTCTGCTGGTGTGCACCATAATTGCCAGTCTTTAGCTTTAAGAACACACCCCATTGTATGTTACCAGGTACCATGATTCTCTTGAAAGCTAGACATGTCTTCAATGCTTTGGTTTGCAAAGTATCCAGACCAGTGCCTCCCTAGAATTCAAGGGGTTATTTGAAAATTACCTTCTTGAGCTGGCCAATTTACATCACATGATGGACGTTATACTAACATGTTTATACTATACACACCACATTCCATTCATTTACAGTTGGTTGAGGATCTACAGCTGGCACCAAGAACAAGCCAAGTGATATTCGCTGGCGACTGTCTTACTGGGCCCTGGCTCTAGTATGTTGTGTAGAGAATACAGATTGTTTATAGCTACAGCAGAGGATTTGGGCACCTTGGATTCTTGAAGGGATAATGGAAGGTGGTCCCTTTGGGGTTAGAACGTCTCAAGACACTAAAATTCTAAACTGATCAGGGAGGCTTTGCTTCCACTGGTTTGCTGTTGGAAAGCAGCGATAAAAGGTGGTCAGATATAATCTCTGGCACCTTTCCAGCTTGGAGGAGTCCGTTTTAAGCAGTGGATGCTTATGATTATTAGTGGAATGTTAGAGATCTCATGGGCAGATTAGTGTGCCTATAAATGTGACGCATAGCTGTGCCCTAAGGTTTTGAATGCACAGGACGCAGGCTTTGTATTAAAGAGCCTTTCCTTCCTCCAGCTTCACTAAAATTCATCAGTTCTCTCCTTCGTTACCTGATACTTGTGGGAGCAGTGATGGTGTAGAGCAGACAAAGCTTTCAAAGAGGTGCTGAAAATAAGAAAATCCCATGAGACTTCACTTCAGATGCTTAGTGTATCACTGTTTGGAAAGACTAGACGTGTGTGTACATTGTACAATATTGTAATATTTTTTTATGCATACATCCTGTTTCTTGTTTTGTTCTTCTCAGCTCCCCCCCCCCAAAAAAAAAAAAAAAAAAAGCTTATTACTGATTTGATCTTCAAGGTATTTTCTGGTGCAAACTGGATTTCATGGAGGGGTTAAAAAAATACAAGTAAATAAAAAAAAAAAAAATGAAATACAATATGATAGTACTAGTGTACACGGGCCAAGGTCTGGGTAATGTTAAATCTTTGAGTGCCAGAGGGGTACGCGTCGCATTGCGTATCCCTCTGGCACTCAAAGGGTTAAAAGGCTGCTACCTCACTGCTCCACACGATGCAGTCTTGCGTCGACTCTCTCACGTGATGCAGTCATGTGCAGTAGAGACTACCCGAATACAGGCAGTCTGTACTGGGCATGACTGCATCGTGACAAACATCCTAGCAAGTTATATATGACTAGTTGAACAGCCTGTTACATGGGCCACAGTGCCTCTGGCAGCTGGTCGCAGTGTCTGCTGCGTATGTCGGGCGTTACACACAACTTAGCGAATTATTATATAGGATTATTAAACAGGATATTGGGGGGAATTAAAACGGATCCTGTTGATTTGAATAGGGCTTTTCATCCATTGGCTGCTATAGAGATCTCTAATGCATTGCAAAGGGGATAACCCTTGGAGTACCAGAGGGGTACTCAATGCTTTGCAAAGCAATGACTTGTGTACCCCTCTGGCACCCAAAGGGTTAAAATCCCTGTCGAGCAATTGTTTTGCCCCAGAATTATAAATAGACATATATATATAGCTATGCAGAGACACATATAGATATAGAGATACAAACAGAGACAGCTAGGCAGATTTTTTTTTTTCTTTTCAACCTTTCCCCAAAAGGCTCTTTAGAATAGTTTTGGCAATTGTGCATCCTATACATCTACCTACAAATGTAGAATTCCAACTATTGTTGCACTACAAGTCCCACCTTCCTCTTCCATCTATCTGAGGATGATGGGAGTTGCAGTCCAATAACAGGTGCATGTTGACTCCCCCTGCATAAACATATTCACAACCATAGAAAAAGTCTAGTTATTGGGGTTCTCTCTCTCTCTCTCGCTATCACATCTTCTAGGGGTAGGAGAGCATAAGGGATGTGGGGGTTCTGGGTCACTGGATACCCCCTTTCTGTCTGCCCTTGGCTTTGCGTATCAGGAAAGTTTTGTGGATGGCTATTTCTGGTTAATACTCATTAGTGTTTACAAAGAGGAGTAATTTAAGGTGAAAGGTCTCTACTGAATCAGGATGGATAAAGGTAGCTTAGAGAGGTGAAAGAGGATCACGTTTGATTCAAGTGTAATCTGTTGCTTATTTAGGTCTAGATAAAGAGTGACACTTGAGTATATTATTGGTGTTTTTTGTTTGTTTCACAAATCATTTAATTATTTGTTTTTTTCCTAATATTTTTCAGCGATCTTACACGTTAGTTGTTGAAGCATGGGATTACAATAATGACACCAATGGTAAGTACTTTCTTAAACCCAATGACATGTTATCAAAATTCTCATGGAGAGATCTGTGTATTCTTTTGATGAACATGGTGATTAATAACTAAACTATAGGGATTTACGGCATGCAATGTTCTGTTCAAATGACCTTTGAATTCATCAGACAGCTCTAATCTAGATGAGCAGCGGACAAGCAGTCTATGGGCCAACTGAGGGTCATAGACTTGTAGTCCAAAAACAGCTGTAGAGACAGCATGAACAATTCCTGATTTACAATATTTGCTTGCGTGTCCATGGTAACTTCGTAGAATACGCCACATATTCTTCATACAATACTTGGCATACAGTATATAATTTTAACCCATTGTGTGCCAGAGGGGTACATAACGCATTGCGTACCCCACTGGCATTCAGAGGGTTAAACATTGTGTTTTATTATAGTTCAACCCTTTTCGTGCCAGAGGGGTATGCAATGCATTGAGTTCCCCATTGGCACTCAAAGGGTTAACAACCACTAAGCTGAACATTCTTATTTAGAAATAGATCTTTTTTTGTTTTTTTTTTTGGTCAGGATATTGTTCTGCCACAGACGGTTTAGTAATTTTATAATCTGGAGAGGGTGACCACATTTCCATTCTGCCGTTCCGGGACATGTGGTCACCCTAGTCCCGCGGCTGAGGCTCCCACTGGCACTGACCATCTTTCTGAGGCTGACACAGAGTATGAGTTCCCATTGGGAACTCTTACTCTGTGTCAGCCTCAGAAAGATGGTCCGCGCCGGTGGGAGCCTCAGCCGTGGGTCTCACTTGCAGCACCAGCATACCTGCTCTACACCAGCTGTCTCACACGTGCCAGTCCAGCCAGCCAATGAAATGTATTTGCTATATGGTCTTCACTGGCTGGCTCAGCCAACCAATGAAGACCATGTAGCAAAAACATTTCATTGGCTGGCTGGACTGGTGCGTGTTGCTCCATTCCGGGGCTCTTTGTTGTCCCGGTGGGGGGTGATGCGGGACAGAGACCCCCAAATAAGAGACAGTCCCGGGCATTCTGGGAAGTGTGGTCACCCTAAATCTGGAAGTTGTGTTGTTATGGTCAGTTTAATTTAAAATAGGTATATCTTTTGGTTCTAAATATTATATCGGTCTGGGACAACTGCTGTACAGTTTGAACATCTAATTTTTTAATTTTCATAAATCTGAATTCCTCTTCCCACCCCCCTCCGGAAACTAGATATATATAAATATATTGAAATGCAGGAAGACATTATATAAACCATAAATATTTACACTTGGTCATAATCCCCAATTCTAAATCATCTCTAAACTATACATTGGATTTATGTTCTATCCTGTGCAATGTGTTTACTAGGACGGTAATTAGACCAAGATGAAAATAATTGGAGAAGCATGTACTGAGGTTCTGTATTTACGTGTAAATAAGCTTTTTTGTTTTGTTTAGCGCTCAGATGGGAGCAATGGAAAGCAGTCTACTTTAACTTTTTGCACATTTATGAATGGTTTTCAAACGCCATTCAAAATATGTCTAAAGTGAGTAATGTTCAGTGCATATTAATGTAAATAAGGTCGCTAGTGTTTCAGAAGGAAAATATATAATAATATGGCATTTTAGTACACCACTTAGTTATACCATGTTTGGTCAGTCAGACTCTGCAGTCATTTGTGGATTACAACTCCCATCGTAATGGGAGAATGATGGGAATTGTAGTCAAACAACTGCTGAAGGCTGACTACCCTTGAGAGAAGTATGTGGACTTTTGGCAGACTACAAATTCCAGCATCCTCTTACTGTTAACAGTCCACACATTACCCACAATTCCAAACAAGGCAAGTCAACCTTTCTCTTTTCTCTTAATGACTGGAGAACAGGTTGCTCAACTGTGAAATAGGCCTTGGTTTAAAGAAAATCTACATCAAAGGCCTTCTGGATAAAAGGAAAGTGATGATGCAAGTGGGCTGCAGTGTAGGAAATCAAAATTACCTTTGTTTGAAATGTGGAGATAAAAAAAGTCTCTCCAGCACATTACATTGCAGTGTGTTGGAGAGCTCTTGAATTTGATTCATTCAGATGGAATTTTCTTTTGACCTCTACAGTGCAATTGGTTTGATCCAGACCAATTATTTATTTATTTAAATAAACCCTTTGAGTGCCAGAGGGGTATGCACCACATTGCAGAGCAATGCAGTGTGTGCCCCTCTGGCTCGCAAAGGGTTTAAATATGCAAGCCCTGATTGTGCCTAATATTGAGGAGGTTTTATTACATTAGTATTGTGATCGGTTCCTAAAGGCTGAATTGTCAGTGTTGCCCATAATGTTAGTTCTAAATAGGCCCCACAATACTTTTTTCCATTTACTTTACAAAAACATATCACCCTTGTGCATTTTCCTCTGTTTACAAAGTGAATGTAAATGTTTTATGATAATTCTTCACTTTGGAGTTAAAGTGAAGCTTGCTGCAGGTCGTAAGACGGTGTCAGATCGTTTAAGTCATAAGGCCCAAGCTACAGAGTGAAATACCACAGAGGTGTACAATATTCCGGGTTACTGTGAAATATTATTTCAGGTTATAGCTTTAAGCAGTTGGAGGTTTTAAAAAGACAGGTCGTTTTAGTTGGCATACTTTAAACCTTTGAGTGCTGGAGGATTATGTAACACATTGCATGCCCCTCTTGGCAGTTAAAGGGTTGAAAAGGAAACTCAAAACATTCCAAGTGAATGTTGTTGTTATCGTGTTAACCCTTTGAGTGCCAGAAGGGGTAACTAACACACTGCAATGCGTTCTGTACCCCGCTGGTACTCAAAGGGTTAAAATATTTATTGACTTGAGCTGGTTTACTCATTACAAGCAAGCCTTTAATCTTGCCACTAAGCAATGTATTCCATAAATTCAAGAGGAGAAACTACAAATCCTCATTGATTTTACTGGAGTTTTTAACCCCTTGATGGTTTATAAGCCACATGTAGGCATTTTCATGTATTCCCTATAGGGCAGTTGGTGTATAATTATTTGTTAGATTAATATAGGCTTTATGCATATAATTAGGTTTCTCACAGTGTACTTGTTAACCCTTTGATTGTCGGTGGTGCACAATGCATTGTGTTGCGTACGCCTCTGGCATTTAAAGGGCTAATTTGTTTGTGGTTGGCATTCATGTCCAAGAAGAAATGAATAGATTATCTCTCAATACATTTCTATGAAATATAAATTACTGGGTCTGTTCAGGATTGTTTAGGACACTTGCTAAAGAGATAAATTGACACGGACTGTCAGTGGAAGGGTTAAGTGTACAGTTCTGAGGTCCCGTTGTTAAATGTTCATGTCTTTGCAATACTATCCATGGAACAATCAGTGGTTAAATATAGCCGCACAACAGCTTGGAGCAAAATTGTTTAAAAATGTGTATGTCAAAATACATTTTTCCATTGTAAGAGTTAGCAAATCTTACAGCATAATTTTACAAATGGATGTTTGTATTTTGTTAGTGTAGTTTTATGTATTTTTATATATTATCTGTTTGTATATATTTAATTTCTATATTTACGTTTAGACGCTGATGATATCATAGACAAAGACCTCCACTCTGGTATGATCAATCCTAGTAGACAATGGCAAGTACTAAAACAGAACGCCGGCATGACACATTTTGAGTACCAGATTCGTGTGATTTGTGATGAGCATTATTATGGTTTTGGCTGCAACAAATTTTGCCGACCAAGGGATGACTTCTTCGGACATCACACCTGTGATCAGAATGGCAATAAAACATGCTTGGAAGGATGGACTGGACCAGAATGTAACAAAGGTATCAATTTTACTTTCAATGGAAATACAATCTTTACGGTGTACTTATAGGTTTCATAAATGTATAAAAATTACTACATTTCAAGTTCAGATTTTGCAAGGACATGGTATTCAGCTTTCTACAATGGAGAGACTCTACCCCTCTATGTCACAAGTTAAAGGGATAGTAATACTGTTTATTTTTATTTTATTTTTCAGGCATTAAAAAAACATGAACAATATAAGTCTTTTCTCTCAAACCTTTATGGTTTGAGAGATATTCACAAGCAAAGCTTCCCCTCACTGACCACAACTGTCAAGTCTGCCATCTAGCTGTCAGATTTGGAATCTGGTCCGCGGACTGGCCGTGGCTCTACAGCAGAGCAGAGATCGGGAGATATAAGAAGAACTACTTCATTCGAATAGTCTACAAAGGGTGCCTGGTTTGCAAGCACACTTTTTAGACCCTTCTAATGAAATAGTTATTTTTATATCTTGCGATCTCGGCTCTTATGAACAGCCACCAGTTGATCAGATTCCAAATCTGACAGCTAGATGGCAGACTTGACCGTTGTGGTCAGTGAGGGGAAACTTTGCTTGTGAATATCTCTTAAACCATAAAGGTTTGAGAGATAAGACTTATATCGTTCATTTTTTTTAATGCCTACAAAATAAAATAAAGATAAAACTAAGTATTGCTATCCCTTTAACATTTTAAAGTGGAACTTTCATCTGCTATAAAGTTGCCCTGCTAAGCAGGTAGCGACTAGCTTTAGAATATATTTTACCTTTGAAAAGTGGGTCATTCTAAATAAATCCATCATTGTAGGAGACTGGAACCTAGGCTACAGTGCAGACATCTTGTCTGAGCGCCTGCGCTGACAGTCCCGGTCTCCTGTAAGAAGTATTGCAGAGTACCACATGGTAACCGGAAGGACTGACGGCACAGGAGCACAGACTGAGCTAACCTGCCCATCAGTCATCTACAATGATGGATTTCTTTAGAATGGCCTATATTAAATGTCCTGCAATGTGTTGCACACTCCTGCCAGTCAAAGGGTTAATGGAAAAATCATGTTAAAATACATATAGTGCCAGTCACATATCTATATATCTTATTTTCCATATCTTGACAGTACTTAATATGCATGATGTGTTTTGACTGCTTTCTAACAAACTGGAGAGAGCCATTTTTCTTTTGTATGCTCTAATTCATTTTAGCCCTCTGTGCCAGAGAGGTACGTAGCGCAATGCATTGCGCTCAGAGGGCTGTACTCTGCTATGTAAAGATAAGTAAGAAATGAGAAATACTGAAATAGCTGAAATATCACACATCTAAATTTCTTTCAAGGTATGGAAACGTTAATATATATGCTTATCATTTATAAGATAATGTGTTGTATTTTATCATTAAAGAGATAGTAATGTGATGCTGTTAATGACCAATTATTCCTTATAGTTTTCAAAATTGCTCTGTACCTTTCACAATGTCTAGAACAGTGTAGTTTTATTGTAATTGTATTTTAAAGTCCCCTCCCCTTTTCCCGACGTCACTCTTCAGATCTGAAAGCTGGTCGCTTGACTGGACAGGTCGCAACAAAGGACAGTATCGTGTGTAACTTTGACAAAGGGGAGCAGGGTTTTCCTAATGCTGACACAAGATTGTCCCTTGTTGTGATCTGTCCGGACCGGCTTTTCGATCTGAAGGAAGAAGAGCGACGTCCGGAAAAAGGGGCGGGGGTACTTTAAAATATAATTACAATAAAACTTCACCGATATGGCCATTGCGAAAGGTACACAGCATTATTAAAATGTTTAAGGAATAATCAGATATTCAAGAGTCACATTATGATCTCTGTTAAGGTTTCATTATACCAGGGGCACTGTGATCATATTTGCTCCTTTTTTAAATCTCGGAATTTCTGCTCCATGCAGATCCTGAAGAATTGTGAAAAAGGTAAAATAACATTAATTACATCTGTACATGTTCTGAACAATATCTCGGCCATATGTGTATGTGATTTGTGCTCTTGTTTGGAATCAAGTTGAATACCTTTTTTTTGACCAACACGTTGAGCACTGCTGGTTCCCTGTAGGGTCATTGTCATATTTAGTTATTTTGTAAACTTCTTTCTGATGTCTTCCCCCTGTATTTATACATATTTTTTTTTTATTATTATTTTCAGCAATATGTCGTCAAGGCTGCAGCCCAAAACATGGTACTTGCAAGATCCCTGGAGAGTGCAGGTAAATTACCGTTTATTTCCATTTCTGAGGTCTGAGTAACAAGTTGAGGGTTTGCAGTCAGTAGTGGATGTAAAAAACTGATTCTTTTGCAACTGGTACTTGTAATTTAATTCCTAGCTGTAATGGTTAATATGTGATAACTGATCTTTTGTATGTTGCCTCACATACATGTGACTAGCATAAATAGCAGGATAGCCCAAGGTGTGTGACATGCACTGTACACAAACCATCCCATCCCAGTCTCTCTTGCTTTGTCTGTCTACTTTATTAGTCTCTTTCACAGGTGGTGGGGCATATATCTAAAGACAAAAGTGGTGCAATTCTTTTGTACAGCGCTGCGGAATTAGTTGGCGCTATATAAATAAAGAATAATAATAATAATTCTGGGGCAAACCAGCTAAATCTTAAGGGACAAATCTAAATCCCCATTAAAACACACATTTGAATTAAAGAGAATATATTGCTACTTGTGCAGTTGCTTTGCTCCAGAATTTCTCTGTTTGTCTCTATAAATCTGTTTTTCTTTCTTTCTTCCTCACTCTTCCTCTCTTTCTTTCTCTTTTTGTCTCTCTCTCTTTCTGTCTTTTTCTTTCTCGCTATCACCCCATCTCCATATGTCCTCTGTGGAGCCTATGGTTTGCCCAGACGTGTGTTTCTATTCTGTTCCTACAAATGACCATGCGACTCTTAGTGATGCAGGGCATCTAGAAGTAGGATTGGCCCTCTATAAGAAGGGAAAGCCATGGGTTTCGCTGGCAATTGTATGTGTGGAAGATTAATTTAAGGATAATTAGCAGCATTCTCTGACTTTAGAAGGATTAAAGATTTGCATACTAGTGTTCTCCAGCGCACAGCTTTGCCTTGTGCTGGAGACCTCTCTAGCATTGTAGGGGTTAATAGAATTAACTTCCCATCCCCCCCCAAACCCAAGTCTATCAATAGGCAGAAAGTCAGGCATTCTTTAGAATGGGATTAGTAAAATCTCTGGTTCCTTTGCTCTTGTGAGCCAGCGTTTGAGTGCTGAGAGGTTAATGGCTGGGATGGAATCTTGTCAGTAGACACTGTTCATCGCTGTGCTTTGAAGTTGACTCTGTTCTGGCTAAGATACAATAGAAAGCAGGTTTTTAGACCTACCCAGACAATTTCATAATTAAAATATTGGGGAGACTTGGAATTACAGATCTTCTTTTATCTAGCTATTATAGGCTATTCCTTTGCTACGACTACTTGTATGCATGGATAAAATAACCTTGATTTACTTTTGAATGAAAAGGTGTATTTGCTTATTGACTTGGATACGGAAGCTTAAATATCTTTGAATTATTATTAATAAAAACAATATTCCTAAAAGCCTCAACCAATTGAGGGCCAACCATCTGCACCACATGGATCCAATACACATTATGCAAATGGCCATTGATTTACATGGGACTTTTAACCCCTTGAATGCTTGGCAGTGCGTTTGGTGACCACTCTAGCATTCAAGGAGATAAAATCACAATTTAAATGAACAGGAATATTTGTCTCCTTTAGTGACATTAACCCTTTGAGTGTCAGAGGGGTACCCAATGCATTGCTCTGCAATGGGTTGCTTACCCCTCTGGCAATCAAAGGGTTAATATTCACAGCTGAATATGAATTAACCCTTTGAGTATCAGAGGGGTGTCCAAAGCATTACTGTGCAGTATGTTGAATACACCTCTTCAATCAATGCAATAAATATCATAGTCCTTTTGCTCACCTCTGCATCGGTGCACCTAAAATGGACCGACCCCCCCCCCCCCCATAAAACCTATATTCATTTTTAACTTTCCAAAGGCAAAACCTCTCAATTCGAAATTCCACATAACAAAAATAATAGCCAGTGCAGATATTAAATATTGTATTACGTTGTGTCCAAACAGAATTTCTTGGGGGTAAAATATTCCTTTAACTTATTCCATCTTTCATATAAGCATTATCCAGTCACCACAGATCATGAGGTGAGTTACAGTTCCTAGGTGGCTAATGATTTATCTCTTGTCACCAAAAATAAACATGACTCTTTATGTCCCTGCCAGAACAACAGGCTTTGTTTTCAGATTTTTAGGCCTTTCTCTTTCTACGGCTCTCCTCCCACTCGATGCCCAGACATGCACCACTGCTCTTATTTACTTAAGGTGCAATGTTCCCACACTTCATTTGCATATTTTTTAAGAAATTGTCCGTGTTTACGCTTTAGCCCTTTTAACCCTCAAGGGTTAAAAATAAAAAATCCCGGATACATTTTTATAATTTTGAAGGAATATTCTGGAAAATCTGACCATTTTGAAGAGCGTTTTTGTCTCCTTCTGTTTAAATCCTTTGAGTGTCAGAGTGGTACATAATGCATTGCTTTACAATGTGTTGTGTACCCCTCTGGCTTAAATGTAATATGGATTTCGCTATAAAAATGATTGCATTTTGTGTCATTTTATATTTTGATGGCCTGCATTTGAGATTGTGTTAAATGACTAGACTAATCATAAACAGATATTGATAAATGGAAGTCCTAAATGTGGCAGTTGTTGGATGCAGGCAGGATCTATTGTAAAATGGCAGTTTTAGTAAATGCTGGTGTAAGCTAAAGAGGTGCATTCAAAGGGTTGAAAGTCTCATTTAACTGTTTGAGCTCAAAGTGTTATATTAATGGAAATCTTTTTGACCACTATTGCACTTGCTTTGTTCCTCCTCAGCTTGTTGCATACGGTTCTTGGTGCCTATTAGCATATTAAAGGAACACAAACCCCAAGAAATCAAATAGGTGGTCTTACCTTTAAATATCATGTAGTTTCAGATGACGCAAGTAAAACATTTAATGGACACCCTTCTGGCAATCATTGTTTAGATCATTGCAACTGGTAAGAGGGCACTATATAATTATATTGTGGAAACCAATTAGGTAATGTGCCAAAATGCTATTTTTTTTAAAAGTGTGGCAAATAGTGACCCAACAGATGCAGTGATGATTAAGACAGTAAAAAGAAAATTAAGTATCGCTGGGATAGCCGTAAAGCTGTCTCCAAAGAAGAAAAAAATGGGGGGGGGGGGGGTTTAAACTGTAAAAAACGTAGGTTCATATTTTGTAGTCACTGATCAAAGCTCTGTATAGATAACTGTAGCAACGGCACCATTTATTAAATGGGGGGCATGGAAAACATTGCACCTTACAAAGTTTCTCTTAAATAGCTGTTAACCCTTTTGAGCGCAATGCATTGGATACCTCTGGCACTCTAAGGGTAAATGAAGTCTCCCCCAGCAGGGAGAGTACCTTTGTTTTACCCTGCAGGAAAGCTCTATACAAAATGTATATTATGTGATAGTTTCCCCTTAAATATATAGAATGGTCAGACTTGTGGGACTTTGCTCAAAAGCAATTCGCCTATACTTCTATGGTCTGCTCTTATCTGTCCCTTGCACATGCATCAGTGAGTGAGTGTTAGATCTGACCGTTTTAGGATAGCAATTCCTATAGAATTCTGTGTTGGCTGACAAACTCGTACACTTTGTACATGTGTTTGTACTGCTGGAATGTTGCAATTCCCGCCATTTTTTTCATAATATTCCCCTTTCATATACAAGGCAAGGAAGGGTTATCAATCGCTGATTAATTCATGAAGGTGTCAATCAATGATTGCCTGGATGAACTAGTGAAGAGCAACTTTATATTATATGATGCTGTTATCGCTACTTGATGAATCCGGGTCTTCATGGGTCAGTTGTTTTTTACCTGATGCCTATAGTTCAACAAACATTTGAAACCCTTTGAATCCGAGGGAGATGAGCAACTCCTTGCTCTGTAGTATGTTCTTCACCCCACTGGAACTCAAAAAGATGAGCTGTTTTTCTTTAATCATATCTGAAAACTGGCAGTGGTTCAAAAATGGATAAAATCTTAACTAGATTCTTCCTTTCCTGTGTATCCAAGTTATTTAGACTCCTCAAATGGAAAGCCCTATCTTTATAGAACTGAGTGCAAGGGTTTTGGGGAACCATTACTGCTTCAGATAAAAACACAATCTTTCTAAATCTAACACAAATAAACTTGTTTTTGTGGATTGAACACTACTTTGTACAAACAAATTCTTGATGCTCAAGAAACACTAAAGTTTTTTTTTGTTTTTTTTTTTTTAAAGCTTTTAGAGGATTAAACATTCAGGGTTCTATAAAACTTAACTGTTAATGACTAGAGGAGTGTGCAACACATTGTATACCACTCTGGTCCTTAAATTGTTAAAAACCCTGTGTGCCATGCTAGAATCTGTAAAACTTCATTTGTTTAGATGTTTAAAATCTTGTCTTACATGTGCTCTGTGGGAGCAGCCATTCCTGCCTTTTTCAGGGCTCTCTCACTACAGTACCTTATAATGGTCTCAGAAGTGTTGCAATGTCTGCAGGTGGGATGAGATAAAGTAACATGCTTTCTCGGTGCATTAAAATTAGCTTCCGTCTCATTAGAAATTGCACAGGCAAAATGCTTTCTGAATTGGACAGTTTACATGTTTTAAAATCCAAGTTTATGATTACAGTTTAGGGGCCTAATATGACTAATTTTTACAGATGCCAGCTGGAAACATGATATTTAAATTGTATAACTAGATTTTGATTTTTAGCTGTTAGTGTTCCTTTAACTGAACCCTTTGAATGCCAGAGAAGTGTGAAACTCAAGCCATCCCCCTCCCCTGTTCGAGCAAATCCCTATCATGGGAAAACCTGGTTCAATCCTTTTTTGTCTTGTACTTAAGACTTAATGACCTCCAATTTAATGGTTTATTTTTATAAATTAAGGTCGGTGGCTGCAGTTAGTGGTTTTTAAGCTCTGGAAACTATTTTGCAGATCTGGCTGGCAAGTCAAAAGTTAAGTGCCTGACGCCCTTTCACATGACCCTTTTACTGAAATGTTTAACCCTTTGAATGCTAGAAAGGTGTCCAGTACATTGCGTAGCAAAGCCTTGGGCACCTCACTGGCACTTAAAGGGTTAACTCCTTGGGTGAGACGGGTGGGTGCCAGTGCTCTGCAGTACAGTGCATTGAAATATATCCTCTGACAACCAATAAGTTAACCCTTTGAGTGCCAGAGGGGTACGCAACGTATTGCAAAGCACTCTGGCACTGCAAAGCACTCTGGCACTCAAATGTGGGACGTGTTGAGAAAAGCAAAAAATGAGCAGTTGTGGAAGAAATCAACTAATACCACTGATTTAAAGGGAGTCTTTAAACCCTTAAATGCTAATGAGGTTTGTAGGTCATTAGAGGCTTTTAGCATTGAAGGGGTTAAAACTCCATTTAAATTAGTGGGGATTTGGGGAATTTATATTTGCCCCCTGTAGTGCAGTTGGTTTGCTCCACAACTGCTCGTCCTTTGCTTTCTGCATAAGGCCTTTTGGATTTAAGGTGAAGATTAATTTTGTAAGTTTTAGGATGTTAGAATGGTGTATTCCAACCCATTGCAATACAGAGTAATAGTAAACTCCTCTTGTGTCCTCTGCTGGGGTTAACTCTCTGAATGCCAAAGGGGTGGGTCTCCAGCACTGACAATCAATGAGTTAGGCAGAGATTAACCCTTTAAGGATCAGTGGTGTTAGCAATGTGTTGCACCCCCCACTGATCCTTAAAGGGTTAAACGCCTATGTAAAAGTGACATAAATGGGTGTTAGGCACCATTTAACTCCTGAATTCGTATTCTTCGATTGTTTAGTGATACAATGTGATTTTGCTACCTTGGCAACAAAGGGGTTATATGAAAACTTACTACGACCTAGCTCTAACTTTTTTTTTTTTTTTTTTTTACGGACTTTTCTAACAGGAAAGCAGCTTTCCCATTGTTCTGTGGGACTTTTCTTTCTTACATGCAATTGATTGTCCATTCTGACATAGTCTAGAGATTGATTTGTAGTGCGCACCCACCCTCCCTGTCTCATTTGAATGACCTGAGAATAGAGTATTATTGTGTTCAATGGCACCATGCAGGGTCTCCCAGAACAGTTATTCTTTTGTGAGAAGACTGGCTTAGAGACCTTGGCAAAAACTGCTAGTAGGTTTGTTTACAAGAAACCACCAAATCCAGCTCTTTATATGAATGTAATGAATTTTATGTGTATGATTTTTAGATTTCCTCTTGGAGTTGTAGTAAATGTTATGGGTCTAAATGTCTCTGCACACATTCTTTTCTAGATGTCAGTACGGATGGCAAGGCCAGTATTGCGATAAATGCATTCCTCACCCTGGATGTGTCCATGGTACTTGCACTGAACCATGGCAGTGTCTGTGTGAAACCAACTGGGGTGGTCAACTGTGTGACAAAGGTATGCTAATCGTACAGCAAGCTCCAACATTTTCCGATGTAACCCCTTCAAGGAGCAATCCCAGGATTTTCATAGAGAGGTTTCCAAAAATATATGCATTTTGTAGGCAATAATATCTAGATTTTGTTATTTGTAATTCTGCATACAAAAACCTTAAGGTTGCCTGTGAATAGTCTGGAAGTGGGAAAATTCTCCATCTGCTGTTTTACTACTAGTCTCAACATCTTCATCAAGCCATTGGCAGGCTAAGGATTATGGGAATTGGCAGAGCTAAAGATTGTGGGTATTGTAGTCCAACAGCAGCTGAAGACTTGGCAGTAGCCATACGCAACAGCTGCAAACATTTTACTTTTATTATTGGTGTGCTAAAGCTTTGGGTGGTTCGAGGTGGTTCTGTGCAACAGGACACCCCTCTCTTATGTACATGTTACTAATGGCATTAAATCAGGTACATTTAGAAATCTGCAACTATTGTAAGAAATACTGCTTTTGTTCTTTGGGAACATGCCACCTAGCAACAGCTGGTGGGTTAGGCGGCAGTCTCCTTGGGAGGACCTGAGACATGCGCATCCAGCAGAGATCTAACCGTGATCAAGAATGTAAGAGAGGCACGTGCCTCTGATCAAGATGAAGAACAGTCTTGCTATTTGGAGTACTTACGGTTTCTTCTACCTGCAGACTCCAGAAGAGGAGATTTTAGTGCTATGTGTTTGACTTCTGGAAGGGCTGTCCAAGGCCAGCAATGCTGGAAAAACCCTGCCTGTTAATTCGTTGTTCTGAGATACCAGTGGAAAATGCGAATGCCACTTTTATTTACCCTCCTTTTTTTCCTTTAAATGAAGGTAAAAAAAATAAATAAAACTTTATAAACCTAGGAACTTTCATATGTGCAGAGTTTCAAATGACCCTCCTCTACGGATCTAAACGCCTTAATACACTTGCTCAAAACTGCTTTGCCTTTTGGGAGCCCGGAACTTTGTCTAGTTCATTTATTTCTTCACAAAGAGAGCAATTTTGTGGACTACAAGTACCAAGGACTAGCTTATGGGATACCAATCTTGATAGGCAATCAACCCTTACTGTGAAGATTTAACTAACAGGGCTTTCACTTTTCTCTCATCAAACTGGGTGGTATTATATGTTCACCAGGTATGGATCCAGCACTTCCTCTTTATTACAGAAAAAAAAAACATCCACTGGATCATCTGTTACATCATTAGTCAATGTCTGACTTAAACTCTGTTGTCTTGCTTAAGGCATATGGCAGACATATTTACAGGACAAACAAATTTACAAACAATTTGAAGTGCTAGTTGGCAATACCTGGCCAGGATGGCTATATTTCCTCTAGAGAGAATACCAGTTTCATTATTTTTTTCTTTTGAGAGGTCTGTTTACTATGAAAGGTAGTCACAAAGTATTCCTTGGATCTTAAAAGGACAAATCACCCCTTGATCTTTAAAGAAAACCATCTTTCAGCAGTAGACATTGTCATACAAACTGAGGAGCTTTCCATATGGGCCACCTGTAAGTGAAAACAGCCAGCTGAGGCAGTGAAGCACAAATCAATAAATCTGATCTTCTAAAATTCTGGGAAGAAATCAACACTGATGAACAAGCAACAGGACTATCCTTGTAGTCCCTAGCTGTATTAAATTGACAGTGATGCAGGAAGGGGAATAGATATATCCCAGCATTCCCTCAGGGGGAGCAGCAAAGTAAAAAAAAAATGTCCATGCTTTTGAAAGTTGTCGGATGGACTTCACAGAGAACTGGCAAAATCTCATGAGACCACCTGAAAGTGACTTGTTTTTTAATCCAGTCGCCAAACAAGGATTATTCTACCCACCAGCTTTTGCTAAGTGGCATCCGTCTTAAGAACAAAACGTTGTGCGCAGGAATATTTCATCTGCCAACTTAATTTGATTTAAGGAAATAGGATGGCCACCTAGCAACAGTGCTCCCCATATAGTCAGCCTCGCATTATGGAAATGAGCATTTTTCTCGGAACTCTTTTCCTAACGTATTTATTTCTCATTTGCTTCTAGACCGCGCAATCCTATATTAAACATGATTCTACATCTACTAAGAAAATTCCTAGTAGTCAAAGAACCAGATAAGAAGAATATCTTCAATGGATATTTCCACCATATATTCTTTCAACCTGTGCCCAACTCATCAGAAGATGCATTTAAGAAAAGAATGAAAAAGCACAAAACAAAAAAAAATCCACTCATAATACAGCTCGATGCATGTAATTCATCTAAAGATATAGTAATTACACAATATTTATTATTAATTACACTTTTTAATGCACAGTACTGTTGTAAATGTTCTTATCGGTGTAGTCTTCTTGTAGTTTTATTTTAACGTCTCCTCAGATCTGAAAGCCAGTCCAGACGGATTACAACAAGGGACAATATTGTCTGTCAGTATAAGGAAAACCCTGCCCCTCCTTGACAAAGGGGAACCGGGTTTCCCTTATACTGACACAATATTGTCAGGAGACTGAGTGACGTAGGGAAGAGGGTCAGGAAGTTAGTGCCCTGAAGAATGTGCCTATCTGTGGGTCTGTGGGCAGTAGGGATGTAAGCTACCAGCTATAGCTATTTGCTTTTTTGTTTTACTTGAAAAAAAACTTTTCATGTGGCTGGTAGACTTGTGTAAGCTCTGTTTTCTGTAAAGGATACAATAAGGATTCTTCCACTTTAATAAGTATAGTTAAAAGATGGCACTTTGAAGATCTCAAGGTGACTGTTATGATCGGGGAATGTTAGGACACAGAGAGACTGAAAGACCTGGGAATATAAACTGATAAAAAATAGTTTAACACTTTGAATTGTGACCTGAACTACAACAAGGAATTTGTCACATTCGCCCATACAATAAACATATTTTGGGCCTTTTCGGTGCCAGAGGGGTATACATTGCATTGTATGCGATGGGTTGCGCAGCCCTCTAATGCTCAGAGGGTGGGGTTAATCCACACATTTCATAGACCTATCCATCTTTGCTGGAACAATTCACACATCAAAAGGGAAATTAAATCTTGTACCACTTGGCAATCTAAAGAGAAGCCTCCATTGGATCCTAGGACATTTTTCTGACAGTGGTGATAAGAATTTCGCTTTAAGTGGAATTTAAATTTAAAAACTATTTGCATTAATGTATAATCTGTCATGTATTTTGTAAGCACTCCTCTTGTGCTTAGAGGATTAATCCATACATTATGTAGACTAAAATTTACTGCAGCATCAAAAGGGTAATACATCTTGTTTGCATCACTTAGCCAACTACAAAAGCCTCTACTGGAGCCTAGGGAATGAATTATAGACAATACTGATAAGAATATTTACTACCAGAGGAATTTAAATGTTAAAATAATTTTCATGAGTGTTTAACCTGTCATGTATTGTATATTCAGCCTTCATTCTTATTATGCCTGAAGAAGTGACCTAGTGTGTTGAAAGCTAGCATCCTAGCCAATAAAGTTATCACTTTTGCTCTACTATTCTCCATGTATACTGTATTCAGCCTTCATTCTCAATATGCCTGAAGAAGAGACCTAAAGTGTCTTGAAAGCTTGCATCCTAGAGAAACTCTGCAAATAAAGGTATCACTTTTACTCTATCAGTCTCCTGCTTTAAATTGACTCAAGAAAAGGCAAATTGACAGGATGGTTCAATTGCCCAGAACCCACCTTGCTTACCTCTGCACCCATCAGATCAGTAAGAAACCACATTTTAGCACCACCAATATTTTTTTTTTTTTTTTTTTTGTGTATGTGCTGTTGTACTTGGGATGATGGGGATAAAGTTAAAAGATGGGCAGGTTGCCCAGGTAGCTGTAGTAGCTCTTATATGTAGTACTGCACACATTAAATTCTAGGTCCTTGCTTACGTGTACAAGTCATGGAGACCTTTCTTTGGAAATCTTGGGTTTGCTTCTGACAAGTAGAAACCCAAATATCGCATGGGAGGAAGGGGGCAGCATTTGGCCTAGGGGTGATAATTATGGCTTTTCCCTCCTGGAAAAATGTCTGCAGATGCACCTGTAAATAAACTGCTGGTTTCATTTTCTCAGATCTTAACTACTGTGGGACCTACCAGCCGTGCTTGAATGGAGGCACTTGCAGCAATACCGGGCCTGATAAGTACCAGTGTTCCTGCTCCGAGGGATATTCGGGACAAAATTGTGAAATTGGTTAGTAGAATTTTTTTTTTATTTCTTTTTTGCTAATGTACTGTTAATTTATTTTAAATTCTAGGATCAGCAAACCCTTTGTGTTCCATAGGGTGCAGTTCTTGCAAAAAACCAGGTGAACTCTCCTCACAGTTGGATTCTGTTATACTCTTTAACGTTAAGTGCCAGAAAGGTGGGAAAAGCATTGATCACCCCTCTGGCACTCAAAGGGTTAAAGGATTAGAAATGGGATGGAAAAAATCCTTGGTTCCTGGGCCCCTAAAATTTACCTCTGGCTCTTTAATATGGCAAGTAGTTTATTCACATGAACCTCTTCACTGTCTTGTTTATTGTCTTCACTCCTGGACTAAGTGTAACCTGTAGCCTTTCTGTGTCTTTCAGTTGTTTTGATGTTGTGCTTAGTAAACGGAGCGATATGGTTCTGGAGCTAATCAACTGCACCAGGGGGGGACAAATACAATTACTTTAAATTCCCTTTGGTTTGAATGGGGATTTTTTTTAACACCTTCAAAACTAGGGAGGTCTCAAGTGCATTGTGAGACCTCTTTAGCATCCAAGGGGTTAAAAGCACCATTTAAATCAACTGGAATTTTCATTTATTCCTTTTATGATTCAGTTGGTTTGGTCTATAGCTTGAAAGGTTATATTTTACACCGTGCCTGCTCCGGTGGCTATGGGAATGTGTGTTAGTCCTGGATCAGACTCAATCTGACCTAAGCTATGGCACATTGATCAGGTCAGCTTAGCATGAAAGATTAGTTTGTTCTTGTTTGAAGTCATGTTAACCCACTGAGTACCAGAGAAGTAGCTAATGCTTTGGATACCTCTCTGGCACTTAAAGGGTTAAACCAAGCACTGTTAATGAGCACAAGAGCAGTATGAGCAGTAGTAGCAATTGTCACGTATTGGCGAGAGCAGAGCATTGAGAAGGTGTATGTGATTTCATTGCTGCATTCCTGAATAATTAAAACTTTTTTGTTTTTGTTCAATTCAGCTGAACATGCCTGTCTTTCTGATCCCTGTCACAATGGGGGAAGTTGCTTAGAAACATCGTTGGGCTTTGAATGCCACTGTGCCCCCGGCTGGACTGGTCCCACTTGCACAATCAGTACGTATTGCTTTTAATTTAGTATGTCCAAATCACTGCCAGTGGGCACGGTGGCCTTATTCAGTAAACAAGAGATTCTGGGGCAAACCAACTAAGAATTCCCATTGATTCAACCTTTTGAGTGTTGGGGCGGGGGGGTACTTCTGGCACTCAAAGAGTTAAATGGGGCCTAAACACTTCTCCACTCTTACTCATTAATTCTGACCCTGTTTTCCATGGGGTTAGATGAAAAGGTTAAAAAGTAAAACGTGGCGACTTCTTTCATAAAGTAAAAAGACCCATAAATCTTTGGGAATTTAAATATTTTTATTTTTTCCACATGGTGTAATTGGTGTGTCCCAGAATGGCTTCACTTTCTACTTTTTGCACATGGTACTTATAGGAGTGGATTTTCTTGACTGCTGTCTTTCCTCGTGTTTGGTATTGCTATCAATTGCATGAAATTTGGGGTCCACTGCTTTACTGTACCACTGCTGAAGGTCAAAGGATCAAGTTGACTTGTGACGGTCGGCAGTGTAATTATAAAATGGCTCTGAACAGTTCTCTGTTAGGTTGTGGGGCCTAAGGTCAAGCCCCGACCAGAGATCAGTCTGTGACCTGAAGTCCGGTCACAGAGGGATCTATCGATGTGATGTGATGTGAACTGATCAGCTGGGGGAAGGGAGTCTTGCAGTTGCTCTGGGGTGTTGTAACTGCCCCTGCTCCTTAGGGAAGGGCCCCTTTCTCAATGTATGATCCCCTTTGATGCACTCCCCCCCACCCCCACAAATAATACAATGATCACACTTTAGCTTGATACTCTTACCCCAGTTGTGTATTTTTGTATCATACTGTTACAACTTCTCTAAAGCGCTGTGTGCACGTATGGCGCTATATAAATTAAAGATACATGCATACATACTAGAAAAGCAATGCATTGAAGGACTTCCTAGCTTCCAGTGGAGTAGTAACTGCAATAAATGAATGCTTTGTAGGCACCGTACCTTAAACCCAGCATTGTTTTAATGTGACAGTCAACCTCTCCTTTAACCTCACATATTCAACAAGTGATTAATATGCCTATACTTTTTATTATTTATTCTTCACTTTTTCCTTTAGTTCTTTTTTCTTTATAAATTTAGTTCCCTGATGGGACGCCTGCTGGTTATCTGTTTCCATAGGGACTGTAAAAGCCAGGATAGCGGTAATGTAACAACTTTCCTGCTGCGGAAAAGCCTGTCTCCGCTACAGAGCACTCTGTGCTGCAGGGATAGTGCAAATTTGAACCCCTGTCCCTGCTTTCCAAGTTTTTCACAGAAAGCTCTCTCGGGGAAAAAATAAAAATAGATGTGCAGATAAGGAAAAAAATATAGGCGATATAGACTGAAAAATGTGTAAATTCATAAAGGAGGATGACTGTGTCTTTAAAAATAAAGGGCTTACAATACTCTATGCCTTTAAACTATTATTTCTAATTGTAGATATTGATGACTGCTCTCCAAACCCATGTGGGCACGGTGGGACTTGTCAAGACCTTGTGAATGGATTTAAATGTGTTTGCCCATCTCAGTGGACTGGGAAAACATGCCAGATAGGTAATTTTGCTACTCTTTTCTTTGTATCATCCGCTATTTTGTACTCTAATTTAATTTTATACTTCATGCAGTAGTATGCAAATGAATAACATGTTATTAAGTACCATGTATTTTCAACCAGGACATGTAAGAATTCCTTATTTTGTGCAGGGTCTGTATGCACACCCATGCCATGTAGAGGCAGCTATAGTTGGGCAATTACTTATGCAAAGGTGTGTGTCGGAAATTATATCATAGAAGCCAGATAAGTCTCTGTGTATATAAAAACGGAGGGTACAAATTTGTTATTTACTTTAGTTCGAAATGTCTATAATAAAAAACAAAAAAACAGTAGCTCAGCACTATATATATTCATCAGAAATCAATGCACATTAAATGGATAGTAATACTTAATAATCAGGGCTTAAAATGTGAAGTCCTTTGCTACTAGCCAGGCCTGAAAAGTGACTCGCCACTGCAAGCCATAACATACCAACCAGGGCTGAATTTCTACTCGCCAGGGATAAATTTTCACTCACCATTGGCTAGTGGCGAATGGAAATTTTGAGCCCTGAACTTAATATGTAAAAAAAATAAATAAATATATATATATAATATATATATATATTGTAGTGTTTATGCCCCTGAGTAAAACAAGGGTACTCACACTGCTGAAAGGTGTTTTATTCAAAAGTTATTACAGCTCAAACTTTAATTTTTTTTATGTGCAATATCACAGTGGCCTGAAACTGTACAGTGGAGCTGTTGCTACACCATCGTATGGACAGCTGTGGTCAGTTGACCATAAATCTCAATAGGATGTTTTGGCAACAGCGTCACTGTACATTTTCAGGCCACTGAGATACTGCACCTAAAAAAATTCAAGTTGAGCTGTAATAATATTTTAATAGAATACCTTTCAGTAGTGGGGAGTGCCCTTGTTTCCCTCGGGGGAGGGGGAGATAAACTATACAACATTTTTAACATTTGAAGGATTGCTATCTCTTTAAGACTCATGTGTTAGAGAATTTTCACAGATTATGACAGAGTTTGTTTGTTTGGTTTTCTTTTGCGCATCCGTTTCAAGGCTCCTGGCACGTTATGCGTCCTTATGGCTCACTGACCGATGATGTGCTGGGACTGTCAAGGGTCCTTAAGGGGTTAATGGGATCAACATGCAACAGCATTCCACATTAAATCAGGCCCCGGAATCGCTGTTAAGTTCCTGCTCCTGCCTAACGCCAATTTATTAAGCTGCATATGCCAGATGCTTCTCCTGTGTGCCGCCTGCTCCAAGGGGAGGGACAGTTCACCATAGCTGACAAACAAAACAAATTGCTTTGCTGTGCATTGGACACCTCTCTAGCTAAGGGAGGTATTTATTTTAAAATAAATATTTTCTTAGAGGTGCGCAGCCTATGGAAAGCTATATGTTGCACACCCCTCTGGTCTGTAAAGATATAAAATTGCCACGTACAGTGGGCAGAGTTTTAGTCTGTGGACGTGACATCCAGGAATGATTGATGATATATTTTGTAACAAGGAGCAAAGATAAAAAATTCATAGGGGCCATTAGCAATTTATGTAGGAGATTTTATTAGATGTTGCTTCTCCTTCAAATGAATAGATTGACGGCTAAACCATAAACAATCCTGTATATGAGGATCTTAAACTAAGTAGCACTCTGCAAAGAATGTTACCATGATCCTACATACTCCTCTGCTTGGTCCTGTGGGAAAGTTGCTGTATCTTTTCAGCCGTGTCAGCTCCCACAGACCAAGGAGTTTACAGCTGGGTTCCAAAATGTGGATGATCTCATGAAGAATGAGCTGTCTGCATTCTTTATGAAACACTCTAATCTGGCTGACAATAGCTAAAGAAGTTTTCCTCTGAAATGGTCATTTGCCTCTTACTGTTCTTAATGAGCAATAGGCTAAATACCAGTAAACTACAGATCTTGCATAGACAGCTAAGTGTCGGCAATTCTGTAGCACAGCTACTTCAAAGGGGGCATGTGAAGAATTCCCCAAAATTCCCATTTACTTAAATGGGGCTTTTATGCAGTTACATACTGGAGAGGTCTCCAATGCATTTCCCATATAGTGCATTTGGTTTGCTCCAGAATTGCTAAGCTTTTCCTTTCAGCCTATAGTGCTAAATTAGATGTTTAAACTTGCAACTGAAATGTCACCTTACGCTTGTTGCTGTGCTACTGATTTTCTGTTTTATCCTTGTTTGTCTGATGGTATGAGGGGAAGTTAATAAAGTTTGTTTTAAAATATGCTTCAAAAGAAAAAAAGCAATTTTGCATTTCAGCTATTAGGAAAGATTGACATAGTTGCAGTACTTAGAATTTACTTGTGTTCCTATGTGCGAGAGATGTGCAAATGTTTTCTTTTTATGGACAAATAATTCTGATACTGCTAAATAGGTATTTCATTTAAAAACTATGAAGTATATTTCTTATATTTTCTTCACACATACCTACTGTAGTTCAATTGTGGGAAAATATCAAATTTATAATTTTTTTTATATATATATATATATATATATTTATATATATATATATTTATATATATATAATCTATAGCTATATCATGCAGTTAGTACTGTGATAGAAGCCCTGACCATTTAACCCTTTGAATGCCAGAGGAGGTATGCAACTACCACTCAAAGGGTTAAAACAAGGTTTTTGTTTGTTTTTGTTTTTTTGTTTGTTTTTTGTGTACAAGTGCCAGCTCCCTTGTACCTGTCCTGTAATTTAGTTTAAAATGGGTTACAGCAAATATGTTACCACTGATTCAACGTTTACCCTTTTGAGTGCCAGGAAGGTATCCAGTGTATTGTGCTGCGATATGATGGATATCTGCTTGGCACTCAGAGGGTTAACATATAATATAAATTCCCATTAGGGGATAACATGGAAAAAAAAATATAATAACCTCCTCTTCTTTTTTAAAGATGCAGATGAATGCAAAGGAAATAACCCTTGTGTGAATGCCAATTCGTGCAGAAACCTGATCGGTAGCTATTATTGTAATTGCATTCCTGGCTGGACTGGTCAGAATTGTGACATAAGTAAGCACTTTTTTATTTCATGTCATCTATTTCCTGACCTCTCATTTTTAAAGCATTATTTTATTTTCAGTGTGTTTTTAAAGAAAAGCTTTCTCATGTCCGATAGGAAAACCCCACTAGCTGGTATAATTTAAAAAGAAAAATAGGGAGTTGTCAGTCTGGAACGAATATATACAATTTTATCAAATGTATTCGTCTCAAGCGTGGTCATATTCTGATAACATGACTGAAACAATGATGTGAAGTTGAACCAAGTCTTCTGGAAGAATTGCTTATGGTTCCCACCCATTATAATAACCTTATCTAAAGGAAAGTGTGCAGGAAACTTGACAAAAGCTGTATCTGGCCTTAGATATACAGATTCATCATTGAAATGCATGAAGCTTTTAATAATTGCTTGCCTTAAAGGAACAATGATTTTAATATGCAACTTGCTTTTATATAAAAGAGCTGCTTGCAACATTCACAGATATATTTAAAAGTTTACCTATTATGAGAGAACTTCAAATATAAATGCATTTACCTGTAATTTTCAGTAGTCTGGGGGTAGCCATTTTCTGTTGTACTTGTTATGTTTATAATAACAGAGGATAGCTTTCTGGACAGAAAGTTAACAGTGCAGAGAAAACATGTCTTCTCCAGCCCAACATAAAAAAAAATCTGTCTTTCCCTCTTTCCCGTTTACTTCATTTTGTTTTAAAACGAGTGCTGTTGTCATATTGATAGTCTATAAATACATAATGCGTTTTCTCGTTCACGGCCTTCCCTGTCTCAGGGGGTAGAGATCGGTTGCACTGAGCAAATCAGGGGAGGCAATTTTCACAAGAGTGGACAGGGGGAGAAGCTTTACTGCCCACTCATGTGAAAATTGTTGCAGGTTCCAGCAGGTCCAGAGTGTGCATGGCACGCCCAGTCGAATGACTGCAACAAGGTGCACCATTCGTTCACGTGTATGAATGAACAAGTTTATATAGCGCCACAAATTTATGCATCTCTTTTACAATTTAAGGGTTTGTACAATAAAGGGTACAAGTGCTTAGGAAAATAAAACACTGGAAATGGGGTCCCTGCTCGAAAGCTTATGTTTGTGTAAAATGAGAGAGAGAAACTAGTTTTACATTTAATTTTAGGTTAGGCTGTATTTGTAGCATTCATTTTTATTGCATATATTTCCATGTACATTTATATATTTATCTTTGCTCCCTCTTCAGATATTAACGATTGCCTTGGCCAATGTCAAAATGGTGGAACATGCAGGGTGAGTATTAATTTGTTGTTAACTGATTTAAGACAAATCAATAATCTTTTGTTTGCATCAAA
The DNA here is from genome assembly GCA_037306005.1 of Rhinophrynus dorsalis. Lineage (NCBI taxonomy): Eukaryota > Metazoa > Chordata > Amphibia > Anura > Rhinophrynidae > Rhinophrynus > Rhinophrynus dorsalis. The sequence continues at coordinate 90,725,099 of CM074720.1, read as the reverse complement.
ACATAATCTTTACTTGGGCAGTATGCTTTTAACCCGTTGGATTATTTAGACATCTCCAATGCATCCAGCAGGTTAACTATCAAATTGTTTTTGGTTGACCAAAAAAATCATCTGTCAGTTTTGCCAGCAGTGGGTGTTTTTTGTGTGTGTTTTACTATTGCTGCTGTTGTCTGGATTTTAGAATTCTATTGTTAACAATGGTGTCTAAAGAAATGTTTTTTTTTGTTTTATACTTTGTCATTGCAGGACTTGGTTAATGGCTTTCGCTGTATCTGTCCACCCGGCTATGCAGGAGATCACTGTGAGAAAGACGTCAATGAATGTGCAAGCAACCCTTGTCTGAATGGGGGTCACTGTCAGGATGAAATCAATGGATTCCAATGTCTGTGTCCCGCTGGTTTCTCAGGAAACCTCTGTCAGGTGAGCGTTGGTGAAATGCAAACCCTAGATAACACAGTTCCGACTAGCAATTTTTTTTCACCTCCTCTCCTCTCTTTCTAATGATTAGTACACTAAATACCTTTTGCTCAGCGAGGCTTGCAATAAAGTCATACTCCTCCCAGCTGTCTGCCAATAAAGTGTTTGTGGGAGGGGGGCAAAGAGGAGAAATCGGATCTATTGAATTAAACAGATCGCAAATGTTTGCGTGTTAAATTTTTTTTTCAATGTTCACTGTTGGCCTTTCGTGGCTGTTTTATATCCTAAGTCTGTCTGCCTGGATTGAGGCAAACTACACTGTACATTTCGGCTTTAAGTAAAATTAATGGAGGCAGCTAGATGAAAAGGTCAGATTCCAGAGTGTCTGCTCTCTCTCTAGAATTGAATAGTGTAATAATAAAACCTTTGTTTCCTTCTGTTTCCCCTTCAACATTTTACAGTTGGACATAGATTATTGTGAACCAAACGCTTGCCAGAATGGAGCCCAGTGCTTTAATCTTGCTACAGATTACTTCTGTAACTGCTCAGAAGACTATGAGGGAAAAAATTGCTCACACTTAAAAGATCATTGTCGCACAACTCCCTGTGAAGGTAGGTGGTGGAACGATAATGATTTCAGGCTTTGCGTTATTCGATTTGTATGTCCAAGACACGTGCGTGTGTGTGTGGGTGTGGCCCTTAACCTTTTAAAGACCAGAAGGGCATGTAATGCATTGCTTCGCAATGTTTTGGGCACCTATATGGACCATACAGGATTAAAGAAGTGATCTTTTTGCTAGGTACAAGGCTACAGGGTCGGCTGGGGATATTGTAACCAAATAACTTTCTACTTTTATAGGAAACATTGTATACCGAGCCCATTCTTACTTGAAATGTAATGTTTGGGCTAAATGTTAAGTTAAGAGCTTCTCAGAGACTGTAAAACTTTGATTTTAAGCCACATTACCTGTTATAATATACATATTTTAGATTTGAATGTATAAATCTGCAGTGTAAATTGAAGCAAAGTTAAACCTTCTTGGCTTTGTCCCAGTTCAATACTTAGGCAAAGGCAAGGCAGTTACTACGAATTAAAGTATGCCTGGAGGCTGGACTTCATTCCATGACCATATAATCTCAGAGACTCACCCTTTAACATCAGACCACACCAGTGTTGTTATTCAAGGTGGTGATTAGTGATTCACAGATCTCTTCCTTTCTTTCCCCCAGTGATTGATAGCTGTACGGTTGCAGTGGCTTCAAACAGCACACCCGAAGGTGTGCGGTACATCTCTTCTAATGTCTGTGGACCCCATGGAAAGTGTAAAAGCCAGTCAGGGGGCAAATTCACATGCGAATGCAATAAAGGTTTCACCGGAGCTTATTGTCATGAGAGTAAGTTTGTAATGTTTCTCTTTCTCCATAGTCAAAATGACACCTTTTTCAGAGCAGTTAGTCTAGCCTTTGATTTCACTTGCAGAGTAGCGCCTTGGTTCAGCATAAACATTTTTTATGTTATTTGTTGAATATAGAATAACATTTTAGAAGAATAGATAGTAATGGCCATGTAGGTGTAAGAGTAGGGGAGACCACCACGCTTGCGCTTGATTGGGAACCAGATTTCACAGACAAACACATGGGTGGGTATGTATTATAGATTCCGTAAAAAAAAAAAAAAAAATTGGGGTGGGGGTTTGATTCAGAGCATGTTCCCACAATCCTTTCTGATAAAATTAGCCTTGGAATTATTTTGTTGGCTGTGGGGGGGTTATTAAATTTGCCATTTTCAATTCTACATCAGAACAATTATTTGCTACTATTACACCCTGTAGAGAACACTTTTGTGTGCGTTGCTTTGCTTAATCATTTAACCCTTTGAGTGCCAGAGGGGTATGTAATGCATCACAATGCTTTGCGTACCCCTCTAGCACTCAAAGGGATACTGCCAGGACAGTAGCAATGTGCTGCTCACCCCTTTGGTCCCAAAAAAGGTTAAATGTATTCACAAAGTGGTAAATATGTGGTGCATCCACAAATAACAAATGTATGTAGTTGCACATTCAAATTAGTGTTCTGTTATAACAATGGTAAAATGTCATTAGCAAATCAATGACGGACATCTCACTTTTGTTTGAGCATGTTTAGGGTTGTATTAAGTCTTCAGTAGCATATAGCAGTTCTCTTATTTCCCACTGCAGATATCAACGATTGTGAAAGCAGCCCATGTAAAAATGGCGGTACATGCATCGATGGAGTGAACTTGTACAAATGTATTTGTAATGATGGCTGGGAAGGAACATACTGTGAAACAAGTAAGTGATTTCCTTCCCCAGCCAGCCCAGAGGTACATTCCTAGGGAAGATAGGGGCTAGACGTACACTCATGACATGATGGCTTGTTAAGTGCTAATAGAAAGAGGCTGTTTGGGAGGAAGGTCAGATTATTGGCTTGTGGACTCTCTTGGGATCTGCTGCAATTTATATGAAACTTTGAGGTTTAGTGAACAGTAAATATTATGAGAAACGCTCACTTGAACAGAAAACAAGCACTTGTCACAGAAACAACAGAAATTACAATAAGGAGCACATTAACAGGAAAAAATAGGCAATACTTTTATGTAATCTTAACCCTTTGAGTGCCAGAGGGGTACGTAGCCCTCTGCCATTCAGAGGGTTAAATAAAATTTTTAGGAATATTAACCCTCTAGAGTTTCAGTATGAAGTGTGTAGGGTACATTTAAACGTAAGAAGAGAACATTTTATTTATTAATTTTAATTTGATTTTACCACTTGGTCCCCAACTCTGTTTATAAAGGGTGTTGAACTACAAATTTCTTAATTTTAGCTTTCTTCCAATCTGTCAACTCAAATATAATCTCTTGTCCCTGTTGGAGGCCAGGGCCATCAAAAAGTACGGCCTACTAGGGAGTCGGACACTTTGTTGAAATTAAAACTTCACTCCACCCAAGTTTCTTTATTTTAATCCTAGGTTTTTCTTGTTTTTTTTATATTAGACATTAACGACTGCAGTAAAAACCCTTGCCACAATGGGGGTACTTGTCGAGACCTGGTTAATGATTTCTATTGTGAATGCAAGAACGGATGGAAAGGGAAAACCTGCCATTCCCGTAAGTGTTTGTGTTTTAATCTGATCCTCATGAGGTTAAATTATGTGAGATGGTATTACATGGTATAAAATGGAGATATTTTTCTTTACAGGGGACAGCCAGTGTGATGAAGCCACATGTAATAATGGTGGAACATGCTATGATGAGGGAGATACATTTAAGTGCATATGTTCTGCTGGATGGGAAGGAACAACATGTAATATTGGTAAGAATAAAAAATGTAAACATGTGTAATTGAGTTGGGATAAGGGTTGGATTTCCCAGGATTCAGAGGAGGTGGCCTCAGTTATGCCACCCACTTCCACTGCTTGCTTTTTGTAGTCCTGTTGCCGCTACAGCACCCTGTCCTGTTTAATGGTAGCTGGTTTATTTACCAGTTAATATGCTGCAATATCCCATTCAGATGTTAATTGGAACAATATAATTACAATTATTTCTCTCTCTCTATAATAATATATATTAATATATATCCTATATAATAATTCGCTAGGATGTTTGTCATGATGCAGTGATGCGCAGTAGGGACTGCCCGTGATTGCATTGCGTGAGTGAGGTGACACAAGACTGCATCGCTTGGAGCAGTGAGGTAGCGGCCTCTTAAACATTTGAGAGCCAGAGGGGTACGCAACCCATTGCAAAGCATTGTGTATCCCTCTGGCACTCAGACGGTTAACATTACCCGGACCTTGGTCCGTGTACACGGGCTTTTATACTAGTGGTCAGCTCCCTCAGGAAATTTGTAATCTGATGTATTCTCAGGCTGCTGGGCCACCAGATACACGATTATTGTTTAGACAAAATGGAGGCCAATAGCTGTGTATAGGATCAGTTGTGAATTAGATTTTTTAGCCCTGCCTACACCAGCAAGTAATGTGCAGAAATAAATTAAAAGAAGGAAAACATCCTGCTTTCTTTCATTACTTGTCTGTTCTCTGCTCGACTTTCATGCTTACTTTGCAATGTTTTCCTCATAGCAAGAAACAGCAGCTGTTTGCCAAATCCCTGCTTTAACGGTGGAACTTGCGTAGTCCGTGGGGACTCTTTCACTTGTGTTTGCAAAGAAGGCTGGGAAGGTCCGACGTGCTCTCAGAGTAAGTTTGCTTTAAAGGAGAAATAACACCATCTAATAATAACTCCCATCTTAACTTAGTATGGCCTGAAAATCCTGATGGCCCCTATGAATGTTGCTCTGGTGTGTTTGTTAAAAAGATGACATCCAGGGTTGATTAAAGAGGTTTTTTCCATGGAGGCAGACGTGACAGTTGATGTCAGTTTTATTGAAGTGAAATGGGAACAGTGCATCAGTCACCTTAACCCTTTAAGAATTAGAATGATGTGCAATACATTGAGTTGCACACTCCTCTGGTCCTGAAAGAGTTAAGATTACCCTTTTGCATGGAGTACAGTTTGTGGTTGAGTGATTCTGTTAGCGTGTCATGTCCTCCTATGGAATGTTTCTTGAACCACAGCTGAAAATCATAGGGGCCATTAGGATTTACTGGTTATAACAAGTTGTATGTGGGCTTTCATTATTGGGATGTGTTAGAACATAAAGTAGTATCTAAAAAACGTGGTTGGGGGGATTCTGCAAGAGAATTGTCTCCTGTTGGCACCTGAGGGGTTAATTTGAAATCTTAAGGCAAACTTTTTTTTTTTTTTGTGGATTTCAGCATCACTTCTGAATAGGTTTTTTTTTCCTAACATAAATTAACAAAGGGTTGACCTGGGCCTGGGAGAGTTGCAAATGAGGTAACTAGAGACAGATGTTTTGTCCAGTGTTTCCCAAATTCTCTTAAGCCAGCAACTTGTCTGCTTCCAGTTTTTTTTTTCTGTTATGCTGAATAGTTTAAAGGAGAAGTAACACCTCCTAATAAGAATCTCCAATTTAACTTACTAGGTCCAGAAAATCTTAATTGCCATTTTGAATTTGCCCTTGTGACTTCGATCAAGAGATAACATCTTAAATCAGTCCTTAGTGGTTATGTTCATTGTGTTTGACATGACAGTAGGTAGTAGGATCACTGAACACAAACTCTGCCACTGTATGTGATCATTTTAACCCTTTAAGGACCAGAGGGGTGTGCAGTAAATTTCTTTGCAATGTTTTGTGTCCCTATCTGGTGCTTTAAGGTTTAAGTTGGCTCATGAACTGTGCAAGTATCTATCATGTCTGCCTCCATGCAAATTATATTGAAGAGAAAAACTAATGAGGGCCATTACGATTTTCTGACCATAGTAAAGGGAGTAGACAGTTAACGTGATGGTAATGTTTCACAAAAAAAGCCACTCCAATTAATCTTTGTAGTATTTGGGTCATGGAGAATGTTATTTCAATACTGCCAGAGTTGTAGTTGAAGAGTAATTGAATGATAAAGTATCCCCCTCCCGCCCCTTTTACCTAGTGTAAGCCACCTCCCCTCAGATGTGGAATCTGGTCTCTTGACTGAACAGCTCACAGCAAGGGACAGTCTTCTTACTGTGAGTATAAGGAAAACCCTGTCCCTCTTGACAGGCTTTTCAGGATTTTCCTTATGCTCACTGAAGATTGTCCATCTCTGCAATCCATCTGGACAGTCTTGCTGCTCTGAGGTGAGTAGTGTTACATCAGTAAAAGGGGCGGGAGGGGGAAACTTTATCATTCAATTACTCTTGAACTACAACTCTGACAGTACTGAAATAACACTCTCCATGGCCCAAATACTATAAAGATTAATCAGAGCTGCTTTTTTTGTGAAACATTACTATCCCTTTAATATAAGGTGTTTAGAGGCATTTTACCCTAGCATTTGAGGGTTAATCATCTTGGCAATGTGACTTGTGTTTTTTGTTGATTTACAAAAATAATCCATAATGAATAAAATCTATCTGACTTGGGTTTTTTATTTTGTGTTCTAGATACTAATGACTGCAATCCACACCCCTGGTAAGTAGGAAACTGTTAATGCAATGGGCCTTATGTAGAATGCAAATGATGAGCAGTTTCTGGAGCATACCAATTGACCATGCTGGGGGCATAAAAATATTCCCATTGATTTTTGTAGGTACTTTTAACGCTTTGAGTGCCAGATGGCTGCCCAGTGCATTTCCAGTATTCAAGAGAATTTTATTTTTCACCTGAATTACAGTTGGTATTCTCCAGAATTGCTTATCTTTTTTGCTTTTTACAAATGGCCCAATAAATCTTGATATACTGTACCTGACATGATATGTGTCTGATATTGCATCAGGAATTTTTGTTTTGAGGATGCAATCAAATATTGATTCAATATATAAGTAAATATAAACAACTGCACTAAAAATATTTTTTCCCTTTAACCCTTTGACTGCCAGAGAGGTACGCAACGCATTGCAAAGCAATGCGTTGCGTACCCCTCTGGCACTCAGGGTTAAGGGTACCCTTGATAAAATTATAAAGTACATAGTATAGTTTCCCTTCCTTGAAGGAACTTGAGAGATGATATTGTGTGTTTTTTGTTTGTTGTGGGAAGCAATTTTCCTTTACACTCCTCACTTCCTGCTGAGCATTACACAGTAAAGTGCAGCCTCCAGAGCAGGAAATGGGGAGTGCAAAGGGAAACTTTTACCCAAATCTGTGGAAAAACATGACATCCACTATTATATATGTTTAGTTACATCAAGGTATGGAAACTATTACACATGTCACTGATCACCTTCCTTTTCAAATAATAAAAAAAAAAGTTTTTGCAGTAACTTTAGTGTCCCATTAATGGTAATATATAAAACCATCAGCAGTTTCCTTTATTCACCTGATATCTGGTAGTCCCGCCCTTTACTTAGCTGACATGATTCTTCCTATCAGGCAGTATGTGTGTGGTCACTGCATCCTTCTCTGGGAATTCCCCCTGGAGGCTTGTGATGTGCATAAATCTTTAGGAAGATTGCAGTCCCTCATGTAGATAGCTGCAGAAATACAAAAGGCTCTCTGCTTTGTTTTAGCTTTTGTCATTAGATGTTTGAAAGAGAGTGCAATAAGTGGTAAAAACCCTATACAGACAGAAAGAGAAATCTCTGAAGTTCCTAAGTTGTTCTACAAAGGGAAAAAAACATCCACCTCCTTGACGCATGTTCCGAAAATTCTTTCTCACGCAAGTTGCTGCCCACAGTCTTTAAAGGGACAGTACAGTATTAAAACAAGTTAATTTTAGGTGAAAGGGATAGCTCATTCCTGCAACAAAAATGACTTATTGCTGTGTCTTCATTACTTTATCTGCTATTACTCTTCTAAAGTCACTGTTTTTCATCAAACAGGATGATGCACCAGATTTATTTTGGTGCTCGTGGGATATTCCCATAGAGGCCATTTTAATCCTGTGTCTATGACACTCAGAAGTCACAGGCTGTAATAGCAACAGCACCACCTGTCTGCAAACATCTTGAATGGAAGCTTTCTTACACATGCCAAGTTATCTTTTTAATACCTTTTGAATAAAACATATCTAAGCATTGGGAGAACCCTACTTTTACTCTATAGAAAAAGCCCTATTACATATTCTTTCATTATTAGGGTATACTGCCCATTTACGTTAAGATCATTACAGGTTTTTGGAAAATATATGGGAATTCAGGTTGTGCACATGAATGGAGCATGCAGATAACTCTTATAAGATGTTTTCATTGCTGTATAAGCTTTTCAATCTTTACACACCCTAACAGTTTTTTGTGTTATCAAATGTAAGTTGTACCATAATCTCTCAGAATCTAGTAATTTTTTAGATACTTGAAGAGGGTTTATATAATATCTTACTGGGCCTCATTAATGTACTGTATGCTCTTAAAGTGGAACTAACAGTTATAATATTGAGTAATTTAGAAAGAACTTCAAAATCACTTGTAGTTCTGTTAGCCAGTCATTATTTACTGTAAAATTATAGTTTGTTATAGTTACCATTTTATATTTGTCAGTTTATGCCAATTATTTAGTACTTTTGTGGTATGAAGTGGCAGTTGGAAGGGATATGGAATGTTGGTATCTGACACAACAGGCAGTGTTAGCCAGTACTGCCTAATTTCACAACAGGCAGTGTTAGCCAGTATTGCCTAATTTATATAAACTAACATAAATAAAGCTAAATATCATTAACTATTGTTTAAATTCAGAATGGTTAAGCTAAATATAGTTTATTTTGAAAGCTTATTCAAAATCACATATATTAAAATTTAACCTTATAATATTGTATTTCTTCTTCTAGTTACAACAGTGGGACATGTGTGGATGGGGACAACTGGTATCGCTGTGAATGTGCTCCCGGTTTTGCTGGGCCTGACTGCAGGATAAGTAAGTATTGCAGATGGGTAGATCATCAACACAGACTCCAAGTCTTCACTGGCATATAGGACAATACAATCTTCCATAATTTACTTTTTTTTTTCCTTCTCCTTCCAGATATCAATGAGTGCCAGTCTTCACCCTGTGCTCTCGGAGCTACCTGTGTAGATGAAATCAATGCATACCGCTGCATCTGCCCACCTGGCCGCACTGGCTCAAAGTGTCAAGAAGGTAAGTTTAAAATGCAGCTGTTCCATTTGGGTTTTAAATAACGCCTCATCCCTATTTTCTTGTAATGATGTGTTTATACTGAAGCTCAACTTTTTGTTTAGTTACAGGAAGGTCTTGTATAACGAATGGCCATATAATGCCAGATGGAGCAAAATGGGAGGATGACTGTAATTCATGCCAGTGTTTGAATGGAAAAGTGACCTGTTCCAAGGTACATCCTTTATTTTAATATTGTTCTTATGCTGAAAGTAAAGGGATCAGACTTGATGGAAAAATGAACACCTTGAAATGAGGTTATACACACATTTAAATATCATATCCTCTAAAGAAAAAGTAAACCCTTTGAGTGCCAGAGGGACCCTTCTGGCACTCAAAGGGTTAACCATTTGAGAATCAGAAGGTTGTGGTGCAATGTATTGCTTCTAAATATGTTGTATACTACTCTGCTTCTCAAGAGGTTAAAGGGACAGTAATGTCCCATAAAAAATGGTTATCGTTTTGTAGAGGTTAAAAAAATAAACTATATGCCACAAATACTATCTCTCAAACTGCTATGGTTTGAGAGATATTCACTTTCAAAGTTCCTCCCTTTCTCCTGCTGTCCGCTTTACAGCTGACAGCAGGAGATTCAAGTTGGCAGATTCGAGGAGGCTCTTCAGCAGAGCCGAAATTGTGTTTTTTAAAAAGAATTACTTCATAGGAAAGGTCTACAAAGTGTGCTTGCAAACCAGACACACTTTGTAGACCTTTCCAGTGAAGTAATTCTGTTCCAGTAACACTATTTCGGCTCTGCTGCAGAGTCGCCAGCTGGACCCCGGACTGGCACCTCCTGCCATCAGCACAGCGCTGATGTCAGGAGAAGGGGGGAGGGAGAGGGGGAACTTTTGAAAGTGAATATCTCTCAAATCATAGTGGTTTGAGAGAGAGGATTTGTGCCATATAGTTTATTTTTTTAACCTCTACACAACTATAACCATTTTTTATGGGACATTACTGACCCTTTAAGTTTGTGTTGTGCAGGCTCCCAAAACACTTGTTTGATTTGAACAATTAAACATTCTCTGTCTGGTACCCCAGACCCAAACTGCAGTCTAATGCATGTCTGTAGAGACACCCCTTCATGCAGTAATCTAATGCCACCTTAATATAACAGTCCTGTAAGTGTCTCAGAAGTGATAGTGCAGTATTGTCTGTAATCTCTCCGGTAAGAGAAAAATCTCTCATTTTGAATGTTGGGTACTAATCTCCCTGAAATCCATAGGTCTGGTCACTTATTAAATAGTCTATGATTGCATGGAAGAGTTTATATGTGTATTAGAAAAAGTTTGTTTTAGATTTTAGAGTTGTAAAATTAAAATTTAAAATTGATTTATTAAATACAATATTTCAAATGTATGTAGAACAATTTTTTGTTTGTGTTCCTACATGTTAATAGTATGAACACGTGTACATATAAACCTGAATGTAAGTTACAACATTGGTATTTGTATTAAATAAATACCTTATGATAGCTGTTTAGAAACTACAACTTTTAGTAGTCTTAAGGTAAAAAGAAAGAAAAGAGATTATTTTATGTAATAAATATTATTAATTCCTAGGTATGGTGTGGCCCTCAACGATGTGAAATACACAGTAAAGGTAACAGTGATTGCCCTGTCGGACAGACTTGTGTACCAATTAAAGACAACCACTGTTTTGTCCCTCCCTGCACTGGAGCAGGTGAATGCTGGCCGTCCAATCAGCCTCCAGTGAAGACAAAGTGTAACGCGAACACTAGTTATCAGGACACCAGCTGTGTGAACATCACTTTTACTTTCAACAAGGATATGATGTCACCAGTAAGTGAAAATGCTCTTTAAATCTATTTAAAGGGAAACTGCTCACAAGGAGATTTGTTTAAAGTAGACCTGCCACCTACTAGCTTTTAGTCTCATTATATCGATTCAAACGGTCTATACCTTGCCCTTTTCTGTTTTTCAGTCAGTTTAATAGTTTTGGAGAATTTCGGTTTAGTTGCTGGAGAACTTAATCTCGGCAGAGCTTTTTTCTCGTACCTGCTTGATAAAACTGCATAATTACTTGACCACAAAATCCTCTTCCTCCACCTTAACCATTTCAGTGCCAGAGGGGTATGCAACGCATTGCAAAGGGTTAAGATACTAGTCCCTATCACTTTCCACCAGAGGGATGAAATTAATGTGGAGGAATTAGCCTTCCACTGATGGGAGGATTTGGAAAGTTGATTATTGCTCATATTTTGTTGTATATACTGTGAATTATGTAAACAAATGGTTTTATTCTCTGAGGGAAGAATCCTTGCCATTAAGAACCAAGTATTTGGAGATCTTTTATTTATCACACTGGGGAGGCTTTTGACAATTAAAGAGCCCTTTAACCCTATGAGTGCCAGAGGGGTATGCAACGCATTGTGTAACCCTCTGGCACTCAAAGGGTTAACAGTTTGGACGTTTTCTTCCTGTTCTAAGGCCAGGAATGGGCTGCATTACAACTCCCATCTGACGGCTGGCTGAGGATACTGGGAGTTATAGTCCAACTTCAGTGGAAGAGACACAGGTTGCCCAGCTTCATTCTTAAGAATCTATTCCCCATGGATTTTGAGAGCTACCAACTTCAGAATATCTAACCACCATTGGTCAGTGTATCCATTAACCCTTTGAGGAATACAATGCATTGGATAGATCTCTGGCACGCAGAGGTTGAAAGGATAATGATTATGACCTTTTCTCTTATTTATACTTAACATGATAGTGATACTTTGATAAAAGCATCTTTGAATTGTGTAGGTATTAAAAAACTAAATTAATTCCACCCAGTCCTATCTCTCAAACCTCTGTGGTTTGAGAGATATAAGCTTTAAAAGTTCCTCTTTCCCTCCCCTTGCACTTACGTCAGCTTTCTGTCTCAGAGAAGGAGATCCTGTTCAACAGACCATCCTGCTCTCTTCAGCAGAGCCATAAGCACCCTAGTTAGGCAGAAATACTTCATTTGAACGGTCTGGGTGGAATTTAGTTTTTAATACCTACACAATTCAAGATACTTTTATCAAAGCATTACAGTCCCTTTAAATGCAACCTTTTAATGATGAATGTAATTTTTTCTTCTCATCTCTGAATGAAAGTCTATGTAACATCTGTATTCCTGATTAATTTACTTAGTAGAGAGGAGAGCTAAGAATAGTAAATATATCCCTAAAGACGTTCTCTTACTACATTGATGTCGACCATAGTTGCTCAAATACCTTTTAACCCATTGAATGCTAAAGAGCTTACCTATATGTTGTTTCACAATGTGTTGGAGACCTCTTTTGCATTCAAGGGGTTAAAGGCCCCATTTAATCCTTTGAGTGCCAGAGGGGTATTTACAATGCATTGTATACTCCCTGGCACTCAAAGAGTTAAAGCTATGGGATTTTTCAGTTTTCACCAGTGGTTGGCTTGCTCCAGAATTGCTCATCTGTGTCTTCTTGAATATGGCCCAGATTACTGTGAAAATTGGAGGCTTGTGCTCGTATTCAAGTAGTTGAAGAGCAAACTGATGGCAGCACAGGTTAAAATTAAGTGGAACTCTTAACCATTTGATTGCTGGAGGTCATTTCTTAGGAGCATTTTATAGCATTCAGTCAGGCCCTTTTAAATTCATGGCAATGTGGGGGTTGTTTTATTTGTCCCCTGTGGTACCTTTTGGTTTGTCCCAGAGTTACTGCTCTTTTCTGTTGTACAGAATGCCTATAGAGAGGTGCTGACATTTACAGTAACTCAACGGAAATGTGCAAAATGTTTCCTGGCTTGTATCTAATATATTGTCCTGTGTTTACTGTCATGGGTTGTTTGGGTTATTGGAAAATCAGTAGAGGAGTTACCCAGGTAAAGCTCTCATGTTTGCATACGCTAACTTACAGAAAGTCATTAGTCGATTGTGTTTGTGTTATCAGGGCCTCACTACAGAAAGCATTTGCAATGAACTGAGGAATCTTAACATTTTGAAGAATGTTTCCGCTGAATATTCCATCTACATTACCTGTGAACCGTCACCTTCTGCAAACAATGAGATCCATGTTGCTATAGTGAGTAAAATTCATGGAAAGACCAACTATATCTAGCATTAAATATTACTACAGATCATGCAACTGTATGGAGAATGTTGAAGTGACTTAACCCTTTAAGAACCAGAAGGGTTTACAATGCATTGCATCGGGAGGGGTGGGTCTGAAAAGAGACCCCTGTTTCTCCCTTGGGAAGACACTGAACTGCATCTTGCAGGACCTTTTTCTCTCCTGCTCGTTGGCATTTCCCATAGGCCCTTTGTGTGTTGTGCTTGAAAGTCTCACACATCAGGTCTACGAGTAATGCACATGTAACCCAGGAGTTTGCGGCTGAGAGACACATATTTCCACATTGCATTCCAGCCAAGGGAGTCAGTTTTACAATACACACACACACACACAGGCTTTTTACTGAGTCTTCTGCCATTGGTGCAGACTTAGTAGAACATAATTGCCCTTTAAAGGGATAGTAATACTTAATATGTAAAAGAATACATATATTGTAGTGTTTATCCCCCTGAGTAAAACAAAAGTATTACCACTGCTTAACCCTTAAGGACCAGCGGTCCAGGGAAGTTGCCTTCACTTAAGGACTGGTTTTGATCCTTTACGACAAGCCGGTACACGTGACCTGTTACTTGTACCGGCACGCCGCGTTGGGGACTGTCTTTTAGTATGCTGTAGTGTTAATATTATATTAAACTGAACAAATTATTTCGGGAGGGGGGTACTGTTGCCTATTTACAAATCATTAACTGTACCTTGGGTGTTATTTCTACTATCAGTGTTAGGAGTATAACGTGTCCATTGCATCCTGTTGCACACAGTGTTGGTTGAACAACTGTACTGCATGAATTGTTATAATGAAACTTTATTTTGAAAATAGTACATGCAGTACAAGTTTTCAACCAACAGGGTGTGCTAGGGAATCCAGCTTGTTGGACTGTTTAGCAGAGACCACAGAGAGGTCATCCAAAGTTCGAGTAAAATGGCACATCCTAGAAAACACACTTTATAGCAGAAAAATTATCAATTAATAAGCAAAACTTTTTTTAAGTGTTTAATTTGATCATATATTGAGTGAATGTTTATAAAAAAAAAATGCAGTAAATGTGTGCATTGTAAAGGAAATGTTATCTCTCTCCAATGTGTGTTTTTCATGCTCTGTATTTATGTACCTCCAGTCCGCGGAAGAAAGTGCAGACGGCAGGAACCCAGTTAAAGACATCACTGAACGAATTGTTGACCTTGTTAGTAAGCGTGATGCAAACAACACTTTCATTGCGTCTGTGGCAGAAGTCAGAGTACAAAGGCGGCATACCAAAAGCAGGACAGGTGAGTTCACGCACAGTAAACGATGACCTAGACACACAGACTTATACAGAACTCGTGCACCTTGAACAAACCATACAAACCTACAATACATGCTTGCATACAAAATATACACACAGTGACATGTACTTAACCCTTTGAGCGCCAGAGGGGTATGTAACGTATTGCAAATCAATGTGTTGCGTACCCGTCCGGCACTCAAATGGCTATATTAAAGGAGGACTAACGTCTCCAAGGGCAAAACTGATAGTAGTCATTAGGATTTTTGTGTCCATAGTATGGTAAGTAGGTGGTTATTATTGGGACAAATTAATTCTCCTTAAAAGAAGACCCCAGTAGGAGCTTCAGTACTAAAATACTACTTGCTATTATAGGAAATTATTTTGCTGTCAAACTCTGTTAAATAAAATGATTCTTTGCTTTGAAGTGGAACAGGTTTTTCAATAAGCCGGGGGAAGCTCTTTTCCTTGCACATCTCAATTCCAGCTATCTCTACTGATCAGGAAGTGGAGTGCAAATTAAATTGCTTTCAGCACCTACTAAATATGGAATATTATGCATCTTAAAGTGGACTTGTCATCTTAACATATGTTTAGTTATATTAAAAGAGAAGTGAAAACAGACTGTTACTAGCCTTTTCTCTGTAAAACAGTTTATGAGAATTTAACTTTTATTTGGTACTTAAAGGTATAGTAACACTTTAAAAATATATATTGTAGGGTTTATCCTTCTGAGTAAAACAAGGGTACGTCTACTGCTGAGAGTTGTTTAATTCAAAAGTTACTCCAGGTCAAATTTGAATTTTATTAGGTGCAGTATCTCACTGGCCTGATATTTTACAGTGACGCTGCTGCTACACCATCCTATGGGCAGCTCTGGCCAGTTGACCATAAACCTCCATATGAGGGTGTAGCAACAGCACCACTATATAATTTCAGGTCATTGTGATACTGCACCTAAAGCATTCAAGTCTGAGCTGCAGTAACTTTTGAATGAAACACACTCAGCAGTGGGGTTACCTTTGTTTTACTCAGGAGGATAAACCCTACAATATATCTTTACATCTACTATGGAACACAGGTACTGTGGGGTTGTGCTGCTCCTCCAGGAGGGCAGGGCACATTACAAAAGACAGGACCTTTGGAGTGGAGACTTCCTCTTCTTCCACAGCTTAACCCCTACAATATATATTATTTTTACATCTTAAGTATTGCTATTCCTGTAACAGGAATTAGTTTTTGTACTAGACCGATATTACCACACTCTATTATGGCTGAATCTAGGCAGTTCCCACACACTGGGGTATTATTTCTAATACCCTTCAACAGAAGTGATGGGTATCAAAACAACATAAAGGTCGATTTCTCAAAGTCCATCATTTTATAGATAAAAATGGCTTGTAGAATATAAGGGCTGGGTCCACTTTAAACTTAAACTTTATTTAGGTATAGAAGGTGTGTGTATGTATAATGTGTTTTACGTAAGAGCTACATGTACTGCTGTTACTTTAACTTCTGATATGTGAGTGACACCTCTAATGCATTGCTTTACAACATGTTGGAGATGCTTGTACCATACAAGGGCTTATGCACAGCACAGACAGCTACCAGAGGAGTTGGCTTCATTCTTCAATGTGTAGTTCATACAATGTAACACTTGCTTACTTAAAACTCACACTTTGGTGTGGATAGTCAAAGGTTAGGTGGGATATTTTCTAAATTTAAAATGGTAAGGAAATTGTTAGGTTACCTTTTGCTGTGTCTTATAATTCAGGGGTGAGTAGCCTTATGGCTGCTGTTGGACTACAACTTGGATCATCCACAGCCAAACAGTGGTTGTTTGAGGATGATGTGAGTTGTAGTCCAGCAACAGCCAGAAGTCTACTCACCACTGGCATAAGTGCATTGAACAGATCATCTGTTCCCAGAGTATTCTGATTGGCTCTCACTTGCCATGGTTTTGAGTAGTAGCAATGAAGTACATAGTCTGTATCATGCATGGACAAACCATAATACCGACCTTGTTTTTATTTAAAATCTTATATAGCGCAATAATCCTTTCAGCAAGTGCCATTTTGTAAAAGTTTAGGTAGTAAAATTAACCATTTTATGCCAATAAAGGCCTAAAAATATAGTAGTTTATGCTTCAGTTTAACACCACCTAATAAATGCAGTGCAGGGAAAGCTGTATCTAACTTAACAGTGAGGCTGTGTACTTTTAATATCACATACTCAAGGTTATCATTTGTATATAATGTCTTTTTATTCTGTAACTCTAAATATCTACTGATTCCAGATCCCTAAAAACTCACTTGAATATAGAAAATGGCTCCATTTTTTTTTTTTTTTGTGTTGGCTTGTAATTGGTGACTAGATATAAATCCGTTTGAGAGTACCCACCCCTCTTCTGTTGGGGAAGACTGTTGTTGTTGCTCCTGCAACAAAAAAAAG
Source organism: Rhinophrynus dorsalis (assembly GCA_037306005.1). Taxonomy (NCBI): domain Eukaryota; kingdom Metazoa; phylum Chordata; class Amphibia; order Anura; family Rhinophrynidae; genus Rhinophrynus; species Rhinophrynus dorsalis. The sequence goes on along the minus strand of CM074720.1, from coordinate 90,708,192 downwards.
CATGCCTGTATATGGCGACATGATATCTAATTCTAATTAACCCTTTGTGTGCCAGAGGGGTAGCCAACACATTGTTACCTCTGACACTCAAAGGGGTTAAAGGCAACTTTTGGGGAGCCAGTGCTTGCAGAATTGATTCCCAGTGGCAGTTATGACAATAGTAAATCATGGTTTGTAATTCAGAAGTATTGGTGTTACTTTAATGCATTATCAGTCCTGATGCACGTAATAAGCAGACTCTGAGGTCCTGCACCGGGCATGTTTAACACTTTAAGTACCAGAGGGTTGGGCAACACATTGCAGAGCACTGCATGGCACAACTCTCTAGAATTCGGTGTTAAAAAGTAGATTTTACACCAGAATCAAAGAAATCTTACAAATCACTTGGTAGAGTACAGGATGCTTAAATGTATATTTCTCCATTTAATCTTTAAACGTCATTCTCTTAACTCTTTAAATGCTAGAGACCTCTTCAACATTTTGCTTTATAATGCATTGGAGATCTTTCTAACATCCACGTTCACAAAGTTGTGCATTGTGAAGAGGTGAATTGGAATGCTGTGCTAACAGCAGGATCCAGAATGTGCATTGACTAAACCTTTTTATTGCAGTAGGTTTCTATAATTCAGTACTAATTGCTCTCCATCTCTTATAGATTTCCTGGTGCCATTATTAAGCTCCATTCTGACCGTAGCGTGGATTTGTTGCCTGGTAACCGCTTTTTATTGGTGCATTCGGAAACGTAGAAAGCAAAGCAGCCACTCTCACAACGCTTCAGAGGACAACACCACTAACAACGTGCGAGAGCAGCTTAACCAGATAAAAAATCCTATCGAGAAACACGGAGCAAACAGCGTTCCAATTAAAGACTACGAGAACAAAAATTCCAAAATTGCAAAAATAAGGACACACAACTCAGAAGTAGAAGAGGATGACATGGATAAGCATCAACAGAAGACGAGATTTGTAAAGCAGCCAGTGTACACTCTGGTAGACAGAGATGATAAACCGCCCAACAGCACTCCAACAAAACAGCCAAACTGGACAAACAAACAGGATAACAGAGACTTAGAAACGGCACAAAGCTTAAATCGAATGGAATACATTGTATAGCACATAACAGCATTGACATGCAGAGCTTGTGGCTGCTGTTAAGGGCTCAGAGTTTCTAGTTCTTAAACTGTTGTGTAATATGTTTGTTTTAAGGGCCTTATTCACAGAATAAGAGGCATCATTCTGGAACAAAACAACTGCTTCATAGAGGAGAAATAATTCCGAAACCTCCCGTTGATTTCAATAGAGATTTCAACCTCTTTAATGTCTTGGCATTCAAGTGGTTAAAGACTCTGTTTAAATAAATGGGATTTCTCCCCTCTTTTGTTTCAGAATTGCACCTCCTCTTCTGTGAATAAGGCCACTAAGACTGTTATTTACTTAGAATCCCTATGTTAATTTAAGTTTTGACAAGCTGGCTTACACTGGCAATGATAGTTGCTGTGGTTGGCTGGAATACCATGTGCTGCATTTCACATCTATGCAAAACTAGTCAAAAGTGACCTAATGTAAATTCAGCTGCAGCCTAAACATCAAGACATTGCCTAGCCTTTACCATTTATTTACAAGCTCTTATTTTTTTGCTTCAACAGTTTCAACAGATGTCCACAATAATACAGTCTTAGAATAATACATTTTATTTATATTTATTATAATTTTTTTGCTTTTGTATATTTGTTTTTATGGTAACGTACAACTAGTTCTGTATTTGAAAGTGCCTTTGCAGCTCGGAACCACAGCAGCTATCAAAATTAAGTTTATTATTTATTTTTTTTATTGTATTATGTGTTGGGGAGGGAGGGACTGTCAGCTGATGCTGGTAAAATGAAGAAATGTATGTTAATTAGTTTTTGTATAGACCTGTAAATATTTTTTTTTATTAATCACTGTGTATATTTGATTTATTAACTTAATAATCAAGAGCCTTAAATATCATTCCTTTTTATTTATACGTACGTGTTTAGAGTTGATGGTTTTTGATAGCCTCGTAAGCTTTATGGTTTCAATTTTTCAGAATTTATTTCTCGTTACTTGTTGCCTATATGCCAAAATTAAGATGTCTGAAAATAGTTTATTTTTTAACAATAGGATGGGCTTACATGCCTTGAATGCTGTTTTTGTACAAAATGTTAAAAACACCTTTTTATAGTATCACTTTAAAAGTTTTTGTAAATTCAGACGAACCGTTTTGAGAGTTTAGAGTTTAGAACAATCTTTGCTGCTTTGGCTTTATATAAAACAGAAAATTAAAAAAAAAAAAAAAAAAAAAAGATAAAACGGAGTGACTGGCAGATATTCTGCTACAACGCAGTTCAAGGGAACCAGCCGAGATATAACTATGTGCAAGAAAGGTGCATGGAAAAAAAATAAAAAAATACAAATTAGCGTGTGAAGTTGGAAGCACAGCAATCTTGTTTTGTAAATTCTGATATATTTTTTTTTCTTTTCTTTTTTTTTTTTTTTTCACCATGAAATTGTACTACGGAACCACTTGTAGATAAGATTTTTGTTTATTTTTATTTTTTTTGTAATCTACTGATACTAGGGAGTGTTCTATTAAGCTACTTGTTGGATACTTGAACAGTAGAATATCCACTGATCACTGTCGCTTTTCCGTACATTATACTGCCTGCCTAATTCCTACGAGTGCCAGCGAGGGTATGCTTTGTAATGGATTGCATACTCCTCTGGCACTCAACGGGTTAACAGAGTCTATGAAAGAGAAACTATGGCTAAAATAATAAAGGGCTGTTACCTTTTGACAAGTTTATTTCTCCTAGTCATTACTTTAGTTCTATTTGAGTCCCAACATGTCTCCCCCCCATATTTTTTTGTTAATAAGCTTTGTTTTTATAAAAAAAAAAAACACTCCTAAGAGTAATATGATGGTCGATTCTGTACCAAACCAACTGGTATCAAATAGGGCAAATAATAACCCCTTCAATGCAAGAGAGATCTCTGAAGCATTGCAACCTCCTGACCCTTAAAGAGATGAGATTATTTTAAATCAATGGCAATCTTTATTGGACCCCGAATGTGCAGTTGGTTCAGATATACATCAGTTCTGCATTAAAATGTTTGGAATGTTGGTTTATTTTTCTTTTAAAGGAAAGCCTTTATTATGGAGGAAAAAAAACTATATTGTTGAACATTTCCGAATGAGTAAAGCAAAGGTTACTCCCACTGCTGAGGGGGATACTTGTTCCAAAGTTGTTACTTAGTGATGGTAACTGCTCCATCTGTCCGGGGCAGTTTGATCCGTTCTAAATCTTGAATACAGTAACTGCCAGCAGTGGGTGTTCCCCTGTTCTACTGAGCAGGAAAAGCACTACAATATAGGATTTTTACTTTACTGTTCCTTTAATGTGTTTGTGTTGCAGTCAACTTAACCCTTTGAGTGCCAGAGGGCTAGCCGGTGCTTTGCAGAGCAATGCGTTGGATACCCGCATGGCAAGAGTTAAAGGGGAACTTTCACATGTAAAAAAACTTTTTGCCAGGTGCTTAAGTTATTAAAATTGTATTAGGAGTCATGTTTTTTTACTTACATATTTCCTAAGATCTGTAGACTTAATTCTGGGCACTTCCGCATTCTGCGGCGCAGGACTTCCCAGCTGTCCCAGGGAGAGCGTTCACTCTTCCCTTTGTAGTGGTGTTTATCTGGTCTATCGGTACAGCAAACCCCGTTTACCATTATACTGAGCTTGCGAAGCTCAGTATAATGATAAACGTAGCTTGCTGTAAAGATAGATGTGAGGCACACCACTACAAAGGGAAGCGTGTGCGCGCTCACTGGGACAGCTGGGAGGGAGGTGGGAGGAGAATTACAGGACTGGGAAGTCCTGCGCTACTGTACCGAAGATACAGTGTCCCGCAGAATGCGAAAGTGCCAGCAATGAACTGTGCATATCTTAGGAAGTAGATAAGTAAAATTTAAAAAAAAAAAAAAAAAAAAAACATGAATTCTAATACAGTTTTAATAACTTAAGCACTTGCCAAAAAGTGTTTTACATGTGAAAGTTCCCCTTTAAAGAGCAATGTTAACT